>CM070836.1:27498555-28098555 GCA_036326025.1 Chrosomus eos | reverse complement strand
TGGACAAAGTTTCAAAAATGAAGTTGTAAGTTTGATGTAGTAATTCTGTTCCAAAAATACTTCTTCCGGTTTGTCACAAGTTTCGGAAAGTTTTTTTTCGAATACGGGCCTATGTGACGTCAGAATGGCCGGAATTTCCTTATACGGGTCTTATGGGCACTTCTCCCGGAAGGGCGCGCGCAGCTGTAGCCTAGTGCATGCGAGAGTACGCCTATGCCCGTCAGAGCGCTGGGCTCGGCTGCGCTGCAATCAAAAAAATGGCACCAAAAATGTTGTTTTTGGTTGCCAGGGCAAGACAACACTGCACAAATTTCCAAAGAACCCAGCGTTAAGGGACCTGTGGATGGATTTTGTTTTTCCAGAGCAGAACGGAGTTGTGCAAGTGTTCTTGTTTGTTCCCTTCATTTCGACGGTAATAGTTTATAGGCCCAGTTCGACGCCGGATTTGCAGATCGCCTAATACTTAAAGATGGAGCAGTCCCAACGATAAAGGTTCACGGAACAGCAGGCGGTGAGTAACGCTTCAATGTCTGTGTGTTGGTAACTACGCGTTAAGTAAGCACAGCAGTAACAACATGATCACGTACAGTAAAGTACGATGGAGCATCGATATGTGTCTGTGTGTTTTGTTAATCATTTGTTACTGCCACGTGCAGTTGTTATTGTAAATAAATCAGTCCTAAACCACATCTGTCGTTACACCACAGCAAAGCTCGCGTCCAACACAGCACCCTCCACCCTCGTTTTCGAAGACTCGTACAGCTACATTTTATAAATTAATAAACTAAGACTTTGAGATATGAGGAATATACCATAGGTCAGATTAACATGGATTGAGTGAATGAGTGTGTGTGTGTGTGTTTGTGTGTTTAAATACATTTGTTTAGCTGGCCACTGTGTCAGTTTGTTTATTGTAAAAATAAATCATGTCCTCATAAACCACCAGTCTGTCTGTTTACAACACACACAAAAGCTTACGCGCGCTCCCGCCCACACGGCACGCCTCCACCCGCTCGGGTTTTTCCGGAAAGACTCGGTACAGCCTATCTTTCTTTTATAAATATAATAAAACTAAAGACTTTTTGGAGATATGAAGGATGCTAATACACTCTATAGGTACTCAAGATTAACATGAGATTGAGTGAAACTGAGTGTTTCACCCCCCTTTAAAATAACCACCGAATGACAATAGTTTTTGCTTGAGGAGTGATAAGTTAAAGTGATAGTTTAAAAAAATATAATATAATATCAAAAAATATAAATTCTGTCATAATTGCCATGGAACACTATTGGGCAGAAAATTGATGCAGCTCCCAAAAACACAAAGCAAATAGTGGTGGATGTAACAGACGTAGGCCCTGCACTCAAGAGGCAATCTAGCAACTGATGCTGTGCCCGCCTCCCATGCTAAAGACCTGGGTTTGAATCCTGCTCAGAGCAGGGCGAGTAGAACCAGTTACATGGACACTGACATTAAAGCACACCAGTTCCAGCGTTTTCTAAACCACCTTGGTTCCATAGTTTACCCATTCATTTCTTCAGTGTTGGGAAAGTTCATTTTCTACATGAACTAGTTCAAAGTTCAGTTCACAATTTTAAAATGAACTAGTTCAGTTCATAGTTCATACTTCAAAAAATGAACTAGTTCTAGTTCTAGTTCATAGTTCTTTTTTCCATATGTTGCTGCTAGCTTCTTTTTTTTAATTATTGCCACAGCCCATATACAACGACAGACAGCAATTATTTTATCGACTGGCAAATGTTTGCACAGAAATGTAAGATTTTTTCCCATCCTCACCGACCTTGTCATAAAACTCGTTTAAAAGATCATACGACGCCTCCTCGCTCGCTGCTTTGTCGACTACATGCTGCTTTTTGTTTTGCGTGCGACACTGGTGGCTGATGTTGCCAGATTGGGTGTTTTTTTCAGCTACATATTAAGGCCTGTTTACGGTGTGTTTTAGCCGGTTTTCGCTTGGAAGGCTCTATAGAAATCTGGCACCCTATTGAACGAGAGAGCGTGCGTTCACAGACACCAGAATGAACCCGTTCACAGCGTTCATCAGGCAGTGTACATTCAGTTCACGTTCGCCCAAAATATGAACGAGTTCATGAACTTTCGTTCATTGAACTGCGTTCAGGCACAACACTGCATTTCTTCCACATTGATTTAAAAAAAAAGACCAGAAATAAGCCAACCAACTCTCTGGTACATCACCACATTAAAAAACAAACTTCAATTTAAAGCATAAAAAATATTTGAAAATCAGACCCCCCAAAAAAGTACTTATTTATTGAGGGAATGAACTGCAATCCCTGCAGAGGCAAATCTGTAGAAAAACGGAAAAGATACTGGTAATTTTCTACCAGGACATTATCAGTTAAATTTACAGACATTTCCTTCAAAATACAATACAAAACAAATCCATACAAAAAATTCCTTAATATTTACAGACTTTTCTTAGAGATTATGGAAAAACAAAGTTCAAAACTCAGGGTAGGTCTGTCTTTGATGGTTTATAAGTTATACGATTTAAAAATCAATTCCACTACGTGCTCTTTACTTTGCGCAACCTGACTGCTGAGTTCTACTAATGTCAAATCAGTCTTCGCTGAAATTCTTCATCCACGGCTCTCAAAGAGGTTTATATTGGTTTAAGCTGAGTGAATGGGATTTGACAGATACTTCCATTTCTCTTAATGAAAAAAGGTGCACAAACATTGTGATCCACAGAAAAAAAAATGTAATTGAACTGAATTTAATTTTTTTTTTTTTTGGTGAGCTATCTCTTTAACTCCCCGCCTTCACTACTGTAGCAGAAACAAATGTTCCATTGCTACAAACCGTGATGAATTTGCTTTCTAACAGAGTTGTGCAGGTTGTATTTTGACTGTGCCATTAGTCACCCGGTGATCTTTGCCAGCACAGCAGGGATGCACGCAAGAATTATGAACCGAATGCCGCAAAATTTTAAAACCGTGGCCTTTTCTATATGAAATACAAACAGTGTTTCCAGAAGCCTTTTAAAGGCAACTGAAAGCCGATTTTAGCGACGTGCTTTATTACAAGGCCAAACGTGTAAGAGTAATCAGGACATATCTGCTTTCTCGGCACACAGGCATCGAAGCGGAGAGTGGGCCTCTCGCACGGTCAAGTCACACACACACACAACACAACACCACACACAGACGCACTGGCAGGCTGCCGGTTAGTGGCGGTGAGGTCGCTGTCACTATGACGACCTGGTGACAAGCTGTCTGTTCCACTCTTAAACAACCAGACCTGCAGTGAAAGGCACAGCCTATAGTTAGTGTCACTCACAGCTTTCAAAAGCAGAGGCGAGCTAATGCCCATAATGCTGAAAGCACAAGTATGTGTGTGTGTGGATATAGGAAGGGCCAGGGAAAGGGATGGAGATTTGTTTTGATGTTCTGATAATTGAGGGACAGGTTCTTTATGTATAGCTTTCTCTCTCTCACGCTCCCACTCTCGTTCTTTCTATTATCTATTATAAATTACCCGTTTCTGTAAGCACACTGTACAACCAGGCCACAGCAGGCCCAGGAGAATACAAACAAATAGAAAAGGTTGTTTGATTTGGTAGGCTAGAGTCGCGCACATATTTACATTCATATTAAATGAGGGAAAAGCGTAAAGTGGTTTTCAAAGTTGATCAATTTTACCGTACATAACGGTAAGTTCCACCTCCTCATTGGTCTCTTTATGCACACTCATACATACATATACATTAATATACAGAATACATAATATATGTATTACATAATGTATAATGCATATATTTTCTAAAAACAGTTTATATACGTATATACATATATACACAGTATACACACACACATGGTTTATTCCTATCAACTAGAGCTCTGTCCTGTGTCCGCAGGGGCTTTCTATTCTTCCATAATGGTAGGTCTGCACCTGTCTCCCTGCCCACCACCCTGTGTTCACGGGCACCCAGGTCAGCTAAATATAGCCCCTCCATCCCCCCTCAACCCCGATCTCCCGTAGGTAGTACGCTGTGTGGATAGAGTTACACACACATACACTACGAGATACTGTGTCACTGTACTGGAAAGAAATACCAGACTGCTGCGCTGTTAAAGTATGTGTGTGTGACATGCTGTTTGTTGTTTATAAATGTACTCGTTCACAGTCAGTTCAAGCGTGGAGGGGTGGAACGGTAAGAAATTAGGCTTTTGATTGAGACTTTTGGCAGTAATCTGTGCAGGATCAATAACGGGGAAGTTGACTGATAGAAAATCTCATATGTTGGTGAAATGGACCGTGCGGTCGAGGCGCTGCGGTGGAAATGATGGTCCTAGATAATAAAAGATTCCATTGAGTGATTACGGAAATGTCACAGAATTCCTCTCCACCGTTTCCACCTCTCGTTACACGGCACCGATCAAAGTCTCGTTGGGTGATGGATGACCGTTATTACCGGTGGAAATAATAATGAGATTGGTTATCAGTGTCAGACATTTCACTCTCAGAGTGTTGGGTCAGGTGAATCGTGATGACAAACATCCATCATGGACGCAATGAATTCACAGATGCATGCCGTTTCCGAGCTGCGTCACGACCTGTGCTGCCTCATTTCATGTGTGTGTGTGTGTGTGTGTGTGTGTGTGTGTGTCTGTCTGTCTGCACTATCACTGCTGATACAAAACATAAGATGAATACTTTCTATGGCACTGCAGCTTTTCATAAAGCAGCCCCCCCCCCCCCCCCCCAACCTACCCCCTCCCAGCTGTTGCCGTGGAAACTGTTTGCAGAGCAGGAGAGAACTATTCTATTACTTTTATGGGGAACAATTCCTAGCACCTTCCTTCAGCACAAAAACCAAAACATGACCTAGCAAAGAGAGAGAGAGAGTGAGGCAGGAAGACAGAGAAAGTGCACTTAAAGGTCGCTTAGACACTACAGTCTGCGTCATGACAGAGAACGCTGCAAGTGGAGATTGTGTGTCACAAGGAGGTAGAGGCAAGGGTGTACAGTTAAATAACACTTCACGTAAATAAAAGTTGATGAATTTTTTTTTTTCTGCAATGCACTCTGACATATTCATTGACCATTGGCAATTTGAGACAGTAGTGTGCAGTTATTTTTCAATCTAATTCACTGTTATCACTGCTTGAATTTCGAACTGACTTTAAGTAGCCATTTGTAATGCCTTTATAAAAATGTAACACATTATATCACAACATTTTCTTCTCAAAGTATCATTTTCAGTAATGACATGGTGGCTAAAAAACACAACATATTTTTTAATTTTGGAAAAGTCTCATGCTCACCAAGGCTGCATTTGATCGAAAATTCAAAAAATGTAATGTTGTGAAATATATTACATCTTAAATTTAACCATTTTAAATGTACATAAAATGGAATTTTCAGCATCACTATTCCAGTCTTCAGTGTAACATGATCCTTCAGAAATCATTCTAATATGCTAATTTGGTGCTCAGTAAACATTTCGTATTAGTATCAATGTTAATAACAGGTGCGGCTTTATACTTTTGTGGAAACTGTGATACCTTTTTTCAGATTTCAGAAAATTCAAATGAAAAACATTTAATATATATCTATTTTTATCTTTACTGTCACTTTTGATCAATTGAATGTGTAATTGCCAAGTAAAAATATAAATTACTGTCAAAAAAAGAAATCAAATCTTATGGACCACAAACTTTTTTTAGACATGGAAGAACTTATATCGCTTGTGACTTTATCATGTCACACTTGGTTAGGAGGACACGGTGTCGAATCTGTCCACACAGTCAAAGAAACAGCATTAGTGTTCAGTATATGTGCTCGTATGACAGCAATGATCCCTACGAAGGCCCTGCTGACAGCCTCAGGCTGAGAGACCAGCACCTCCAACCAGTGCTGGCGGAGCATTTTTACAAACATAATTCTCTTTCCTCCTCCACCCATTCCTCCTCCTTTCACTACATCTTTCACAGCTATCCCCCTGCTGACATCAGTATTAGATTTATCAGCTTACGCCTCTCATCCCTGAGCCAAGATCATCCATCTGCCCTTATCATCCCTCCCAGAATTCCTTAGTTTTTATTTCTGTTATTCCCAAAGGGCACAAGGTACAGTATGTGTTGAAGAAATACCAAGGTGTCCACGTAGAAGAGCAATGACAAGGCTAGAAATCTTCATGTGATTGGACATTGTGTGTGTGGTGTGTGTGTGTGTGTGTGTGTGTGTGTGTGTGTGTGTGTGTGTGTGTGTGTGTGTGTGCTTCAGTTGTCATCACAGGAGAAAATTACATTGTAAAATATATTATAACAGAAACTTATTTTACATTTTTATAATATTTTACAATATTATTGTTTTTAAAATCTTAATGACTAATATAATATAACAATTATTATAATAAAATGTAATATAATACAATGCAATACATTCTAATATAATAATATTTCTAATATTTGAGCTACCAAAAGGCAGTTCCTTTGTTTTTTCATTATTTCCAAACCATTAGTATATTCTGACACTAGGCGGACCAGTAATCAATCTGGGCGGACTGGTACCACCCCGGGCTCTTATGTGGCCTCACCCCTGGAGGAGCAGAGAGTAAGAGGGTCAATGCAGGCAGACAGACAGGTCTTGAGGGTTGGATTAGAGCCTAGGGAACAGTGAAGATGAAAGCAAAAAGGATCAAATGTTAATCAATATGCAGCACATGCTTTCTGAAGGTTCTTTAGTGTCGCCCTTTTGCATATGTGTCGGGCGCCACATTTGGATAATCCGTTTTGTTTCATGCATTTGTGTGTAATGGGAGACTGGGAGAATAGTACAGATAAAGCTGTCTCTGATGTCTGAATTAGACAGTTTTTCAAAGCTTGTATAAAGTAGTGTGTTTTCAGCAAATTTGCTCTAATCTGCCACAATTTGTGTGTGCGGGTATATCTGGCTATATATCAACAAATATGTCCACAAAGCTAGTTAAGTCAGACAAAACATCCCTTCGGAGACATTCTGGGATTGACTCTTTTTTTTAAAAATGATTAATAAATAAATTAAATTATAAAAATGATTACATTTAATTTTTATTCCAAAAATGATGTAATCGAGTAAAGAATTTTTTCTGTCGTCATTTTTCTCAATGACAACTACTGTCGTGTATCCTGGTGTCAAGTTAAGCTGAAGTCATTATTATGACGATCAATGTAGATATACTGGATATTGATTACACTGTCTGAACAAAAACAGATTTGATTTCTTGCAAAATGGCAGTACAGACTGTCAGTCCTAATGATCTGATATGAAAAATAAATCCGTTTTATCTGCTGTGTAAACAAAGCCTATAAGTAAATTTGTGTTTTGGAAGGGAATTGAGAGCAAAGGAAAGAGAAAAGAAGAAATGTGAAAAGAGGAAAGAACAGAGGGTAAATTACAAACTGAGGTCATCTGTGTGAAATAATATGCAGACAAAGAAAAGAAGAGAAATATGCAGACAAAGAAAACAAGAGAAAAATAACATAATGAGCCTAATTTGAGAGAATAGATAAGGTGAATTGAGACAGTGGCAGTGGTAACACTCAGGTTACTTTTTCCTCCGGGGATCTTTCCTTCTTTTAACCTCTTCTTCCATTAGCTTCACTTAGACTTTTCATGCGTGTATGTGTGTGTGTGTGTGTGTGTGTGTGTGTGTGTGTGTTGTGTGTGTGTGTGTGTGTGTGTGTGTGTGTGTGTGTGTGTGTGTGTGTGTGTGTGTGTGTGTGTAGCGGTGGAGTCATTTCATTATGTGGATGCAAGTGAAATCCATCCAGAAACTGGATGAAACCTAGTCAAAGAGGAAATTAATGGAATATGGCTTTAGAATTGTTAATGTCATATTAAATTAAGTTAAAGTTACTATAATTCCAAATAATATTATTTAACAATGTCACAGCTACGGACTAGGCCTGGGGAGCATGACGATATATATTGTTACCAATACCATGGTATAAAATGTCTATCGTTAAGAGATTTTGCTATAGCACTATAGACACTTCAGAGTGATGAAATGCATGAATGAGAATATATAGAGCGGGACGTGCTTCATGTTAAAAAGAGTTATATGCACAATGTATCCTGAAAAGGAACTCAGTGCTGTGTTAGTGGTAACTGGCACACGGCCAAAGTGCATGCACAGAAAGTTGTCTCTCTCAGAAGGTGATCGCGAATTTGGAATGTCCTCGATGTTAAAAAGCACATTAAGCAGCACTAGAACTCAATGAGGTACACTTTTTTCCCTTCTTTTTAATAAAATAAATTAGATAAAATAACACAAAATATCTATATTGTGATATATATCATCATGAATAAAATGTATCATATCGCCAAACACTACAACGGACTTAACAATATTAAAATTCCGACAATCAATATTTAAAATCCGTTATCAATAAATCAAAAATTATTCTCATGCTAGGGCCAAAATTTGATAAATAGCTGATATAAAATTACATAATTTTAAAATGAATTAATTATATTTGTTTATTTATTAATTAATAGTTTAGGGATACATTACGGCAATATTTACCATTAATATTGCTTATACCATGGTCTGGGTGAATACTCGATTCTGATTGGCTGCAGGGTGTCCGTTAAAAAGTGATAGAGGACACCTAGTAAAGAAGTTCTGGTGAAACTGCCTGTTTACCATTCGAAATTAATAAATAAATGCGCTGCCTACAACAGCTGTGAGTAACCATAGCAACAGGCAGTCCACACAGGGCGCGCGCTCGTTCAGGGTCCTGGGTTGTGCGATGATGCAATCGGCTGTTATGGGACTAATACAACAATGAGCGACTTCGTTATTTCATCTTCAGTCTCTCACACTGCTCTCACGGACTGACGGAGCCCAGTAAGCCCGCAGACTGCTCTCGCATCGATGGCCTGTCACAGACATTATTTGACGGCTCTCCAGTCCAGCATCGGAGAGTCGACCTAACGTTACAGCGGTGCTTCGGAGGTTGTGGTTAGTGTAGACAAGTGTAACACATAGTGTTTTATGTGTAATAAAAAAAAAATAACTATGCCTTTGTGTTTCATGAACTAAAAATGCATTTTTGAACCTGAAGGGTTCTACAAGCTGAGCGGACTATGAATATCTCCGGTTGCTAAATAAACCGTCAGGCAAGTTATTATTTGTAAAAACTAGAGATTTAGCCTAATTAAAATATAAACTAATGTTTTAAAAATGTTTTATTTGGCAAGTGACCATGGTATAAGCGGGTTAATGCCCTTCGAGGTGTCCGTTGTAAGGTTTTAATGGACTTCGGCGGAGGCAACCGTCCTCCGCTGCGCGTCGGCCGGTTTACACCTCGCCGTCGTCCATTAAAACCTTACAACGGACACCTCGTCGGGCATTAACCCTTACATAATATATCAAGACTACAACAGTTAGTTATTGGATAAATAAAAATATAATATAAATGTAACAATAGGTGCCTCCGCACCTTCGTTGCTTGGCCCCTAAATACACAATTGTATTAAAGGCTACAAGTGAATTTAGGCATCACAAATGTATTATGTACGTTTTACGAAAAGTTATTCATAGTTAAAAATGAGATTCACTAAAGATTACATTTAACATGTTATTAAATTCATTTTTAAAGATTAAAGTGAATGTCAGACAAACAGAAAAATCGAAACGTAAAAACGAGACATGAACATGCACAATGAAGTACATTATCTGCTGATGACAATAAAAAAACGAATAAAAAAAACTCCAATATTAGCCGACAACCGTTATGGCACACTGTGTTTCGAGTGTCCACCGACTGTGCTGAGAGCAGATGAACAGAAAAGATTTGTGCTGGCAGTCTGGCTTCCTGTGCCTGTACGTTTGAACCAGGTCTCCAAATCTGATATGTGGATGTAAGTATAAGTGAAGCTTCAGTGCTGTTCCTCACTCTTCCTGCACCCTAGATACTGACACATACACAGACACATCAGATTCCCCAGGAACAACCTTGGCTATCACCATCTCCACTCGCCTGTCCCTCCCCACCCCGTTGATCACATCCACCACCCTGGAGAAACACGGAGGTTTCAACCTCACACTGAGATGGACTGAATCGACTCTCCTCTGGGGCCTGTCACAGATTTTAAGCAATCTTATACCACCAAAGGGGGACACAAACTCACACAGACACACAACCCCATCATCACACACTCCACAGGAATCCACAGCATCTCAGTAGTGAGCATAAAGTTGTACCAGTATAAAGCACGCACATCCACCTCTAGGCAAGGATGATAAACGGGCAGTATGGAAGTGAGCATGAACTGAATACAAATGGCCATTTATCTCCAGTAACCTCCATCGCTCTGTCTCTTTCTGTCTCAGCATCATTCAGCGTCGTTCAGATTGAATCACAGCAGGTAGCTACAAGTACTAACATTTCCTTTTCCAATCCTTCACTAAAAAGAACAGCAAAACTTTAGTTCTCAGTTTGTTACAGAAAACACATTTGTACTTGTCATTGGCAAGTTCATGGCAGCAGCTTTATCAAGGAACAACCTCTTGAGTGTTTTAGTGGCTTTTAACGCCACAAAACAAGACTAAATCGAAGGTGTCTGTGATTCAGATCTAAGTAAACCAAAAGTGGATCAATACTCTAATTAAGGGACATTAAAGGTTTGGAAACAACAGAAGAGCAATTTGTGAGGTTTAGGACAAAATAACTGAATTCCAAACAATCCTTTGTTTAGTCCAGGAAAATCTCAGAATTGTTTTCAGATGACAGACACCTGCAAACAGATTATACATTTGTAATAAATGGACTTCATTTTATTGAAATTATATATATATATATATATATATATATATATATATTAGGGGTGGAACGGTACACATAAGTCACGGTTCGGTTCATACCTCGGTTCAGACGTCACGGTTCGGTACGATTTCGGTACAATGGAGTGAAAAGCAAAACAAAAATGCAGAAGGCATTTTTATAAATGTCTTAAGCCTTGTATTTTTTAAATAAGTTTTATTAATAAAGGCATAGAACCAGTTTATTTGTAGTGCACTGACAGGAGTTTTATATAATTAGTTTATTTATTAAATTATTAAAAAGATGAAAAGACCTTGAGATATGTTTGGTAATTGTACCTGAATGAATTTAAAATTAATTTGCTCTTTCAGATCAATATATTTGTTTTCCTTCATTTTTAGTTAACCCTAACTTTATTCTCATCTGAATTATAAATAATTGATTTCCGTATAAAATAATACTACCTTTAAAAACTTTTGTTAACATTTGTAGGTTACAGTTTGACTCGAGTTTAGAGTGTGACAAAAGCACAATGTTGTGTTTTATTGCAAGTGTACACAAAAGTAAACAGTAAACACTTTGCAGTTTTAATGATGTCCTGTATGAAAAAATGACGGAGTATGTTTCCACTGCCTCTCTCTCTCTCTCTCTCTCTCTCTCTCTCTCTATCTCTCTCTCTCGCACGCAAACACACACACACACACACACTGACTTGTTCATCGCGTCTCTCTCTCTCTCTCTCTCTCTCTCTCATCTCTCTCTCTCTCACTCTCTCCTCTCTCTCTCTCTCTCTCCTCTCTCTCTCTCTCTCTCTCTCTCTTCTCATCTCTCTCTCTCTTCTCTCTCTCTCTCCTCTCTCTCTCTCTCTCTCTCTCTCTCTATCTCTCTCTCTCTCTCTCTCTCTCTCTCTCTCGTTTTTGTACCGTGTATTCTACGTGCAAATTCGTGCACCGAACCGTGACGCCCGTACCGTTTCGGTTCGATACGAATACATGTAACCGTTCCACCCCTAATATATATATATATATATATATATTATATGTATGATGATCTATCTATCTGCCCATCCATATCTCTATCTATCTATCTATCTATCTATTAGGGCTGCACGATTATGACAAAAATCATAATTGTCGATTATTGCCTTGAAATTATAATTGCGATTATTGATTACGATTATCACAATTTACATTGAATGATGTTTTGAACAGCTTTATGCCACTGCTTGAAGCGACTGCATGCCATATTGTTATATCAAAATAAACCAGCTGAAAACTCCTCCTGAAAAACTTTCATTAGTTTTCTATGGTTTAATGCTAATTATAATTATAATGTTTGTTACACTAACTAAAATTAAAACAATTGGGAAAAAAACCCTTAAGATAAGCTGTAGAAAAAAAACGCACATTTTAAGCACACAGAATAATGTAAGTGGACTTTTTGTAATTGTGCCTTTGAACGATTACATAATTGTGGCATCCATAATTGTAATCGTGATTACAAATTCGATTAATTGTGCAGCCCTACTATCTATCTATCTATCTATCTATCTATCTATCTATCTATCTATCTATCTATCTATCTATCTATCTATCTATCTATCTATCTATCTATCTATCTATCTATCTATCTATCTATCCATCCATCCATAATAGCATGGAATTTTTAATATCAGCCTCTTTTTTTAACAAAACATGAAAATAATTGCTGACTTATAGGCCAGAATTTGCTTCTATTTCTTCTAATATTAGTGCACCCCTACTAGTAATATTGTTTAGTGAAATTAATTGGAAATTGTACAATATAGCTTTAACTTAATGAATACATATTGAATTAACAACCTTTCCAGTTTTTAACAATATTGATTGTTTCAGGTAAAATCTAAACGTATTGAGGTTGGTCACTTTACATGTCAGTCAAAACCTGTTTCCCAGTTGATTCCCAAATCAGTTAAGCGCAAACCCCGCTTTGCAGCTGAGTTTTGCTCTTTCATACCAGTTGCAGTGATTTTTGTAGGTGATGAATCCATGAATTTTCTGAGCTAGAGTAGAAAAACAAGAGGGAATCTAAGACTGATTAATATCACAGAAGCCATTCCTAAAAAAAAACCACACTGAAACCACAGACCACAGTAAAGAATTACCACAGCCGTCTGTCTCTCTCGCTCTGTGCGTTGTTGTAATGGAGTGTGTGAAGAAACCATGAGGTCAGAATCATCATGCAGAAGATCAAAGTTTTCTCTGAATACTCATTGCCTGGGGCCCTGCCAGTTAACCAGAGCTCTTTTTCTCTCGCCTCTTCTTTCCTTCTCTCAGGTCAGCTTAAAGATTGAATTAAAAAAAAGAGCCTCTGGCATAAGAATCACCCCATTCCCTTTCATCTCTCAATAATATTGTCTAGGGATTGTCAGGTTGGTCAACTAGTCGGCTAGTTGGTCAACAACTGATGAGTCGATTAGAGAGATTTCATTCATCCCTTTTGGGGAAAAATAGGAATTTAGAGTTTTTGGCATGCTTTGTTTTAGCAGCTAAGAAGAAAGAACCAGTGATGATGAAAGCCGACTGTGTTGTTGCCTTGCATCACCTGCGTCTGGGCCAAAATTTGCCCCTGAACACACTGCAAAGACTACAGCCAATGACCAACTAGTATGTTCTGTGCCTGTGTGAGAGGAAATAACTGTCTAATTAGTGGCAATGCACATCCACAATGAAAGTTAATGGGGTCCAATCAATGTTGAATTGCAAAAAGAGTTAAAACATTCCTCAAAAAAATAAAGTCATACATGATGGGAACAACATGAAGGTGAGACATTTTTGATAGAATTTTCATTTTTGGGTGAACTGTCCCTTTAAGTCAATGTGTGACATTCAAAATAGTTTTTGATTGTCCTAAAGCTGTTATCATACAGGGCTTCCTTTAGACCAACTAGTCATTCAAAAAACCAACCAACTGGATATATAGTTTTGCACATCCCAAACGTCAACACAGTTTCACAGAATGTCACTCACTCACTGTCATTCGTTCATTTGCACACTATTCTCCTTCACATTCTTACTCTCTAGCAGATGACAGCTTTTCTGTGCAAAAATGATAACATAAATGATAAATAGTCAGAGTCTGTCATGAAGGGGTGAAATCATTTCTCAAATTCTAAAACAACATTCCTCTTCTCCTTTAGATCATATCAGCATTAAACTTCTGCACGAACATGTGAAGATGAGTTTTGATCTGTTTGGAAAAGGGATACTCACCACTTTTAGAGATTGTGAGGCAATTCAAAACACATCTCAAATGTTTTCAATGTGGAACTCAGCCCAAACATCTGTGTGTGCCAAAATGTTCCTATTTGGGATTTTACACTGCCAGCAGGAGCCAAAGATGTGACTAGCAATAAAGCAAATGGAAAGGACAAAGTGTGTCTGGTCTGAAAATCATACGCGCACACACATTCACATTAAAATGAACCTGGACAGCTAGTTATCTTTTCCAGAAAAGCAGCTTTAAAAGTAATCTCTTTCTCTCTCACCGTCTTTCTGATCCTTAAAGTGGCCAAAAAGTAGGAAACAAGGCTTTTTTATGTATCCTAATGCATTTTTCAATTGTTCGGCCATTTAAATGCTAATGCTCCCATCAGGGCCGTCTACATTGAATTTCCTTAAAGTCGTTGCCGGTTATCAAGTGGCAGGAGGAGGAAATTTGCGTTTGGTGGTCCATGACCCCTGTCTTTTATCTTTAGAGAGGGGAAAAAAACAGTTTAAAAAGAAAGCTGACACCTTATGCTCTTCACCCTCTGAAACAGTCCATCTCTCTGATGATGAGGCATGAGCGCAAAGGTGGATCAGCAGTATAAATATGACCTCCAACCCTGTTTATGTTATCTAGGCCTAACGAGGAGACCACCAGGCCACTCCAGAGACCACTCAGGACCACCAGGGGGAAAAAGCCATATGAAGGAGCCATTTCAGACAGCAAAAAAACACAATCTCTAATAATTTAAATGATGACTTAAGTTAAAAAATACTTGTTTATTCATGCAATATATTATCAGGATTTTTCAAACTTTTTTGATCCCAAAGACCCTAAAATATAATGATGGATGCCCTTGTGCGGGAACCCCTTTCTAAAAAAAAAAATTAACTTTGGCGGCTGTATAAAACGTGATAAGTGTAAAAACGCTGTGTTGTTTGCTAACAAATTGGCTTTAAGTTTGATACTGTACAGCAAAATACAATAAAATTAAATACAAATCAAGTTAAATTCAAATTCTGACTTTGCATTAATGGAATCTTTTTTTCTACCCATTATTAGAGTGATGTTAAATGCATACATTTCAAAATATTTCTATAAGTGTATTTCACAATAAATATGGTTCCAGAGCAGTTTACAATTAATTTTGCCAGTCCTATAAATACAAGTCCTGATAAATACAATTAAAAACATTTTAAAAAAAATTATCTTAGATCCCCTAGAACTGTCTTGCGCCCCCTGGAGGTTCCTGGATGATACTTTAAAAAAAAATTGATTTCCTTTTTTTTTTTGATTTCCTCAAATTAAATTACTTTTTTTCTTCTGTAATTATATTGGTTGACTGTTTGACTGATTAAAAAATGCATATACTAAATGGTTTCTCAAAACTGAAAACTGAAACATGTCTTATGACTTTGTCTTCAGGAATTAGATTTAGCTTTGTCAAAATCAACATGTAAAATGTAAGTACTTAGCCTCATTCATGAAATGCGAGCAGACCAAGTTTATACTGAAAATAGTTCATAAACCCATTTGTATGTAAATTGTCACACTCATTCTTAAATGGGACAATTTACATACAAATATTTTTACGATTTATTAATGGTTTTAGAAAATTTGTTCTGCTCACAGTTCCTGAATATGGCTCATGGATTGGTTAAAATACCAAATCTCTCATCAGAAGTTAGTCACGTATTACCTTAAAATAGCCTGACACTATGCTGAGTCACTCCTGGACTCACATCCCTTCATTAATGGGGGAGTGTCAAAATCTCCAGGTAGAGCCACAGGAAAGGTGGTGCTTCCTAAAAACCCTACCGCTCATTGTGCTAAGCCACTTAAAGACGCAGCTCTCTTTCCTTATTCAAAGTTCCTGCAGTACTGATAGAGAGAGCAAAGAGAACCTATTATTCCACCACACTGTGCCAATATCAACAGAGTATTAATAGAAGAAATCAAGCCAAGTCATGGAGGACTGCAAAACCAGACCACACACACATAAAGCAAAGCGGTCCAACGCCACAAACCCCTGGGCTTCATGCCCCATCAGAGAAACTCCTTCCAGCTAGCGCATGCATGTGGAACCAAAGCCTTACCCCCTTCTTATACTGACCTGACCAGAACAGGGAAAATATGTCACGTGCAAGAGCCTTAGAAGGATAAAGAGAAAGATATAAAAGAGACAGACAAGATTTAGAGATATAGAATGATGTCTGCTCTAACAGTGTGGTAAATTACTGGTAACAAATGGTCTCTGTATTTGCACCTGGTCACATCTGCGTCATGTTGGTCGGCTGAGGAACATATTGGGTTTCTGGGAGTGACTCCAGGAGGATAAGAAAGAGAAAAACAGCGAGATGAGGAGATATGGATGAGGCCGCTGGGAAACCGAGAGAAGGGCTGTGAAAAGCTGATGTTCTCCGTTCTCTCATGCATTAGAATTCATTACCCTGCTCCTTATCGCATTTTACCTCCTCTCTCCTCTAAATTGCTGTCTTTCTCTCTTGTCTTCTCAATATCTCTATCATCTTTTTCTCTCAAGCCTGCTCTCCCTGTGAGTAGTGCTACACGATACAGGACCTTGAGTGAGCCCCTCCCATCACAGGGCCCAGGACAACACTCCTTCCGGTTTTCCCAGGATTATTTATTTATTTATTTTATATCAGGAATTCTCATTTATGTCTTTGTCTCAGATGTTTCTCCTAAAATGCCTTAGCAGTTATTTAATCTAGTTTTACTTATGACATAAACTAGGAGTATAAAAAAATATTAATAATATTGCATGATATATCGGGACCATAACTGTTATCTGATGATAAAGACAAAAAAGAAAAACTCTTTCATCTGTTTCAGGCTCCCTTCATGTTTCTCCCAACATCTTTTTCTTATCAATCCTCTGAGGCTGCCCTTGTGTCAGGTTTAAGAACGACATCTGCAATTTGTGTACAATTTACAGCTCCTGGTAAATAGCAGCAAACACTTGTGAATAATAATGCTGTTTGCATAGCCAGCGAGCTGTTTTGCCGACAGACGCCATGGGACATGCTAAGTAATCTTCAGTTCAGGAGTGTTTCTCTTTAACTCCAGGTGAAATATGGCCTCTTTCCGTGGCCGAGACGATCAGTGTTGCTCACTTAAGGGAGGGCCTGCTCAGCCATGTCCGTTCAGAGTTGAATGAAACGCTGTTAACCATATCCTTCTCTCAACGACCGTCTGAAGAACTCTACAAACGCCCAACTCATTTCAGCCTGGGCATAGACAGATGCTGCTCTCCACTTCCGAGAGTACAAGATCCCACTGGAGGAGAGCCACACAGAGCACGAGGCCAGATCTGAAGAGTGTCTGTGATCTGTTTTTAAGTATAGAGATTTCTTGGATCGAGAACTGGTTCTTGTGTGGTTGGACAGGTTGTCTGATTCTTGGTGTGGTTGAGTTCTTATGCCGTACACTTCTGTGGCTTCTTGAAGAAACACAGGACATCACAGACATACACATACTTATATTAATCACCAATATGAAAAAGTCTATTTTTAATTTGTTGGTCTCTAATGATAAAAACAATAGACAGAAAAAATTGTGTGAAAAAGGAGAACAGGATCACCCAAAATCAACAGTTCCCGCATGAACACCACTGCTCTTTGTCTAGAGCACAACTTTGACAAAAATGAAGCTATTTAAAAACTATGACTCAAAGATATCACTATGAAACTATTCTCACACACACTGAGGCCACACCATGACCTTTGAGTTTGGTACAAGTTTATTCGGATTCCAGTGGTCTCGTGGTGTCCAAGTCTGGTGCTATTCCACAACTGCGGATTAAAATTCACCAATACACATGCACAAAGAAACCATTCTGCATATTACTCACACACAAAAATCTCTTTTTCTCTCTCTCTCGTGAATAAAAGATTTTGGCACTGTTTTGCTGTGTCTATTCCCACTAATTGAAGCGTGTGTGAACACTAATTAAAGCTCAGGGGGATAGAAATCTCTTGATGCATGCTGAGAAAGTGTGTGAGGAAAACAATGTCAACAATGCAGTGATGGAAAGAGGCCCACAGCCTAGATACATTATCAATGGGAGTTCAATCAGACTGACCACACGCATATGAAACCACACATGACTCTAATACCATTTAGTGGACTTATCTTCCTCTCTCACACTCATCCAGCTCCAAAAGTCTATATTTGCATATGCAGTTCTTTAAATAAGTGAATTTGGTTTGCTCCTTGCGTGTTTGTGCATACTAATCAATTTCATGTACAGAAAAAGTACAGAAAAAAGTTTAATGACTTTAGTTTTCTCCAATTCACAGCATCAGTCCCCAGAAAAGTGTCAAACAAATCACACATTAACACAAGCAAATACGCTGCCACTCTTTTTCTGAATACTTAATCCTATTGATAATGAGAGTGACAACCATTCTAAAACCAAATTCACTAACCAAAAAAGTGATAATAAAATGTATTTGCATTACATTAAAACTGTTACTTAGTTATAGAACTGAACTGAGAAAGTGAAAAAAGCTGTTGACTGTGCATTGCTAGAATTTTTTTTGAATACACAGAAAATAAGGAATGTGGAAAGGGTTGCCCATACATTGTTTGAGTCCATACTGTTTAAAAGCAGCCACTTAAAGAACACAAAAGATCTGTTTAGTAGACCTTAATATGTTATGGTCACAAAATTTTCTCAAAAAAGTAATATTAGCCAAAGCCAATACGTTAAACAGTTGGCATCAATGTTTCTTGTTCACAGCCACAAGATTATCTAATTTCAAACGCAATTTTGGAAGTGACTTTTGTATTTAATACAGAAAAACAACTGTCATTCCTTAATCTATGCAGCGTGTACACGGCTAGAAGGAATGTTACCGCGGTTAAGAGCTACACATGGTTTGTAACTAAATTACAGCAGGAATGTGAGCAGCAGAGCAGACATTACTTTTGAGTGGTAATGTCCACATCTTAATAAAGTGAGGCTTTAATGATCTGCGAAGGTCACTAACTGTCCCTTTAAGGATTAATAAAGCAACAATCTATATAAATAATGTTAAATACAGTACAAACAAGGAGTCTGTGGAGGAGACAACAGTACTGGGCTGCTGTTTAACCTCCTCTAGACAGCCAGAATCACTGTGCACCAGAGAAAGCTGTGCTAATGGTCAATGTTAACTTATCTGAAAGCATTAGATGGAACCAATGTTCAATATTCAGCCTAATAGACTATAGTCAGGGTAACGCCATTTTTGACAGGAATGAAAACAAGGCTGTGAGGGACAGAAGTACATTGTGTTCAGTGGTTTTACTGTTTTTTTTTTTTTTTTTTTTTTAAATCACATGCTAGTTGTTCAGCAGCTGAAACTTTCCAAAAATTGTTCAGTAGACTCAATTTTCCTAAAACAATTGGAGGGATCAGTTACAGTTGGCCAACTATATATAGATAATACTTTTGCATCCTTTATTCAACTTCTAGAGAAATTTCACTTACCAAGCTCTCACTTATTTAGAGACTTTACAATATGGAATTTATTCATAAGCAGTTTCCTAATTTCCCCTTGCTTCCGCCCAGGGAATATTCTTGAGGACATACTAAGACATCACAAATCCATAAAAGGGGCGATCTCTGAGATCTATACTATAATTAATACTAAACAATTCCCCTCAAAGGATCCGTTGAGGATATTTTGGGTGGAGGAGCTAAACCTGGAGAATGTTTTGGACTCAATACTAAATACATTCATCATCAATTAATGCTAGGCACGCTCTTCATTAAATTCAAAGTAGTACATAGAACTCACTGGTCCAGAAATAAACTTCCTGATTTGACCCAACCTGCCTTTTTTTGTTGCGCAACTGAACCAGCAACTTTACAGCACTCTTTTGGTTGTGTCCCAATCCCAAATTGTCTGACTTAAAGGGGATGAGTGTGTCTCTCCATCCTTTTGCCATTGTTAATATTTGAATGTCACATGATGACTTCTTGGAAAACAGTTTTGGAAGTTTAAGAATTACATAAGATATATGACTTTGTCCCGTGAATGCCATTGTAAAGATTAAGTCTATCCTTCACAGCCAGCCTCGTTTTCATTCATGTAATATTTAATATGGCATTACCCATATTGATCAACCAATAATCTGAATATTAACATCACGGCATGATAGAAAGCAGACGACAAAAAAATAAATAAATGAATGACATAAACCCTAGAACTCACAACCAATTCGGAAGATCAGGATCATCACATAGTGCAATTTGCATTCAACACAGATTTTGTTGTTTTAGTGAAGTTTTTTAATCATTTATTTAGTGAGATAGATGCTAAAACAATGCAGACAGAGTGACAAAACGGCATAGTAAATTCTCCCCTTAGACTCAGCATTTCACATTACTCAGTTTACTTTATTAGTTTACTAATCGCAGTTCAAACTGGTAAAAGGAAGCCCAGCTATGACTAAAAACAGAGTTCATTTTTATACAGTTTAGACACTTAAAATAATCCCACATCCCTCTGCCATTCCTGTTGATGAAGCCGTAGTATAATCAGAGCTATTTACTGCGATCATAAGAGGCTTCACACACAAAAAAGACTTTAGACTTCAAAGCTGCAATATTGTTTTAACACCAACAGCGTAATTGTGCCTGGGCTAAAGCACATTTCTCTCTGTAGACAGATCAGCAAATAGCCTAAAACTCAGTCAGAGATCTTGTCTCTGGTAGGGGGAAAATGAAGAAAAAAAACAACAGGGAGAGAGAGGGGGGAGCTTCTTTCTATTCTGTTTATCATTCATCTAATTTTGTGGTTAATTAAGTAACGAGTGTCTCTGGGGCTTCCTCGGTTCCGGAGTCTGAGCTAAAAAATCTATCAAACCCATCCAAGTGTCTGCGCTCTTGTTTCACTCCACACAAATGAACCTTCTTATTGCAATAAATATACACACACGCCATGTCATTCGGTTACACAGTGTCACACCCCCACGCTTTGTCTCACATTTTCAAACACTCCTTCCAACGGTTGATTGGAAATAATGATGATTCTCAGTAATGATCTGACTAAGAGCCATCGGCCTCTTTTCCTCCCACTCAGGAACATGGCTTCCAGGATGTGTGTGCTTGTGTAAGTGCGTATTCCCCCTTAGTCCCAGACTCGAACTCTCTTCCAACCTCACTTTCCCTCACCCTTCATCATAACCCTCACCAGAGGCTCATTTATTTCATCTCCGTGTACATTTCCTGGCCAATAGCACACTATGTCCTTCCAAAACAGACCTCTGAATGCTGTAGCGGAAACTATGCAGCTCCTGCTGGAGACTTCAACAACTCTCACACACATCTCTCTCCCTCTCTCTATAAGTTAGAAGAAAACTATTCATTTGAAAACACTGTAACCTGCAATAACCTGGAATGAAATAATTAGTGCAAAGCAAATGAAAAACTAAAACAAAACTGAAAAATAAACAACAAAAAACTGTTTAGTAGTCAGAGCTCTCATCACATTGAGGAATAGTCTGACTTGAGAGTATGTGTGGGTGAAGACATCCCACAGGCGATATGGCTTGAGATGCCTGTGATACGGATAACAAAAACGGACACAAATGAAATCGTAACGACTGGCCGGAAATTGCAGATCACTCTTCATTCGAAATGTGAGCAACTTTCATGCAATGATTTGGTCATCCGTAGGATTCACATTTTAGACCATGTCAAATGTCAGTTCACAGGCGGAAACAAACTTTTTTTTAAAACCAAAATTATCTCTCTTGCCTTTGTATTGAATAAAAAAAAGCCATTAAAAATATTAATAATAAAATATTATATGCAGTCTTGTTTTAGTGTGAGTTTTATCCCAAAATCTTCGATTACAACAGTTTACAGATACAGCAACTGCTTGCTTTAGTTCAGAATCAGAATACATAAATGTGACCTAGGAAATGTCATTTTGACAGGTGTCAAAAGATGGACGACGGCCCTTCGCTATTTTCCATTGGAGAGAACTGAAGCCGCCAGTGTCCCGAATCCGATATGGCACTGACATCTTGGAACTTGAGTCTGCGCAGTAGCGTTTTCGGGACCAGTCATGCGCAGTAGTGAGCAGGAAGTAAAGCCGCGAAATCAAGGCCCCGCCCTCACTCTCGCTGAATCAATCGCAAGCACACGCCCCTGCACTTTTTTTAATGGCCTCTATCTGCTCCGTTCCTCTCCAATGATGTCTGCTGATTGCAGTACCTCGTTAAAATAAGGTAAATACAACTACTAAACACATAGTCAACATTGTCCATTGGGGCTTCAGTGACTACTTCGCAAAGAGAACCTGTCAATCACAGCTGTCAATCATGATGTCACAGCACCGTTTTTATAGCATCAAATAACTAACTAAAAACAAACTTATTTTAAAAACAAACATTTGAAATTACATCAGCGTGATAGAAACTACAGTAAATGACAGAAACTATCTTTGGAAAAAAGATATGTGAAGTGTAATTTAATTGTTTAATTGGTCGCACGTCCCGTTGAATAACACGGGGAGGCGGGGTTTATGACCTATACTAGAACCGGTCACCGGGGGGCGATCGAGACGTTTTGGATTCACTTTTGAGGGCTTGTGCGGCACGCTTCGTTTATACTCATACAGAAAACTTATACCTAGGCCTGTCGCGATAGTCGATAAATCGATTAATCTCACGATAACAAAAAATGACCTCGATAATTTTTCCGGCCGCGATAATTTCATTTGCATACCGTATTTTCCGCACTATAAGGCGCACTTAAAAGCCTTTAATTTTCTGCCAATGGATCGTGGATGGCTGGGCTGATATATCAGTCTCAACTGTGATCCGAGCTTTCACGAAGGCAGGAATAATCTCTTTATTCAGCCAGCTCACATACCCGTATTTACTTCCTGTTTTCGGTCGAAGTCCACAGTAGTCGATTGTTGAGCTCGCGCGCGTGCGATCAAACCTCCTCCGCGTGTTCAACATCTGATTCGGATGAACTATCCATTTGAGCTGATATTCTCAGAACACCGAACAGCACCGTCATCGGCAGACAGCTGACAGTCTAAGTCTCTCTCCACTGTTGTTTAGTTACCAATGATCACGCGCGCGCACTCGACAATCGCCTACTGTGGACTTAGACCGAAAACAGGAAGAAAATACGGGTATGTGAGCTGGCTGAATAAACATCATTTTTATTCATATCAAACATGCACATGCACCTAAAACACAATCATCCGTTGCAGTTTTTCCAGTTGGGAAAAAAAAGAAGCTACAACAGACGGGCCGTCTTTTTTTGCCTGTTATGAAATGCATGTTGAGCCTATTGTTTATTATTTTTTGAAGTGCAATTTTGTTTACATCCATTTTATTTATTGTTTTTGGTATTTATTCAAGTGCATTTTTTGTTGACAGAGTCCATTGCTTTTATTGTTTTTGGTTGTTTTGTTCATTGTTATTGTGGATATTTAAAATGTTTTTTAATGCACTGCCATTTTCAGTGTTAAGTAGTCTTTGGAAATAAACGTTTATTGAATTTTGAAAGGTGTATGTGCATTATTATGCCATTATCATTATTCTAGATGAAAATGGTCTCAGATCGACAATATTATCGTTTATCGCGATAATTTCTTGGACAATTTATCGTCCAGCAAAATTTGTTATCGTGACAGGCCTACTTATACCCTCACAAAAACAGGATTGCATACAGTATTTTTTAATTATAAACAAGGGGCTTCAGTCCTGCAAAAAAAAATTGCCTTAAATTCACCCAAAAATATATATTTTTTCCATATAATGAAAATCAGTTGAGTCACTGGCTTTGGTACTTATTGACTTCCACTGTAAGGGAAAAGTTTTTCAAAATCATCTTTTGTATTCCATTGAAGAAAGACGTTTGGAACGACATGAGGGTAAATGATGACAGAATTAAAATTTTTGAGAACTAACCCTTTAAGCAGCATAATAGAGTAATCTGAAAACAGCATTACATAAAAGTGCAAATGCAAAACCTTGCTCTGTAGACCTGAAGTAGAACTGCACTGAGTTGCGCTTTCCTATACAAGACTCAAGGTCTAATAGAGGCACTCAACACAACTGAAAAACCTTGACGAAGAGGGAGGACACACACACACACATACATCAAGGGACTTAAATGGCGCACACACACACACACACACACACACACACACACACACACACACACACACACACACATCAAGGGACTTAAATGGCCTCCTGGCCTTGTCCTCCACAGAAGACAGCTCCAGATTTCTCCAACCAGTGTCTTTCTAAATCAGCACAAGCAGCACTTTTAGACATCCTACCTGGGGTCCTCTCTGGGCACCCCGGATGGCTGCGCTGATGCAATGTACTTAATTGGTGGTAATCAGGTCACTGGTTAGATGCAGAGCTACTCTGGGTCTTTTTTAGAAGCTAGACCGCTGTTAAACTGGGCATCAGCCCCATGTGCCCTACCTCCTAAGAGCGCCTAAAATCAGGCTGCCATTCAGTTACAGAGCCTAACTGTATCATGTACTGACAGCATAATGTCATCCTGGGCCGTTTCGGCAGGACAATCTGGCTATATTAAGCCAGTTCGGTAATGGCCAGCGGATAATATTGTCCTCTATATAAAGCAGTGTCAAAATACTCTTTTAAAAACACGTGATTGGCCCAATTGGGCCCGGAGCGATTTTCCTTATGCTATTATAGGCACACACACAAAAAAAGGACGATGCTTCTTGAAATAACGTGGCTATTAGTGTGTGTTCCGTTTGAATTGAAATACACAACCCTATTTCCTGCAGCCAGCGCATGGCATATATCTATTTTCCTCCTGCGTTCTTAAGATCACTTTTCATATCTGCATTTTTAAGCATGGCTGCTGCTCTGTGCAATAATTATCATAAAACTGTTTACCTAAAATGGCATGTTTATGTTTTTGCATTCGCTACATCTTCAAGCCTCTTTAAAGTCGCATATTGAGCAGAAAGAAACCAGGTGGGTCATTATTCAAACCGTTTGTCGGGAGTCTTCCCCGTCATCTGATATTAAGGCCGCTACACCTGCTGCTTTTATTGGATGTATAACACAAGACAACCATTATTAACTTTCCGAAGTGCAGTACATCAGCATGACTCCACTAGCAAATGCCGCTTAATTGTTGGGATCAATCTCCATTTTTAGTGGCACCAGATCTCATTTCTTAAACATGCTTAAACACTTTAGCACGTAGATGTGCTGGAAGTGTTTTCATGACCTAGTTTAAGACAACGGCAATAATATAGTTATCAAGTTATCAGCAGACCCAGAAGGTATATCTGTTGACTTTTTAGAGCCAATTGTGCAGGAAAATTCTGCAGAATGGATGCTGAGAAAACAGATCCCTTATTGGTCACTGAAAGCATAATCAAATTAGCCAAATGATTCAATAAATGAGCACAAAAGGAGCAGTGGATGTGTAGCCTTTTTTGCAAGAGGCTTTTTTGTTAAATTCTGTGAAAATCTGGGGCTTTTCATGCAGATTCTGTGTGGGCCTGGTTACCAGACATGCTTAATATCAGACACGGTTATCGAACGCGGCTAGTATCAGATAGAGCGTGACTAAGGAAATTACAGTCCTGTTCCAGTCTCTGATTGCTAGTGTCAAGATTTAGCCGCTGTTCATGGTCCTAATCACTATCATTAATGAGCATGGTAATGCTATGCAGAGAAATTGCTTCAGGTCAGCTCAGCTGGAGCCCAAGGGATCCCTGGAGAGCTGGGTCCTCATCAAGAAACAAGGTCCTTTTTTCTAGGAAGCCTGACAGAAACATACTCTAGTCTACACAATTTTGCAAATGCTTAGACAATGCATTTTGTGCATTCTTCAATAACAAACCAACTTCCAACTGTTGCACAGGTGTGACAGCAGTTAACAGCAGCCTATAAAAGATTGTGACTTTTTTCTTTTAGACTGATGGTTGATCGGGGATCCTTGCTCATTTCATTACATTTTAAGTGCTGTAGCATACACTATCATTGAAAGTTTGGGGTCAGTAAGATTTTTTTTTAAAGAAATTAATACTTTTAGTCAGCAAGGATGCATTGAATTATTTAAAAGTGAGAGTAAAGACTTTTACACTGATACAAAAGAACTGTTCTTTTGAACTTTCTACTCATCAAAGAATCCTGATTTTTTTTTTGTTCCGTTTCGGTTTCCACAAAAGAAATAAGCAGCAAAATGCTTTCAAAAATGATAATGACAAAAAAAGTTTTTTGAACATCAATGACACTGAAGACTGGCATAATCGGTGAAAGACTGGCAAAAGACGCCAAATAACAAAATAACATTGTTTTACTGAATTCCTTTTCCCTTTTTTTAATGCAGCGTTGGTGAGCATTCTTTCAAAAACAATCTGACCCACTCCAAACTTTTAAATGGCATTGTATTTGTTTTGCATTATCAAATATACTCTGACACATTTCATAGCTAGAAGCATCGAGAATTCCCACACATCCAGAATATGCTTAATTTTACTTTAAAATGAATGGTGACACTTCAGGTTTGCTCAGCCAAGATGGCAAAAAGACAGTTTTTATAAACTTGCACCATTTAAGAGAGAGAGAGAAAAAAGGAAGTGTGTGATTAAGGAGAAAGGTGACTCTCTCAGGATTTGGCTTGGAAAGAATTAATCAGGAAGGTTTAGCAGGGGAACAGGCCTGAATACACAACAGACTCACATCTCCATTCACATGTCTAAACAGCCAGTCTGCGATACAAGACCCCTCCCCTGTAATCACAGCAATATTTCAACTCTAAGCATGGTTAGGTCTTCCAATAAAACATCCTTCTCTTCTTGCAGGCACCATCACTGCTGTCCACTTTATTCTGCAAAAGCACTCTAGATTCAAACGATATCACCAACCTACTCAGTCGTACTTACTGCAAGTTGTCTAAGTGGGTCAAGGGGGTCTCCGCAGGGATCTCATAAGCCACACGGGCTGTCAAGAAGCAGCTAGGTACGGCTGATAAGACTCTCGCAGCGACAGGCTAGAACCCTACTGCTTCATTACTGAGCCAGACATCCAGGCCAGGACGAACGCTGAGCTCCAGTGCCCAGAATCACACCAAAGCAAGTTCTGCATCCATCATTCCACCATGGGTACTAGGACTGCACAATTAATCCAGAAAAAAAATCATGTTCATTGTGCACACAAATGCAATGGCAATTCAGAGGTGTAAACTAGACTTTTAGTCACCATCATTAGACTGTTTTTATGTTTAACTTTTGTTCTAAACTCTAGGTGAAACTGTATAAACCTGCAGTGACCGCTTCAGCGAGTGTATAAATGGGATTGGGACTGTTCTGATATTGTCACGTTGCTCACTTTCTGTGTATAATGTATTCAAAATGTGAACAACAGTTTTGTTTTTCCTGATGCTAAGTGGGCCAACTCTGCCATTTAGGCACATTCAATTTTCAGTTCTTGATTTACTGATGTACTGAGGAACACAGTACTCAGCATGTTTTTGATGCATTGCCTACCCGTTGCCCTACATTAAATCATTTTTTAATCGGTAGTCGAAAATAAAAAATGTTCACAAAATTGCTGTAAAAATTATAATTTTAAAAGACCATAGAAATGCTATGGTAAAAACCAGTTAACACTTAATTGTTTAACACTATACAGTATATAATAAGTTCCCTTATGGTCAAAAACTGCAATACGTCTAATGGACATTTCATGTAATTTTACAGTAAAATGCTGTTAAATGTACCGTTTCTTGGAAGTGAAAAACCTCCAAATACTTTACAAATGATTACATTTAATTGATTTTGATTGTTCAATCGCGCCATTCAGTGGTAAGTTATTCTCTGACAACAACGGTAGATAACAGGCTCATCCTGGTCAATCACTGAAGTTGGCGCTTTAAGCTTGCTAGGAACAGTTTTTCTTTGTGGAAGTTTTTTGTTTGATGAGCTAATAAAATATTAAAACTCAGTCAAATCAATATTTTGTGTAACGTTACAGTCATTTAATTATGTCATCCGGTATCGCAGACTCACTCTCTTGTTTTATACAAACGCAGCTGCTGCCATTTTGATAGGATTGTTTTGTACACTGTAATGGATTATAAGATAACAAAAGGTACAATTTCATCTCAGATCAATATCTCATATCCCCATAATTGGTATGGCTGTACCGTATCCCTTAAATGTCCAGCAAGTTTGAACTACTCTCTCCGCGGTAGCTTTGCGCTAGGGAGCTTTGCGTCGAAGTCCTGATCACCCTGTTGGGGTTTATTCTGCGATAAAAAACCAGCTGGATGTACATTAACATCACATAATATATTACATTAATATAATATATTAATTACATTAATAAATCCTTAACATAATATAATATAATATAAGATACATGAACAAAGTTGATTAGAATTTTTTGGAACTGAAACTCATTCTGATAATATCTAATAAATTACTAAATATCATGCGATTAATCTGCCTGGATGATCTATCTGTCTAACTAACTATATTTGACTTCTTTTAAAGCACATTCTATTAATCGAAATGAATAACCACGATTATAATATCAACAGAAATAATCCACAATTATAATTTGTCATAATCATGCTGCCCTACTGGGTACAAACGCAGAGGGGCATGTCTAATCAAAACCATGAATCATTAACACATATCCTCTAATTAACCTGTTAAAGTGTGAGACCGGCCTGCAAATGTGTCTCACAGTGACTCCAGAGACCAGCGCGGTTTGTGCACATACACAGCTACAGGGTCGTAGGAGTTTGAGCTTTGTAAGTGGCACTTTGTTCTTGTGGTACAAAGGGAGAAAGCAAAATAGGAAAAGCAAGAGAAAGACAGAAGCAAAAACATTTAAAGCAAAAACAGCCAAAAAAACTGTCATATTATCTCTGCAACATGAAACGAGTAGCACAGAAGAATGAGTCTAAAGAGAGGGGAGATCAAGAATGAAAGAACGAAAAAGCTCAGATGTTGACTTTGGGTATAAACATAAAAGACAAGTGACATACTGAGTGAAACTCCTCCAGGTTTGGGTCTGAACTCTCATCAGCTTCACACGGCTCCACCAGCAGTGAACTCTCACAGAAGGGTGAGAAAGAAAGAGAGGCTGAAGAGAAATACAGAGCTGAGTTAGTATATTAATGAATGCTCCAAGCAGCAGATGACTGCAGAGATGCTGAGGCCGTGCTCAGCCGTTCCCTTTTTTTAGAGGCTGCCGGTTTTAATCTGACAGGCAAATGGGGCAGTGCCACAACATCCGCAGCTGCTGCTGATGCAGAACACATCTCCAAAGGGAGTCAAACATACACTTTCCCCTTATTTCATCTCTTGCTCTTTTTCAATACCTCAGCTCCAAGATAAGCAGCAATGTAAAGTGGAGGTGAAAGCAAAACAGTGATTTTTCTCTCAGTTTTTATTTTGCCGTATGTATATGGACAAAGACAATGCCACACTTGCATCTCCAGGGTTTACTAGAGGTGTCATTCTAAAAGACACAGGAGTTATCATTTGAATCGGTTTGCTGAGTCCTTCACTAAATGAGTAAACAAAACAATTTGAACCTGGCTATTTTAAAGGGGTTCTATTATGCCCTTTTACGAAGTCTTGATTTTGTTTTAGGAGTGTAATAGAATATGCTTTCATGCTTGATTGTTCAAAAAACACATTATTTTTTCCATTATTACAGCTCCTCTCTCATCAGTCTGATCCCAAACACATTGTTTAGTACTGGTATTGATGAAGCCCCTCCTTCCGAAATACAAAATGTGCTGTAATTGGTTAGCTGGCCCAGTTTGTTGTGATTGGCAGCACTTAGCGTGTGTTCGGGAAATGTCCCGGCCCTCCATAACCGCGAGTTCTGCACTAGTGTAAATATAAAGGATGGCGTTAATTTCAAACCCGATTCAGACCCTGACAATGTTAACAAACAAGCATCCAGAACGGATTTTATGCACAGACAATTATTCTTGTACATTATAGGTATGATGTTATCCACCATTTAATCATGATATTTGTCGGAAAACTATGGTTATACAGTAATCGGTCACAAAAACATGGTTAATTTTCCTAAGGGGCGGTGAAAAACACTATATCAACACTAATGTTGGCTAGCAGGCGAGCGTATCATAAAACTTAAACAAATGGAACTGTTAATAGAAAACACAACTACAAATAATAAGACATACTGTACTTACAAGTTGTCATCCACAAACTACAGATTGTCCCGACAAAGTGGAAACTGCCCCATGTCAGGAGAAGCTTTTGTGTGTAGCCTGCATCCGTGGTTCTGAAAGCTGTTCATCGTAAAATGTGCAGCGCAGAGATTAACATCGGGCTTGTAATGTTCAGGAACAGTGTTTAAAATAAATTTGACCCATACTAAGTTCGTCAGCCATAGGAAGGTCAAAAAACTGACATAGCAGCAGCTCAGCCAGGTCTCGTCCACTTTTCTGCGTATTCCGTGGGTGGGGATTATTTAATTGAGGAACAATATGACTTCATAAAGCCCGGAAAAATCGCGTTATAGTCCAAACGAGACATTTGTTATAGTTTCTGGAAAGTGGATTCTGTTAAATAAAATATCTCCCTTTGGAGTGGACTTTGAGCTTTGTAACCTTGCAGATTTTTTTTTATGCTCAAACATCAACATTACACACTAATTAAAGTTGAAAAAGTGAAAAAGCATTTAGGACCCCTTTAAATGAATACTAATACAATCATATCGTAATACTAAAGGTTCCTTGTATAACAACAGCTACAGAGAATTTCCATCATATGTAAGCAAAAGGTTAAATGGTAAAGGACATTGAAAAGTTTGGGGTTAGTAAGTACTTTTATTCAGCAAGGTTCCATTAAATTAATCAAAGGTCAAAGTCAAGACATTTATTCAATGATGTTCAAAAGGTTTAAAATAAATGCTGTTCATTCTATTCATGTTCATCTTTCTATTCATCAAAATATTCTGAAAACATGCAGGATCACATGAAGAATCATGAAACTTCTTTCAAAAACATAAAAAAACAACATAAAAAATGCAAGTTCTACCATTGAACGGTATGTATACCCAAATGGATTGAATCCAACTGAAAGCTTGTGAATTGGAATAAAATAAAATAAAATGGATACCATACCAGCACTCTCTCAAGCCACTCTCACTTTCATAGCAATTTTAGGCTCAATTAATTTTCACAGTTGGGAATTCCGATGTTTTTCATTGACGCCACATGGTAATTACTCTTTCATCTATTGTATGTGTGCTTTTTGAGTTCAGTAGCGGCTGTTTATTATGCCTGTGTGTCGCATGTTTGACGTCCGCTGACAAATCTGACTTTTTAAGCATTTGTTAGGTTTAGCTTACAGTCTGTTTCTTTATAGAGCTAAACATCGCAGCGTAGAGACTGTTTACCTTCAGTGGACCCGTGTGAAACCCTAAGAGGGGACATGAGAGAAAGAACGAGGGTGCGGTTGTGAAAACTAACAACTGACCCAGCTGTCCGGAGAGTCTTATCTCATAAAAGAGAGGAGAAATCTGACCCAAGGAGTCCCAAGCTGTTCGCCCATAACTAGCTTGAACATCAGGCTGCTCTTCTGCTGCACTCCTTCAAAGGAACTCTGTTGTCACCACTTATGGTACTGACGACAGTCATTAAAAACAAGGCAGGTGAAATCGCCTACGTGAGAGAAAGAAAAGCAATGGCCTTAAAAGCCCGAGTGCCATCTTTAACATTTGGCAGAGCCAGCGCTCTCCCATGTCAGAGAGATTGTGCAGTCGAGCCTGCGGCTATGCAATTAAACTCCCTCATACTGAGATTCATCAATAAACCAAGCATAAAAAAATACTTGAGATTGTTTACCACAACATATTTCTAGCGTGATCTGGAGAGGTTTAAATATCCCAGCCAATTTGCTCAATATTTCCACACCAGCCGTTGCGGCTCCCTAGGCGCATAGAGGAGCCGCATTTCGACCACCGCTAATGTGGCGACCCGATGCCGCGCAATGTTGTGCTTCATGCAACCCCTTGCAGATCCCGAGGTCATGACAGACAAGGGGCAGGAGGGCAGACCGGAGAGTTTTCAGGGACGATGGTCTCTGCCTGATCACTTCTAGAGTTTACACTGACGGTATCAAGTTTCCTTGACGACAGCGGTGGCGGCGGTGCTGGGTAGGCTGAAATAAAGCAGGGTGACATGCTATGCTATTTATAATGAGCAAGTAGATAATTGTTTAAAGGTTAGGCTGCGAGCAAAGCATAAACAAACATTTTGTGATTGTGTGAGTGTGTGTGTGCGCGTGTGTGTGAGATGTCCCTGCGGCACAAAGAGGAAGAGTGTGTCACATGATCGCCAGGCTGCTTGCCCGGGATACAAGGCTCTCTTATGCCAAAGGTCTGTGTGTGCTGAGAAGGGGGCGGAGGGACTAATTCTGCTCTTTAAGATAACAGACTGAAATATGAGCAACAAGTATTTATAGATCACGCAAACAAAAAGCTTTTTAAAGGCAAAGTTCAGCCAAAAATGACAATTCTGTCATTCTTTTCTCACCCTCCTTTCATTCCAAACCTGTATGATGTTGTATTTATTGTGTCAGGCTATAAACCTGACAATCAACACCATAAAAGAAATCCATATAACTTGAAACTATTATTAACCTCCAAGCTAAACTCAGTTTAATTTGTAAACTGAAACTGTAGAACTGTTGTTTTAAACCAACTCAAAAGAAGGATTTTCACAATTTGGACAAATTAGGTTCTCAAATCACTGACTGATTCAGTGATGAAATATAATTAAATTTAAGTTACTTGATGATAAGCTAGTAAAATTCAAACCATTGAGGTCAAGTTTTGTAGTAATATATAAATATTACTACAAAAATGCAGAAAAATGTCAGAAAAATGCATCTTCTTACCTGGTAACAACTATTTGGTTAGAACCCTTCTACAAAATAGGCCTATATTTTGTTTTCAGCAGACGTTAGTTAAGTTATAATATAACGTTAGTTATGCAGGTTTGGAACGACATGAAAAATTAATAAAAAATTTTGGGTGAACTATCTCTTTAAGAATGTTTAGAATTTTTACTGGATAACACAAAAAAAAACATGAAGAAAAAGTTTGTTTTACAGTGTGACCTTATGCTCTCTAAAGGAAAAAGGACAAAACAATAGAAACTTTTCCATGATTTAGAATGCTGTGGCAGGAGTAAGCTATGCTAATAGCTGAGCTAAGCTTTACAGCTCAACTCAGAAAATCTGTCACTCCTTCTCTTTCTATTTTTCTATTCGGTCTGACAGAAATGCCAGCAGCCTCTGATGCTTGCTGACCACAAAAACAAGTTATTAAAAGGCTTGAATGGGGGTATGAATATTCACATGGGGGATTTGAGAGGAGAGGAAATGCAGAAGCCTGACAGCAGGTGAGCAGTCAGGCTCCTGTCTCACTAAACGATTCCAACACAAATCCATTCAGGTCCTCATGAGCACACCGGGGTTAAAAACATTTACATAAAAATACAAATATGCCACCACACACAGACACACACAAACACGTGCACACATACAGAGGGCTACAGCATCTGATTAGCATAATTCCTCTTCACTAGAGCAAAATCCATCACTGTGAATGTGCTGCAATTGATTCGAAATACATTAGCAAATTGTCATGTGAAACCAAGAATTGTAATCCCTAATCAAACGGTTAAGAGCTCTCTCTTTCCATTTTCCCTCTCTTCTGTTTACGTGTGCAAGCCCAAAATTGCTGTGTTTTTCCCACACAGAGAAGTGCTCTTAATAAGCGAGGACGCTCAACATCAAAGATTTTTGGCTTTTTGTCTGGGCGTTTCAGCTGAACGCCAAGATTGATTCGTTGTGTGTGTGTGTGTGTGTGTGTGTGTGTGTGTGTGTGTGTGTGTGTGTGTGTGTGTGTGTTGTGTGTGTGTGTGTGTGTGTGTGTGTGTGTTGTGTCTGACATCATCCCAAGGGAGCACCAGACTGTGTTACAGCAACTGCCCGCTGACACTAGACCTGTTGCCTCCAGATGGCCTCCACCACACACACACACACTCTCTCAAGCTCTCTCAAAACGTTCTCAGCACAAGAGTGATATCTATTCATCTCTGGTTCATTATTAAGAGGTCTTTTTCATCCTCTAATATAAGCTCCAATCACTATGAATCTATGATTTGCCTGTACATTATTATGTATGTAGTTACAGTCATGAATATCTCTACATTGTACTGTATGTCAGAGAGTCAGAGAGAGAGAGAGAGGGATTAATCTACAAAAGACATTGCATTATTGCAGGTATATAACATAATACAAATAAATTACATATTATTTGATGGTTATGTACATACAGTAACTAATGTAGGTTTAGTTACAGTAACTAAAACTACAGTATTACAATAATAACAATCTAATGAGAATAATCATTGCGAGTAATGAGAATTTAGAGGAAAATGTGCTTAAATGTCATGAAAATAATGTGTGTGATAATATATATATATATATATATAATATATATATATATATATATATAAATAATGTCTTGTTTTCTTACTGTTATTTTGGGTAAAATATGACTGGGACATGTTTTCATGAGATTTACCCAAAGAGAGAGAGAGAGAGAGAGGGAGAGAGGGGTAGTCACCAGAGTTCTGTTTGGCTGATTTGTGCAGGAACTCAGAGGTTTTCTATACATTAATTGGTTCCTCTGAGTTCTTGATTTAAATGTTTTTAAGCCGCCAGCATCCTGCCCATCCGTTAAACACCCACATTCCCTCTCCAGAGCCCAATCTCTTGCTCATTTTTCTCATCCGCTCTCAGGATTACCTCACTGCCTGGCATCTCTCCTTCTGCCCTCTGTCCTTTGCCCTCTCCCTCTTTCCCTCTTTCCCATCTTGAGCCCCACATTCATTTCAGGGCTACTTTGTTCAGTCTCTCTCTCCATCGCTTATGCATGATTGCATCCTGCGGGTCACAGAATGCAGTTCGCTGTTAATGTTAATTACCTTGAGGCTGAGAACGAGCCGCTCGGACAGAGACAGAAACGAGAGAATTAGAGGAAAAGGAAAGTCCATAAACAAAGAGATGGTTAAACATTTAACAGTGGCGCTGCACTGTGCAAACAACCCTTTCCAGTAGAGAGGAAAGACAAAATTGTGTTCTAGGTAAAAAGCACCTCTGTGGGGACAAAGAAAAGCTGTAAAATGAACATCCTCAGGTGTTTTTAACCACCAAAAAGCAGGAATGTGTCCTCAGAGGCTCAGTGAGTCATCGATGGCTTCATCCTCCTCATAAACAACACGCTTCCTGTCTACCTGAGAGACTGTGTTCTCACACCAGCTGCAGAGCAGCACCAGCCAAAAACAGCAAGCAACAATGTGAGAATTTTTGTGTTGGGGTGTGTGTATGCGTGTAGGTGAAAGCTAAAGTGATAGACAGATGCAGCCTGAGGTGAGACAAAGAGAAAAAAAACAGATGTAGTGCGTGTAAAACTGTTTAATGTGACACCTGGTATTATCATTCAGAGAATAGTCAAAAAAATGAGGCCATATCGAGAATACTGAAGGTTTTGTCAAACAAACCTTCAATTCACCTGTCAATTTAACAGTCAGTCAATCATTGGACAAAAACTTGGGTTTGTTGGAGAACTACAGGGGGTTTATGAGTTGATGAAATGCTAATTAATTACATCATAAAAATATACCATTAAATAAATAAAAATAAATAATATATTATTTTTAAATCTCCTAATCTACCCCTCATCCCTGACCGTATGGATTCACAGAACTTCTCTGGTTGGCTTAACATCAACATTCAGCAACACAGATCACACAAAGCATTATCTGAAATTCAGACTAATACATTTTGCATTTGAAAGCAATAGTTTGTATCAGCATGCAGAAATAGACGTGACAAAAGTCACAGAATTAGAGACCCTCCCTTGAAATCTGATCACAAGTGGTTTAAAGGAGAGATGCAAATAAAAACCAGGTAAACAGTGATGTCTCATTTGACCACTTGTGATCGGATGGATGTTAAGTTGTGAACAGGTCCTATTCGAGTGTGTGGCTGAGATAGCATCCTGTCTTTCTACTGTGACTGGCATAGTTTTTTCCAGGTCCTCGTTGTTAGCATCTCCCATCATTAACAAATCTTCCTGCTGCCACTGCGTGAGAAAGATGTGGCTGGGCCTCAGAGAAAACATTCGCAGTGAAACATTCAATATAGTTTTTTCTATTTCTCTCTTTCTTACTCTCACACATCCGCTGTCTGTCTCTTTCGGTCTCTCTCTCACACACACACACACACGTTCTGTTTATTCACGCCCATGCAGGCTAACAATCTCGCCCACCATCTTTTCTCATCACCTCATTCTCTCAGCTGAAGGCCTGGAATCGCATTCAGCATCTTCTTTCACAGCCCTCTCTGTGTTCTGAAAGAGTCATACACAGCCCTCCGCACACAAAACTCTTTCTTTCTCTGATATCCTGCCTGCTGTTTACGCATTGAGGAGGTATTTATGTAGCTTATGCAATGACTGTAAAGACTTTATCAGCTTGGGTGAAAGGGAAGGGGGGAACAAAAAGGTAAGGGGAAGGAATAGAGAAAGCAAAAGAAACAAAATTACATGAAAAAGAAGAAAATCGAAATGATAGGAAAATTAAACGTAGAACTAATGGAAACGTAAAAAGGATTGAATGGAAAGCAAAAGAAGAGTATAGGTGTAAGGAAAAATAGATAAATTAAAAGGAAACATAGAAAACAAAAGGAAATTAAATGAGATAAAAGTAAAAAGAAGATGAAGTAAAAGAAAGCTAAATAAATGGAAAGGTGTATAGGAAAGGAAATTACGTAAAAGGAAGGGACAGAAAGCAAAAGAAATGTAAAGGGAAAAATGAGACAAGGAAAGGAAAGGGAAGTAGAGGTAAAATAAATTAAAAAAGGCCAGAAAGCAAAAGCGAAAGGAAATGTTAAGGGAAATGAAAATGAAAGGGAAAAGTGATGGAAGGGGGTGATAAAGGAAATCAAAAAACAAAGGATAGAGAGAGGAGAGAATAAAAAGAATGGAGAGCAGGAAAGAAAATAAACAATAGAAAACGAAAAGAAATTAAAGAGGAAAAGAAAAACACCATTGGACCAAGGAACGATGCCCACACTCCCCTATCTTTTTCAGGGGGTAATTCTGAATTCACTTATTCTGCTTGACGTGAAATATGCATCAGAACAGTTGAAAAGAAAAAGATGAAAGATAGATTGATGGGGGATTAAACTGCAAGGAGAAAGGGTCTTCACAGAGAGGGAATGGAAGAGAAGCTCTATTACATTTTAATGGGTGGAGCCGTGACCTCCAGCACCACCTTATTGCAGGTCAGGAGAGGGGTTAACCCTCCAGGGGCAGGAGGATCATGGGAAATGAGGTTTTTGAGGTCACTTGTTAATGCGTTTACTGCTCCCTCACTATAAACTCCTATACTAACCTTCAACAGACATAAAATGCATGATGGGAAAACAGAGAATTGCGGGACCAGGCCGGTGAAAGACCGGGTGGGCATCTCAACTTGCGGGCCCCAGCGTGCTTCTCACCTTCTCTTTCAGCGAGCTCAACATGCTAAGTGAGAACATTGTTCCGGTCAATTTGTTCCTTTCAGAGTCCCAGTGGGCAGTGTCCTTTAGCCTGACAGCACACTGAGAGAAAGCACTCTGTCTGGAAGGGTCTGACATCAAGACAAGAGTGAGGGAGAGACACAGAGACGTAGGGAGAGAAAGAAAGAGCGAGCGCAGTGCCAAAAAGGGAGGGACGGTTTGAGATATGGAGAAATCGAAGGCTGACAAAAGGAAAAAAGAAAAGGAAGGAAACCGGATGACAGTAAAAGACCAATAAAATGTACAGAAATGACAGGGAGGGAGTTAGGGGGCCCTCTATTGGGGAGTGGCAGTGAATGGCGCCCCTCCGGTCATGGATCCCCTCGAAAAGGGTCCATGCGAGGGGGGAGGGGGTATGGGGGTGTTAAGCAGCCGCAGGTGACGCAAAACCCCAAGGGCAACTGTAAGCGTGCATGTGTGTGTGTCCGCGCGTGTGCCCCCTGTGCCCGCAGCACCTGTTCCCTCGGCACACTGGCCTCAACACTTGCACTGAGGGGTGAAGTGCGGCTGTTGGGGGGAAAAGGGCGCACTTGAACAGGGCACCTATTCAAGAAAACTTGGAACACTTTCCATTTCCCTCCTCCACATTTCAGAATATCCTCCGAATTACATCCCAGTAAAATCAGCAGGAGGTTTGCTCAGGCTCGGTGCATGTCGGGAAAGTTGCACGTCTCCACCTTAAGTAAGGCTGATAATAAAACAGCTCTGTGTTTGTTGGGGATTAGAACGGCTCCGCTGAACAGTCTGTTAAGATGCAAAGTGCATTAAAGACGTACAAAAAACAACGGCGGCAGCAGAATTGACATTGTTGAGAATGGCCCAGTTATGTTTCTGTTCTCAATGACGTGACTAACTTTTTGTCCTAAATTCGTTCAAAAATACATTAGAAATGCTATTCACACACAGCAACTTGAATACACCTCTTTTATGATGAAAATGTTTTCAATTTCTGAATGAAAACAACTCCTTTTGATGAATTTATGATACATTTTTGGGGGCATAAAGCCAAAAAGGCCAGTGTGAAATCATAATAAAGCAATAAAATATGAAGTATTCAATAATTACTTCCTAGAACAAAAAGAAAAGGAGTCATGTGGTCCCATCCAACTTACAGAAAGAAAAAGAAAACATTTAACATGAAATTTTCATAAAATATTTGGCAAGGTAAAGAGGTCTCTTAAAATATATGATTATTTATTGTCATTGTAAAAAATTAATATTCTTTTTTTTTTTGGACACTAATGTACTGCAAGGAAAACGTTTCTTTCTTTTTTTTAAGTCTATGCGAGGATTGCACCACATGACATTTTAAGCATCATTAAATTGAAACTTTGCTTGAAAATAGTATAAAAGTGTTTTGAAAGCAATGAATACAAATAGCATATTATATGGCATGCGTTTAAACTAGATTTTTAAAAGATCATAGACACTCTTATGTACATCATTGACCCAAATACAGAGTAAGTGACAGCTGAATTTCTTGCTCATAAAAACAAACAGCGCAGCACAACAAATAGAGTTAAAAAAAAGCTAACAATGAAACCGATCTATTCTGAGTCGTACACTTTCTGTGCACTTTACAAATTGTGAGCTGTGGTGCTAATGATAATTCAGTGTGTAATGAGTGGTTTTGTGTGTGCGTTCGAAGAGGTCAGTGGAACGCTCATACAAATGCCACCCTCAGTCATGAATCATGGGCCTCAGGGACTGTCGAAATGAAAAAATGTGAACCCCTTAAGCTGGACTGAAACCAAACAAAGAAGATGGATGATAATAACCCAATTCACAATTTTAAAAATGAACAGTAATTACTGCTTTTGAGCTTGAGACCTTTAATCATGTAGACAGTAAAAACATTTTGATTTTACGTCAAAGAACAATTCTTGTTCAGTGAGCTTGAGTTGTTGAAGAAAGTAGGCTGCAATCCTATCCACGTCTTACTTTTCTTTCACTAAAGGACATCGTCTCCACTGGCAAATCCTCTTTTCACCTCCTTTCTCATCTGCTCTCTCTCTCCTGGGTCTTTTAAAATGCTCTCAACCTTAGGGACTTCACTCTCTTCTTTCTCTTTTTCCAGTCCACAAACCTTGAAGGATAACAAAAGAGCGCAATGGCTATTTGAATTTGAAACAGGGGCACAACGACAAAAAAAAGTGCCTCACACCAAGGCTGCAGAGGGCCTGTGCTGAAGGGCCAGTCATTCATGAAAGTTCACCCTCACGTTGAGAAAGCAGAGTGAAAAATCCTATTCTGAAACAACGCAACCCACTTAGTGTGGTGGAATATGAACAGCTGCTGAATGGGTGTACGTTCAAACACCTGGGTGATACGCCACGGTTAAACAAACATGTAAACGCACCAACTATACACATACCGTCTCTACTCATAAACATTCTTCAATGGTTCTTTGCATTCCTTTCAAAGTATCTATCAAGAAATGTATTATTGTATGAGCTTTCTGTGGGGGACTAAACGAGTTCTTAATGTGTTCTTCAGATCACTGTACTAGGGTCTGGGTTATTAACGCACTGGAACATATAGGTTTCCTAAAGAACTATAAAAAGCTCTTTGTGACTTAAATTGGTTTTGCTATGAAATCTGCCTGTAAAAACCTTCTGGTTGTAATCGGAACCTTTATTTTTAAGACTGCAGCACTAAATGTCAGTTCATAAGAAACAGGGTGAATGAGAAAAGAACAATGACACCTAGATTTACGTGCTTTCCATTTAACAGCTACTGTTCACGGTTTTATTTACACAATTGGTTTTAGTCAAAAGTGCATTTGTCAATACTTATAGTTCACTTTTCAAAAGTCTTCAGACAGTCATACAAGTGCATATAGAATAACTACTGACAGCATCTTTCAAAACTCACAAATTCTTTTCTCACTCACATACAACTATTTACAAAACTATTTGCAAAACTTTATGTATCATTCTCATAACTGTTAAATAATGTATTTTCAAATCAGCAATGTACAGAAATTCCATACTGACGAACTTTTATAAAAGAATATCTAAAAAAAAAAGATAAGAAAAACAACTACCACAATTAATGCCCTAGCTGACAACAATTTTGCCATGTCAGTTTCATTATAATCAATTCAAAAGAGCCCATCTTTGAAATATCATGTAAACATGTCTGACTGAGATGGATCAGGCATGCCAAGAGATTTTTCTAGGTGTATCAACAGAGAAGAATGTTGATTAGCATTGTTATGTTATATCGGTGTCAATCTGTTTGTTTAAAGGTGAATGTGCAGACACATGTTTTTGTTTTACAGTATCAGAGCTACATTGTGGTGGAATTACCATATGCCAAATGTAAGGCATGCTGAAGCATAATATTTTCACATTTTCTCTTGTACTGTAATACATACACTATAACACAGTTAAAGAGCTGTCGTTCTTGTAATACTAAGGACTTCTGGTTTCTTAAATTCTTGCTCAAAGTGTTTTAATGTGTGTAAATGTTAACTAGGTTATGGCAGAATGAGTTCATTTGTTTTGGTGATTTAAGTGAATTTGAGATAGTGTCAAGTTGCTAAATGTAGCTGTAAAGAGTTTGGAGAAAGAAGTCTCGGGTTTGAGAAAGGCACTCAATTGTAAAAGAGTGTACAAACGCAGGAGACATGAGAGCAAAAAGCTAGTAATAAAATAGTAAATAGAGGCAAGCTAGAGAAATAAAATGAAGACAATGTTGTAAGGGCTGCATTTGATAAAATAATCCCATAATTTCAAACTAAATGTAATAATGATGGAAAGGCTGCAAGTGAAATTGCTGTCAATACGTAGATATTTTCAAGAAAGGAACAGTGTTAATTATTTAATTCTGTTGTTCCACCATCCGTAGGCTACAGCTAGCCTTCAATGAATGTCATGGGCAAAATCAAGTCATGACCAACAACTCACTAAATCATGTCTAAATAAAATAAAAAGTACATTTCTTTAATTACATAAGCGAAATCCCTAATTTGACAACAATTACAACACATCTACAATGAACAATATTATAAGACTTAAATTTGAGCAGAAACAGCACAATTCAGGGGCGCGTGCAGAACCAAAACCATCGTCACACTGAGATGAGGAGGGGGGGGGGGACTCGTAACAACTAGTCCTACAATCCAGAACAGAAGCGTAGCCTATCATTTGGTAAACCAGCATACTTACCGATAACAGGAGCGGGAAACGGTGAGCCCGGTTCTCAGTGAATGACTCGCCTCCTCGGGACTATAATCCAGAATGACTGAGAGGAGAAGATGAGAGGAGAGGAGAGGAGGGGTCCGCGTGAAATTTACTCCTCTCTATCGCACCTGTCTCTGTGCAGATCTGATCCCTGATCTGACATCCTTAAGACAACTGTGTCCAAACCCCCAACAACTAACCCCCAACCCCAACGTACACAACGACACCTGTCCCCGGGTAAAAAACACCGCGCGACAAAGCTCGTCTATGCTGCTCGTGAACAAATGGCATTCCCGACTTGGTCCTGTAGCCGTATTCCCCTTCGGACAGCCTTCCAGAATCCAAGAAGTCGCTTGGAATAAGCAGGGATAAACTGACTTCTGTCTAACAAATGATGGCAAAAAAAAAAAAAAACAGTCCACGCCAGCGCAACCAGCTGTGCCTTATGAAAACGTCTGTCTGGGCTGGAAACACTTGCCTTATCAATCACCTACCCGCTACAATACTTATTCAATGCTGCGCCAGTAGAATGTACGCTCCTGAGCGCGTGGACAAAAAGGCACGTTCATTTGTTTGGTGCGCGCGCCGCTGCCTCCAATTGAGTCCAGCCTAAAAGAAACTCTTATTGTCCGGGAGAAATGTAATATTTCTGCAATCCCCAGAATGTAGCTCGCGGCGTTTGGTCTGTGAGAGAAAGATCACGCGTTTGCTATCTCAGCGCTGTTGTAAGTCTGTCACCCACAGCTATTGAAACGCAAGTCAATGCCAAAACCTGACGCAGAATAGAGCTACAGACTGGAGCGGAATTAATTTGTTGTTAATCATTTGGGGTCAGAAAATACATCAGCGATACTTGGTTGAGTGGATTAGTCCTCGTATAGACACGTGCAAGTGGCAAAGTAGCCTAAGTTAATTTAATTTGGAGATCGAAAGAGCGAGCATAGGCATTAAAATAAAGTATTTTTTCACTGCAAAGGTAGTTTAAAATATAAGTTTTAATTCTTAATATAGAAACGTGAATATAGAAAATTATAAATAAAAATACCAATAAATTATAAATGATTTTATATATATATACACACTGTCGTGATTTTAAGGCGTATATTTTAAATCAAATAATATTTTATGCATATTTTATACTAAAGTGCCCATGAAATCAAAATGTTTGGCTTTTAGTATGAATATATCAGTCTTACTGTAGTGGTGCTCCAAAACAATCCCAAAATTCATATTTAGAAGATATAAGCTTTCAAAACTTAGTCTCTCACTTCTGATATGGATCAATGATTTTGATGACATCACACTTCAGCTTCTCATTAGATTTTCTGTCCAATCAAATGCCCCCAAATGGATGCTGAAGCTGCAAATTGGTCACTTGTTCACACAGTTACTATTTTCAACGTGGTGAATGGCACATTGCATTATTGGGGATAGGAAACGATTCAGACCGTTGAAATGTGCTGTCCATTGGGATGAATAAAGTCTGGTTTCGTGTTAGTGCCAGTTGTCATTCCTGGTGTGAATGGCCGTCTTTTTTTTAATGCTGAGCCAAGGCTAAGGCATTGTTCACTGAATTTAGAACAAGTATACCTAAATTGCTATATCTAGGTGAATACTTCTGTGTCAATTAATACACACCAGTACTATACTATTTTCTGTTCATTGAGATGCAGATTTACATACATTTAAAACTTAATAAAGATTAAAAAAATGTAACAAATTGCATACAGGAGAGGTTTTCAAGACAGAGAGGGTAATAATAACAATCCTCTCTTTCTGTCACTTCTTCTTTTCCTCATTCCTTTATCTGTGATCACACTCTTCAAGTCATTGTGAGGACTCAGACAACAATAGATGAGTCGGCTCAGTGAAAAACAGCAGTGTTCATTCAGCAGTTGGTGACTTCATTAGTTAAGCTGAAGATGCCTTGGACAGGTACATGAATGACTAATAGACTGACGTTATCAGACCGATTATAAACACACCTGAAAAAGTCCCTTTCAATGAACTGAGCATTTCCTCATGGTGACTTAAAAACGAATTATGTTTGTTTATACATCGACAAAAAATCTAGGTGAGTGGTGTATGTATATCACAATATAATTTAATTTAGAGTAATTAGACAGCATTGTGACAATTCAGGCCCTTCCACACAAAGTCACTTTGATTAGCCGCTGTCGCAATTGGGGTAATTGAGTTGGCTAAGCCCCAATGGTTTACAATTATTACCCAGTACGATTCTCCCTATTGTGATCTTTAAAAAAAAAAAGTATCAAATTAGGCCAAAGAAACTTTGAGGGAAACATCTCGCTTTGTTCGCCTCTCCATATTTGATCTGAAGTAAAGCTCTTGCAAGAGAGCGATGTGGAACTGACAACAAATAAATAAACAAAAGAGAAGCTCAGTTTTGTTCTTCCTGGCTTTCATCCCACACTGCCTCTCCGAAATGGAGCATTTGCTTCAAACCCGGGCCACAAAATCGTGTTGGGAACACGAAACAAGGCAGTTTATCAGAGACAAAGAACTTTGAAGAGCAACATTTTTTAGCTTTCACTCCTGCTAGAGAAGCAACCAAAGATCACTCTGAATCAGTGCAGTGCTACCTCTGAAACAGTCATCATTCTTAGTCGTGATGCTAAAATAATGTTCCTATCATCCGCTCCGGGCTAACGCTGGTTGCCAGGTGTATATTTAGGTGATTGGACGTGATAAGAACAGTGAGGTCACCATTACGCCGCAATATGAGGTGCAATGTGATATCTCTGGGTAATGACATATATCTTAGCTCTAGGGCTGCATTGCATGTGATCAAGCACAATCGAATTACTAGCAGTCACAAGCCAACCATCATGTCTCCATTTCCTTGTGATTTGATTGCAGGTCCCGATAGCAGCCGGCGAATAGCCAAGCAGTTTATTCCATGTTGATATCCATTATTAGAGATATCTAGGTTTTAATGGGATGGGATACTTCAGTTTCGCCCCATTGCTTCAAGTACACAGTGGCTTTACAGTAGCATTGCTTTTGTACTTGCAGTAACAAGATTTCACTCCATAATTCCATATCGTAAAGCACCATATAGATCATTGTGCTGGCTGGAAACCAAACAGCCTAATAGCCAACACATTCTCAATCATACAGCTGTCTAAAAGCTCCAAAGCCTTATTTGTTTATGAGCAGAAATCCATGCAACAAGTGCCAAACGCAACAATAAGCTGAGCCCTAGGTGACTTTTGTCAACCACCCAAATCCGAACCTCTTTCTTTACTCGCTATAATCACGAGCACATGTACAAATCGAATCAACAGCCATTATTACTTGCGTCTCAATAAACATACTCTCCATGGAGTCTTGACTCAACGTTTGTGAATGCAAATGCAATTACAGGTCATTTGAACTTGGTAGATGTCCAGTGCTGATAAAAAACAAAGCTGGTTTGGACCAGTCTGACAATCTATTGTGCTACTAGAGTTTGGTAGCTTGGTTAATGACATTGTGCTCCTTTTTATTATTAATGTAGTCTTATTTATTAATTTATTCAAAAATACATTATAAATACAATTCATACATACAACAACTTGAATACACCTCTTCTATGATAAGTAATGTAATACTGTAATAAATGGGATGGGGGGGGGGGGGGGAAGTTGAAAATGTCAGGGTAATAGTGATATGAATAGGGTTACAGCGATATCATAATGAAGAAAAAGAAGAAATAGGGGAAAAAAACGGCATTAAAACGATTATTAAAAGAATGAAATTCTTGAAAGAAAACCTTATAACGAAGTTTGGCATAACAGAACTGCTTCACTGCTTAAAACTTTTGTTTGCCACAAATTAAAGTCATGTGGTCTAATGAACATGCATAAACATGCAGGGGGGAAACATAAAACAGTAAAGGGTCAATAAGTCTCTTATAAATTTCAGATAATTTGACCTTAGCAGGATTAATTCAGGTTGTAAAAAATCGTATGTGGAGTGATTTCCAATAAGCTTATATTTATTATTTTTTTAGTATATATATATATATATATATAATACACACTACCGTTCAAAAGTTTGGGGTCGGTAAGATTTTTAATGTGTTTAAAAGAAGTCTCTTTTGCTCACCAAGGCTGTGTTTGATTAAAAATACAGAAAAAAAACAGTAATATTGTGAAATATTATTCTAATGTAAATCAGCTGTTTTCTATGTGAATATATAGTAAAGTGTAATTTATTCCTGTGATCAAAGCTGAATTTTCAGCATCATTACTCCAGTCTTCAGTGTCACATGATCCTTCAGAAATCACTATAATATGATCAAGAAACATTTATGATTATTATCACAGTTGAAAACAGTTTTGCTGCTTCATATTTTTGTGCAAACCGTGATTCATTTTTTCAGGATTATTTGAAAGTTCAAGAGAAAAGCATTCAATTAAAAAATAAATATTTTGCATTATTGTAAATGTCTTTACTGTCACTTTTGATCAATTTAATGAGTCCTTTCTGAAGAAAAGTATTAATTTCTTTAAAAAAAAAAAAAATCGTATTGACCCCAAACTTTTGAACGGTAGTGTTTATATATATATATATATAATATATATATATATATATATATATATATATATATATATATATATATATATATATATATATATATATATATATATATATATATATCCAGCCATGCATGTGATATTCTACTATCACACGGTATCCATTTCACAATTTGTATCACTCAGCTTGTTTCTGCCAGATCTGGCATCATTTCTCACAGTAAGCATCAACGGTGGAGGAGTAAACTACTATAACTTTACAAATACTACAGTTATTGTGTCACAGATTGTAGTTTTAAGAGTTTTTTTATGCGAAAATAGTTGTTTAAACCTCAAATGTGATTTATAAATAAACATAGCTCCTATTTGACGTTTTCGGAGATGTGAGCTCCAGGTCGTCAGCGGCCGTTGCACATGTAGGCTACCCATCGAGAACAGCTTTATCTCGGCCAGTCCTTCGTGAATTTGCCTATGGCCTAATCACAGCCGTGCTGATATAGAGCCATATCACACTCCTACTCGTGTGATATTGATAGCTCATTAAAACTTTTTGAAAGTAGTGATAACACCCTACACGGAATATATGTTAGCACAGCTAAAACTGTACGACACCACAAAAAGTTCATTTTTAGGAACTTGCCCTGTGTTTTAAACTAGGTTTTTAAAAGATTCATTCATTCATTATTATCGTTAACACAATAAGGCTGTCTGTGTAAAATTGTCAGAGAAGGTAGAGCCTCATCTCTCGTTTCTCAGTGGTCGGTGTGCCACAGTCGAAGGCCTTGTTTGGTAAGCCAGCTTTGATGAGGTGGTCACGGCTGTCTAACTGCGAGAAGATTAGAGATCTCACCTCACCCTGAGTGCTGAACACACCGCGGCTACTGACCCGCCAGCAACCCACACACCTGACATGATCTCAGAGCAATAAACAGGGCCTACGTGAGTGTCAGGGACATTAAAAACCTCAAGGAAAAAAAGCATACCAAAAGCTGGAGTCATTTATTTATCTTTAACAGCCTGCTGAATGATAGGCCAAACTGTTTTCTTGCCGTAACCTACTATGTCTGAAAATACACAATGGGTTCCTGTAACCGTTTAGCTTTCGTTGTGTTGCCCTGGAGACAACGGTTTTCGTTTCACCTCTCTATAAATGTTCAGATGAGTTTGCTAAAACGCTTCTAAAAATGTCAGCCCGGGAGCAGAGGGGTGTATTTCTAACCATCTCGCATGCTTGCTGCTGCCCACTCAGGGACGGGTTGATGAGTTCCCGTGATTGTGTAATGGAACCCGACTGTTAACTGCACAGGACGGATGGTTTAGAGATTCCAGTTTTGTGCAACACTGGACTCGTTCCAAAAAACACAGCGAAAGCATTCCGAAGAAATTCATGGAACGACGATGAAATGTAAACAGCAAAATCGTGACACATTTTCTGTGATGATGAATTACAAGGCTTTGCCAGAGTGATAGATTCACAGTGTTTGTGTGAAGGTATCTGATGTTTTGTTAGCCTAACGTTTGTATATCTTAAATCTATGAATGTTTTAGATTAGGGATGTCAGTCTGCATAAAGCGATTCAATTAATCAACTGACCATTTCATTTCAGCACTCTATTAGCTATTGGTCACTACTGGAGGGATATTAAAAATATATATAATACAATTATATACAAAAAGTGTGAATTAATATATGAAAATATTATAATTATTATAAATAATATTTCTAAATCTTAACTTTAGTTCAGAAGATATTTACGCTTTTAAATGCTTGACACAAGCTGTTTTTAATTATTTCCTCATTTTTTATCTTGCCTATAATAAACATTATTAAGTAACATGACTCATGTTACTTGTGTTCAACTCATGTTTGCAATCTTGTGCCAAATCTCAAATGTTTTGCCTTATCTTACAGTGAATCTGAATTTGGCTGTTTAAAAAGCTAAATTATTTATGCATATGTGTGAGTGTAAGAAGACAGAATGATTAAAAAAAAAGGACAAACCCTCAAAAATCATATCACACACAGAAAATCACTGAACAGGCCAGATGTGGCAGGTGAATTATTTTTTACTGCTGATGCAAGGCTAAGTCTTCGAAGCTATATTAAATCCACGTGAAATATGTGTCGGTCCAATTGCTGTATATGCCTGGCCAAGGTCACACACTAATATGTTATTAAATGATAAATGGTCTCAGGGCAGAAGTTTATGTATAATTTTTCATCTTTGTCATGATTTGTTTCTCTAACCTCTATGTTACTGATACCGAATGTAGCCGGCACATAGCCTACATGATTCCAGACACGAGATATGAGAGAAAAAGATAGAGCGATGACATCTCACGCCAGAACCAGATGGCGGAGAGTTCAAGGGTTGTAGCCTACAATACAGCTCTCATGACCTTGACGTTGATATCTGGAAAGAATATAATCTGCTCATCCATATAAAGAGTCAACCCAGAATCACAATAGCATTCTACACAACTAAACTGAATGTTAATGATGTCAAAGATAATGTTGATTAAAGATGACAATAATCATAGCCAAAAGCTAGACTCGACTCTAGTAGAAAATACAAAGAACCCAAGTAACAAAAAATGAACAACAACTGACAAGGAAACAGTCCAGAAAAAAAAAAACGTTCATAAACAATGTATAAATAATGTTTCTGTGCTACGGTTTTGACAACATATTTAAAGACCTGAGATCATTTTGAGCAAACGTTCAAGAACCTTGCCAGAACCTTAACCACAGTTCTGCCAACGTTCCCTGTTTGCTGGAAATACAAATGAGAATGCTAATAAACACCATGCAGGCAACGAACGACAATGCCTTATTGTTACTATTCTCCACAGAAAATATATTTTTAATAGGTTATGGTTTGATGTACAGTATGCAAACATGCACCAAAGCACACCATTGATCATGTGCGATCATAGAGCATAAGAGGCTGCTGATATTGGCAACAGGGCAGGAATAACCTCATATCCTCAGGCAGAGCAACCATTTCGCCTGCTGTCCCCGAATCTTCAATTACCCAATATCCAGGTCAATTTGGACCACAATAAATCGACCCTGCGAAGCTAAATGCGAGCAAAGCAGAACCAGATGACACCGCTGGCCTCAGGGCCGTAATAGCTGGTCTTGGGAAAAAATGCTCAAGACCACTCAAGAAAAATACACAAAACAATAACCGTGACAAATGCAACGTGTAATATTCCAGCTCGGTTGGTTTCCACGAACAGATCTATCTCTGTTCATGAGCGCACCGGGTTATGTTTGTTTGTTTAGCAGTGTGGTAGACGCAGGCACAAACACAGACTTTAGTGAGGACTAAACACATATTTCTGATGTTTTCCCCCTTCACAGTGAGACAGCAGCACATATTTCTTTAACGGCAGAGAGACCTTTGATGACAGTGAGGATATGAAACACTCTGTAATGAAGTGCAAACACATATTTTAAGGATGTGGTGAGGAAGGAAGATATTTTACTAGTGATGCTAATTACAGCATGTAGTTAAAAAACAAACAGTAAATGCACACATCACATCGAATCAAATATCAAACGTGCTGCAGAGTGCTGCATATGGATGATATGCTAAAAATATAACCTGTTTTTAACTGATGATAGCTACTCAAAAAGCTACTTCCAGCATTATTATTGCAATCAAGGCATTTCCATGATGGATTTGTCAGATCTGATACATAGAGGAAGCTCTTTATTTATGTCACTGACAGAGACAGATAATGGAAATGCCCGTATGCCTGTTTGTCCGACTCAGTCCATTGAGAATGTAGTTTGTGCCCCCTAGTGGTCAGATCTGAACTCTGCACTGCATCTCCCTCTAGCAAGCCTCAGGCAGATTCAAACTCAAGAGACAGCAGATGACATAGCTATGGTAAAAAAACAATAACGTCTCCTGAAGCAAACAATGATAGGCCTACATGTCTTATTTTCTTCCAGTCATCTAGGTTTTGAGTGGGCTGAAATAAAGACATAAAATAACAAAAAGTGCACTGGCAAAAACAAAGAGCTAACTTTGTGCATTTACAGATAAAACTGGAATTCTGAATGTTTTACAAAGATGTAAGACTTATATTGATACAAACAGGACGTAATAGTATGCTAAAATGGCATAAAGTTAACACAAAATAGTTTCGACTTCAAAATCAAGATTGCAGTGACCCTTACAAAAAACAAGTTTACTTCAAGTCCGCTTTAAGCAGCCTATTTAAGTTAAGTTCAAGGATATTTTCACTTTATGTAGTAAGTATGCTAATATAAATGTACTAAACATATATTTGTAAGTGTAGGGTACGGATTCAATACTAGGGGCTAAATTGGCCCACTTTTTAATGTAGTAGTCCTATAAAATGTTTACAACTAAAGTTTGCAAATAATATTAGAAGAAAACTTATAGTAGGTATACTGATAGACATAGTTTACTAGTCAAATACTTGTAGCACATTTTTTAGCTTATGAAAGTACACTCTGAAGTATGCCCGCAGTAAACTAGTTTAGTAGTTTTATATTGCAAGTACTTGTTTTCTTTAAGTGAACATAACATCATATTTATACACTACTTTTTATATATACTTTTTTGCACTTTAAGTATAATATTATGTTCCCATTTAGGTATTGTTTTATTCTTGAAACATAGGCATGTGTAAGGCAGGCCTGTACACAAGTAGGCCTACAGTTAAAGTAGGCCTATAACTGTAGGCCTACTTTAAATCTTCCATTTTAAAAACATTTTATAACTTCATGCATTATTTTTAATAAACACTTGAATTTAGGAAAGTTTCACAAATAAAAGCAACATTTTTTAACTAAAAGCTGAGGGGGGGGAAACGTATTTCTTTTTTTCCGAAGACTAGCTATGTCCGAATGGGATTCAGAACGATGATCAAAACATAGGTGGAGTAAATCGAGTCCATCAACATCACCCCCTGCTTCACAGACGTTAACCCTCCCTTAGTTAAACATTTCATTTAGTGACTTTAGGCAGTTTTGAACTTAAATGCTATTTAATGTTGTGCGTACGCAAATATCACTTGTTTCACTTGTTTGTTTCTGCTTCCTCACCCGTGTGTTGTGATCGTGATCCTGAGATTCTGTACTAGAAGATGCGTAATAGCGCCCCCTACCGTATAACAGTGAAAACATGGCTACCCGAGAAATTCTGTGAATGGCGGGGAAAGAGTAAAGTAGGCTATATAAGTAGGCTACAATACCAGTGGACTGCACAAAAATTCACATACTCAGAATTAAGAACATATCTTTTTATAAATTAATATTTTCAAACAATGTACGTTTAAAAAATAGTATGTAAACGTATGTGAAAAACGAATAGGCTACTCAATCAAAATTGTTAGGCTAACACAACCAGGCTACTACAAGCCAAGTAGCCTATACTTAGAATAGCCTACTTAATTATACGTTTAAGTAGCTATACCTCAACATATCTCAATCAAAAGATTGAGTACATGTAAGCTTATATAGGCCTTACATACGGTAGCCTACTTAGATTTTTTGTCAGTATAAGTCAAGTAGGTGCAATTTTAAGTAGGCCTATATTTCTGAAAAGTAGCCTTCATAAAGTATAGCCTATCTGAGAAATACATAAAAAGTAGACTATATCCAAGTATACTTTCTTATTTTTAAGTTTAAAAGGAATATACTATAAGCACACTTGAATAAACTTCTTTTTTGTAAGGGGAGGCATTAAAAAAAGTACACATTTTTTGGGAGGATTTAAAAGCAAAAATTAGATTCCACTAATTCTTCTCGTAGAACTACTTTACTATTTGAGCTACAAAGTTGTTGTTGCTGTATGACTATTTAAACTGTTGTTTTCGACTTTACGTTGTCATGGCAAAAAAGGTTAATAAGCGATTTTGTCCACATAAAAAAATGCATATTAATTTGTTGTAATATTATGGAAACAGCATTTTATTTTATTTTTAATGCATATTAAAGTCACCATGAAATCAATATTTTTTATGTAATATTGCAGTATTGATTATAATGATTTACCTGAACACATCATAATTTTTTGTTTAAATCATATGACCTCCTTGTAATCTTTATTCAAAATAACTTCCCCTCCCTCTTGCTTGCAACAACTTTTCTCTGATGGCGGGTTCACTGGCACAAGGGCGGGACAACCTATCACATGCAATAGCTAACCACAACAGCCCAACAATCCAAAACAAATGAGTAGCCTAAAAAATCATGGTCTACACTTTTTCTTGTTCGGGAAGCCGCATATGTCACAAGGGAAGAAAAGACTATTGCAACTTCATTGTAAATGTCTCACTGTTACCAAATCAAATAATACAAATCCATATCAAATTGTGTGTTGTCTAATCAACATTATGCCACACTCCCAGTAAACCCAGAATATTCCTTTAATGTTCCATGTGTTTGGCATATCACATCTACAGCATGTGTTAATAGCTTAACTGATGCATTTGAATATAAGCAAATGGGCATTGTGAGAATAATCCAAGTGTGATTAGACTGTAGAAACAAGGTTTTCTTTCCCATCTGGGCTGTATTAACGCCTCTCAGTTGTGACTGTTGCCGATAGGCTGGGTCATGCCAAAGCTCGTAGGGCAATAATTAAAAGGAGACAGATAATTGGAGATTTTTTGTTACAGATAATACGAGAACCCATCTGTTGTTGCTCTGCGACTCTTTTCTCTGCACACCCACACACATATACTCTTGTACTGGTTTGTTTTGCATAGGAAGATTCATAGCAAGAGTCTTGGGACTGGTTTGGCATTAACTGATGAATTGGAGGAGACGGCGACGACATAGATGAGAGGAGAAATGCAGCTACATGATGAATAAACAAAACAGGGCCAACGGCAACAGCGTTATCCGACACGCTAACACATAAAATGTTTCTCTCTGTGCCTTGAATTATAAATGCCTCATCAATGATTGTTGGGAGTTGGGACTTAATGTCTATTCCACAGGAGTAGAGGATCACAATTTAATATGCAGGTCAGCTGCTACGATCGTTTTACGATTCTTGAGGATGTTTATAGCCCAAGGATTCTGGGAAATTCAGCTCAGCTCAGCCTGTAAAATATATCGCCATATAAATGTGATGTTCCTGAGTGCAGTTACAAGAAAAGAGATTTACAATAACTAATTATTTAAAGGCACAATATGGAACTTTTCGGCTTTCAAAATAGCAAAAATAACTGTATCTATGTTATATATTTCTTTTAGTTGTGTACTAACATTATCCCAAAAGTTCCCACCAACTTTCAAATCCGGAGAAATTTATATTTTAATTTGAAGACACGGGCCGTGTCTTTATTTCCGTTTCGTCGCCCGTCTATGACGTCATATAACCTTTGACTCTAGTTTCTCTAACTTCGTGCGGATCCCAGCGAAAAACCGCCAAACGCAAATGTAAACACCGGACGCACGTCACTAAAATAAAAGAAGACGATAAAGAATCAATAGTTGGATATCAATAATGGACCATGATTATGCTTTGCCTGCACGTTCTGCTGCTGGAGGCAGAGCCGTGAAGCGGAAACGCACGGGTGACAGAAATGACTCGAGAAGGTTTTGGGACAGGAGAAGAGACATGACTCGCGTTAACATTGGAGTTGCATTTCCACGAGCTTCGTGACAACTGGAACTACAGAGAGATGCCGATCTCGCTTGCATTCTAATAAACAAGTAAGCACCCATTCAGCTAACTATATCTATCCGTAACTTATATGTTGTGAAACGATGATGGCATGTGCAAAACGCAGATGGACTAGCTCTCATGTACAGTATAATGTAAATTCACATTTGTTGTAGATATAGCTGCAGAAAGTAGCTTCATATGCAGTTCACCATCTTTTTCAATATCATAGTATAAACGTAATTATAATTATTAACGAAAGGTGACCGTGTTTTTAACATCTATTAATACTAGCTAGGTGGAATATTGATTCAATAGCCCTGATAATTCATATATCTCTCCGTTCGAAGAGACGTGATTTTAAAAACACTTTAGTTAGAATGAGTGAGGAATGTGGAGAGCGACAGAGCGCGCGTGTTCATAACAATGGCATTACATAAAGTGAATAGCCGTAACTAAACGTAACAAGAATAGAGACATAATATAAATAACAACACATTACCTCGTCAGTGAACATGTTATCTGCCGGAGATGCTAGATGGCTGGGGAATGACAGATCGCGCGTGTCCCAATGAACATCGTATAGTTGGTTCGCGCGCGCACTCCCTCTCTCTCTCGACAACGACAACAACTCCCATGAGCACACGCTCTTTCACGACGTCATCAGAATACGTCTTTTGCTATTATTTTGATTGAGTGACCCCTGGTGGCCAAAAGTTACATACTGTACGTTTAACATTTAAGTCAGATAAAATAAAAATATATTAAATTGTAAAATATATAAAAAAATATGCATTAAATAAATGTAAATAAATAAATATTAAATAATTGTATGCAAATGTGACTACAGTGTGTTTCATGAAAATAGATTTACAATAATTATCAATATTGTCAAGTTCAAGATTGAACATTAAAACATAAAATATAAATATATTCAGTTTGAATAAACATTACATTAAAAATAAAGGCTTTAAAATAAATCTTAATATAAAATAAATGTATATGTAATCTTCCCATTTCATTTGACAAGAAAATTGATTCACAATAATTGTCAAATCATAATGTCAAGTTTAAAATCTAAAAATAAATGTATTAAAAGTAGTGCTGTCAAAATGGTAATCGTGATTAATTGCATCTAACATATGTATATTATTATATTTATGTGTGCGTGCATCTTTGTATACACACACATATGTGTATACACACACATATATATGTATAAATACAAGTGCGTGTATACAGTAAACTCATATATATATATAAATAATACACATTATGTAAACAAAAACTTTTATGTGATTAATCAAGATTAATCAATTTGACAGCACTAAAGTAAAAGTACTAAAACAAATATTAAGTGTAAATATATTACTGTATAAATGTGGTTTACAATAATTTCCCGTTCTAATAAATAAATGTATTATAGCCAATACGTGCAAAACAAACATTTATATTTTGCTATATAAATGGGATATTTCTGTGTGCAGTTACAAGAAAAGAGAATTACAACAATTATCAATTCATAGTTTTATTTTCTAAGATCTCTTTTATTTATTAATTCTGGAAAAGGAAAAAGACATTATTTAAAACTAAAAACAACAACATTAGAATAATGCATAAAGATAGAACAGTAACACCCCAATAACTCTTACTCCCGATCCATTAAGATACAAAAACAAATTCTCAAACCTCAAGATTAAGCTTCTCAAACAATGTTATACAGTACATACATCTGATAGTTTTAAAAAGATATTTCTATAACTTACTTTCTTTAAACAAGAAAGAAAAAAAATCGTAATAAAAAGAGCTGAATCTGAATGTGTTGGGTTGGAGTCTCTGGGTAACTCCAGCCCTTCCTCAAGCCAACATCCTCCCTTCTTGTTTGAACACACACACCCAGTCTGCTGGCTCCAAGTTGGTATTGCTTCAGCCCTGCAAACACTTGTGTCTTGCAGGAGGTAAACACTCACCAACAGTCCAGTCAAAAACTTCCCTTCGACGGCATCAACAGCAGCCTGTATTGTGCCTGAACAGCCCAAGTCCACCGCCTGCTCCAATCCACATCTGAGCGCTGACAAATGGCAGTGGGCGGCCAATGCAAATCCAACACCTGTCATCTTTGGTTAGAATGGAGAACGAACAAGCCCCCTTGTGTCCAACCCCAGATTACATAGTACATGATGAAACATGGAATCAGATTTGCTGGAATTAGGGTTTGGAAATTATGTACAAACCAGTGTTTTGTTTACGGAATACATAATTACTTTGCGTTGTGCAGTAATGGGAGTGAGTTTAACCAGAACACACATGAACAGACCAAGGAGAGTGGATGGATAAAGGTTAACCAAGAAAAAAAAAAGGATATCTGGAGATGAAATCTTCTGGCACCATAAAATCAGACTATTCATCTTGCAAAAACCTACCCCAAAAAGATACTGAAGTTAATTAACAAACAAATTATTGTGCGAAATTCAGAATGACTGTGCAGCCCACAATGTTAAAGGTATAGTTTACCCAAAAATGAAAATTTTGTCATTACTTACTCACCAGTTTGGTAACCAGACAGTTGACAGCACCCATTGACTTCCATAGTAGGAAAAATAGATACTATAGAAGTCAATGGGTGCCGTCAACTGTCTGGTTGAAAGAAAATCAATTACTCACCACAACATGAGGGTGAGTAAGTAAATGACAAAATTGTCATTATTGGGTGAATATCACAAGGGCAAGAATTAATCCCGCCAGCATAGGGAAGCGATGTCATATCTTACTGAAATGGTTTGGTAGTCTTTTTGATGCAAACAGAAAACAACTAAAGGTTGCAGGGTTCGGCCCTTTAATTTCATTGAGACCATTCAGTCGAGATCTGTAGCAGCAAGTTCCCTTGATAATTCACAGTTGTTTTTTAGAGCTTTTACAATCTTTCTAAACATCAGATAACCTGATAGTTGCGTCCACATCACATCAGACAAACTCCCTTTGAAGAGGAGCAGCTTGACTAGAGATGACATCACAAAAATAGGTTGTAGATGACCTCATTGTTGTGCCTTTATTGCTAGTCATAATCTTTAAATCTGCCCCCAGCTGTCAGAACATTACTTAGATAAATTAAACCCTGTGCCACTAACTAGCAATTTTCAGTGGGAAGAAAAAGGAAAATCCTTTATATTCACAAAGAGGAGTATTTAAATTATGTGTTATGCTTTGAAATGATTTGCTTAAAAAACAAAACGATAAAGAGACACAGTAAATATGCATGATTATAGCTTCACCTCAGACTTGAATGAGGGAGAGGAATAACATTTCCATGAAAGAAACATTCTTGACGTCAGGCTAAAAACGGGAAAAACTGGTTGCGAGTTGTGTGTAATTGCCACGGGGTTCAGAAGTGATTTCTGTTTTTATCTCTGACTCTGTTGTGTGCATTATTTGTTTCTACACTATTAGACCATTTAATGGCCCAAAAATCCATTTTAAAAAGTTAAACTAGTTGAGAATGAATGTGGAAATGCTATGCCGAAGATCTGGCTTCAAGAAAGTCCCGACGAGAGAATAAAACCTTGATCTTTCTACTGGCCAACAGTTCAGATGCATGACGTATGGATCTGGACGAGAATATGCTCCGTATCATGTCATCCCAAGTGCAGTGGTTTCATTGAAATATGATGATCATGGAGCAGCCCTCCCAGTTTCTTTCACCTCAGGGTGCTATGGACACCCTCACATGCTGAGTAGAAAGGACAGCGACACCAAAGAGAAATAAAATAGATTGATAATGCTGGGAACAAAAGCCCCCATCCCAGGATTCGATCTTTCCCTGCCTGGAGCGGTGTACATCATCAGGTGTCATCTTATCCCAAGCTCATCTTTTACATAAAAGGCAAAAACTCAATAAAAGGGACCGTCAGTGCATAGAGGTGAGCATCCCGCAGGATATATGAGAGAGAATGGACCCACACACCCGGCCACAAGAGCCATCCAGAAAAGGCCAAATGATTAGATGAAAGAATGAAGATGCAGAGGTGGGCATCATTGCACCTGTGTAGGATGCTTCAAAACTCAATCCTGAAATCCTCTACCAAACAACCGGTTTATTCCATCCTGCAGGGTCAGGAAGGCTAGGAAGTTTGCCAGGCGCTGAGATTGAGCTATTTTAGATTGCCTGATGAGAAGTGGGAAGTGAAAATCTCTCAGGCTGAGGCATCATGGGAGCAGGTCGGAGAAGCAAACCACTCAACTGACAGATGAATGCTCAGATATGGAGAAAGACAGTCTGGTTGGAGGTACAGGACTCTGTCTGGCTTATTTCCTTGGACTGAATCCGGCAGAAGGATTCATCCATCCATTCTTGCCCCAGAGAAATTCCACTTCCACCCCCCAGGGTCCCCATGCACACTCATACATACACGCGTGTACAAGGAGATGACAAATGGAGGGGGAGAAAAAAACGAAAACACTTAAGAAAACAAATCTGAGCAGTGGAGCATCTGTCAAGCTGCTCTGACAGTAAGGTTGTCCATACAAAATGGCAGCCTTAAATAAGTTACTGATGCATCCATCTCTCTCGGACTGGGAGATGGTGGGATGACGAGGAGGAGAAGAGGGAGAGCTTAGGCGTGTTGTGCGGCCAATTCCTGCCCAATGAAACGACGCAGGCGTTCCAGGTACTGGGTGTACAGTTCGATGTCATTGTGTCCGGCTCCCTCCACCCACAGCGGCTCCACAGCTTTGGGGCAGCGCTCGTACAGGGCCAGCCCGTGGGAAAAATCTATCACCTCATCCTCCGTCCCATGGATGATCAACACTGGAGATGTGATTTTAGACACTTTTTCAATGCTGAAGCAGGGACACACAAAGAAAATGCATAATTAATCCACACACAGAAAGTAAATTAAAATAACCATTAGTAGTTTGAATAGATCCTTTCACACTTGATGTATATGATCAATGAAATGTCATTAATTAAACTCAACTTCAACTCATTTTTCAGTAGCATGAATACAGCCCACTACTGGAAAAAGCTACAGTCTGAACTATTTTAGTAGTTTTATTTATGCTTTTAAATTTGATGTCACAAATTTATATTTGAATATATAATTGAATATAACTGAATGCATAATGTTTAATAATAATATATTACTACCGTTCAAAATGTTTGGGGTCAGTAAGATTTTTTTTTCTGAAGAAAATTAATATTTTTATTCAGGAAGGGTGCATGAAATTGCTAAAAACTGACATTTATAATGTTAAAAAAAATCTATTTCTAATAGAAAATGCTGTTATGGAAAAAAAAAATACTATGGAATTCCATGGGGTACGTCAACTGTTTTTGATACCGACATTCTTCAGAAGAGAACAGAAGAAAGAAATTCATGCAGATTTGAGGGTGAATAAATGATGACAGAATTTTAACTTTTGATGAACTATCCCTTTAATTAATAAAGCATTAATGATAATATGAAATGTTTCTTAAGGATCAAATCACCATATAAGAATGATTTCTGGAAACGGGAGTAATGGCTGCCGAAAATTCAGCTTTGGCATCACAGGAATAAATTACATTTTAAAATATATTGTAATAGAAAACATTTATTTTAAATTGTAATGCTATTTCACAATATTACTGTTTTCACTGTATTTTTTTATCAAATAAATGTAGTCTTGGTGACCATAAAGACTTCTTTTAAAAAACAAAACATATCTTATCAACTCCAAACTTTTGAACAGCAGTACACAAATATTTCTAATTAAAACCAACAATAATAACTTGTAATGTAACTAAAAACATTTTGGAAATGTATCTTGGCAAGTTATATTTTCAAGTGTGGTGCATGTGTCAGTAAACTAAACAGCTGCCAGCCAACTACACAGCACTTGTGCGAGAACAGTGGTGGTTTTGACTGCAGCTGTATGCGACCATGTGTTCTACTACACTGGCACCGAATGACACCACCCACCGAGTGCAACCAAACTCCCTCTGAGCTCACAACACAGCTGACAGAGCCAAAAATGCAATGAAAAATTATTGTAATCAAACTTAAAGAATAAAAAGACTGATTCCCATTTTCTGTCAAAACACGAAGCTCAGTATAATCTGTCAGCAATCCACATCACAACACACTCCGTTTGCTTTCGTCAAAACCAAAACCCAGTGAATCGCACATAAATAGCAGCAATCTGTGTTGGCCATGACCAGGCAAATCATCAGCTCATTAACAATGATGAGCCCTGTGAGACCTCTAGTGAAAATGGGAATAAGACACAAATAATCGAGGACAAGTTAGAACCTAATGATTTTTGGCACTCACTTGGGAAATGCGTCAAAGCAGTAAGTCTTCTTAGTGTCGGGAAAGGCCACCCTCATGCCAGAGGTGAGAGGAGAGTGAAGTATCACAGCCGCACACTCGTATCTTGATGCCAGGTCCACCGTGGGCACCGTGCCAATGCTCTGTCCATACAGGATAATATTCTCTGGGCTGATGCCATATCTGTTTGAAGGAGAGGAATCAAAAGCTAATTAAATGTCATACACCGAACAAATAACTGCCTCATGTCCATGTAATTTACAGCCTATTCACACCAAGAGCAGTACGATTTGCAGACTGCTTGCAAAAAAATCGAGTGGAGTGTGAATTTTCATCAGCCTTTGAGAAAATTCTCATTCCTGAATTAAGGAAAATTGTTCTGTTCATTTAGTTTACTGAATGGTTTCTTAAGGTTTTTTTTAAGGATTCTTTTAGCACTTTTAAGAAAGGTTTATATAGACTATTAAAGAAAAATGCTCAAGCAAAAATAATACTATTTTAGGTTAATTCATGTTTTTAGTAACATTACCATTAAAAAGACTTGTTAAAGTGTACTTTTAACATCATTCCTCATCAAATGAGGAACCAGTAAATAACTACACCAATTTAAATCTTACAAACCACCAATGAACACAATATCAGTTCTCGTTTAATGGTGAAAGTCCTAGCTTATGGTTCAGAAAGTCAAGCTCCAACCAATTGAGTGAGTTGTTAGTCTGATTCAAATCAACAACTCATGATGAGATAAAGACTAATATATGAGTCTTTTGACTGATTTATTAAAACAAACTGAGTTATTCACGAACCAAATGTTTGTGTGCAGCCAGAGAGGACAAGACAATAGAACGATGTGCTTTCAATTTGCCTTTGTATTATTTAAATGCATTTTGTCTCTCATCGATTCCTCAAAAGAAGGCTGAAAATGTGCATAAACACAACAATCACACCACTTTTTAATGACAAAATAATATGCTATACCAGAACAGAATATTAACTATGAGTAAAAGCAAAAATCTAGGATAGAAATTAATATACACTACAAGTCAAAAGGCTACATTGATCAAAACACATTAAAAACGGTAATATTGTGATGCAAAGGTAAATTTTCAGCATCATTACTACAGTCTTCAATGTCACATGATCCTTCAGAAATCATCATAATTATTATCATAACATTTCTTATTATTATCAATGTTGAAAACAGTTGTGCCGTTTAATAATTTTGTTGAAACATGATGCATTTTTTCAGGATTCTTTGATGAACATTAATTAGAAACAGCCACTTCTTGTAACATTATACATGTATTTAATGCCACCTTGGGTCCTTGCTAAATAAAATTATTTATTTATTTCAAACTTTTAAAATGATTTATACATTCAGATGCAGCACTGTAAAACTTGAGCCCTACTATGCACATGCAGTTGTTTTGGTTGTGCCCTGGTATTGACTGTCTCACCTTGAGCGTAGAGCCTGCCACGCTGCATCTATGTCTGCATACAAATTCTTTTCCGAGGGCTTCCCCGTGCTGACCCCGTAGCCGGAGTAATCATAGGAGAATATGTTACAGTTGATTCGAGTGCCTAGGCCGATATAAAAGCTGCTCATCTGGCCTAGATCCACCGCATTACCATGGGAGAACAGGACAGTGAACCTGAAGAGGGAGATAGAGAAATAGGGTAATGAGACCTGTAGTACAAAGTCACTCTCTAGTATGCCATTACACTATTTCAGTGTCTGTCTCAACATCTAAGTCAAGACGGATCTACAAAGGCACTTAATAACCAATAATTTAATTCGCTGAATCACTGTGCATGTAGACACATCTGCAGTGAGCAATAAGCCCGAAACGCTGCAGGGACTGGTTTCATAACTAACATGGGTGTGTATGTGTGTAGAATAGAATTATTTTCAAATAATCCGGGTGGCAAAAAAAAACGGTTGGCTGCATATCAAACAGTGCATTTCAATTTGAATTATATACCATTAAAGTATCTATTATAGTATTTTGAATTATCTTTTATATTTTTTCATTTTAGTAATTTATTGTGATTATTAACATTTCTATTTAGCGTTAATTTATTTTAATTTAAGTTTGTTTTAGTAATTTCAGTACTTAAACTTATTTAAGTTATTCCGAGTATGGGTTACCATTCTTGGCCTTAACGTCATATTTTGACGTTACACATGTCATATTTTAATTTCAGCTTTATTTCAATTAAAGAACTATTTTTAATTGCTTTGGTTAATAATAACAAAACTGATATCAAATCCAGACTTTCAAAACGAAATAACACGTACTTTGTGTAGAGAAGAGAAGACATCTATTGTGAAAAGACGTCCACAATATCGAGCACAACAAAAACCTCTGTACTCATCCAATGGAAATCACTCTTAAAGAGGAAATAAAGGAACAAAGGAACAAGTAACAACAGTGGGAATAAAGTGGTGTGTGATAAAGAAAGAATGCGTCCAGGAAGGAGTGGCTTCTGGGTAAAGATAGCAGACAAACTCGGAGAGGGAAGCAGGAAATGGGACAAAGGAAAGATGAAAAAAGAATGAAGGAATGTAAATGACCCTTGGGAGGAAAAGGGGGGTCCATCAGAGGAAACGTGACACTTTGAGTTCAACATATATTATTGTGAAAACTACAAATAAGGCCCCTCCAAACATTAGTGGCTTTCGCACCGGAGGAACCTTTTCATAGTTCCTAGAACTACTTGTAGAAGTACCCGCTTTTTGCCGTGTTCGCACCACAGGAACTGGGAACGATTTTAATGGGAACTAAATTAGCTCCTACTTCCGAGTAGGATCTAACCCAGCACAATAGGCACAACCAGTGACATAATTGTATGCTGATTGGCCGAACGCACGCAAAACACCAGACCCCGCCATTCTTAAAAAAAGTCATGAACACACACAGTTTATAGCCTATAGGCTATATTTACTCCATTTACTCCACAAACTAACTCTACGAACACGGTGATAGATGAACCTCTCAACTAGTGATCGACCGATATATCGGGCCGATATTTGCGGTTTTTACGTGTATCGGAATCGGCCGATACGCGGCTGCTGCGTTCGCCGATAGTTTTTTCCCGGCATTATTTATAAACAGGCGTCCACAGGCAGCTCTGTGCTGCTGGAGACGCTACAGTTCACGTGCAGACCCTGCACTGCCCCTCCCCCACTAGCAGAGTGCAACCTGCCCTTCAAGACAATGGTAACTTTTAAACTTTCAAAGCATCTTTTAACTGTTTGACTGCTGAAATATTGCCAAACAGTTTGAAAATGGAAACCCGTTGCTCTATAACTGTTATGTGCTTGCAACTATATAGCTAAGCAAGTTTGTGGGTCCAAATGGTAAACGCGAATGCCTCGTCTATAAAACTGCTTGCTTGCCATTGTATTTAGGGAGCTGCAAATAGCTAAGGTGTAGGGTAGGCTATCCGTTCAGTATGCATAGAGGGCTGTCAATGAATATTCTAAATACAAATATATATTCGAATAGTTTAAAAAAAAAACTGAATTTTGAAGGTGAAAATTAATATTCGAATGTGGAAAAACACGCCCGCGGTAGCAGACTAAAACGTTACCACAGCACAGCTCGCTCGGAGCGCTCAATGTCTGTTCTATCTGTGAAACTTCAATTAATGTATTTGTTTCAATCACTGAATGAAGCCTGCTATATTTGGGACCTTAAATTCGCAACCTTAAATTGCTTGCACAAAACTCTTGATCAGCACTCAACATTTGTTTGTTGTTGTTCATTTAAACCGGTATGCGCGGAGAGCGTGAGAGAGAGAGAGAGAGAGAGAGAGAGAGAGAGAGAGAGAGAGAGAGAGAGAGAGAGTCCGGGCGAGCCAGAGTGAGCTCTGCGGTCTTGGCCATTAGTTGATTTACTTGTTTTTTGTAGTAATACGTTGTCAAATATGTTTAAACTCAAATAAGCTACTTAATACTAGTAGTTATGTCTCTTTGTATTAATTTGTCCTGTTATTGACGTAGCTAATGCGCGTCATTGACAAAATGCACTACGAGATGTTCAAATATGTTTTTAGAGGGAATATGCAAACGCTATTTGAGCAATTTTGACAGCCCTAGTATGCGTACGGTATCTGTTACGAACACTGGTCATAGGATTAAGTTATACCAACGTTGCTCCGTGCTTTTTGTGGGAGATTTATTCAGCGACCACCTGGCTGAGGTTTGGACGCGTGTGGTGTGTGTGCTCCCTCGCCATCGCAGTGATATTAGAGACTAAACATGCTCATTTTATTTTATGTAGAAAAATTTAAACCATGGCAGTAAATAGTTTGTTACTTTTAAAATGAAGTACAGTGTGCACTTTATTATGCTGGCTGCTACTGTGTGCAATAGTGTAATTATTTTATTTATCCTTAAATATTTATTTTAAGCAACTTTTTTTTCGTCTACCTCATGTTTTTAATATTTGTTAAATAGTGTTTATCTACTTGTTCTTGTTCTACCTCACATGTTTTTACTATTTGTTAAATATTGTTTTTTTAAGTTAAATAAATTTTACTTTTATTAAATTGAGATCTGTTACTTTTTATTAAATTGAGATCTGTTACTTTTTATTAAATTGAGACCTGTAACATTTGTTAACATCATGTCATTTTTATGATTTAAAATGAGGGAGCAAGCCCCAGAGGTGGTGGTGTCCCTGGATGCAGAGAAGGCATTTGATAGAGTGGAGTGGAGCTATCTATTCGCAGTATTGGAAAAATTTGGTTTTGGCCCAAAATTTATATCCTGGGTCCAATTGCTGTATTCTAACCCTAAAGTATCTGTGATAACAAACAAAATACGTTCACAATTTTTTCCAATATTAAGGGGCACAAGACAGGGTTGCCCTTTAAGCCCTCTTCTTTTTGCATTAGCGATAGAGCCACTTTCCATTATGCTTAAATCCATGCAGTCTATAAAGGGCATTGATCGAATGGGGATGGAGCACAGGGTTTCTTTATATGCAGACGACCTTTTGTTATACATTTCAAATCCAGTTGAAAACGTCCCAAAAATAGTTCAGAAGCTATCAGTTTTTGGCAGTTTTTCAGGATACAAACTTAATCTTTCTAAAAGTGAATGTTTCCTGATTAACCCTCTTGCTTTACAAATTAATGCTGCATCCATCCCATTTCGCATTTCTCAATCTGGTTTTAAATATTTGGGAGTCCATATTAACCGTACTTTCTCAGGTTTATATGCCAAAAATTTCTTACCACTCATAAGTAATATTAAGTCTGATCTTCAGAGATGGGATGCATTACACTTGTCTCTGGCAGGCAGAGTAAATTGTATAAAAATGAATATCTTACCTAGATTTTTATACTTATTTCAGTCACTTCCGGTATTTCTCCCAAAAACATTTTTCCGTTCCGTAAATAAACCCATACTATCATTCTTGTGGGGGGGAAAGAACCCTAGAATTCGTAAGGAGCTTCTTGAAAGGCAAAGGCCCCAGGGAGGCTTAGCTCTTCCTAATTTTATGGGCTACTACTGGGCTGCAAATCTTCAAAAAATTCTTTGTTGGTATACTTCTCCTGATGTAGATTGGTGTAAGGCGGAGGCAAATACTTGTATTTCTACATCGCTTTCCGCTCTAATAACAATGAAGCTACCATTATCTCCCTCTAAATACTCTTCAAGCCCAGTTGTATGTTCTACGCTTAAAATATGGTCACAGTTTAGACAAAGGCATAAACTCAGCAACTCTTCCATGCTAAGCCCTCTCTGTAATAATCATTTGTTTCCTGCTGGTAAAATAGATCTCACGTATGCACGATGGCAGAGGGTAGGCTTGGCCAGGTGTAGTGACTTTTATATAAACAACACTTTTGCCAGTTTTAATGACCTCTCAGAGAAATTCCAATTGTCACAGTCCAACCTATTTCGTTACTTTCAAGTTCGACATTTTGTTCAATCTCAGAGCTCAACTTTTCCTGACTTGCCTCCTCCTTCACTATTTGATCAAATTCTACAGTCTCCTACTTTGCTTAAAGGTCAAACTGCAGCAATATATAAGATGGTTATGTCTTCAAATGATGTTTTAATTGACAGAATAAGAGGAGAGTGGGTAAAGGACATAGGAATTGAAATACCTGACGAAATTTGGGATGAGGCTCTTAATAGAGTAAATGGATCAACCTCTTGTGCACGCCTCAGCCTTATACAACTTAAAGTCCTTCACCGCGCCTACTACACAAAATTTAGACTTTCAAAAATTTACCCAAATGTTGATGATTTTTGTGATCGATGCAAAGGTGACAAGGTAGACTTTGTTCATATGTTTTGGGCTTGTCATAAGCTGAGTGACTATTGGACATTCATATTTAAAACATTAAATGAGGCCTTTAGCTTGGATATAAAACCCAGTTTTGAAGCTGCTATTTTCGGAGTACCAGAACATGGAGTATCATTGACAAATAAAGTAAAAAATGTTATTGCTTTTGCCACCTTATTAGCGAGAAGAAGAATATTATTGGAGTGGAAGTCAACAAACCCGCCTAAAGCCTCAGTGTGGTTATGTGATCTAGTATCATACTTAAAATTAGAGAAAGTTAAATATTTAATGAAAGGATCTGTTCAAAATTTTTACAGGACTTGGCAACCCATGATTACATATTTTGAGAAGATGAAGACTCTCCCACTTATCGATCAATGTTAAATATGACAACCAATTGGGATTTTGTTTTATAATTATGTAAGGACCACAAATATGTCAGAAAATTGTATCTTTGACTATGTATGTATATAGCCTATATATATATATATATATATATATATATTTTTTTTTTATTTTTTTTTTATTTATTTTTTTTTTTTTTTATTACTATTTTTGTCTTAACCTTTATGTAATGTATGTTAATTATTTTGGCGGAAGGGTTATAATGGGGGGAAAGGTATAAACTTAATTGTATGAAGCTTTTGTTAATGCTTTGAAAAAGTCTATAAATAAATGTATGAAAAAAAAAATAAAATGAGGGAGCAAAATGTATCGGCTCAAGAAAATCGGCAGCCCGTATCGGTCATCGGCTAAGGCTGATGGGAAAAAAATCGGTATCGGTATCGGCACTAAAAAATCCATATCGGTCGATCCCTACTCTCAACCTTTACGATAAGGAGAAAATCCAACGCGACTTTAAGGGACCAAGCGTAACATGATTCTGCTCAGCTAGCAACATTGGGCATCAACCACATGACAAATGCTAACACATATATACGGTTTACTTTCTTTGTATAACAGTTCCATCCAATAATGTACAGACAGGACTGTTAAACAGATTGTAAACTAATGAAGACGGAGAATGGGAGCGCTGTGTGCTCAGGCTCTGCCGTTTTCAACGCTGTCAAAATAAAAGTCACAACAACAAGCGTGGCTTACGTAACTTCAGAGTTCCTACTTCCTACAGTGCGAATGCAACCAGTAAAATGGCCCTAGGGGAACATTTAGTTCTCGGGAACTGCCCTGGTGGCTAGTTCCTATAACTAAGTTCCTACTAACTACCAGGTGCGAAAGCCCCTATTACTAATCCAAAAATTTGTCCAATCCTACCTGGCAGAGGGGGCACAGCGGATATACATGCAGCCCACTCTGTTTCCCCGACTAGAGCGAGTCAGGAACACTTCCGTGGCATCCAACTCCCGTTGGGAGTACTGGAATTCTGCCCGCTCTGTGAGGTGGAGCTTCCAGCGCCCCTCTCCAGTGGTATTCACACCCCCTATCGAACTCACACCACTGCCGCCACCTCCTCCCCGGGAGCGCAAGTTTGACGTCCCCGTTGGTCCGACCGGTACCGGCCCGGCCTCCAGATCGGGCAGGAGGGCATAGGTAGGTTCAGGGGGCAGGAAGGCAAGCTTGGCAGCGATGCGGCTGGGGCAGGGGGGGCAACAGAACAGGCAGCACAGCTCACTCACAGAAAGGCCATTCATTGTCAACTGCAAGAGAGAAGACAGGAGATCATGGTCAATACATTTTCAACACAAATCATTTTATGTATTTTTATACTTATTCAGTTTTAACTGGGCTCTGTTTTATGTTAATTGTGTTTGGTGTTATATTGCTAGCTTTGTTTGGATGTACTTCTATGATTAGGCTATGGTTTCTACCTTGAGCACTGACTGAAAGCATAATACATTATTATTATTATTATTATTATGATATGCCACCACTGGTCATGTGATCTCAACATGGCGGCACCCATGGGGCACAACCCCTTCCCAGTACAATTAAACAGCATTTTCTAGAAGACTGATATGATCTCATTCTCATGTGACTGTACATCAATTATTGATATTTCACAGAAGTGCTGCTGATTTCTTTGTTTGAATTTTTTTTCACACAAATAACTAATTTAACATCCAATTTACGGAGTGATCATTTAATAAAAAAATATAATACATTCAGGTACCTTTGCAAAAACAAAGTTATGACGGAGCTTCTCTTTTATACATTTCTTGTGCTCAATTCGCTACGACGACTTAAACGGGCAAAAAGCACCAACAGTAAACAAATAGTTAATAAGTAATACCCAGGTAGAATTAACTCAGGCATCCAGTAAACCTATCTACCAGCTATACTGTTCTTGTCAGCTTAAAACTGATAGTCTGTCTGCTATCGGACACTGTATAGACTACAAATATAAATTATACATATTGTCTGATATTGTCCGTTTAAAAGGCTCCCATATAAAATATCCACCAGTGGTCACATCAGCCCCAACAAACCCGCTTATCGCTAACACAAAATGTACACCTCATTTCAGCTGCAAACAAACACTACATTGCTAACAAACACATGAATATACATATATATACATTCCACATACGTGTCGTTATCTTGACCACAGCCTGCCAAAGCCTGATTTCTTTATATTTTCACACCTCTGTCGCTAAGTAGCTAGCTCGTAGTGAGGGGGCAGGGAGGAGTTAGCCAGCTAGCCAGTCAGCTACGACTCCTCTCAGATAACAAATAAAGGCCTGGACGCCGCCGAGGACATGTCTCGTCCGCAAATAAAAAGCAGAACACTCCAGGAATAAAACTAAATTTCTGGTTTGTCGTTCCGAGTTGATTCCCGGCTACCGTCCTGACATGTAATCTGCTGGTATATGCTAATAGAGCTGTGTTTTTTCCACTCCAGTCAAAGATGCTAGTTAGCCTTCCCACTCTTCATTGCGTCTCGCAGTGATAGATACTGCTTGACGTGAGAGGCGCTAGTGGTGGGAAATAGTAAGTAAACATTGATTAAAAACCTGTTGGGTTGAAGGATAAAATTATTAATAACTGGTATTTTCAAACATTATATTGTATAATAACTTAATATACTTTATTTTAAAAAACTAAATACAAATTTTAAAAAGACTAAATAATATAAATGTAATAAAAGAAATAAAAATGCTCTCATTCTTAATTCATTTAATTAAGAGATCGTGCTTGCTACTAAAGCAAGCCGTAAAATGGAATAGGCTATATTTGTATTTACATAGATTATATATTCGTGAATATAGAAATAATTAACCAATCAGAATTATTTTTTTATTTACAAAACAATCATATTCACAGTAACACATGCAATCTGTCCAGAATTTGAGTACACTTTTACAATCATAAAAACATGACTAAACCTTAAATTTGTAGCGTTTCTGCATTTTCACCCTGCATTTTATGTAACTTTCTTTCAGCATCAATATCAATACCAGATTGTCTGATTTATATTCATACACATATGGATAAACATATCCTTGCCTCAAAAAGAAATTACTTGCAAACGGTCAGAAGGCATGTAACCAATCAGAAGGTCCGATGAGTAGCACGTGACTTGACGCTACTTCAGTGTGGAAAACATGCAGAGTGGACGACGTGCGTCCTGTTAAAACGTCTTTGCTCTTTACTGTATCTCATCCGGAAATTACGCTGACATGACATAGCGGGAGGAGTATCCAAGGAACTTCTGTAGGATCTACTGTCGTAGCTTTGTAAAATCTGCCAGACAGCTGATGATTTCAATCATGCGAGAGAAATATATATTTTTTTTATTTAAATAAAGTTGCATAGCCTATTTGTATTCTATACTAAACCATTTAATTCCAAGTCACACGACACAATACACTGATTATTCTTAAGACAACGACTTGCAATTTAAGTGTTATAGACCAAAATATATTAAACTTAAGAAAAACATGATACATGTTTGTTTGTTTTTTAAAAGAGACACTACGGTCTTGACAAAAAAATAAAATATAAGTTTAAAATAGGCTATGAATAGGCTATCTCTTTTCAAGGTTCCATAGCTGTCTATAAATTGTTTCAACCAAATTAATATAATGGAATCATGTGGTAACATTAAATCTAGCAGACAAATGTTAACACTTTTAAACCTGGAGACTTAAAAAGTGCACATAAGACAGTAGCCAGCTGTGAAGGAAAACAAGCTGTCTGGTGGGCAGCTGCCAATGTGGTAATAATACAGGGTGCTTCATATGCAGACACGGGACATCTTCACTGTTTATTCAATTAATATTACAGCATGAAAGGACATTCTGCTTGGAAAAATGTCCAAGGAGGGCTAAGAGATGTTCAGCTAAAGTTGGGTGAGTGATCAGTAATTACTTACACCACTTCCTGGAGTCAACTATTTCCATGATTCCCATGAGTATGAGTCATGTGGGCTATTTGTGCAAAGGTACAACAGTTAGATTCACTTCAAATATATTTTCAGCAAAACAGATGCACGACACTCTTGAAAATAAATGTTTCCTCTTGGCATTGATGGTTCCATGAAGAACCTTTAATATCCATGAAACATGTCCATTACACAGAAGGTTCTTTATAGTGGGAAAAGGGTCTTCATGTTATTGAAACAATCTTTTTAATCTCTCTCTGTCTCTCTCCTTTTAAGAAAGGGTCCCAAAGGGAACCTAAAATGGCTCTTCTATAGACCTTATTCAGAGCAGCGCCCGACAGGTATGAAAGCAAGGCTGTGAGGAATAGACGTAGTGTTTTGTCAATGGCATTCGCTGTAAAAAGCTGTATAAAGCTCCTAGATTTCTTACAATTTTCCACAGCTAATTTTTTTTTGTCAACATAAATCTCTTTGGAAATATATTTTTGCAGTGTTTCGTCAGCAGAACCATCTAAAAACACATTAAATAACAGCACAACCCACTGAAGAGATGTAAGTCTATACCTCACACTCACATTCCTTCTCATTAAAAACCAAGGATGGCGCTGCTGTGAATAAGGTCTATTGCTAGTCCCTCTTTATCCAAGACAACATTCAAAGGTTGTCCTAAGTTGATATGTACCTCTATTACCTCTGTTTTCTACACCATTACCTTTTAGTTTAAGCCGTTTAATTGTTAATAAAATACTTTTAAGCATTATTAAAGGGTACCTATCATGGAATTTTGAAAATTACCTTTCATGTAGTGTGTAACATAGATCTAAGTGAACAAAAACATCCTGCAAAGTTTTAAATATGAAAGTTCACCGTATACAAAGTTATTGTCTCTCAAAAGTAAGAGTCGACTCTGAGTCGCTGATATGAATCGATAGACAAACGATGCATTTTCTCTAACTTTCGTACGTCACTCGCTTCACAAACACAATTGCTTTCAAGTGTGGATTCGCGAGTCGGTTGATATAGGAAGGTTCAATACCAAGTTTATTTGGATCAGCTTCCTCCTCCGAATTACAACCTGTAAGTACTATTAATAATTGTTGCTTTTATGTGTGTGTGTGTGTGCGCGTGTGTGCGTGCGACGTGTGTGTGAGAGAGTGAGTTACGCTCAGCAGCTTCTAGGTCTCTAATGTCATTTTTTTTGTTTTTTGAAATATGTGAAATTATGTGAAGCGTATTGTAGTACTGCAGTGCTTTATCAATATGTTTAAGCTTTGGGCTAACGCAAAATATAACTGACTGCGTCATCTGACCAATCACCGCCGATTAGCGTCACGCAAAGGAGGGGTTTGGACAAATGAGTCGTCAAACGAATCATTAGGGAGTCGGTGAGCAAATCAGGTAAAAATAAATGCATATTATAAGACAACAAAAGTGTTTTTTGTCATTGCATGCATGTAAACCTGTTGTTGGGGACTCCCAGAACATTATTAGGAACATTTTAAATGCCATAATAGGTACCCTTTAAGGACCTTTGAAAGTTTGCCGAGCCCCATCTGGTTAAGAACCGCTGCTTTAGATGTTCTGGAAAAGTGTATGCACAACAAAACACACAAAACACTGTGTAAATTTAAAATAAACTTTGTGATTTTATTGGTTTTATACTTACTCATACACATCATACAATCCTAAATTTCAAAAGAAAACAAAGGTATCTGGTGGTGTCTCTGGGGGACTGGGCACGCTGCTAGATTAACCCATAAATGCTGGTTAATGTACTGCCGAACATGCCTGAGCTGAACTCGCGTAACCCATCCGAATGTTCTGATGAACTACAGGGAGAAAATGAAATCTCAACACCTTCACCAAAATCAAGGCATTCTTCTTTAATTGCGTCACTTCACTATTTTGCTCAATAACATGCAATGAGGACAGTTAATCATTGCTAGCATAGAAGGGATAATGCACTGGCATATAGTGCCAATGATCTGATAAGACACTGAAGGCAACATTAGAGGTGACCAACTGGCTTTCAACCCACTGGAGCTTCATAGTCAAGCGGTTGACTACATTCACAGTTTTGTGCCCACCACACACACTACAACAATCTCACTAGAACTTAGGAGTCCAGAATTTCCATACACCGTCTTTCACCTGTCTGTATGCCTACACTTAAACCCTAGAAAGGTAGGATTATCCTCAAGCAAATGGTGCAGACAGAAAGAGTGAGATCCAAACCCTCATTAAAAGACTGTCAGGATGCCGGCTCAGCCAAGCATGGCGTGAATACTCTGAGCCACTGACACCTGCCTTGCACAAAAGCCCTCTTGAGCTGGCAGCCCCACTGAGGATAATGCTGCAATCGCAGACGGTGCTAATTAAAGCTCAGGTTATTTCCTTAATAAAGCAGCAAGGTCATTACCAGGACTTCAAATCTGTTACATCCACCAAGTTGCTTTCAACAAGTCTTGAAATCAAGGGGTTGTATATGAATCAAGGGAAAATGTGCACTTCCAAATACATCACAGGGGGAAGATAGCTGGACAACATTAAGGATAAATACAAAATGGTTGTTTCAGCCCTTTTACAACAACAAAGTAGTAATTAAAAACACACAACCAGCACAAAGATACAAGATTCACTCAAAGGATGACAGAAACACCGCGTTGCATCTTTCTCCTTTACCTATGGATCGTTAATAAACACTACATACACACGAAACGGACGTCTTTTCCCTTCTGAACCTTCTTTCTAAAACCTTAAACATTCTATTTAATATGGTAGCCATATAATATTTACATTAGATAATAGAAGAAACCCGTTCGTTTGGATAGCAGGCTCCATTCGCCCGTGCAACGGTACACTGTTTTGATTTACATTCTTGTAGCAATGTAAAATGTGGCTTTAGCAAACACTGCATTTGGCCTAATATCTGTGTGAGCATGCAACGTTTATCTGTTAGGAGAAGTGTGCGCATTTTCCACCACGACATCATAAGCACAGCGGTATTAATTGTAAATACATGTCTTGGAACTGGAAAGGCGTCACCTAATAAACATATTACTAGCCGGTTCCATTAGCATCATTCAATGGTCTGCTGGTGGTTAAATACCTTGCTCTCAAAGCTCTGTGACTCTGAGGTAAAAGGTCATAATAGTTAATCGCTGGCGTGCATTAGAAACAACAGGCTTGCTAGGTTCCGTACAGCACCAAGGATCCTACGCTAACTGCAGTTTTTTGTTTGTGCAAAGAAACTGAACGTTCTTGTGCTTTGATTCTGAAAAGCAAGATTTTTTTCAGCCCAATCTAGTGTGACTTTACCACATCAGGACCTATAATTCTTGAAAATGCATATGTAAATGGAGCAAAATGTTTAAATATTGTTAAGGGTTTCCTACTAATGGGTTTTCGTTTTTTTTTTTTGGGACACATGCTTCCAATCCTCCAGTATCAACCAACCAAATGATAATACAAAATAAATAGAATGCAATCACACAATTCAAGCTACGTACAATATATTAATATAGATCTTCTGATGCCATACACTCATTAAAACAGAAAAGGAAAGAAAATAAAACTCAGTCACTCGCTTATGTCAAGGCTCTTGCTACACCCCACCCTCCCCCCTTCAAACCCCATCCAATAACTATTCATGCACCCAACATTAGCATGATAAGTCAATATATAAAAGAGAAATATTTTTTAAATGCACAGGCTGGGATTTGACATGTTGGGATAATTAACCAGAATAAAGAAAAAAAAGAATAACACAGAAAAAGAATTTTACATGGGTAAATGTGGGAGTAGTCATTAAAATCTATATTCTTCTTCAGCAACGTTTTGCAATATCACAGAAATTCCCTCTCAATGACGCCCCCCACCCACCTCTTCCAATGATTCCTGAACCCACATCTCAGGGCTCCTATAAAAAAATAATGTTAATATCCTAACAAAAATCAATGCCAGGGTAAAAACTAAAGAGTCCACCCTCCCCCCAGTTCACATGGATGCCCACCTGACAACCAATCCCTCTTCTCCCTGGCTCTCTAGAAAAGAAAATAATAAAAGAAACAAACACACGCACATATTTCTCAACATGTCACACATTCACACACACACACACACACACACACACACCTCTACACCGTCCTTCCGGGAGAGACAGGGAGATGATAGTTTAGGGAGTGGCCAAGCAGGGGCTGTACCCTACAACCCCACCCACTTTATCCTACAATGAAGAAATGAACCCATTTTAGAATGGTGTTATTCAGCGCCATGGTTCCAAAACTTGCAGGTCAAACAATTTTTGCATGTTTAGCCATCAGTCCTCATAATTTCTGAATCTTCTCAGCTACCACAATGGGGTTCTCCTTGCGGATGCGGGCGGCAGCGGCTCCTCGGTAGTCGTAGGGACAGTCATGTTTGTCAGAATAACGGTGGATAGCGCAAAACAGGTTACCGCAGCGACAGTCGAAGCCTATAGACAGACACAAAAGAGAGTGGATTCAGTCAGTCATGTAATCCTGCTGGGTGAAAAAGTTTAGCAGTGATTTCTCTCAAGAAAGGGCAGGATACCAGCAGGACCATGTGAAATGCAGCACTAACCTGCAGTATGCTGTCTAAATACAGATTCAAACTAGGACAAATGAACTAAAATTGATGGACATATACCAGTAATATAAATGCAAGTTGATTTTGGGGGGGAAATTATACAATCAAAACTTATATTACAATTCAACATATATTTTTATGTTTTAAAATGTCATTTTTAATTTAAAAATGTAATCATATATCAGTGATGGCAAAGCTTAATTTTCCATTACTCAGTTTCACATGATCCTTCAGAAATCATTCAAATATGCTGATTTGGTGTGCTCAAGAAACATTTATTATTATTATCAATGCTGAAAACAGTTGTGCTATTTAAAATTTTTGTGTAAACTGTGATCCATTTTTTACAGGATTCAATAATGAATAGAGTTCAAAGAGCAGCATTTTATTTCAAATAGTAAAGATTTTACATTTTTTCTAAAGATTTGTGTCACTTTAATGCATCCTTGCTGAATAAGAAAATTAATTTGTTTTTTAAAAATCTTACTGACCCCAAACTGATAACATTAGTGTATTAATATATTAAACATTAAAAATATACTATGAACCAAACCAGCATGTTGGATACAAATGTTTATATATATGAACTTGGTAATGGGAATAAGACTGCTAGAATAATAAAACTAGGAGACTATCTGCTGATTATTTTCAACAAAAAAAGGAAAATGAGCAGCTTTGCAGTAATCAACAACAACAAAAAAAGAACAGCTTTGCAATAAAGCTATATTTGGTAAAGTTTTGAAGTTTGCTCAAAGATATGTGCAGCCCAGCCCTCATTCAAGAACAAAAAGCGCTTCCCTTGGCTCTTACCCGTGAGGCCAACTTTTTTCCTACAAGTGAAGCATCGATTCTTCTTTTTGTTCTTGTCAGGGGTCTGATCTCCATCTGATGAAGTCTGTGCAGCCTCCCCTACTGGCCCTGTTAAACACATGGCCAGCCTTTGATAGATAATTTTCTAAAACACAATAAACTTCCTGTCTTCTGAGGCTACATGATACTCAAATCAATAATTTAATGATTCATCAGTATTCATGTCTTCCATAAAGAGAATTGAAAACAGGGGTTTAGTTTGGATATGGTTGTTAGAGTTTTTCAAGGTTTTTTTCTTCTTTCTAGATTACTCTGGTCTTTCATAATTGACTAAATATGACAAAGATTAAAATCTATCAGAATTGAAAAAAGATTGATCAAAATATTTGTGGATTGTCTTTTTTGGACTAAAATTAACTAAAATTGTGTGCTTACAATATAACAATTTAAAATAAATAATAATAATATGAAATCAAAAAAATGCTTTTCAGTGTAAGCAGCAGAACGGTTCAAATAACCAAAGAATATGCTTCTAAAATGAAAGTATATTTATTAAATCAAACACAGCCGTGAAAACACAGCAGACCTGTGCTTTTAGACGATCCTTCCTCCTCTTCCTCCTCCACTTCTGCTCTGTCTGAATCATTGGTTGCCGTGTCCTGGGAGATGCTCATAGCAGTCATCTGCTGGGTCACAGGGCTGGTCGAACTACTGCATAAACACAATCCGACCAAATACAGGAGTTTTTTGTTATAATTCCTTCCTATACCATCATAAGCAGCTTGTGCTCATTAAGAGATTACCACTGAGCTACAGACCATTTTTGCACTTGCAGTTTGAACCAATTCAAGCATGATCAGTCTCAGATTTATAAAGACCTTATTACCAAGACGTGCGTTCTTCAGGCGGGGTAACGGCTTCCGTAGGGGGTACAGGACTGGACTCCCCTGTCACTGCAGACGCACCTGGGGAACCTACAGGAGATGTGGCCGCTGGAAGAGACAGACGAGGAACTAACCATGAACTCTTCTTAACTTCAAAACTAAGTGAACAAATTAGGTTCTGAATGCAATAGGTGCATTTGACACTGAAAGACTTGATTTACCTTTCTCACCTGGGGGACTGTTACGCCCCCCACCTTGTTGTCTCTGCAGATGTTCCTTGTAGCAGACAGAGCACATACCATTGGTGCGAGGGTTACCATAGAAACCGCATCCCATAGTGCAAAGCATTGGCACCTGCGTCTGATTTGTCTCCTGAGCCATGCTGTTTGAGAAGGGGGGTGAGGGGGACGGGATATGGCGATCCTAAGGATGGGGTTGAATAAATTAGTATTTCATCAGCATAATTGCATAATTCCTTACATTAAAGGAAATAGTATCTAAAAATGAAAGTTGTCAATATTTTACTGTCCATGTCATTCCTGACATGTATGATATTTTTATAAAACACAAAAATAAACTTCACATTGATCCTTGTAACCATTGGCTAACAAGTTCCAAAAAAGTCATATAGAAGCATTCATAATGCTATTTATATCATAAAAATAATGCAAAATGCTATTTTTCAAGCCACATAACTTTGTATAGTATATAGAGGGGCCTCACCTTCATGGGGCTTTTTTGTTCTTTTTGGGGCTTGACAGCATATGGTCACTATGAACTGTTGATGTACGGCAAATATTCTTTATAACTATTTTTGTGTTCCATGAGGGAAAAAAATAGCATATAGGTTTGTAATGACATGAGGCCAAGTAAACAATGACAGAATTTTTTTTTATTTTTTATTTCTTACTTTTTAAGGTGTCCTGGTTACAGTGTAATTACAAAAATACATACTGAGTAATATTAATTAACATGTACTAAGCGTTAGGTTAGGGTTTGGTTTAGTTGCTTGCATTATGCATAATATAGAGTACATGTAAGGTATAACATGGACACTTTAATATAAAGTGTTTTTTAAAAATAAAGTGTTAAAATACATTTAGAACTAAAAATGCATAACTGCTATCACAACACATATCAGACAAATAAACTAAATATACATCGAATTGAACATCATCCTTTGTGCTCTACTCTTGACTTTGCTGAAAGGTTTTGAAGAAAACATATCTATTCATATTTTGTTAATTTACTCTTGACATGGCTGATTTGTACAATGCCACCATGTATTAAACAAACGATGTAGCTATATAAACTAGATAGGAAGATAAAATAGAGAGACAAAGTTTATAAATTGAAAACCCAAATTAAACCCTTTTGATTTATTTGTTTGTGACCTTGCTAGATGCTAACAATATGCTGCATGAAAACAATAGTTTCTTTGTTCGCTTATTGTTTCTCAAACAAGCAAACGAATGATCCAGGTTACAGAAACCTTAACAATCTGCTTCTGAACGACGATTAACAATCTGGCAACAGTTGCGCTTCAAAACATATAAAATACAGCAGTAAATTAAGTGTTTAATATGGAAAAATAGAAGTTTACCGTAACAATCTGGATGACAGGTTACCAAATAAACGAGAATAAATTAGGTTATTTTGGAGGATGTCCAGTAAAATCAGCTGAGAGCGTCTCCGCAATTAGAAAAACATTTGTCTTTGACCCTAGTATGGCGACAAACAACAAACCGAGGTGTTGTCAACGTCAAAGTGACAAATACAAAAAGCAAATACAATACTTTAAAATAGTTAACATTAACGTTTACGTTCAGATGACCGTGTGGAAATTACTGAATAGATGAAAGTCGATTTGTTTGTGATATTCAACTAGCCAGGCTAACGCGCTAGCTCTGCTAATGGCTAGCCGACGTGATGGCACGCACAGAAATCGGACAGCTGGGACCTCGAGACCGTCCCACGAACACTTGCGGTGGTTTAAAACCTCAGTTAGCTCGAATATTTACCCGTATTTCCGTGTGACCGAGGAGAAATCGACGACCTTGATCCCTAGATTCTGACAGAGTAGGTTCCTTCTATGCGCGTGCGGCCTGCTTCTCTCAACGTCATCTGAAACAACGGGTGTGACGTCACCCGAAACGCAACAATTTGGCCATCATCGAAACCTCATCATCACACTTCCCCCAGTCCACACCTATGGTCCACACACCAACAATGCTTCCAAGTATTCCTATACCTTACAGTGTATTCATGTATTTAAATGCTTGTTTTGAGACAACGTTGGTTTGAATGGTTTTGGATGAAAAAGCTATAGATATCTTAGGGAATAGGGAGGGCAAAATGGTCATGTGCAATTTACACGTGTATGCTTTCATTTTCAATTTCGGTGTCAAAGCTTCCTACTTCAGCTTCTTTCATTTATTGCAACCACATGTTAAAGCAATATACAGTATATTATATTAACAGTATGCATTATTCTATTTTTGCTGGTTCCAGTCCTTTGTTTAAGCCAAGACCCACAGGTTAATAGGGTAAAAAATGTAACATATCTCCATACTTTCCCAGTTGATTAATCGCAGTACAATGAGACATGTTTATCTAGATTGTTATTTTTAAATATGAAAATGAGTCAAATTAATTACTCACTGATTTGCATACATTTTCAGAACAGAAATCATAGCATTGGAATCATTTTGCAGATGCTTTTATCCAAGTGACTTAAAAATGAGAGCAATTAAACTGACAAAAGGACAACAATATGCAAGTGCTGTGTGACCCTTCCCAGTTTAGTCTAACGCAATATACATATTTTTTTTAATTAATAGATATAGAAGAGAAGAGAAAAGCAAAGAAAGTGTTAGTAGGCTATTAATGGCAATGGTAAATATAAAGTAAAAAATTATTCAGCCGTTTCTTGAAAATAGCTATTGACTCATCAGCTCGGGTTGAGTTAGGCAGATCATTCCACCAACCGGGAATTCCAGGTGAAGGTCCGTTAAAAGTGATTATGGCACCACAAGGCAAGTAATAGCACACTTGCATCTGTTATATTGCATAAACATGACCCTAAATATGCAGAAATGCGTAAATATTATATATTACCTCTCCATAGAATCCTTCATTTGTGCTCAGAAAGCAAAAACAAATGGAAGAAATAGAAATAATTTCTTTCACAAAAGTATTTTATTTCATTGATCAATTGATTTTGCATTTTAAACAATAAACAGATCTCTTTAGCAGGAGTTATGACATAAACATCATGAATTGCAAAACCAGGGACTGTATGGCTTGCTCTTATTTAGAAAGTGCAATGTATTCAGTATTTGATAAGTACGACAAAGGTTTGATGCAATACGGCAGTTTACACCTGCATTAGCTTCAATACGGCAGTGGTTTCAATGCTTGGTTTAAAATACTGACATTTATAATTATTATAAGTTGCAATTTTATGTTCATTATACTGTCATTTTAAAAATGTAGTATGAGTCTAATGACTCTAGTTAACACAAGTTAAAACTCTGAAATGGTAATGGTTACAACATTCAACAATTTGCAGCATATATTAACCTATTTCATTAGATTATGGGGCATTTTCAATCGCCTTTCTCTGTTATCTGAGGTGCAAAAGGCCCAACCAGCCAATTGAGAGGAGTGTTATTGAGAAGGTATTCCACGACTCCATCCAAAGATTGTCGTACCTGTTAAAAGATGAAGATTGTTGAACACTGTCGAAATTTGATGTACATTTTATAATAGATTAGAACAGAATAGAGCATGACAATTGATGTACAACATTGCATACACTCGACTTAAACTGACTGTACCTGGCTTATCTGCTGACGCGTCTGCTGTAAGAGAATGGGTGTGAGTGTCCTGGTGCTGCTCAGAGATGCCTGGAGTTCTTCAGCTGTATGTCGGGCATTCAGAAGCTGTTCCTGCACAGTGCCTGGGAGACCCTGTACGCTGGACACAACACCTGAACTTGCCACCTTTAGCTGATCACTCAAACCCCGTACCATGGACAGGGCTCTCCACTCCAGCTCCTATGAGGGAGATATCCACATATGCACACTGAATATGTGTCTGATAGTCTTGAGAAAGATATTTAGATATTCATATTTTGTGTTCGATAATTGTAAGTAAAATACATCCAAAAACAACAAATACAAAGTGCATCTGTACCTCTCCCTTGCCTTTTACTGCATCCACCTCCATCTCTTCTGTTACTTTTTCCTGCAGTTCTTTGGGCTGGCCTTCCTTCCATTCTTTCCATCTCTGAAGTAACTGCTCCGGAGCGCCTCCTAGCTGCTGGCTGGCACTGGCCAAAGTAGCCCTGGTACTTTCCAGCAGGTCCAAAGTGCTGGTCATTTGAGTCACAGTGGCATGAGTTGTGTCTCTGGCCTTGCGGGCCCTAAGCAGGGACTGCTCAAGCGCCCTCTCCCGAACTTTGGCAGACAGCTTACCCAGGCGGACGAAGTAGCTGGGGCTAGTAGTTACCATGAATCTTTCCTCCTCACCTGGCCTTGGTTCAGCTAGTGCAGCTAAAGGAAGAACACACAACACTGATGTCAACACCTTACATTCATACATATACAGGCAAAGTTTTGGGCCAGTAAGATTTGTTTATGGTTTTCAAGAAGTCGTTTAGGCTCACCAAGGCTGCATTTATTTGATCAAACACAGAGCAAAAAGATTAATGCTTTGAAATATTATTAAAAGAACCACATTTAATTTCAATGCATTTAAATGTAATGGAATTTGGAAAAATTCCTTTTTATGTCATTTATTTCTGTGATGGCAAAGCTGAATTTTCAGCGGTCGGTCTTCAGTGTCACATGATCCTTCAGAAATCATTCTTATATGCTAATCTGCTGTCTTATTATTATCACATTGTCATTATTATCAATGTTTTTTTTTTACTGCCACGTTTGATCAATTTAATGCATGCTTGCTGAATAAAAGTATTATACATTTTTTCACTTTTAAACAGTAGTATATACTGTATATATTTTAGTAAATATAAATAGAAAATAAATATACAGTATATGAAAGAAAGTCATACATATTTTTATTATATTAAAAACTTTAATTTCTAGGTAATAATGCAATAGCCAGACTTGAAAGTGAAATGTTTTCTTAAAGCTGCATTCCCTATTGCTCTTTAGCTCTTGCCAGAACTGAAACAAAAAAGTCTTTCCTCCAAGAATATGCTCTTTGCCCTTTCATTGTGATAATGTACTGTATGTTCAAACAGAAGGCTAACTGAGAACATTTTTATCTTTGACTTTAATAAAAAAAAAACTCATTTTCAAAGTAATTTCTTAGTAATAATTAAATGACTGGGTCTGAAGTGCAACTTCACTTACCAAGCTCCTTTTCACTAAGTGGAAGGTTCTGATCCACCCAGTCTTCAGAGTGGGTAAGGGCCTTATCTACACCATTACTGACCATCTGGCCCACACGGCTCCCCATGACAGTGTTTATCCCTCCGGTCACAGCCATACGTGTCATTTCCACACCTCCCAGCACAGCCCCCACCACAGCATCCTTTGCTCCTGTTACTGACTGGTACATCATGCCCACTGTGTCGGAGACCAGCTGCAAGTCAAGTCAAGTCACCTTTATTTATACAGCGCTTTATACAATACAGATTGTTTCAAAGGAGCTTTACAGATAAACAGGAACAATTATGCATTTCAGCTGTTGTTCAGCTGAAGTCAGTTCACTGTTGATTCATATCCATTGTAAAGGTCATAAATTATTAAATTAGTTCATCTATTCATCAACATTTCATCTATAAAGCAGTACTGCAAAAAATAAAATAAAATGTAATCGTCCAGCTCAATTCAGTTCTAATACAACAGCGTTAGTACATTCAGATCAATAATATTGTTGAATATTAAGTGCCATGGAGATATTTATAATGTTGATAACCGCTCATATAGCGGTTCAAATGTAGAATAAGTCAGTCTAGGCTTTACCTTGTCTGCTGGTTGTTGTAAAATTGGAAGGTTTTCTTCTACCTTGTCCAGGCCTTTCATGGCATATTCATTTACCACTGCAACTGCAAAAGAAAAAAAACACAAAAAACAACTGCTGTTATTTAACAACCAGAAGGAAAAAAAAGTAATACACTGGCGGACAGAATAATAATTTTATGATATAATAATAATTTTGTGTTTAATTTAGAAAGAAGTCTCTTCTGCTCACTAAGACAGAATTTATTTGATAAAAATAAAGTAAAAACAGTATTATTGTGAAATTACATTTTTATATATAACTGTTTTCTTAGAATTTATTGTAAAATATAATTGATTCCTGTGATGGAAAAAAGCTGAATTTTCAGCAGCCATTACTTCAGTCTTCAGTGTCACATGACCTTTTAAAAATCATTCTAATATTCTGATTGAATGTTTTATTATTATTGGTGCTCAATTATTAATAATGGTTCTTTTTATTATAAGTGTTAAAAACAGTTTTTGCTGCTTAATATTTTTGTGAAAACTGTGAACCATTTTCTCAGGATTCTTTGATGAATAGAAAGTTCAAAAGAACATAATTTATTTGAAACTGAAAACTTTTACAACATTGTGAATGTCTTTACTGTCATTTGAATCAATTTAATGCATCTTTTTAAAATAAAAGTATTCATTTAAAAAAATACATTGAAGACTGGAGTAATAATGCTGAAAATTCAGCTTTGAATCACAGGTATAAATTACATTTTAAAATGTATTCAAATAGAAAACAGATATTTAAATTGTACTAATATTTCACAATATTACTGGTTTTATTTTTCATTAAATAAATTCAGCATTGATGAACATAAGAGACTTCTTTCAAAAACATTTAAAAAAAATATTTTATTCCAAATTTTTGACCTTCAGTGTACAAACTACCATAACTTTACTAACTGCATCTAGGTTTAAGAAACTCACTCTGAGGTTCCAGCCGGTCTAGTATGGGTTTGGAACCCGTTGAAGCAGCGGCCCCTAGTGTTCGCACCCCGCTCTCTGCTACCTCCATTACTCCTTTCAGGAGTGGCACGCTGTCTTTCGTAGTGCTGTAAGCATTGTACACCGCACCACATGCTGAACTCACCAGCGGCAGGTTGCTCATTCGGGAAACCACACTCTGAAACAATGAAATAAAAATAAAAAGTAGTTGCTATTTACTCTACTTTTGATGCACAATGGGCCTCATTCATGAAACATAACAGAACAAATTGTTCATAAAAAACATTTATTCACTGATGCATTGAATAAAATTGATATAAAAATGGTTCTATGAATCACTTGCATATAAATTTGTTTTATATGAATGAACGTGTATTTCATATAAAAAAGTTCCATGTTGTGTAACTGTATGTGAGGGTCATGAAGCGCGTGACTTACTTGTTCCTGAGTAGCCTGTGATGCCTCTGTGTCCTTCTCTGCTGACTTCCCATTATCTGCCATTCTGTGGGAAACGTTGAATAAAAAAAAAACATTTACTTCACTGATAATCATGGATAGTAGAGATCCATCTGATCTCAGACACACAAAGGCACTGGAACCATTAAACCTCACAGTGCCAGCCTGGTCAGAAAAAAAATCAGAAAAGCAAATGATGACAGATTTATAAACTATATACAAATTATAAATCTAATCCTAATCCTACAGTCTGATTGGTTGGTTCTAATGTTGTTCCAGGACCAAGACTGATCATACTTGGGTGAGTCACATTAAATGAGGAGTGAACATATAGCCTACTTCAGTGCAAATTACGTGATCCATTATAGATTCACTTGGTTTATCATATCAGATAAGAGACCATAAAGAAGATGAAGAACAATTTATAATGTAGAATTGTGAAGTATCGCTATTAGGTTTACGTGGACAAGAATAATATAATAAAAAAAATGTATTCATATACATTTATATCATAATATCATAATGATATCATATCATAATATTATAATAATATATCAATTTATATTTATATAAAGTCTTTCTTTAAACCGAAGACGAGAACTTTCACATATCTTTTGTAAATTATTGTAATGAGAAATGAAGGAACCCTCTCAACCTCCCTTTAGTTTAGATGATCGAAAACTAATAATAATAGGATATAAATATTAATTTTGTGACCAATATAAAAGCTGGAAACGAAAAAATCATCCTCCATTGGCAAGTTAACACATCTTTGCTACATTTTAAAGAAGTGGGCGTTAAGATCCTGTCATTGTAATGATGACCTTCGTAATGACAAATCAAGAGAGTTGAATAGAGGAAAAAGCATAGCTAAACTTTCACCCACTTCCTGAGAAATTTTATTGTTGCGCCATTGATTCCGTGTGGATTGGAATCTGACAGCTAGATGAGACTGAAACGATAGACTTGACAAACCGTCTTAACAACATTTTAATCTTACAATAGACTTATTTTCGTACTGTAGTCATTGATAGGCCTACATTTATTTTTGTTTCTGAGGCGCGACTTCTTTAAGTGCGCGTGAAGAAACTTTTAGCCAACTGGAAACAATAGCGTAGGCTCGCGCTCTTTGATAGATCTACTAAAATAACATTAACTCACCTATGAAAAAACTGTTATTTGCTATCCCACAAACCTCTTGTCAGACTCATTTTCCTATGTTCTCAGACAGCTGTCATAGAAACTGACCTGTTTTTGATCTCTGTTGTCCCTCGCTGACCCGCGTGCTGTATGTGGGAGTCTCAATCTAATCGCTGTGTAGACAAGCGGCTGAGTCAACTTGACGCAATAAAAGTGCAAAATTAGGCGGAGTTCTTTGAAACAAACCAATCAGCCTCTATGAGATCTCTTATTATGAAACTACACTCAATTATTGATTCCTTCTTATTAAATGTTTCCTTTTTTACCATATTTTATATGATTATTTCCTTGCTCTCTAATGTTCCTCAGATTAAATATTGTTTGGCCAAACTCCCCAAATTGTGCCACCCAAGAAAAATCTGTTTAAACAAAGCATTTTTTTTAAACAACCTATAATTATTATTACTGTAAAATATCTCCAAAATACAATTGTCTTGAATAAGAACATAATAATCTATTATAACATTTTATGTATCCTGTTAATGAGCTACTTACTCTCATAGTTTTGGACCTTTATATACCAGATTTATCAGGGTGCTGATAAAGATACTGGCAGATTACCAGTTATCATTATACTTTTGAGTTCACCTGAGGTGAAAAGAAGCAATATAATACCCACGTATGTAACTAAATATCTTTGGAAGTCTCGAGCTGAACAGCATGAGTTTTTGAGGCCCTCACAGGCCTCTGAGGTTCTGGTTTGGTCTATAATCCATCCCTATCCCTCCATGGTGGTTAAAGCTGTCAACCACACAAGATAATATAATCTTATGAAGATATGAAATCAGTGATAAAAAAAACCCGCCTCTACAATAATGCTAATCATTTGAGATAATGGTGATGTGTAAGTTGTTGACATGTACACTTTAACTGACTTCAATATACTGAAAAAATATCTATTTTGTTTTCAAACATTTGACTTAGCAGCCGCTGCAAGTTTAAGTACAATCTACTTAGTTGTTTAAGTAATTTCAACTTAAATTGCATTAAACTGACTTAAAATGTCAGAATTTTGTATAACATAAAAAAGTAGAAAATTGCTTATTAAAACTTATTTTAATGAGCTAAAGCAATGTAAAAACATGTTTGTTTTTTACAGTGTAGTGTTTTCATTTAGCTTTTATTTTTATATTTAAATTTTTAAAATTTTGTTTTTCAGTTTTGTTAGGTGTTTTTGTCATTATTTTGTATTATTTATCAAATATATTTTTATATAGATTTAATGTTTTAAGTTTTAATTTTTGTACTTCAACCTAAACTTATTTCAGATTGTTGCCAAGGCAAAATTTCTATTTTATATTCATTTTTATTATATTAAAATATTTTATTTTATTTCAATTACAGAAAACTATTTTTAATAGTATTCGCTTTTAGTTAACAATATAACAATACTGAAGCAGAGAATGGAAGTGATAATTATGAAACAAAACATTTCGAATGAATGAATCATATCTTTCTTATTATATTTTATGTGAGATGCAAGCAAAGTCAAATTGACAAGAACTTTTTAGAGAGTCTCCATTTAATTCATGAAAAGTAATATTCAAATTACAAAAATCATAATGATAATAATTTATTCACTGACTCGCTGTAGATAGACAATTCTTTGGTAGTGAAGAAATATTCAAAATAAAGATTTGAGAAAACTCACAAGTGCTGAATAAATTTGAACCAAGACAAATTAATCAAAACACAAACACTGCTGCCCCACGACTGTTAAAACACTACTTTTTTTAACCTTGTTTAAACTGTTAGTGTCATCGAAGTCTTATGTGTTCAATGTAACAAAAATATGTGTCTTTCAATTACTGTGAGAACAAATGGCAAAATTTTGGCACATTCTATACATCTGTTTACGTATTACCAGGAGTCAGGGCCAACTAACATGCACATACCGGATTAAAAGGTTGAATTGGAAAGAACAAAAATTCTGCAAGCCTTTTGAAACCAAACTATTGAAACCATTAGGTGTTAAAATGCCTGAGTGTAAAAAAAGTATTTTAGTGTAAGACATGTTTTTGTATTCACCGTGTGCACAGATCCTCTGGAAAATGTTGCACATTATTGTGGTGGTTGATGGAAATGCATGACTTGTTTTAATTCTCACTTTACAATCACACTCATTTTTCACAGCTTTTTACATTTTCTCTTTAGTTAACAAATCTTTTAAAACTTCCAAAATCCTTTTTTCATAGATATCATGGATATTTATTCATCTCTTACAAAAACATACGTATAAAAAAGAAACAGAAACGTACATCATTAATATAGCATTGCTTGAAGACAGAAGACAGGAAAGCTACAAGAAGTGGACCAAGCGCTCTTTTCAGTACACACACCTATCGACTCCACCAACTCCATAGCAAGTGCCACTGTATCAGTGAGGAAGGCAGCTCAATCCAGGTTTCCAAACAGAAACCCATCCTATTGGTGTGGTGTCAACACACCTTAAAGACACGACATTGATCCATTCGTGAAAGGAAACCGCAGACTTGATAAAACCAAGCAGGAACCAATCAGAATGCATATTTTTGCATTCGTCACACAGCTCACAATATGAGTAACACAGAAATAGAGATAAAATGCTTAGAATAGGCAGAGAAAGTCATGAGGTTTCAGCCTTCATACACTTTGTTTCATCATAGATACCTATATATTGTGATATCTTGAGGAAACGGTTGTTCTTTCTTAAGGTTGGCCTTAAAGATAGAAAGTAAATGCAATTGCTTTGCTGTGCCAGGATTCTTAGTGAGCCAGTCTAAGCACTTTAAGTCTAGGGATGCAGTCCACATTGTCCACACAGTGCACAAGGGGAAAGGAGGAGGACACGTTGATGACAATGATGACATCACAGCTACAGATCATCTTCAATACTGACGCAAGAGTTCCATCATTACCGTTGTGATAAAGGCAACATGGCTGTCATTTGATTTCTCTTCCCACAGCTTCTTTCGTTCCCCTCTCACTCTGAGAGGAAGTCGTGTAGGCCTCATGGCTGGGGAGAGATGTGCTCTAATGCAAATACTGACGAGGAGCAGGAGACTATCCTGCACATGTGCAAAATATCCAGCAATAGGGAGGGTGGGATGTGTCTCTTTACATGTGGGCCAGACGGGAAGATGGAGGCACATGCTAATATGTGACAAGCCTTTTATTTCAAAAGGCAGAATTGAAGAGCTTGAGATGCCTAAATCAGTTCTGACATGTTTTGATGTTAGCAATAGTTTATAAAAGCCCATTTTCTAGTACTCCACCCACTATAGTCTTTTTATGATGCCCGCTCAGGTTCAAAAAAAGGTCTGAGGTCACAGCGTGACCTTGCTGAGCCTGAGGGACAGACTGGAGCGTTGCTGCGTGCGTGGTAATGTGGAGCTGCAGCGACTGCGCAGCTGAACCGGCCTCCCCTCAGAACCACGCAGACGCAACAGGAAGTCAAAGTTCGCAGACGTGCTCATGGCGTAAAACACGTTGGCGTTGTCAGGGATGACCAACTCTGGAGAAAAAGAAAAAAGATTGCAAACGTGATGCGGGGATTCCATCATAACAAGCCTAAATAGATGAAATATTAAATCACTACGAATTTTTTATGTTGTACCTCTCTCCTCAGAGATGACCTGCACCAGCTCGTAGTCGGCAGCCTGCTCACCCTCCAGGTTGTGTTTGGCCATGGCTCGAGAGATCACCGCTGGAGTTTTGTCTTGACTGGTCAGCTGCGTGGAGAAACAATCATTCATTTTACAACTCTTCTCTCTATGAACTTGATCCATGTGTCCTATATTATAAAAACAGCTATATATTTAAAATATAAATACATAAAAACCCATTTATACTGTGCAATAACAACAGTGAGATATTAAAAAAACAGCCGGTAGTTTGCAAAATTAAATAATTGTCTGATATATTTGCACTGTACTAAAGCCAAAATAAATTATCAAATTATTATCTGAAAAAACGTATTTGTAAGTTAACAGTGTTAATTCCCTCCCCAACTATTAATGTTGAATGTGTAAACCTAAATAGAAAAAAAAATTTTTTATTAAATTATTGAATTTTATATTATAAAAATAATATTTTGTATATATTATAATTCTAAAGCACTTTGAACTTATGTACATTGTAAGGAAGGATAGATGAACATTTAGAAATATATATTTTTTCCAACAATTTTTTTTTTTTTCTGCTAAAAATGAAAAGAATAAAATAATCACAGTTAATCTCATAATATTTGCCTAGACCCCAGACCACAACTTGGAAACTAACTTTTAACTCTTTAAAAATAAATATCTGCCTGATTTTAAACACTAATTAGCAATAATAATTAAAATGTCTTTTAATATAATTAAATATAAAATGGCTCTTAAACTGCAGAGCAAGTAGGTAATCAATCAGTAACTAATCGTACTATATTTGACCAATATATTAACAATGGTCAAATATACTTTTAATATAAGCAAGAATAGATTGCACACACTGATAAAGTAGATGAATGTTATTCATCACTAACCATGATACTCTTGTAGAGGTTGCCGTTTCCCTGTTCGAGGCTTACTCGGATGATGCATGCATCCTGAGCTTGTGTGTTATAGGCAGGTGGAAAACTGGGTGATGTGGGGGTCATGGGCGTCAATGACATGGAGCGCCGATGGTTGCAGGGGGGCCCGGGCAAGGTTGGGGAGGCCATAGATATGGAAGCACTGGCTGTAGAGGAGGAGGTGTCCATGGAGTGCAATGAGGTGCAAGAGGAAGACTCGGACAGCTATTGTAACCAAACAGATGTCTGTTTAATGCTTTCATTTAATACAACAGTATATCAAGAATTGTGCCATGATTTAAGATGTTTGTACCTTCTTAAGATGAGTGTCTATAGAGTGCGTGGGTGGGGATGCCTTCACTCTCTGAGGGACTAGAGTCACTGGAAGACACACTGACAGAGTCCATGCTCTCCCCAGAGCTGCCAGTAGGAGGCGAACGAGGACTCTCTCTCATTGGAGAGCTTGTGTTTGTGGCATCGGGTCCTAAGAAGAGTCTAGAGAGGTTGGAAGGACAAAAAAAGAGAAATTATATACATAAAAAGTCTTCATCTTTGAATAAGCATACCTGTTCAAAAGTTTGGGATCAGTAAGGTTTTCAATGTTTTTAAGAGAAGTCTCTTATCCTCACTAAGGCTGCATGTATTTGATTAAATTTGATTAAAAAAAACAGTAATTTAAATATTATTACTATTTAAAATTACAGTTATAATTGTATTTTAAAATACAATTTATTCATGTGATGGCAAAGCTGGATTTTCAGTCTTCAGTGTCACTTGATCCTTCATAATTCTAGTATGCTGATTTGGTGTTTAAAAAACGTATTTCTTGTTAATATTATCAATGCTGAAAACAGTTGTGCTGCTTAATTCTTTTGTAAAAACCTAAATATATATATTTTTTCCAGAATTCTTTGTAGGACATAAAGTTCAAAAGAACAGCATTCCTTTGAAATAGAAATAATACATTGTAACAATGTAAAAGTCTTTACTGTCACTTATAGGCATGTTTTTTTATTTCATGGGGTCTCAAGTATAAAGCTTGATTGATTCAGATATAAAAATGTTGGTTTTAGGTCACTCACAGGCTCAATCTCTTCACCATACTCTTGCGGGGTTTTGGTGACGTTGGGCTGTTGTCTCCCAATCTTTCGACTTCACACGACAGCGCATAGCTGAGTGACAAACATGAGTGACCAATATTAGCAATAAGATTACATTTATGAAAAAAGAGAGAGAAAAAAGTGTGTACCTCTCCTCTTCTGAATGCTGAGGCTGACTTTTAAACCAGCGCAGAAATGTGGGGTCAGGGGTCAGACAGTAACTGTTGCACGCAGACTGCAGGAGCTTAATCTGAGCGATCACTTCAAACTCCTGTAAAGAGAGAGATTTTGTTCAACATTCCCACAGACCTAAGGGATTCAACAGATGTTTTGACTATAATAAAGACCAAATAATAAGGAATGTTGTACTTACCCTGCGCCGCTTTTCGAAATTAATCAGTCCTCCCTGTGAAGCACAGAATGAAACTTTAGTCCAGATTCTCCACATGATTTTACTCATGAAAATTTTGATTACAGTGCTTGTGAAACAATCCAAAAGAAGGTCAAATAAACCTTGGTAATGAAAACCTTAGAGGTCTGGGAATGCTAGGTCAATAATAACACCAGAGATAATTCTTTATGAGGTTTTCTTTTACTCTGGGAATTTGTGGTGGATGAACAGCTGACTCACCTCCGCTTGGTCAGGCAGTGCTGTATCAAGCATGGTCAGATCGGTGAGAAATGTACCCAGGTATGGGATCGTCCCCTGCATGGCACCCTGGAAACAATATAGTTATGTATATTTTTGTCAGTTTCAAGCTAAATGGTACTTTTTCACACACAATATATAACACTTTAACTCTTGCTCTCAAATAAAGTACATATGCATACTATCTTTTGGGGCTTTTTTTTTTTTTTTACAAACTCACCATCTCTTTCTGCAACTGCAGCCTCTTTTGGGATCTTTTCTGGTGGTCTTTGGCACAGCTGTCAGGACTGGCAAATTTTGAGGTGCCCTCCTGAAGATCAGAGAATGTCATTAATTTTTAGCAAGCCAAGAAGGAATTAGCCAAAAGCATAATAAAATTAGCTTAAAACATAATAAACAAACACATTAATGGCAAGAGATTTTAATCATTTTCAAAATCATGTAACTCTGATTCCACATGCGCCTTATTAGTGAACGCTAACTTAAAAATGCCTCTGTGCAAAGAAATCACAACATAACCAGAACTGTGAATGAGAGACGTGTGTGAGCTCACCCTCATTAGCAGTTCCCGGCTTGTAAGGTAATTATTCTGGTCGGAGAAGATATCGGAAAGCTCTTCAAACATCTGCATGCTGTCTCTAATGTAGCATAGCGGAATAAAAACAATTTGAGATTATGAACATGTCATTCTTCTACTCACTACACCGTTCAAATGTTTGGGATCAATAAGACTTTTTTTTAAAAGAAGATTCTTATGTTCACCAGGCTGCATTTATTTGATCAAATACAGTTAAACCAGTGAAATAGTGTTTCTACAATTTAATTTTTACTTTATTTTAATATATTTTAAAATGTAATTTATTTTTTGTTATGCAAAGCTGAATTTTCAGCATCATTACGCCAGTCTTCAGTGTCACATGATCCTTCAGAAATCATTCTAATATGCTGATTTGCTGCTCAATACACATTTTTATTATTATCAATGGTGAAAATGGCTGTGCACCTTAATGAAATTTGATACAGATTGTGATACAGTCTTTTTTTCCAGGACTCTTTGATAGAAGAGAAAGCTTAAATAACATTAATTTGAAATAATAATCTTTTCTAACATTGTGAATGTCTTTCCTGTCATTTTTGATCAATTTAATGCATCCTTGCTGAATAAAAATGTATTTGAAATAAATAATAATAAAAATAATGATCCCAAACTTTTAAATGGTAGTATATATCCATCTAGATAACTAGTAACCATAAGATAACTGGTAAACATAACCAATATTATTAAAAAGATATGAATAATTTTAGCAATTTGTTTAAAAATAAAGAAAAGACTGACAGGCTTGTTTATTGACAGAACTTACTTGGCAACAGAGGCCCACGTTCTCTTCAGTCTGTAGATGGGGTTGGACTGCAGCGCCGACACTATGGCTCTTAGAGACGAGAAGTTCTTACGAATGCGACACTCCTGAGAAAGTTTATCCATATTTACTCATTTTCTTTAACAAATGGGCCTAATTAGACTTTATCAGAAATCTTTTGAGAGGCTGAATGACATTATTATGTCTACTTTGGTTTATCTAGATCTAATCTAAAACAGTTATGTCTTACAAAGACATAGATTAGGTGTAACTCTTTACCCAAATGCACATAGAATGGTAAATGCCTTTTGTAAAAAATATATTACTGATCAACATCAGGCTTTATCTTTGCCAGGAAATCTAAAGTGTTGCTAGAAAAATCACGCAACAATAAAGTGCTGCAGTTCTAAAGAACCAGAGGTCAAAAAGCTTGAACATGAGCATAAGTTATATTGGGACTATTCAAGCGTGTCTGTGTGTTGGGTTATGCACCTGTGCAATGTCAATCCAGCGCTGGATAATGCGAGCTCGCAAATGTGGGCGTATCTGACGCTGACGAAGGATGGTGCTGACCACACACGTTGTTACCGCATTAAATTGGGTGATGGTGGCACGTATGGTGGGCGCGCTGTGTTTGACGTCCTTTTTATCACGCTGAGACCAGATAGAACCCAAACAGTGATGAGGAACCACCCTCTTAAATAGCAGCTGTGGAAGAAAGGAAATATTTCATTGCTCGAGTCAAAGAATGTGCAAAATAAAGTTGGCATCATTACTATATACAGCCTTCTCTCTTACCGCATCCATATAGGTCAGCTGCTCTGCTACAAGGTCAACTTCGAAGGAGAAGAAGTCCTCTTGCAAATCGATCTCCACTTCCTCATCTTCCCCAAGGCAGAATGGGTTGGTGTACTGAAAGCCTCCTGCAACAAATGGACAGCAGGTGTTTTTGTATGCACAGGAAGACGGAACAAACATGAATAGACAAAGGAGGTAAAAGGTTCGATAGAGGTATGGATAAAATAATTAATCCGGATATGACTTGCCTTCAGACTCATTCTCTAGACTGGCTTGGACACGCAATTGTTCTAGCAGACTCTGAGCCCGGCGCATTGGCTCTGAGCCCGGCATGGCCTTCTGCAGGAAACCCAGCACACGATGCAAACTCGGATATGATGGAGGTTCCTGGAAGTCCTCTGGACACTGATCCAACCAGGCTCTCAGAATAGAGGCCAAAGCACTGGGAAGAAAAAAAATAACACATAGATGTTTGTATAAAGCAGAAAAAACAGATGGCGCAAACTAGTGAGGGAATCTTTCATAGACTTTAACTGCAATGCTGTGATTCATGCAGCAACCAAACACCATTCATTAGTTCCCTTTTATTTCTAATCGCTTACAAACTCACATACACACAATAGCACCCGAGTTTGACCTCTGTTTTTAAGCTTCTATGGAAATGAAACAACAAACACAAGAGCTGCCAGAAGTCACTGCAGATATAACAGCACAGATAACCACGACGAGGACACTCACGTTCTCACAGCGCTTCTGCTCTCTCCAGTCTGACACTGGTTACGCTCCGCCTCACAGTCCTCAAAACTGCCATACCTGTGAAAGAAGAGAGAAACCAACTGGTGGTAAGCATGCTTGCTGACAAATGGTAAAGGGAGTAACAACTGTATAAGTATAAATATAGGTATGAAAGTAAAATTAAAATGTAGGATTCCCACATTTTCAGACAAATGAATTACCATGATTTTGCTGTGACTTTACTATTCATTTGCGATGACTATATGCATTTTTAAAGAGGAACTATAATGCCCTTTTACAATTTCTTGATTTCTTGAAGTTTTCATGCTTGAATTTTCAAAAAACACATATATGGTGGGAATAATTTAAATGACGAATATTGTGACGTATACGTTCCCAGTAGAAAATACTAGACTGCAATCGATGCGTTTCAGAAGTTCAGGAACAATGCTTACTGATATAGGAATAACTCCCTTTGGAGTGACTTTGTACTTTGTAACTTTCATGTTCAAACAGCAACAATACACACTAAAGAAAAGTTGAAAATGTAAAAAAAAGCATAATAGGTCCTTTAAAAAAAGGACTATAAAAAATTTGACTATATAAACTTTAATTACTTTACCATAACTTTTAATTATTTCCAAGACATTTTGTCAGGCCTGAAATTGCCTGATATTTCCATGTCTTCCAAGACTGTGGGATTCCTGTAGATCTTACCTGACTGTGTTTAAATTAATACCTCGCCAAGATGGGCATTTCAACTTGCTAAGCTGATCACCGCAAAGCTCTAGCATGTACGCAAACAAGTGTACACACCTGTCCAGCAGCAACTCCAGTACATTTTGTGTGGTGGCAAAGGCCCTGTATGTGGAGAGGAAGATGCTGGTGTAGGTCAGGTCATTATCACCGAACGCTGTGAGGAGTGTCTCTACCAAGCGCTCAAGTGTCCCCGCCCGGATACTCCTGATCTTACACGTCTCCAACTGACTGACTGTGTGACCCGGGGGCAAGCGGTCGCCCTCTGCCTGAGAGAGCAAGCAAAAGGAGAGAAAAGTACCGTGAGAGAAATATAAAATCAGTTTGATTCTTAAACACCCATCCAAGTATCGTGCAGAGAAACAGAGGGAGAAAAGCAGAAATAAACAGGGCAAAGAATGAGACCTCGGTACTGCAAGCACGCTACAACAGGAAACTCTACAATCTGCTTTTAATCAGAGCAATCCTCCTCCTCCCTCTCTGAGACACGCTGGAAAGTCGGTAGACTTTTTAAAAATGCTTCATTAGTTGAAAAATACAATGGTTGTGTGGGTGACACAGGGAACAGGCCTATGTGATTTAAAAGTTGGCCACAAAAAGGTGAATATTATAGTTAACAAACTAAAACTGGAACTAAAAAAAAAAAAAAAAACATTACTTTAAAATAAATGTTAACTGAAATCAAACAAAATACATAAAACTTGTTTTATTTCAGCTAGCTGCCAAGGCAACATTTCTGATTTTAATTTAGTTTAACCTAATTAACTAACTAAAATAACTAAACTAAAAACTATAGACATATTTTAAATAAAAACCATCTAACCAAAACTATCTAAAAATGACAAAAAAATAACAAAATTACTAAAACTTTAACTACAATTAAAATGAAAACAGAAAATATACAAATAAAAACTGACTCAATATATTAAAAAACTATAATAGTATCTCAATGATACAAAAAGTAACACTGTATCAGTGGAACAGCAAGAATACTAACCTTTTAGACGAACAAATAATGTGAAAACTAGGTCAAACATTATGCACCGTGACCTCTCTAAAACAGAGCTCTAACTGATGCCCGAATGTAAAACTTGCTTTCTTTTAATTGCAACGTCAATCAAATGTGCATTTAAATTTTTACTGCACGAGTACTGTAAAGTTAACTTGCTATTGAAATCAGCATTATCATGAATGTCATATTCATATAAATGAACAGTTTTATTACAATGTAGAAACATCTGTGTTACAACAAACTAAAGCCCTATGGAAATCACGTCAGCTCATAAGTGCTTTGTTTTCAGAAGGGTGTTGACAATATGGAAAAAGTTATTCAAGGTTAAAGCAACAGATTATACTATTTCACCGCTGTAATTAGGAACTGAGCCATAACAGCATGGCTTCATAAAATAAGAATGTTGTATAAACTTTGAAGCTCATACAGCAAATTTTTGGTTACCAAACAAACAACCGTATATAAAGTTTCATGTGTTTTCTAGCAACGCCATAACCATGAAGACTAATGACTAGAACACTGTAAGAACCCCACAAATAAAATACTTCCGTAAACCATAAAAAGCTTTAAATGGTCACCCTTATATGCCCTAGTGTCTGGCCGGCCCAGCATGGGCAGCTGAAGTCTTTCTTTAAATAAGAGTGGAAGTGCATTCAGATCAAAGGCCTCAGCTCACCCCCAGCCATCTTGCGCCTTTGTTAGCCGCCTGCTGGATTTGAACCCTCTTTAGCGTCACGTTGTATATGGCTCCTTCCTCGACCTCCTCTCCCCAGTCCTGGACAGAGCTCTGAAGAGGGAGAAAGCAATCAACGTTACACCATTTGGAATGTTGTGGACTAAAACGGGGGAACAATATGTCTTAGTTCGGCATAAACAGGAACCCTGGCTTTAAATTCTAGTATCAAAAGACTGACAGATATGATGGGGTGTGTGTGGAGGAGAGAAAATGATAACTCATTTGGAGGAAGGAGACACAGAGAGAGGGGGAGAGACAAGAAATGAGATCAGAGCTGGCATGGGGTTTTAAAAATCAGCCTAAGAGCTTTTACAGATTCTTAATAAAAGGATTTCTCCATCCAGCCTTGGAGTTTAAGAACTAAACTCAGAGAAGTATAAACATACACACTCATATGCTTTCTCAGACACACGCGCACGCGCACACGCACCACACACACACACACACACACACACACACACACACACACACACACACACACACACACACACACACACACACACACACACACACACACACACACACACACACACACACACACTAATCTAATGACCAGCATTAAGTGTCTAGGTGAGTGGAGTCTTTCAGGCAACGCTCATATTAAACTGTCAGACAGAGGATTTCGATAATTTCTGCCCTCTTCAGTCAATAACAATAAAGTAGAGCTGCATAGTAAATAAAGTCCTATGTCGGCATGAAACCCTGCATAGTCTCTCATAATTCAAAATATCTTTGTCTATCATCTCCATTAAAGTCAGATCTTTTCTTTGATGTTGTGATGTAGCCTACATCTGATTGAAAAGAAAGGGTTGGGGTTTACAGTAGTGCTTAAAAGTTTACTTTAAAAGTGCTTAAGATTCCCTTGCAGAATCAGCTAAATTAATTATTTTACCAAAATAAGAGGGATTTTCTGAAGAACATTTTGCAGTTTAACTGCTCAGGACAAACAAGGGAATCAACCATCAACCATCAAAAAACAAAGAAAAAGGTTGTGGATCATTGAAGTAACGACACATTAAGAACCAAGCGTGTGAAAACTTTTGAACAGGGTCATTTTTATAAAATTCAGCTATTTTTTTTGTCTTGAGGACTATATGTAAACATCTTTTATGTAAAATATCTTATTCAGGACTAAATAAAAAAAAAACATGACCTTTTGACTGTATGAAGACAAATGATTGGAGAAGTCCTACATACATCAGCAGAGAGAAGTCTGTCGTTTCACCGGAAGATCCAGTTAAGACATTTTAATTAAAAAAACATGCATGGATGAAACGTTCACAATAAGCTCAATAACATACATTTAGAAATGTTCCTTTTATGCCCACTTTAAAGACAAATGTCCTTAGAGTGCAAATAAATTAGAAAAGGAGACATAGGCCTAAAAAATAATGCTTTAAACGAGTGAAAAACTGCCAATTGAACAAGACAAAAATATTCACATTTAAGACATTTTCTCTAAAAACTATTCTTACTCTTTTTATGGAATTTCATAAGACATTTTTATTTCAAAATTGTCTTGCAGTGCATACTTAGGAGACTGTGGGAATGAACACAGATGCTTAGATATTTTATAAACCGTTACCTTAACGCACACAAAAATATTGCTGTTTTACTAACGACATCACCAGACTTTTTTCCAAAAAGATTCCAGAAGTCAGGCTGCACTATGGAATTATGGACCTGTCCTTGGAATTACTGTGAAAGTCAGAACAGAAGACCCTATTGCCTAGCGTGCCAAACCCATGCTATATCGGTCCAACAAGTGTATTCAGCTCTCTTGTGACCCTCAGTAAAACTCAGTAAAAAGGGCTCTGGGTTTTATTTTAAAAATAAGACAATTATTTTTATTCGGTACCCTCCTATCTTGAAAAGTTAGTTATATGGGTGTATGTATGTATTTCTACAATGCTTCAATAGTTTTAAAAGAACATATCTGTACATTACTTTCAAAGTAATCAACCTTGACATTTAAAACATCGGCCTACTGAGTCTTTTCACTACATCCAGACTACGTCTGCAGATTTATGAGCTGAAAGATACTGTCACTGGAATGAAGAGGATCAGTCTGTCTTTATTTTCCGGGCCGTTTCCTGTACAGTGCGTTCAGATAAATACTCAGCTGGATGAGTCATGCAGTTTGCACTCAAAAACAATGGTAGGAGGTCTGCATACCCGCTACCCGGACCCTGCCGAGTCCATAGTCTATGCACTGTGCTGCTCCTTTGTACTGGATGAAATGTTTTCCAAAGCAGCTTTGAAAGCCTGCTCTGCGGCACAAGCAGATTTTGGAGAGGGTGGGACTACATATGAGGAGACAAAATCGTTTTTTTCTGAAATAAAACAAGCTGAGTTTTACTGATAAAATTGTATTGATTTAAATTTATTTAATACATTTAAATCAATACAATTTTATTAATAAAATAATTCAAAGTATTCCATGGGAGTTTGGAGCTGGCATTGCTATATAATAATTATATAGCAATGCCAGCTCCAAACTCCCATGGAATACTTTGAATGCATATAAAGTATCTTCATAATGTAAATACAAGCCTGTTTTTGTGCTCTGATAAACAATCATACGAATAAAGTTAATAAACTTGGTCAATTAAAATTGACTATGACACTTTGTGTGGTCAGATAAGTTGTCCTAAAACACATAAAATAGACTCTAGCCTATATTTTAATACAACAATAATTTAAACCTTAAAACGCATTACAACGAATGGCTGTGGGACATTTGAGCACTTTGTTTAGGTCCCTAAAACTCCTGTAAACAAACAATGAAAGGATGCAGACCGTTATCATCACAAACAGAGACGTTTTCTACCCCCTAGCCTGCAAACAAAATCAACACAACCCCAAAGTCCATGAGAAACAATCCCTCACCGATAACAACAATAACAAGTGGGTTTAAGCCCATATGTCCTCTTTGTTATCGTCTGCAGAGCCTGGAGGCTGTTCATCACAACAGTAGAAGTATTTCTAGAGTGAGAAACTAACGGGAACCTCCGCCTACATGGAGACGATCAGATCCAAAGCCAGCGTTTGTGATAAACAGAAGAGTGCGATACAGTATTGCAGTAAAATAGAATCTAAAAGCATTATTTGTATTCCCCACGCCCTCCTCCTCCTCCAAACTCTTTCGTTATCCTCCACTCCAAGCTCTCTTTCCCCCTCCCTCTCCCCTCTTTCTCTCTAGAAGCTCAAAGCCGCAAAATCAACAGTGTGGCAGGAGGCAAACGCAACTTCTTACCATTTTAGCTTTCCAAGCGAATTTCATGGTGAGGGCCTCTCTCATCGTCCGGTAGCGGCATTAGAACACAGCCCAAGTCCAGCGAGAAAGGGTCAAATGTTTTCAAGTATAGGCTACGCAGAGCTATCCTGTGTGGAGTGTCCTCCTTCAGCGCACACACATAGTCCGTCACGGATGGAGCCTCAAGCTGCCAGTGCTGCTTGCTCGCTCACGCGCGCGCGCGCTCTCGCTCTCTCTCTCCGCGCGCGCGCGCTCTCTCTCTCTGCTCAGAGCAGCTGTCCACCCCCGCTCAGTAAATGACACAACTCCGCCCACTGCGCTCCCTCTCCCTCCCTTCCTCTTTAGTCGTTTGATTTTTTTATTATTATGGAATATTGTGTATGAAATAATATATAATAACAATATTAATATAGTAGCCTATATAATAACAAAATAAATGCCAGAGAAGTTAAAGTGATAGTGCACGCTTTTTTTAATCTTTCAAATGGCCCAAGATGGGAGGTTGTATCTTCTTCTTTTTTGTGGGTGGTGTAATGGTATTTTTATAAACGTTTTAAAGTAAAAACGGTATCACTATATTACTGTCTGTCATTTCATATTAGCCTACTATTGACAAACAGTTGTTATATTTATGTTGTTATGTTACAGTTGTTCAGAAAATCTTACCTTGCTCTCTTTCCCTGTTAAAACTGAAGCATCAAGCTAGAATTCATGTTTGGCTTCTCTTTGATTTGACTGGCCATATCAATCACTTTGACAATGACAAGCGCTGTTAGACCAGTGAGACAGAACAGCCTAAAAACATCCCAACAACACAAAAGTGGAGAGTAATGAGGTGCAGCAAAGCAGCATCAGGAATATCAAATATTGAGGGAACAATTTGGCCATTTTTTTTAATTACTGAGGAGAGGGAGGGATTTGTCCCCATGTCTATGGTGGTTACAGCCCAAACTCAGAGACAATATGAGGAAGGCTGACGCTGCATTGTCTAGGAGGGATTTTCCTTTTTATCCCTTATGTGCAGGACGTCTGGATTTTCATGATCGCAGGAACCTAGTAGATGAAATTAGCAGGTGTCACACACACACACACACACACACACACACACACACACACACACACACACACACACCACACACACACACACACACACACACACACACACACACACACACACACACACACACACACACACACACACACACACACACACACACACACACACACACACACACACACACACACACGTCCAGCTATGTAAGCTTCGCCATAAATAATCAGTGTGATCATTCAAGCAGCCACAGCGGGGAGCACAATAGAAAGCTGAAATGTTCTTTGCCCTTCAGTTCTATCTTAACAAGGCCAGTGGTGAGATCATAAACGTCAAGGGGCTAGTTTTATGAAGACAGATTCAAGAAGTACTTCCTCAAGCTAAACACATTTTACAGGCAATCTTGCTCAATCACAAACATTTAAAGTTTATATTAGATGATGATTCTATTTAGCCATTCAGCAAAGTACGATCATGGACTTGATTTTGGGTGTAGATGTGCATATGAAAAAGGCAGTCAGAAATAATGGTATAACAATATGGTTGCAATAACTAAAATGATCTAACAATGAGCAACAGTATTATAAATCTTTGTTGTAACATTAATAATAATCCAACTGTTCATTGTTAGTTCAGGTCCATTAAATAATTAACATACAACTTTTGATATGTTTTAATAATTAACTTTTACTAAGAATTATAAATGTTTTAGAATAACCTAGTAAACAGAAATTTACTAGATTAATATTTCTTTTTAATTTTTTTAATTTGCCAGTTAGCAATTTTTTCCTAAACTTTGCATATTTTTATCCTATGTCGTCTGATTTATTTGAAGTTGATGGAGCAGTTCAAATAAAAATTAAGAAAATGTATACATAAAATTTAGATAAAATTATATTTTACAAAAAGCTGTTCTGAAGAACATCAGAACAATTTTCCCACCTATGTTAAAAGAAGCTACTTAAAAAGTCAATAATGATAAATAATTCACTTTAGTTTTATATGGTACATTTAAAGTTTGCTTCTGAAGGCACCCTCCAAATAAAACCAAAAAGTCTCGTCCAAAATCAAATAATCTATAATTTCCATTGACATGCATTTTAGTCAAGCGCCGGTTATTCCCTGTGGTAAAGACGGAGTCTGCATCCACAAATGTAGACACCTGACTTGTTGCCTCGCTGTTTTATAATGACTTTTCAGGCTGTTTGTACATGAAGGTACTTCACAAAACTGATTTCGGACAGACTTCTGAGTCAGCATAACGGTTTAATGATCTACAGCAAAAAAGAGAGCTCTTTGGTAATTACTAGAAAATTACATTAGCAATTTCTCACTAGAAATGACATAAAATAAGTGGAAAAAATTGGTCAAAAATGTACATTTATAAACAAACTGGCATACATCTGTTGCCTTCAAAAATCAATCAGATGAAGGTTTCTCAGGAGACAGGAAGCCAACATTGGATACGGACCTGCCCTGATACCTTCCATGGAATACATCCTCCGAGGCAGCATTTTTAAGCTTTCGGATGCAGCCCTAGACCGTGGTTAACGTTCTGGAAACCAGGTCCAAGATTGCATTAGTAAAAGTGATTGCAAGTAACCAAGGGAGAACCCTGACAACCTATCACATGACTCCCTCAAACCACACTACCTCACCCTCACCTCAATGCACCATTAGCTGTCTACACAACAAATTCAATAAAGTGAAGTGTGTTTAAGCGAGGGCAGTGGGGCTTCAGAGGGGAAACCCTCATTCTCTGAGATCTGCTCCAGTTCCCAGGCCGGTCTGACTGGGTGTCCTCTGATCGGCTGTTCCTCGGGGGTTCTGGGAAGCGTGGAGGAGCAGTGGGAGAGGTCGTGACCTTTTAGTCCCCCTCAAGGGACAGCTGTTTGCTCTCAAAAGGGAGTGATGTCATTGCAGTGCACAAAAACAAGGCCTGACAAATGGCAGGCGCTAGGGCTGGACCCTGGCTGACGCACACACACACACACAACACACACACACACACACACACACACACACACACACACACACACACACACACACACACACACACACACACACCACACACACACACACACACACACACACACACACACACACACACACACACACACACACACACACACACACACACACACACACACACACACAAACTATAGCCCTGGGAATAGATAGAGATAGTGTTTATCTATATGAAATTAAAAACACAACACCACTACATCATAGTGATGCCAATCTCTAAAGGAAACATACTGTATCATTTGATAACATGCAAGGTGTGGGAACTAAATGTAAAAGCTTAGGAGGTGGTTATTGAAAAATTGATCGATCACTAATCTGCAACCTGTTTAAGCAATAGTTTGGCAAAATTAAAATGTTATCATCATCATTTATTTATTTTTTGATCTGTTAAATGATTTTCTTTCTTCTAAGAAATGAAAATGTGAAAATGTTATTTAATAGATTATATATATATACATATAATACACATATAAATAAATAAGAATAAATACAAAATTAAATAAACTAGTGTGTGTGTAGTGTGTTTTAAGTAAATTTAAAGTGCATCAATACATCTCACACCATTTGACATCAGCATCATTTGTTTTTATTTGATGGACCACTATGTGGTGTCTTTTTTTTAAGCGTAACAGACCCTTTTTACTATTCACTTTCATTGAGTGGAAAAGAGCAGTATGAACATCCAGCCTAACAACCCCATCTGTGCTCTGTGAAAAAAATGTAAAAATCATTCAGGTTTGGTAAAACGAGGGTGAGTAAATGATGGCATAGTTTTAATTTCTGTGTGGACTATCCCTTTACTTGACCAATCTATACACTCTTCTTGACACAAAATGTTTCATTTGTTTTTTCCTGGTGTTTAGTTTCAGGTTGGGAGGCATGGGGGGTGGGGGGTTGGGTATAGGCATGGGGTGGCCTTAGGAAACAGGCTTAAAGGTAATCTTAGGGGGCATGTTTAGACCCCAATAGGGAGGCTGAGGATATCTGTCCTGTCGACGCCAATAGAGACATACCGAGTCTAAACCTCCCTGGAGTACAATCACAGTCTCCAGTCAGTCTCTCCTCCTGTGGTGGACTCACACACGTAAACACACACACACACACACACACACACACACACACACACACACACACACACACACACACACACACACCACACACACACACACAACACACACCACACACACACACACACAGGGCCTGTGAAGCTATGGAGCACATCGACATGAGTAACGAGAGCACTGTTATTGCACCACTGTGGGGGGAAAAAACACACATTCCAGGAAATCTCCCACTTCCTGCCTGCAGCCTCCCAACTCTATGTGCCCGTCGTCATTGTACCTGAACGACGGGCCAGTTATCATGTCTACACTGCCAAAGGCGCTCGCAAAAACCTGAGGGATGAAGAAAATGCAGCCGTAGCCCAATCTGTGTATGTATAGGGAGATTTACGGTCAGATTCTGGACTGCTGGGTTGCACTAGCGTCACCAGAAGAGTTATAAGCTGAGCTGACGCAGGCAGAGAGAGCTGGAGCTAGAGGGCGCTGGGAGGAGACCTTTTCTCTCTGTGTTACGACGTGCCAGCCAACACTCAAAATTAACCGTAATCTGTGATTCACAGTTCTCAAGAATCTGCAATCCCTTGTTGTCACAACACCATGTGATCATTTTCATTATGCAGTTTGCTTTCTTTTATCAACTTCACCAGAAATCCACACAGTCTAGTGCAACAGAAATCCCTGCATGTGTTTGTAAAAGCATTTTTTTTTAAAAAATTGTATGCTGTATTTATTGGACTCCACTCCATCTGACCTTGCATTTTCAGCATGATTAATTAAAAATGTTTAATTAATCTCACAATGAGTTTTAAAAATGCTAATTACAGTTTTTCTCAATTGTTTACACACAAATTCTGGTACTTGAGACACAATGACCACAACATGTAACTCATTCACCAACTCCCTGAACCAATTCTGCTAAACTACAAGCACAATTCCTGCTTTACCCTCAAATTGCTGTTCTAAAACACACGTTTTTCAAAACACTACACACAATTCTCTGCATTTGGCACAATTTTCATGCACAAAATCTCTTGTTTTCACAAGGAACACACTGCCATTCAGATCTGCACACTGACTCGTCACATGGGCAAACACACGTAACACAGTTTTACAATTAGCAATCAGAGCTTTAGCATAAAAGACCGAAGCAGAAGATGCAGCATAGTTATTTATTTTTATTTTTTTTTACTGTAACTGCATACACATTTTTCTGTTGTTTTGTATGTAGACCACTGTATGTGCAACTTTGTGTTGGTTGGGATGTACGAAATGGACGATCTATCTCCCATTGTTTTTGTGGGAAAAACAAAATATATTTGTTGCCGTGTATTTGTGTGTTCTGGGTATAAAAACAATATTCTCAAATATTTTACAACACACTTATGTATGTACTGTCTGTAGTAAGTGTAACACTGAACAAAAAAGGCCTGAGTCATTATGATGAATGGAGAATAAGTGTTTTCCATTCATCACAGTGTTTTACATTGAGCACATCAGTGTTCAACTGGTTCTTATAAAAGTCTAGTCATATGATGGTTTGTGTGTGTCATTTGAAAACAAAATACCATTTTGAGAAGAAATAACATTGTTTTGAATGTAAAGTTTCATTTTGCAGGAGAATTGAGGGGTTTTGCCCATTGTGTGTGTGTTTTTGGATTTGTGTGTAGAGTTCTGAGAATATGAGGCATTCTTTCAGAAAATTTGTGTAAACAATCGAGAAAAACTGTAACTAGGTGTTATGCTAAAGTTGCTGAATTACAGTTTTTTTCATTCGCTAACAAGCATTTGTCCAATCAGTTGTCACATTTTCAAAACTCTAAACACAGTTAGCACAGCATCGGTCTTTTGTGACCATACCATTCACACATTTCATGTCGTTTTCACACAATATGCAGTCAGTGAACACATTTCCACAATGCTTACATTTTCTTAACAGACAAGCTATACCTCCCAACAAAATAATGGATTGTTTTTGTAGTATTTACAAATGTTAACACACACCATCCCACAATAGCAAAAACAATATTCCAAACCTTAGATACAGTATAAAAACTTCTTGTTCTGCAATGATATCAGTTCAAAAACAATATATTTTATATATTTCAGCTGAAAATAAACAAACAATTGAATTATTGACACACAGCTGATTTATGTTGGGTAAACTGGGCCAACCACAACTGATTCCAGTCTGGCTCAGTCTCAGTGGCAGGGGTTATTTTTTCTATTACATTGACACTTATACAGTAAAAGGAGGACTTTGAGGAGCGATGTTTTTGGAAACAGAAACAGAAAAAGACAAACACTGTAATGTATGGACGAGGAAGAATAAGAGCAAGGGGTCCAGGGAGAAGAGCAGGCCCAGTGAGAGATGCAGTGAGAGATCCAGTGAGAGATCCAGTGAGATATCCAGTGAGAGATGCAGTGAGAGATGCAGGAGCAGTGAGAGATGCAGTGAGAGATGCAGGAGCAGTGAGAGATGCAGTGAGAGATGCAGTGAGAGATGCAGGAGCAGTGAGAGATGCAGTGAGAGATGCAGGAGCAGTGAGAGATGCAGTGAGAGATGCAGTGAGAGATGCAAGAGCAGTGAGAGACGAGGAGCAGTGAGAGGTGCAGTGAGAGGTGCAGTGAGAGGTGTAGTGAGGTGCAATACCAAGCGGTTTTATCCCAGGTGCATCGCCTTGGATAATACCAGATGTGATGTTGATGAAAACATGTGGCCTAACCCTGAAAATCACAGAGATTAGATACAGTAATTTTGTGCTTTTTTAGTTCCCCCCCCCCCCCCCCCCCCCCTTTTTATCTGGGCTTTTTGCTGTTGCTTTTTTGTTCAGAATGCTCTTGTGTGTTTCATGGATATTTTGTTCATTGTAAGCAATACTGTAAAAAAATTCTGTTCTATCATACCATTGTAAGCAATACTGTAAAAAAATTCTGTTCTATCATACCGAGTTTCTACTGCACCTCCTGTAGTAAACAGTAAAGGAGGTGAGATTGCTTTTGCTTTAAAAGATTGCTTTTGAATGTGAACATTACTGTACATGTGGACATACAATTCCCAACCAAGAAATTTAGTGTAAAAACCGTGGATTGCATGTTTTGCATGCAAATACCTATAAAACCGAAACATAAAAGTCTATGCAGTTTTTGTAATGTCAACAATAGCCAGTATTTTGAAACCTGGTGTACTTTGATTGACTGCATGTACTTTGTGAAGTGAAAACAAGTGTTATTCTTTGACAGAATAATTTCATTTTGAGTCAGATTTCCAGTGTTTTGGTAAAGTTAGTGTGTGCAGAGAAAGATGTGTTCTGTTTTGAAATGAAGAGTTAGTATATATTTAACAAAATGTGTTTTTGAGAAGAAAATTATCCATTTGGCCAATTGTGTTTTATATGTGTGAGTCTGTGTTAAGAGTTTAGAAAAAGTATCTGAAGTATGGGTAAGCGCTTGTTAGCAATTGAAAAAAACTGTAAGAGGTTGCCATTACAATGTAGCTTATATCGTCGTAATATAGCCTACTGTCTGTTTAGAAAAAAATACTAGGCAATGTTCACTACAATGCAGTATGCAAGTACTCCATTCCAAACAAAACAAAGCATGAATCAAGACAGCTTAATATTGCAATTACATTATAGTAATCAACTGACAGAGATGAATGAAGAACTGAAAGTCCTTGAGTAGCTCCTGGGGTTTTCAGATAAAAGAAAACTGAAACAAAATAAAGAAGAGAGCAGCATCTCCCCCTCACTGAACACCATCAGAAGCACAGGCAAAATATGCCATGCAGTGGAAACTCTGTCATTGTGAAATATGTGGTAAAAACAAATCTTAGCGTCCTCAATCAGCTGAAACTTTGAAGGACTCACAAAAACACGCTTCCCAGAAACAGTAATTCCTATGTGTGTGTGTGTGTGTGTGTGTGTATGTGTGTGTGTGTGTGTGTGTGTGTGGGGTTGGTTTATGTGATTTATGAGGACACAAATGTGTATAATGACATGTGTATTACACTGGTATTACAACTTATGGGTGGTATGAGGACACTTCAAAAGTCCTAATACAGTTTTTTACAGTCGCTAGGACACATTTCTCAATACTTAAGTCACTTTTTCTTCACTCTTCACACAGTGAGCACAACAGAAGTATATGTGGGCTAAACTGTGGATCATTTATCATTGCTTTGGCACAAAATGCATTCAATGACTACATCTTTCAAATTACATTAATTATTTTCTCACTTCGACACAACAACCGCCAAAACTCTGTGTACTTACAGGCCAATTTGCACATGCTTACACACTGTTTTCAAAAGTGTTAAACTTAAGTTCAAAACAATAACATAATACAAAACTGAATAAGACAGCATTTTGCAACATTTCTACAGTAATATTGTAATGAAATATATTTAGAATCTAAAAATTAAATGGCATAAAAACAATTGGACCAACCACAGCTGATTCCTATCTGTATCGGTGGATGGTGTGTATACAATTTTTTGTACTTTGGAATTACTCCAAAAACATAAAATATAATAACTGCATGAGGTCTGATTCATTCTAGTATTGCAGTGAATTCTAAACAGTAGAGAGGTAGAAGAAAGAAAGCATTTACATAGGAAAACATTGTATAAAGTTACTTGTTGTTAGTGTTTTTTATGTTATTGTTTTGTGGGTGATAAAGTGTGTTCGTTAGCTGACAACCTTTGCTAGTGTTATGGAAGAATGTGTTGATTTGAGATATGTATGAAGTGATTTGGTAGTTTTAGTGCATTTTGAATGTGAAATGAACTGCTGTGCCGAGCTGAAAGTTGGTTAGGAGAACTGTGTGAAGAGTTTTGAAAAAGTGACTTAAGTATTGAAAAATGGGTCCTAGCGACTGTAAAAAACTGTAAATCAAATGGCTTAAAAACATAAAAAACAATGTTTTATTAAAACATTAAAAATACAGCATATCTCATGTGATGGTAGGTTTAGGGATAGGGGCAGTGTAGGGGGATAGAATATATAGTTTGTCCAGTATAAAAACCATTACGCCTATGGAGAGTCCTCATAATGCTGTTGCAACAGCATTGTGTGTGTGTGTGTGTGTGTGTGTGTGTGTGTGTGTGTGTGTGTGTGTGTGTGTGTGTGTGTGTGTGTGTGTGTGTGTGTGTGTGTGTGTGTGTGTGTGTGTGTGTGTGTGTGTGTGTGTGTGTGTGTGTGTGTGTGTGTGTGTGTGTGTGTGCCTCAATATTTTGTTTTACATGCCCAGTAGAGGGCAGTGTGACATGATTCTGCTAATCTGCTCAGAGTTAGAAAGTAGCAACTTTAACAAGAGAAAACAATAAACAATAATTTTATGGCTACGTGTTTTATTGTTAAGAGTTATGATATGCTCTAATGGTAATTTGAGTGTTTTACCCTGTATCCAAGAAATATGTCACCCTCGCTTTAATTAGTTCTCATTCTCTCTTATTTAGTGTGATCCAACCTTCTCCGTCATTTACCAGCAGTTTTCAATCCTATTTTTATAATGTTTTTCTACATTTATGTGACACATCTGGGTCATCTGGTTTTTAATTAGTAGCCATTCACCAATAAAAAAAAAAATACAACAACACATAGCGTATTGTGCATTGCCTATACTCAGCTGACTACAGGAGTCCCTTCAGATGAACAAAAAAAAGCATGTTTTTTCAGAGGTCTGTCCTGTGTATATCATAATAACAGAGTCTGACAATATCTGTGATAGACTGATATACAGTCAGCATTAGGATTATTACAATCATTAAAGTAATGGGTTTATATTCTCGGATTGGTCGAAAACAGGAATGATCCTGGTTGGCATTCTTTACTGACTAATATGGTGGCCAGTTGTTTGCAGCGTGTCGTTAATCTTCTCCTCTGACCTAAAGCTAATAAGCTTTAATTAGCCAGTGTGGTCAGTCTGGTTTGGGCCCCCATATTGGCAAAACCATCTGCCACAACAAACAAACAGACAGACAGACAGACAGACAGACAGACAGACAGACAACTTAGCCAATGAATATCACTGGGCCTGACCTTGTCTGCTTGAGTCTCAGCCCCCTCCATCCATCCCTTCTTTTTCTTTCTCCTGCCTCTCTGACAGAGGGGGCAGTAAGCCAGGCCACATGACACGGATCAGGAAAGAGGGAATGAATGGGGGGCTGTAGGAAGGAGGAGGGAGTTGTTTTTTCTTTTTTGCTGTGTGAGGGCTGTGCTAGTTTAACTGCTGTAGTGACCTGAATGGTTCCACACCTGTCCTCTACCACAGCTAAGATGATCCAAAGACCTCCCAGAATGAGAGTTTATAGGCAAATACAAGTACAATATCGTTACAGTATCTCTAACACACACACACACACACACACACACACACACACACACACACACACACACACACACACACACACACACACACACACACACACACACACACACACACACACACACACACACACACACACACACACACACACACACACACACACACACACACACACAAAATGTGCTCCCTTATGCTACTCAAATTTGCACTCACCGATGTACCCTGTATAACCCCTTGCTCTATAGGTTATACTTTTTCTGCCCCAGTTGAGTGATTTGCCCCCTTTGGACTTCAGCCTGAGGTGTCATGTCAGACTGAGGGTGACAACAGTCATATTATCAGCTTAATTAACTTGTTCCATTGTCATACTCAGAACCGTTCAATAGTGCAGTCATGCAAACTGACAAATCTATGGTGAGTGCTGTCCATTATAATACTACAACATCTGGAGCATGTCATATTAGAAAAAGCTCTATTCATCCTATATACACTACAATTCAAAAGTTGTTGTTTCAAAAATATATATACTAGAATAATTTCTGAAGGATCATGTGACAATGATGACTGGAATAATGGCTGCTGAAAATTCAAAACAGTTATTTTCAATTTTATAATATTACTGTTTTTATTTTTTATTTTTTTAATCAAATAAATACAGCCTAGGTGAGCATAAGTCTTACCAACCTTAAACCTTTGAAAGGTATATTTGCTAGAAATTTGCAAAATATTTTATGAAGAATTTATAACAATAATGTAAAATGCATTACAGAAAAAAATTAAGTTTGCATATGAATTGTATGTAAATAAATGTAAAATGATTAGTCTCAAAGCAGCCCCAGTAAGTCAACCATATTGTTATGCTGTGATTTATGCATTTTTGAGACAGCAGGGAGGGAACAACAAATGATAATGGTGAGAGAGATTAATTGGATTGAAACATAAGCCAGATTGGAACCTGCATCTCCCACATGAGCACCACAACTCTGCTGGAGCACGAACAACCATTCATGACTATATCACTTATGTAAGCTCTAGGCCTTGTGCTTTCTTGCTACCAATTGCAAAACTTACTGACACTGAATTATTGAATCGAATCCTCCATCCCAACGAGTGACTCACTGAACACAAGCAAGGAAACAGTGACTAGCAACCAACCATCAGTGTCACTTTCAAAAAACACACACTAAAGCAAAATCACAAAAAGAGAAGTGATGCAGAAACAGAGAATACTTAGTTTGCGATTCCTATATTCAGCATAATTCCAGACACGCGCTTGCGGTCTGCACAAAGCTTCCTCAATGTGTGATACTGACCCATATTGACTTCTGCAGAGTGAATGTGAGCAACAGGACTGCACCATTTAGGCTGAATATATGAGTGCATTGACCCCAGTCCTTGATCACTTGACTACAAAGGTTGTGCCGAGGCTTTGCAGAGTCAAGCAGAAACCCAGCAGCAATATCAGCATTTATGGCTGGTAGAATGTGCAGGGAGGGACGAAGAGCATCATGACCCATGCATCTTGAACTTTGGCCACCATCTTCATTAAGGCCACAAAAACAACCATTAAGGCCATATAAAAATTTAACAGCCAGGTTTTGTAACTGTAGCGAAGCAGGTTAAGGATATGCGAGTACGGTGTTGTAAACTGCTATAAACGTGAAAGCAGAAACGTTGCAACTCTCTCTTGTCTCTGAATGAGCAGATTAATTGTTTTCCAGTTAGAAGCAGTAGTGGAAGGGAATAATAATCGCGTCAAGTTATTCCCAGATAACTTGGAAATGGGAACAGTGAGAGGGAGTGAGAATGTCATGGCTGAGGTGAAGGGTGGCTGGGGGTCCCACCGGGCATAATCGAGAAGTGAGAGTTTCAGAGCTGTGGGACGTTTGTGGGAGACAAAGTCATTTTGTGTTGGTCTATGTATGTGCGGATATCTGTGGGTTTGGTATTTAATTGAATGTGTTTGAATGAATGTGAATGAGTGCATGTGTGTGTGAACTATGTTGAATATGTGTGTGGACTGGACTCCATGGGTGAGCGTAGGGTAAAGTGATGAGGAAGCTCTCTATAGCCTCACTGTCAGAGAAACAATAAGCTGTCAGAGGAACAATACTCGGAAACTCTCCAGTGTGAGAGGAAGAGACTTGAAGCAGGATGTTGGATGAATCTCTCTCTCTCTCTCTCTATGTCTTATTCTCCATGACTGTTACATACTACCAGTAAAGATTTGTGCCATTTACGTCTCTCATTAGCTTAAAAAAGAAATTGATCTCAAGGGTTATGCTTTATTGTCTTTTATACTTATCAAGGGTGCATTTAATACAGTAAAAAATCTCATTTATTTTGTAATGACAAAGCTGAGTTTGCCATTAAGCCATTACTTTTGAATGGTAGTGCATCGCGGATTCCACAAAAATATTCAGCAGCTGTTTTCAACCAATTTATACTGTAATATAATATAAATGTGTGTAAACAAAACTAGAACATTTTTACTTTCTAAAACGTTTATACTGTTATTTATAGATTACTATAGGCTAGTAAAACAAAGTGATGAGAGAGCTCTCTGGCCTCACTGGCAGCAGAACATATCTATTATTATGTCAAATTATGTTAGCCTCGTGAGACCATCCTGATCTCGCGAGCTTTCAAGGTTTCACTCGCAGATCAGTCTGGATACTTTCCGTTAAAGTGTAAATTGCAGGTTAACCACCACAACTGATTAATGTGTACATTAAAGTGCACAATATGGATATATTTAAAAATTTCTGTCTTAAAATGCGTTAAAATAGCATTTATTGGGGTTTCTTCAAAGGTAGCGTGTTTTTTACCGTAACTGGGTGATGATGTCATAACAGGGAGCTGCGGGCAGTAATGCACTCACTCTGTGTGTGCTGTTTGAGGGAGAATAAAACGATTTGCGGGACTCCCGCAAACTAGAAATATCTGAATATAACGTAAAAACTAATACATTTTTATTCATCTGTTGCAGAAAATCAATAAGAACATCTAAAACAAAATAGAAACGGTTTACAGGCAGAGTTTCTATTTCTAACATGTCAGCAGCGAGGAGCGATGTAGCCAATCACAGACATATGTGTTGATTTCTTGAACGCAATAATAGCCAATCAGAAGCATTTACGATAGATTCCCCTCACCGCTCAAAACAGACTTTTTGTTCAGTGCTGAATTCTGTATGCTGGCAAATCCTCTAATTATAAGAAACATAGTGTAACGTTATATATTATGGAAGCTTCATTGATAATAACAGAGATGTGCGAGATCGCGATGAACTGATGTCAGCTTTAGGAATTATTATGGGATCGCACTTTGCGCGCAGTCATGCCAAACCATTCACGCAGTAGCCCGCTTGCTTTTATGTTATAACAGTGGTTTGTGTGTTAATGCTTTAATAACAAACAATTGATCAGGAGCATGTATGCTGATGTGTATGGTGGGCTAACACGTAGGCTAACTTGAAAGTATTTGGAGGTACAGAAAAAAAGTATTTTTGCGGGCGGGAGCGGGACAAAACATGAATGTTGCGGTCGGGAGAAAGTAATATAAGAAAGTAGTTGAGCACGTCAGTTATAACGACCCACGTATTCAAAAATAGCCGGGTTTAAACCGGGCTTGGGCTCATAATTACAGTTTATGTGTCGGGCCGGACTCGGACACAGCGGGCTCGGGTAACGTTAGGGTCTTGCTTGATGTTTTGGGCCGATCTAAGCTCTACCTCGGGTAAGTTATGCGAACACTTACAGGCACGAATCAGCCGTTTGTCCTTGGGGAACTTGTGGAGCCTCTCCCCGTTTTTGATGTATTCGTACATCCCGCACAAGCACAATAGTTAACCATTTTCGCTAGCTATGTCTCCAATATAACGTAACTCTAGGCTTGTTGCATATAGACCGTAAAAGCTTGGAGTCCCTGTTATGACATCACGCCCAGCCTAGTGGAAGGAGGGGGCGTGGTTAAAAGCACTGTAAAACGAACCAACTTTTCATTATATTCAGCATTTGGTATAAAAAATATACAAAAAAACAATGGTGGGCGGTTCTTTTCTTTATATTTAGTAAGCACATTGCATTATCTTCGTGAAAATTTTTACCTGCAATTTACACTTTAAAGAAAATTTGGGAGCAGTTCACCAAACGAACGTCCAATCAGCGTTGGCTTTGAGGCGGGTTGAGGTGTGACGCAACGAGAAGCGCGACAGTTCAGTCTTAAGAACATGGCGGCTTCAGCGGATGAAACTAGCATCAGTGTGGCTATCGAGCAAGTTTAATCGGAATTACAGAGTTATTACGGAATTACAGAGCTAACGAGCCTTTACCTGCAGCAGCAAGAGTAGCCTGGCTTGTGGTTGTGTTTTCGTCGTCGCTCTCATATGCTTCGTTGATCTGATTGGTTGATTTGGCCCGTCTATCACCAACATAGGCCAATCAGCTAACCAGTATTTTCGCCCCTTACCAAAACTACTTCAACGGAAGGTTTCCAGATAGCCTGGCTCCGCCCTCCTACGCACTTCCGCTCAATTTCATTTTCCTTCAGTACTACGTCTGGGATTGTGCTGTAGACTTCGATTTCCAGAAATCAATTTTTTGTAGGACCAATCAGCGAACAGAGGGAGTGGCTGAGAACGATGACGTTGATGTCGACTCGTGTGTTATTTTGAGTTGTAGTTCAGTAATGGCAGAGGAGACAGATGCGAGTGAAGCCATTCGGTCCGTTGTGGCAACGCTGCCGAATATCAAGAAGTTAAAGCCGGAGTAAGAACAATCTTTGCTTAGTTTTGTGTTTATGGCCATCCTCCCACGGGGTTCGGGAAAAGACATATGTCACGACCAAACGTTAGCGATTGGTTATGGCAGATAGAGTGACTCTGGTCAGATCCAATAGTTTTAGACTTCAATAGAGTTCCCGCCTACAAGGAAGTAAACGTTTGTCAATGGAGCGGTGCCAGACTCTATGTACAAATGAAATGTACGAGAGTCTGGCAGAACCAGGCTAGTTTCCAGATGGATATGCGGAGCAAATCCATCTGGCGGAGTCAGGTTAAAATTATGTAGCCTATATATTTTATTTTTATTAGCCTACATATTTATTTAGAATTATATTTTACTTATATTTGAATCACTTTTTTTCTATGAACTTTTCTACAGATCCCCTGCAGTGTTCTGACAAATCAGACTTTTTTTGTTGACAAATCTACTATTTAGAAAAAAATACTCATATTTATCATGAGCTGTCAAACACTTGCACACACCCTCACCATCTCCCTCTCTCATTTATAACTCCACCTTACCGCCCAAATCTGTGCCCTCCCTCCAGCGAGTATGTTATAATGCTGAGTCTCATTTTGTATAATACAATGAAACTGTTTCCCTGAATTGAAACACACCGTTCTGGTCAGTGCTGGTCAGACAAAGTCACCAGCGGTCAACTCCAGTGTGCGACTATTGAAAAAATGCTGACAGAGAGTGAGCTTTTCCCGCTCTGAAACCCCCACACACCATGACCACGACCATAAGCTACACACAACCACACACACCCCATCCTCTTAACAAATTCGAGTGGTCAGTGGCTCCTATGTGGCCAGACGAATCTAGGGGCTTTCTTGAGGCAAACATTCATTTTTGTTTTTCCTTTTCGCCTCTAAAGATGATTCAGCTTCCTTGAATGGATTGGCTCACATTCAAAAAAGAGTTTTTGAAGAAAGAGTTTTTAAAAAAAGTTTTTGCTATGGAATAGCCTACTTGTCTGAGGCAATTTTATAGTAGGCTAGGCTACACGATTAATTTACACACACACAAAAGAAGAAGAAGAAGAAGAAGAAGAAGAATTCCAGATTCGCCACACTAGCCTATATCTACACCGCAGAACATAGAGCAACCAGTTTAGTCCGATTCTCGAATGAATGATGACCCAGTTGTTTGAACCAAATCCAGCATACAGCGCGACCAGTGGCTGGAACCAGGTCTTCTGAACCAAAACATAAAGCGGTAGGCTGCCAGTTCCCGAACAAATGATTTAGCTATGTCTTAATCTTAAGAATCTAATATGTCTTAATATAGAAGCTTAAGCCAAGCAATATTTAGTGAATCAAACACATAGCCTACACGTTAGGCTACAGTTTACTGAACTATGTTGCATGGCTCATATCTAAATCAGTCTGGACAGGTTGTTCATATGACAAGTTGTAGCTACTTAAAATTATGTAGGCTAATTAGTCAGAACCAGGCCTATATTTTAAAAACAAATATAATATATCAGCTTTTGTTTAGTAGGCTACTGTTATTAAATATATAGTTTGGTATGTTTATCAGATTTATGCTGCTTCTATAGCCTACACTAAGTCTAAATGGCAATTACTTTTGAAAGCATATAACTATTGCAATGTTAAAAGCAAATTTCAGACTGCTGAATGAGTAGGCTACAGTTTTATTTTTTCTATCCTTAAGACTTTATGCAGACTAAAAGCCAAACCCAAATTAAGTTTAATGCAAATCAGTTTACTGACCATTTAACTTTTGATACTTCTTCTCATCATCCCACAACTCTTAAAGACCCCAAACAACATGAGCCCAACTCATATAAAGTCCATTTACATGCTGTTGTGAATAAAGGTAAACCACTAAACAAGAAGTGACTGACCCAGTATCGAGGGCTGCTCTCCGGTGACCGTGGCTGGTACCTCTGCAGGGACACCCCTCCCTCTCCATCTAGGTCCAGAAAGTGTGGGATAGGTGGCCAGGGGAGCAGCGATGCCAACGGGTAGTGTGAGATCATGATGCCCGTCCAGGTTGCCCACACATACTCAGGGCTGTAGAGAACTGATGCTCCTGTGATGAAGGTCTATGTGTTTTCGTGTCTGTCTGTCTCTGGAGGGCATTCAAACTTGCGGTCTTCCACAGGGTGCCGTTTTGTCCTTTCGTGTAAAGTGGAAACAGTCTGACAGATCTGTCTTTAGAAGTCAAAATTACAAACAAAGTCTTCTCTCTCTCTCTCTCTCTCTCTCTCTTCTCTCTCTCTCTCTCTCTCTCTCTCTCTCTCTCTCTCTCTCTCTCTCTCTCTCTCAACCTCAGTCTAATTCGAGAAGAGATTGGCAGCTTCTCTGCTGTAGCCACATGAGTGATTAAAGTCTATTGTTTTTTCTCTCTCTCTCACTTTAAAGTAGGAGGAGGGGTGAGCGATAAGCCCTGCCCCTGGACTAATACCAAGATTGTGCAAAAGAGGGAGAGAAAGACAGGAAAAGAGAGAAAAGGGGTTGAGAGAAACTGAGATGAGGTTTAAACTAAATTGTGTTATTTTAGCAAATTTCTACAATATAGTTTAGTGTTAATTCTTTAAATCTCTATATCAAGCAAGATATTTTTTAACAAAAAAATAAGCAGCAGTTAGGGAGTCTAAATGCCTGTTAACAAGAGACATAATAATAATAAGCATAACTATAAAGCTTTAATTATCATATAATGAGAATATAGGAAAGTTCACATTGCAGCTTTAACGATAACAATACACAGAGGAACAATATCATTGGAATTACTTTCAGAAGGATTTTCTCCAGCTGATGAACGATAAAAACTTCAGCTAAGTGACTTTGAAGAGCTTGAGCATTCAAAGTGGCAGAGGACAAAACGGCAGCAAACACACCTATACCGTGCGTTGGTGTGGACACTTATATAATAATCGTTATAGGTCTTGGTGTGAACTGGCCTTAAGGGTAGAAAGAGGACCTGATGGAGTCATCTGCTGTCAGTTAGGCAGTAGCTGTTAAAGAAACTTTCCTGTTAACCAATAATTCAGCAGTGTGGCCTTTGTTACCAGGACCAAAGGCAAGGTTTCACCTGAAGAGCGTAAATGCAAGCATGTGACTAAATATTTTAGACACAGGTGGGAAAAAACATAGTTAGAAAAATGCATATTAATTGATATATATTGGAACTGGATTAAAGTATTGACGCAGAGGACGACAGCGAAAGCTGAGGGTATTGTTTGGGACAGGGGCAGAATTTATGGTTATAGCCCTGACTGGTCAGCCATAAGTGAATTAGTAGCTAACCAATACACACTCATGTACGTTAAGGCATACAGTACTTGGGACAGTTAATAAAACACAGAGATTAAAAGCTGTAACTTCCGACTGTTGCAAAAAGTGCCTGCAGCAGATATGTGAATCAGTAACATAAAATAACAAAACAGCAAGATCCAAAGGATGTTAAACACTAAGTTTAGAACTTTTCACAGAATACAGACGTGTACATACGCAGTGAGCTCACTTTATGTAATGTTCTGGGTAAAGTATAACTTTAAATCTGTGGAAAACTTCCATGATATGCTGTCATTAATGTGGGCAATCATTTTGACTGTGCCTTTGGTTACAAGAAAAGACATTATGTTTAATGTAATGCATTTACAATGGAAGACATTTTAGAGGGTTTAAAAGCAGAAATGTCCTGCTTTTTGATATGATAGCACTCAAAATTACTTTTTCAGTACAATGGGTTACAAGGTTCTAGTGGTCAGACTACTGCAGGTGGATAAACTGAAAGAAAAATTCTGGCCAATACTGATAAAATTATAAAATACAGATAAAATACCTATTTATTTTCTGGTTGACAATTAGTTACAATTCTAAACAATTTTGTCTAAATAAAAAAAAAAATACATAAAAACTATATTTACAGCATAAAAAAATTATATTTATTTTAAGATTTGTCAAAGATTACATTTAACGTGCTGTGTGGTTCAATTATTAATGTTTTTAAAGATTAACTTTAAAGCTATCTAAATGTAAAAATAAGAGAAATTAGCATAAAACAATCTCTAATATTGTCCATTAACCGTTAGTGATATATTGTGCATCCCGAGGTTTTATTACATTAGTCTCATTCCTGTCAACATGTATAATTATTGTCACAGTACTTATTAGTTTATTCCAGTGCAATGCCTTCTGTTTTCATGAAGAAAACTTTTGATTGTTTTTAAAGAAGGAGAGACGAGTCCATAATATTAAATGAGCTAATACAAAGCTTAACTTACAACCCTTAACATTTTGCAACCCAACCATGAGGGCATGTGCTCTCTCTCACCAATGCTCACATTCAAAAGCAAAGATTAGAGAATAAATCAGCCAATTAAACCAGAATGCCATTGATGTTCTCTTTCATATCCTCAGGCTCCTCATCTATTGTTCAATATTTAAGAGGATTTTATTGTGGCCCACAGAATGAGGGACCTGAATCCCCTCGCTTTCAACCTTGTGGATTCCTCTCTCACTCTCTCCCCCTCTGTTCCTCCTCCCTCCTTGTTTCCTTTCTCTGTTGTTCATTCCAACTTCTGTCCCCATGGCAGAGCTCAACACCCATCTGAACTGTTTTGAAATTTCTCAGCTTCTAGAGTCTCTCCGTTGGTACATTTTGATCTATACACTTTTGCTGACATAGCCATAGTGCGGTCTGCAGAAGTTTACACAGCTGGCAATTTTTTTTGGCTTTTACACTTACACTCAGACACACACTTAAACATGTTATATCACCCAAGTTATATTCCTTATTTCATACTTCAGTTTGGCAACACAAGACACACAAAGGCTATGTTAAGAACTAAGCATTGTTCACTTCACAAACAGAGGAACATCACGCTTAGGCCTACTGCTCATAAAACATCCATAAACACATATTCACAGGTGTTTTTCAGTATAACTGTTTTTACCAGCAAAAAGTGCTTATGAGGGCATCCATGCAGGACATACTGGACATATAACACTCTTGTAAATCACAGGATTTTACTCTCTGAGGGTAAAGTTCACTAGGACTAGTAAAGAGTATATAACTGTAAAAAAACTAATTCCAAATAGGCTAAGTGTATAAAAAATACCATATAAGAGACTTCAAATGTGAAATAATATGTCTTAAAATAAAATATTTGTTTCTACCAAAATATTTATGCAAAAATCATTAATTTCAAGACCAAGACATGCTACAAAAACGAACGGTGTGCTCAACTACTGCTGTCCTCTACCAACACCAAGTGGACAATAGAGAAATTGCATACACATTACATCAATTATCCACAAGTATTTGTGCCGATACCCCAGCAGATAAGTGACCCTTAGGTCATGGATAACTAACGCCTAAGTCGTGTGTGCGTTATTATAGTGTAATGAAAGGAGGAAAGGAATAAACATGAATATAAACTGAGTGTAAACATTTGTTTGAGTAGCCTAACGTTAGTTGTGCGTGCATGCAAGAGGTAGCTACTGTTATACCGATCCCTACCCGAATGATAAAAGCAGATTCGGAGTATTTCTAGTACTTTCTAGTAGTAGTATTTCTAGTAGGCTACATCCGTGTTTTTCACAATATCCCATCTTCATTCCCCGGAGTGTGCGTCTGTCGCCTCCTGGTGGTTTCCTGATGAGATCACATGACCAGCCGAATAGCCCTACACTCAAACAAGCTATTAAAAACTAGGCGACTAACTTACTCATTTAACCCTCCGTGAACACTTTAATTAATAAAATCACTCAATCATGGATGACTGCGAATAGCACCTTCACATTGCTTCGGTAACTGAAAACGTTACTTAAGGAAGCCTATTATTTTTTTAAGTTTGACTGTGACAGGACACTGACAACTAGCCTATTATCTTATTAACTATGTCAAAACAGGCTCAGAATGTCTTTCAAAGATTTTATGTTATGATCAGGTTACTAAAAAATTACTAAAAACTACTAATTACTAGATGGCTAATAACTCTCTGTAAAAGGTAGGCTACTGCATTACTTACTAATTACTTTCTAAACCCCTATATCAATCTCAATTAGTTGAACGATTCAAAACTGTAATTAAATTACAGAAACATTAGGAGTAGCCTAATCCCTTTCTTTACTTTTTCAATGGAAAGGTAATTATATTACAGTAGAATTAATTAGGCCTACTTTTGCAATACAACCAACACAGGTCCTGATCCTTGTGAACTTTTGGAAATGCAACTAGTTTTTCCATTTAAGCACTCATTGAACCTTGAAAACACGACTTGGTTTCCTGTGCCAATGACTCATGAAACATAGCAACCTGTCAGTGATTGGAGTTCTTGTGCACAGTTTCCGATAGGCCTACTTATTTTAAAGAAATTACTTGGTCAATAGAAATGCAGGATTATGAAGAATATTAGTCTTAATTTCTCTTGGTGGTTTCCTGTTGTGTGTGAGGCTGTTTGTAAGCTTGTGTAAAAAATAAAATAAAAAGGGTTTTGTAGATGCGTAAAAGTTGAAACCAGTTGGGACAGTGTTCTGTAGACTTTCAGCATTCTCATGATCTGTGATGGAAAATAAAGTGTATGTGTCAAGTATGTCAAATTAGTCAAGTATGTACATCATTGGTGACGATAGCACTCTCAGAAAAAGGGTGCAAAAGCTGTCACTGGGGCCTGTACCCTTTCAAAAGTTATATGTGCATATTAATACTTTAAAGGTAATCTACATATTGGTACCAAAAGTGTACATATTAGCAGAGGTGGAAAGAGTACAAAAATTTTCTACTCAAGTAAAAGTACCATTACTTCAATAAAATTTTACTTAATTACAAGTAAAAGTACCGGTCTAAAAATCGACTCAAGTAAAAGTAAAAAGTAGCTCGTTTAAAATGTACTCAGAGTAAAAGTAGCTGAGTAACTTTAACTTTAGCTTTGTACAATAGGCTGCCAGATTTGTATAGAGCCTTCCAGGCGAAAACACGGCTAAAACACACGTAAACAGACCTTAATATGTAGCGAAAAAAACACCCAATCTGGCAACACCAGCCAGCAGTGTCGCGCCGCGGCCGGCGTCGACAAAGCAGTGAGCGTGGAGGCGTCGTATGATCATTTAAACGGGTTTCATGACGAGGTCGGTGAGGATGGGAAAAATCTTACATTTATGGGCAAACTGCCCGTCGATAAAATAATTGTTGTCTGTGGTTGTATATGGGCTGTGTGGTGGCAATAATAATAATTTAAAAAAAGCTCGCAACATATGGAAAAAAAGAACTATAAATGAACTAGTTCATTTTTTGAAGATTGAACTATGAACTGAACTAGTTCATTTTAAAATGTGTGAACTGAACTTTGAACTAGTTCATGTAGAAAGTGAACTTTCCCAACACTGATAGAAGCACAAGAGGCGAAACTCTGATGCTTTTCTGGTAACAGCCACTAGGTGGCGCTTCGGGAGCGCGGCCGCCATTTTGGCGTGAAGATTCCAACGGGAGTTACTGGACAACAGCACAGAGAACAGTTTTTTGAGGTAGTTTTTTCTTGCATTATTGAATATTTCCATTTTATGCAACTTTACACATTTACTACTATTATTAGTTACCAACTCCACTTGGCCTGAAATATATTTTGTACGTTTTAATCCCCTGGATCATGCTACAAACATGATGATCTTATGATGCATTGCTGTTATCCTATAATTGCCACAATTTTGTACAGTGGCTGTGTTTTTGTTTACATACTCTTGCTTTAACGGTCATTAATATAAGATATAAGAAGTTTACTGTAAAGCTATTTCTATTGCTGTTATATAGGCAATAGTTGTACAAATAGAGAGTCTGTAGGCCTACTACTGTAGCTACGTGTTGTTGTAGCCATTAAATAAGCGCATTTAGTTTTATATTTGTTCAAATATTATAATGTGTTTTCCCCATTTTGATTATGAAAAGTGAACAGCATGTAGGATATGATATCGGGAGACATGAAGTGGGTCATAGGCCTACATGATTTTGACATTAGCCTACGTTGTGTTTTGTAAAAAGCCTTTCTTTAAAATTAATTTCGTTTTGTGTAAATTGTATCTTAATTAAAAAAAAAATTAATCAACCAATTACCTGGATTTAATAAATAAGCAAATATAGCAGACAATATAATCATGACATACGGCGCGGTCACTTGCATTGCTCGTGAACTTGAGCGACTCTCATCATAAATTAACCGAAATATGCCTCATACATGATACATATAGAAAGCTTGCAACTAAATCTTTAAACGAAACTATTCCAAACGAAAAGAAATAGGCTACTCTCTGATTATGTTGCACACTCACATATTATGTATGTCGAAATAACGAGATATTATGTTGAAATAACATTATAAATAATAAATCTTTAAATATATTTGATTGAATGCTGAATGATGTGCTTATTCGATTTAGTAAAATTAAAACTTTAGTTGTGATAATTAAAATGATTGAATATTAAATATTGAAGTTTTGCTCATTTAATAATAGTATACAATATAGGCTATAATTGCGCAGCTCCCCCTGTCAATGATCTAGCACCCCCTCGGCACCTGCGTTAAAAATTATCTGGCGCTGCCCCCTCTTTTTACATAATTATTTCAACCTAAAAATGACCTCTGCACTGGACTAAATATATGGCTTTCACCCCAAAATGGCGGAAGCACAGCGCTGCTGGGCTCTGGTGTTGCAATGGAACGTTCTATTGGCTTTCACTTCTTGTAAATATACGTTCTTTGGTGCCACAGAAAAAATGGCTGCACTGTTCCAGGTGTGTGTCCCCACGGTTTGGGGTGTGTGCACTCATAACGTGTGTGTACTAACTTGGAGAGTTATGCAGAGGACAAGTATGGGTTACCATACCATAACCAATGAGGTTAATTCTTGTGTTAATTTTATCGGTTGAGCTTCTGTTTATGAAACTGTTTATGTGTGAATAAAAGCCTAAATTAAATCTGTTCATCATAGCCTAAAGTGATCGCGTCTCTTCAGAAAATTTGGACTAAATGCTTGATTCATAAGGATTCGTTTTACAATCTTTTTGTGAACTTTTTTGTTTTAGTTGTGTAGATTGTAATGGACAGAAAGCTCTCAGATTTTATTAAAAATATCTTATTTTTTACACCAGAAATTTAACAAGAGTTTTACGGGTTTGGAACGACATGAGGGTGAACTAACTCTTTCATTATCATCAGGTGTAGCAGACATACACTGTAAAAAAAGATTAGTTGACTCAACTTAACTAAGTCAAGTTATCTTGTTGCTTTGCCAGAAAAATGGAGCGAAACTGAATAAACAAAACTAGAGGTATTTCGGATTGCATGGAAGGAGAGCTCGATTGCTTATACAGAGGCTTTAAAAGCTGCCAGATCTGCTTATTTTTCAAACCTATTAGAAGAAATTAAAAATAATCATTTGAAAAAGTGACTAAACTAACGAAACAGAAAGCTTCAAGCCCAGAAGTTTCCAAGAAACACAGCAGTAATGACATTATGAACTTCTTCACTTATAAGATCGATAATATCAGGGACAAAATTATAACTATGCAAACGTCTACTACAGAATTGCATCAGGGAGTGCAGTGTGGACTCCATGATGAAAAACTTGATTCATTTGTTGCAATAGGAGAGGAAGAATTTTGCAAACTCGTTAAATCATCTAAATCGACAACTTGTATGTTAGACCCATACCGACTAAGCTACTGAAAGAGATGCTTCCAGAGGTCATAGAGCCTCTTCTAAATATCATTAATTCATCTTTGTCTCTAGGATACGTACCAAAAACCTTTAAGCTGGCTATGATTAAACCGCTTGTTAAAAAAATGCAACTTGATCCTACAGAATTAGTCAATTACAGGCCGATCTCGAATCTGCCTTTTCTGTCAAAGATACTAGAAAAAACAGTATCCTCACAATTGTGCTCCTTTTTAGAAAGAAATTATATCTGTGAGGATTTTCAGTCCGGATTTAGACCGTACCATAATACTGAGACTGCTCTCATTAAAGTCACAAATGATTTGCTCTTATCATCCGATCGTGGTTGTATCTCTCTATTAGTGTTACTCGATCTTAGTGCTGCATTTGATACTATCAACCACAACATTCTTTTAAATAGACTAGAAACTATGTTGGCATTAGTGGAATTGCACTAGCATGGTTAAAACCATACTTATCTGACCGTTATCAGCTTGTAGCAGTAAATGAAGAGATGTCTTATCGATCACAAGTCCAGTATGGCGTACCACAAGGCTCAGTACTAGGACTGCTGCTCTTCACTCTGTACATGCTACCATTAGGAGATATAATTAGGAAACATGGAATTAGCTTTCACTGTTATGCTGATGATACTCAGCTGTATATTTCTTCAAAACCTAACGAAACTTACCAATTCACAAAATTAACGGAATGCATAGCTGAAAAAAATTGGATGACCAGTAATTTCCTATTACTAAATTCTGAAAAAACAGAGATTCTAATTATTGGACAAAAAACTTCCTCACCTAATAACCTAGAATACTGTCTAACACTTGATGGCTGCTCTGTTAAAGGGTTACTTCACCCCAAAATGAAAATTAAGTCATTACTTACTCACCCTCATGCTCTACCAACCCCGTAAGACCTACGTTCATCTTCGGAACACAAATTAAGATATTTTTGATTAAATCTGAGAGCTGGGTCACTCCTCCATAGGCTTCTGGGAATGAAACCTGACAGCCCCGAAAAGTCATTAAAGACATCGTTAAAATAGTCCAAGTGAGTTATGACTCGGTTTAAGTTTATCAAGCGACGAGAATACTTTTTGAGCGCAAAAAACAAACAAAAATAACGACTTTCTTCAAATATTCACTTCCTTCTCTGTTTGGCATTTGGATTTCACTTAGTGTAATTGCGTAGCGCTTCTGTGTTATACGTCACACGTAGGCTCACTATTGGCCGACGCTGGTCATGTGTGTGATGCGTGTGACGTTCAACCAGAAGCGCTATGCAATTTTTAAAAAAAATTTTACACTTCAAAACACGAATTGATGCAACATGCAGTCTGTTAACTCAACTTCCTGTATCAAGCCATGCAAGGCGTCATCCAGCTCATCGGGAGCAGCTGGGGTTAGGTGTCTTGCTCATGGACACCTCGACACTTGGTTAGGTGGAATCGGGGATTGAACAACCAACCTTCCGGTTTGTAGACAACCTACATGAACCACTGAGCCACTGCCACTCAGATTTGATCAAGTTAGGGCAACATTAATTACTATATTTTACTATAGAAATTACTATATTTCAAAGCAAACTAATATATACAAAAAATCTACATGAGATTTGAGAAATGGCCAGTCAAACTTACTTAACACTGACACTCCAGCGGCGCTAGCCAGCTAGCGCTACATGCTAACGGATAAAACAGCAATATACCGTAGAAAAAATGCATTCGCGGTGACATTTGTCATTTTCGAGAAAGTAGCATACACGAATATACTGTGGGTGCTTCTCAATATCCCTCCTCGTCTCCTCGCTCCTCCGTCCTCCATCCTATGACCCGGAAACCGATCGAGCTCAGCCATTTTGAAGGACATCTCAATTTTCTAATTGCTCGGTGAGGAGGCGAGGATCGAGGAGTGAGGAGGCTTCCAGAGGAGCTATGAGCGAGGATACACAGGTGTATCGGAAGAGTTTTATCGACTAAACGTGACGCACACATCAATTCTCCTCCCCCTTCACATCGGTCACAATCATTTGAATTTATACTTTACTTTTGCAGTTTACATAAACCACACATCTCACATATTTCAACAAGGTATCTTGCTTTATTATTATTTATTATGAATTTCTTAATTAAACAAACTTTAACAACATAAGGGCAGATCCTTTTAGCGCTGCTGATGACGCTGTGAAGTGACACTCGAGTGATCAAGTATTCCAATGTATAAAAAAGCTTGCATTCGATTCCTCCGTCCTCCTTTTCCTTTCCTTGCAGCCTTCCCTCACATCCTACAGGGGGTGGAGCTGAGACGCGAGGAAAGGAAACGAGGAAAGGAAACGAGGATGCACAAATAAGAAATGAGAAGCACCCCGTGAATTAACAGCGCTCAAAGTCGACACTCAGAGGCTGTGTTCAAAATCATATACTATACCCTCATTCACTATTCCGTACATTAGTTCACTAATATAGTCCACTTGACTGAGTGAATAATTCAGTTAATTTTATAAGTTAATTGAGACCCTGATGAACACCTGCTGTTAACAATCAGAATCACTGAAGGAAATAGGAACAAGAAGAACAGAAAAAAAGACGAAATCAAGATAAAAGACATTAAATCTTAGGAAAATATCTCAGCAGAGGAGGATTAAACAAAGCCACAAACAACATTACCAGCTTCACTTATTACTAACCAGGTCCAGACTGACTTTATTTCTGTCAGACGTCTAGAAGTTCTTATTAAAAGGTGAGGTTTAGATGTCATTTTATTTTCATTTGATGTTACTATAATGGTGATCAGTGATTGCTTTAGTTGGGCTCTTGACCCTTGACTTTTGAACATTAGTTTTTCTTTAGCTGCTGTAGCTGTGAGTTTTGAAATACATTGTGCACAAAGCTGAAGACAACAGGATGTCAAAAAAGAAAAGTCACAATCGTCATATAACAACCTGATTTGCTGATCTCATTTGCTCATTTGTTGTCATTGTGATTTTACAGATTGAGATCTATCGGGGATTTGACGTCCAGAAAATATTAATGATTTTAAGAAGTTTATACATTTTGAACTTCTTGATCAGCCAGACACACACAGGCATCAATAATTTACCAATTTACCAACGTAAGTTCAACAAACATCCTTTTTTTAGTTCTCTTAAATAATGTTTTCCAGTCCACATTACTTGATACAGGAAGTTGAGTCAACAGACTGCATGTTGCATCAATTCGTGTTTTGAAGTGTAATAAACTTGACACTATAAGTTGACTCAAATTAACTCAGTCAAAGCAACAAGATGACTTGACTTAGTTAAGTTGAGTCAACTAATCTTTTTTTACAGCGTATATTGCTAACATTTAAAACTCAGTGTTTCTGGACAATGGTTTGGACAGTGTTTGTTTAGAGGATAAAACAACACATAACAAATATATTGGTCTAGTCTAGCCTATAACCCTCATGCTGACGTTTTCAGCGGACGACAACACAATTCAAGAGATATCAGATCTCAGTTGCACAACGTGCAGAACTTCGGAGATTCCCCACAAAATGAAACCAAACGTTACTTGAACTCTGGGCAATATTCAACAGTAAAAACTTAAAGTAAAAAGGTTTTTGTTAAATACTTTTCTCGATTACAAGTTTGTTTTGGAGTTCAGTTAATTAAGATGAGAAAGATGAATAGTGAAGGTTTCTACTTTTTTACTTTTTTTTTTTATTCAGTACTTTGACTCAAATTATGAGTTCAAATTAATTAATCAGACTTATGATATAAACCCACGTAAGTGATAGCCTACAGCTGATCTCACTGCTGGAATAAAATATATTTAACCAGTGTGTTTGGATGGCGAGTTTTAGCTTAAAAGGGTCTGGTCTTCAACTGTTTTTGCGCTGTCTACATAAAACATAACATTCATAAATTATTAACAATGCAGACTGTTTCCTTCATGTGGGAAATTTTGACTAAGCTTGTACAATAGATTCTTAGCTTGAATATGAAAACAAAATTTCCCAAGACCACACCTCCTGTTAGTATATAAAGACAAAAAGTCCAGAGGAGAGAAACAGTCAGTGCCCCACACCAGCATGAAGCCATTGGACATATTATATACTTTACTGATCATTTTCGTCGCTGTCTGCGAGTCTAATGCGTTTATTCGTCCTAGTAATGGCCTCCGCGAATGTCGCATAAACTCAACTTTAACAGCACTAGAGGTGCTTCCAGGTGGAGGGTGGGATAACCTGCGCAACATAGACATGGGACGGGTGATGAACTTGAGCTATTCCCAGTGCCAGACCACAGAGGATGGACTTTATCTCATCCCAGATGAAGTCTTTGTTATTCCACGGAAAACAAGCGGAGTGGAAACTCACTCTGAGACCATCATGTCATGGCTGGAACAGAAAAGCTCCACATCAGGATCCATCAATGCAGACATTTCCTTCCCTCCTGTACTAAACGGAAAATTCTCTGAAGAAAATACGCGCATGAAAACACACCAAGTGAGAGGCAATTCCGTAACAACAAGAGTTCAGGTAAGTCAGAAACGTTTTTAAATAGCCAAAAATAGTTACAGCGTAACAGTCTTAATTGTTCACTTTGATTGTTTTATTATGCATCAATTATTAACATTCATAAGGGAGATATAAAACGAACAAAAGGAGCGCAATCTCAAAAGTTTCATTTCACGTTAAAGTGAAAATCTGGACTGGTCACAATGTTCACGTCATAATCGGAGGTTGTGTCTGTTTAAGTATATGTTTTGTATTGACTAATATTAACATGAACACAAAATATAGCCTACATATTTTCACATAATTAGCTTTTTTAATTGATATGCCATATGCTACACACTCTAAAATAGCCTATCGGGGCAGCCTTTCTAATTTAATTGAATCTACTTTAATTAATGATAATGATTAATTAATGACTGCTTTCATTTCAAGAGGAAATTTTCTCTAAATTAATGAGAGAACAATGTAGCCTATACCCCAGTCATAAAAAAATCTAAATGGATCAGAAAAATGATTTAATTTAGATTTTAATTGTTTTGTTTTTTCTTCTATATTTTCTCAGATACGCAACCATCTCTATACTGTTAATGCATATCCTGACTTTACTCTGGACTCCCGCTTTGCTCAGCAGATAGTGGAAATCGCAGACGCTATTGAAAACAATCAAACGCGTCAAGCAAATTATCTGTCAGAGAAACTCATACTTGATTATGGTACCCATGTCATCACAACAGTCGATGCCGGTGCCACTTTGTTCCAAGAAGACTATATAAAAAGGTCTTATGTCTCTAACAGTGAGTCAGACAAATTTTCTGTCTCTGCATCTGCAGGCTTGAACTTTTTTAACAAGGTTAACTTTAACTTTGGTAGCAAAGAAACCCAGGAAACCTCTCAAACCCTCAGCTACCAGCAAAACATTACATATTCTATAGTTCAGAGCCACGGCGGGGCTTTATTCTACCAAGGCATCACTCTGCAGAAGTGGCAAGAAAGCACGCAAAACAACCTTGTGGCTATTGACCGTTCTGGTATGCCACTGCACTATTTCCTCAATCCATCCGCATTTCCTGATCTTCCAACTCCAACTTTACATAAACTGGCCTTGTCAGTCCAAAAGGCTGCAGAGCGCTACTACAATATAAACACCATTCCAGGATGTGTAGATCAAAATTCCCCAAACTTTAACTTTCAGGCCAATGTAAATGACAAATCCTGTGAAGGTCCAGTCACCAATTTGACCTTTGGTGGAGTTTACCAAAAATGCACTCCATTTGCGGCAGACGGAAATGTCATCTGTGATGAGCTTGCGCAAAAAAATCCGAATACTGGTGACTATTCTTGCCACCAGCCGTATGCTTCCTCTTTGTTACACTCAGAGACAGTAGAGCAGAGTTACAATAAATATGAGTGCCATAAGAAATGTCATTCATGCTGGTTATTTTTCGATTGTTGTGACAAAGTATGTGGAAATGCTTACTACGTCCGTAGTGCAAAGATAGAAACTTACTGGTGTTCCACAAATCAGACAGTCCCTCCATACTCTGGATACCTCTTTGGAGGTCTATTCGGACAATCTTTACAAAACCCATTGACCAAATCTCATGACTGTCCTCCTAATTACTTTGCACAAGTATTTTTGACCAATGGCATGATGATTTGTTTGAGCAATGACTACGAGGCAGGAACAATATCTTCTGTGCCTTTTGGGGGTTTCTTTAGCTGCCAATCTGGCAACCCTCTTGCAAGGGACGAATACCGTTGTCCACCTCAGTACAGCCAACATCTTGCTGCCATTAGTGATGGCTGTCAGGTATTGTACTGTGTCCAATCAGACGAGTTTACTGGTGGCCAGTTAAAACCTATTCGCCTCCCACCATTCACAAAACCACCTCTGGTCAACATGATGGCGACAAACACTGTAGCTGTGATGGCAGAAGGTGATCGGGCCTGGCTAAGGGTTGGAGAAACCAAACAATGGAGGCTAGCAAAGCCTGGTGAAGTCAATCAAATGGCCACAATGTTCGATTCGTCATCTACCCGGATGTCAGGAGGTGAAAAGGCCGGTGTTGCCTGTGGTGTGATGACTGTGATCGCTATTGTGGTGGCAGGAATTGTCCTCTTAATGAAACGAAGAAAGAGGTTTTCTCACTTCAGGTCAAGCAGGGGGTATGAAGAGATCCACAATGATGGCCAAAATGTGGTAGAGAGTCAGAGAGAGCAACAGAATACAAATGAAGACCCTACCCAAGCTCTGTTACCTTAGTTGTGTTGGAGTACAGGTTTGTGAATTATTCTAAGAGTAAAATCTTGATCAGCTTTTAATCAAATTTCACAATGATTAGCATTTGTTGATGGGGAATATATTGATTTGGTGGTATTTACAACACAGCTTGTGTATTATGAAGTATGTTGTATTTTGTCGTCCAGTGTTTTAATGAGAATATTTGTGTAGTTAAATTTGTTCTGTGTGTGTTCAGCATTCTGTGCATTATTTTGTACTTGTTTTGTTTTCATTTCTTAAAACTGGGTTTGAGAGCGTTTTATTATGACTTGACAAGTCATGTGCGTCAGGTCAAGTCAGGTTTTTGTATTTAGCCTGATTTTTGTTACTGTTCTTTTTTATATTTGAATAAAAAAAACATCTGGGTGAAAATGGACATTACTGGTGATTTTTTGTGTAAATTTCTCTGTTAATGCACAAGTATGCCATCATTTTCATATAATCAGAATGTGAATTTTGGGTGGTCTTAAAGTCAAATCAAAATTGATATTTTTTTTCTGATGGAATAAGAACTGCAATATTCCATAAAAAATAAGAATTGACTTCTGATTTCATGGGACTTTAATTGGGTTTGGGGGAAAACTATGCATAGGGTGGTATAGCAAAAACATGTAGGTAGCAATTATTCATCACATCAATTATAGACTTACACACCACAAATAAATGATCAAAACCGTGAGACAAAAACTCTAGAAATAAATAATTTTTCTGAATCCACATAAAGTCAATAAATGATCGACACACTGCAAGATAAGGAAGCACATTTTAAAAATTTTATTTTCCAATAAAGACAGTATTCAGGCCTAGTGTCTGAAGTTTCTTCTAAATAACAGCATAGCACTTCATGATTCAAACAATGCTATTCAACACGTGGTCTTGATGGCAAATAGTGATAACTGATAACACACACAATAAAATCAAGTACTTCCTTCATGCCTCTCATAGTAAAAACGTCTCTGGTTACTTGCGTAACCTATGTTCTCTGAATAGGGAACGAGACGCTGCGGAAAGCGCAGTGGGATATTCTCTGAATGTGCCGATTGTCTGAAGCCTTATAGAATCACGCCAATTCATTGGCTGATGGCGTCCGCGCAATATGGCTCCGCCCCGACGCTCTTACGTCGCATCATACGTATTCGCGCGCGCGCCATCTGCTCCTCAGATTTCTCTGCCGAAAAGAAACTGTCAGCAGCGCGAGGAGCTTGGCCGCTAACGCAGCGTCTCGTTCCCTATTCAGAGAACATAGGTTACGCAAGTAACCAGAGACGTTCTCTTTCATAGGTTCTCTCAACGCTGCGGAAAGCGCAGTGGGAACGGACTACCAAACTCGCCAAGCTAGAGCGCTTTTATGACTGGTAGATAAAAGAGACAACGACCGAAACGAGTTCAAACAGAAAGAACCTGGGAACCCGGGGTCATGTCAAGATCCAAGCTATAGAACCTTACAAAAGTATGCGGAGAGGACCAGCCTGCCGCAACACAAATATCCTCCAAAAGTGCTCCTCTAAAAAGAGCTTGAGAAGATGCTACACTTCTGGTGGAATGTGCTCTAATGTTAAGAGGTGAAGGCAAGCCACGCACCCCATAAGCCAACGAGATAGCCTCTGTGACCCAGTGAGAAATCCTCTGCTTCGATGCAGCAAGCCCACGGCGGCTAGCACCGAAACAAACCAGAAGCTGGTTAGATTTCCTCCAACCGCCTGAGCGGTCTACATATATCTTAAGAGAACGAACTGGGCAGAGCAAGTTAAGCTCCCTATCTTCCTCAGATGAAAATGGAGGAGGGTGGAAAGCATTAAGGTTAACTACCTGAGAGCGGAAACTTGAGGAAAGAACCTTGGGGACATACCCTGGTCTCGGCCTCAAGGAAACTTTGACCAGGCCAGGGGCAAAGTCCAAGCAGGACTCGCTAACAGAAAGAGCTTGTAAGTCTCCCACCCGCTTTAATGAGGACAAAGCTAACAAAAGAGAAACCTTAAGAGTCAGAATCCTATCCGGAGCTGACTCCAAGGGCTCAAAGGGGGCTTTCGTCAAACCCTCTAGGACAACAGAAAGATCCCATGAGGGGACTCTAGGGGAGCGAGCCGGTTTCAGGCGCTTCACCCCACGCATAAAGGCAGAAACTAACCTTAACTTGCCTAGGGGAATCTCATCCGATTCCCTATGCGCTGCAATAGCCGCGACATAAACTCTGAGAGTGGTAGCGGCTGCTCCAGCCGCAAACTTCTCCTGCAGGAATTCCAGTACTGAACCAGCAGGGCAGTTAACTGGGCTCTTATCATGTGCTAAACACCAAGTCTCAAAAACCTTCCATTTGGAAGAATATAATCTCCTTGTAGAAGGAGCTCTAGCACTCGCAATAGTCTCCTGAACGTCAGTTGGGAGACCAGAGCTTAATGCTAACGGCCTCTGATCGGCCAAACATACAGCTTCCACATGTCTGGGCGAGGATGCCATATCCTGCCCTGTAGCTGGGACAGCAGATCTTCCCTGACCGGGATCCTCCAGGGGGGAGACTCCAGTAGAGGAACTAGCTCCGAAAACCATGGCTGAGATGGCCAGAACGGAGCTACCAGGAGGAGGCGGACTCCGCTCTCTCTCACTCTGGCCAAGACCGCCGGGATCAGTTTGATGGGCGGGAAGGCATAGAGTTTCTGCGTTGGCCAAGGGTAAGCGAACGCATCTATCCCCAATGGGGCCGGGGGACTCAGGGAGAACCAAAGAGGGCATTGGGATGACTCTTGAGATGCAAAGAGGTCCACCTCCGCCTCTCCAAAAACCTTCCAGATTAGAGCCATCGTCTGGCGGTTCAACATCCATTCTCCCGATCGGAGTTTCTGTCTCGACAGAAAATCTGCTGCGAGGTTCAGAACCCCTGGGACATGAACCGCTCTTAGAGATAGGAATCTGCTCTGAGACCACAGGAGAAGGTGACGCGCATGCCTGTCTAGGGTGCGCGACCGAGAACCTCCCTGCCGGTTCACATGAGACACCACTGCCATATTGTCCGTTCTGACAATGACATGGTGACCCTCCAGAAGAGGGAGGAAATGAAGCAGAGCCAGAAAAACGGCCCTTAACTCCAGGCAGTTTATGTGCCAGGAGAGAGCCTCTCCGGTCCAGACCCCACACGCTGGTCTGCCCTCGAAAACCGCTCCCCAGCCGGTGAGAGAGGCATCCGTCGTAATCATCTGGCGACGAGATACCGCACCCATGCTGACCCCTTTCCGAAGAAAAAGAGGGTCCCGCCAAACTGACAGGGCTCGAAAGCAACTGCGCGATACCTTCAGTAGGCGAAGGGTTGACCCGGAGGGTCGAACCCCTGAGAGTTTCACCCACCACATGAAGGGTCTCATGTGGAGTAGGCCCAGTGGTAGCACGGAGGAGGCCGCAGCCATAAGGCCCAGCATCCTGCGGCAGGTGCCCACAGACACATGATGGCCTAGTGAAAAACGAGCCAAGCATGTCGTCAAGCTGGAAATCCGTGCAGGGGCCAAACGGGCCTGCATGAGAACGGAATCCATGTTCACCCCCAAGAAAACGGTGCTTTGAGCCGGAGCAAGAACACTCTTCTCCGAGTTCAACCTCAAACCGAGAGACTGGATATGACTCAGAACGACGTCTCTGTGGTGGGCCACTAGCTCCCTGGATTGGGCTAAAATGAGCCAATCGTCCAGGTAATTTAGAACACGGATGCCCTGGAGCCGCAATGGGGCCAGAGCTGCATCCATGCACTTTGTGAATGTCCTTGGAGCTAGAGATAGGCCGAAGGGAAGGACCCTGTACTGGAACGCCCTTTCTCCAACGGCGAACCTGAGGAATTGCCTGTGTCGCTGTACAACCTGGATGTGAAAATAAGCATCCTTTAGGTCTATTGTCACGAACCAATCCCCTGGCCGAATCTGAGATATGATAGCTTTCAGCGTCAACATCTTGAATTTCCCTTTGTAAAGGGCGAAGTTCAGTCGGCGGAGGTCCAGTATGGGACGCAAACCGCCGCCCCTCTTCGGGACCAGGAAGTAACGGCTGTAAAAGCCCCGCTCGGTTTCCCCTGGAGTAATCTCCTCTATTGCTCCTTTGAGAAGGAGGGAAGAGATTTCCTGCTGCAGTACAGAAGCCTGAGCGGCGCTGTCTACTACAGTAGGAAACACCCCGTTGAAACAGGGGGGATTGCGGCAAAACTGAAGAGTGTAGCCGAACCGAATTGTGCGAAGAACCCAGGACGATACCCTGGTAAGCGTTCCCACTCTGGAAGGAAATGTGACAGAGGAGGAGGGATGTTGTAATGCAGACGACATACCTGAGTAAGGGTGCCGTGTTGACTCTCCTGGGGTAAAGAGGTTGACTGTGCAGGAGGGCCATCGGCGTCCTGGCACGTGATGGGAGGCATCGAGATTGGGGTCATGGTGACCAGGTCCGCCTGCTTCGGAGGAAAACGGAAAGTGCCTCCGAGGATGCGGCCGGTAGTTATATAGAGCGTGGGGGGTGAGGGGAGAAAGCCGAAAGCGTCTCCTTCCTCCCGCACCAGACTGAGTAGAGAAGGTGAAATATGGCCTGCACTTCGAGACACTCTGAGTGGCGAAGGTGACAGGGCAAGGAAAGGAGAGCTGGGAGGTGGGCAGAAACGCTTGCGCGGTCTGACCCAACCCTGAGGAACCAGAGGAGCTCTCCTTTTTCTGACCGGAGGGTCAGGAACGGCTCTGCGCCGCCGGAGCAGTCGGTTTGTCGGACCGCTTCAACTGGAGGCGCTTGTGAGGCCGTTGACGGGGAAACGGGCGACCGCGGGCTCCCCAAACCGTGGCAGGTGGGGGATGCCCTGGTTCGCTTCTTCTGGAAGAGAACTCCGGTCTATGAGAGGGACGTTCTCTGGGTCGCACCGGGGGGGGGAGCAGAAGGTTCCCTAGCCCTCCTGGGCATGAACTGTCTGAACGCGGCCGATTGGGATTTGGAGGAGCGGAATTTCTCAACCACTGTGTTGACCGCCTCACCAAACAACCCTGTTTGAGAAATGGGGGCGTCCAAGAGGAAAACCTTCTCTTTATCACGGATCTCCGTGAGATTAAGCCACAAGTGGCGCTCCACCGCAACAGAACCAGCCATAGAGCGACCTATAGCACGTGCGGTATGCTTGGTGGCTCTTAAGGCTAAATCCGTAGCCTTACGAAGCTCCTTGACCGCTTCAGGGGTCACACCGTCACCCTCGTCCATTTCCTTCAGGACGTCCGCCTGGTAGGCCTGAAGAATGGCCATAGTGTGCAGGGTCATGCCTGCCTGCCCAGCCGCCATGTAGGATTTCCCAATGAGAGAGGAAGTAGTCCTACATGCTTTAGAAGGGAGAAGGGGGCGCGACTTCCAGGACGGCGCAGACGACGGAGCAAGATGGTCGGCTAGAGTTTCCTCAATCGCCGGAATGGCGGAATAGCCCTGTTCCACAGAACCTACCAGGTTGGTGAAATCAGCAGCAGCCGCATTAGTGAGGCGCGAAGAGAAAGGCTGCTTCCAGGATCTGGAGATCTCATGATGCAGATCACTGAAAAATGGCAGCTTCCTCCGTTGAGGCCTAGAATTAGGGCCACTGAGAAGCCTTTCGTCGAGTTTCGACGACTGAGACTCACGTGGCTCGTCGGGCCAATCAATAGTGAGCTTCTCCGTAGCGCGCGAAAGCACGTCAACGAGCTCCGCGTAGGCCGCAGTAGGCCGCGCTTCCTGGCCGCTCGGCGGAATAACCTCGTCGGCGAGAGTAGGCCCGAAATCCTCGGAGTCGGAAGCCTCGGTAAAAAGTATATCCTCCAGCCCGAAAGAAACCGCGTCGCGTGCTCCCGGGCTGGGGCGCAAATAATCGTGTGAAAATTCGACTGGCATGTCTCGCGGCGTGCCGAGGGGAGGGAGGGAGAGAAAGAGCGGGGCTCGTCTGCTCGAACTCCGCATCCTCAAGCTCTACATCCGAACCCAGGTCGCGGATCCTCGAGAGGCCTCGGGAGCGCGACAGGGGGAGACGAATGATTCCCTCTCAAAGACCGCGAGCCGCAATTTGAGGGTTTTGAGCAACAAATTTTCACAGAATTTGCATTTAGACGATCCTATAACTGCCTCACGCGCATGTGAAAAACCCAAACATTTAACGCACTTACTGTGTGGGTCGTCGTTAGCGATGTAACGAGCACATGGCGGAGTACAGCGTCTGTAATCCATGGCAGCTTCACCGTAAGGAGAAACAGAGTTCCGCTTGAACAGTCGCAGAAGCGCCGAGAATAATCCTAGATGTAATTGTAGCTCAGAAAAATCACGAGCGAAGGGCAAACGTGACCGCTTCGTTCTGAAGGCAGAGAAATCTGAGGAGCAGATGGCGCGCGCGCGAATACGTATGATGCGACGTAAGAGCGTCGGGGCGGAGCCATATTGCGCGGACGCCATCAGCCAATGAATTGGCGTGATTCTATAAGGCTTCAGACAATCGGCACATTCAGAGAATATCCCACTGCGCTTTCCGCAGCGTTGAGAGAACCTATGAAAGAGAACATAGTCACAGTGTTTTGTTTGTGTTATATTTGGTTGCGTATAGGTTATGTGTGGTTATAGAAACACATCACCTAAGACACAACACACTTAAATACACTGCTTTTCAGTACTTAATACACATCCACATAATATGCCAGTTAAACAGCCAGTTAGAACAAGAAAGAGATAGACACAAAACTGTACAACAGAGGTGGACACAACTTCCTTATGTGAGTGAATACAGATATTCTGGTCAAATATTAATCTGTTACAAGTAAAAGTTGTAAAGACAGATTTAGGTAGCCTAGCCTTTAGGTAAGTAAAGGTAGCAGAAGTAACTCAGTACTTAAAGGGCTAGTTCACCCAAAATGAAAATTTCTATCATAGTTTACTTACCCTCAAGTTGGTCCAAAACCTCTATGTGTTTATTTGTTCTGCTGAACACAAAGGAAGATATTTTAGAAGAAAACAGATTCATTCCCCATTGACTACCATAGTATGTATTTTTTTCCTACTATGGTAGTCAATGGGGAATGAGATCTGTTTTCTTCCAAATATCTTCCTTTGTGTTCAGCAGAACAAATAAAAACAGTGGTTTGGAACAACTTGAGGGTAAGTAAACTTGATAGAATTTTCATTTTTGGGTGAACTAACCTTTAAGTAAAAAGTAAATGTCAAATGCATTGTTTTATTACTGTTGCATTGTTGTATGCCTTATGTCTCTGAATGGCTATGTGTGTGTGTGTGTGTGTGTGTTGTGTGTGTGTGTGTGTGTGTGTGTGTGTGTGTGTGTGTGTGTGTGTGGTGTGTGTGTGTGTGTGTGTGTGTGTGTGGTGTGTGTGTGTGTGTGGTGTGTGTGTGTGTGTGTGTGAATTCATTATCATCCTATCTGATGACATTCTGATGATTTAAATGTCTTCAGACGCCAGATAACATTCCACATTCCAGCAAGAACACCGATATGAAAGTGATGTGCACAGTGGATAAGACATGCCTTTGGTGTGAGAGACCCAAGTTCGAATCCAATGTGTCCTTGAGCAAGACACTTAACCCCTAGTTGCTCCAGAGGCGTGCGACCTCTGAAATAGCAATAGTAAGTCGCTTTGGATAAAAGCGTCAGCTAAATCATGTTTTGACTCACCATTACCGACCATACCTTTGAACCGAACAGACAAACTGCAATACCACTATGCTCCAACAGATGGCAGGGTCTCCTAATATTACAGCACGAAGGAACTACCAAACAGCATTTTTGCCACTCATGAAACAAATTGCGTTGAGCGTTTATTTAAATGCACACCATAGTGAAGCCTACATCACCGAAATAATAGAAAACATCTACTGTACTACATATTTGTGTCATGATATGATTCCCATACTGATTTGTAAAAACAAAAGGTCTTCCTGCTCTTTATTCTGTCACAATAATGTCAAGTGTGAACTAAATGTATCAGTTAAATTAAAATAATGGCAGTGATGGCACAGACTTGACATTTTAGCACCGGCAGAATTGTGAGCTGCTTTGAATAAACATCTATTATTTACTCACTGAACAAATAAAACTGGCAACACATTCTGAAATGTCAATGTTTTCAGAATGTGCAATGTTTTGGTATAGCAAAATGCAGGAGCAGCCGTTTAACAATAACCCAAGCAAGTTCTCAACCCTTCTACACTGAATGGAGGTTTCACACACATATATGAGAGTTTAGACAGAGAGAAACAGCCAGAGGCTGCTGGGAGTAGGACATGTTATTCAAGATGACAGTTATACCAAGCACAAAAGGTTGCTGATATATCAAAATGAATCTGAGGCTTTCCTGGACATCATTAGATGCATTGTATTATTGATAGGTCAGTTTTATTGAATCAGCCCACCACCAGCACCATGACATCTTCAAAGAAGGTAATGAAATAGACAGTCAGAGAACAGGAGCCAGCCTGCTGAGTGGAAAAATACAAGTGTGTCTGGAAAGATTAGAGCTATTTCTAATTATTATACATGACATAATGCCCAGTTGAATACACTCTTTTAAGATACATGGAATATGTACCTTTTTGAGCCTCCAGAAATATTTTGGAAGGACTTAGGATGTTAACAATAACACAAAAGCACCACTTGTTTCACACACTTTGAAAAAGATTTTGTACAGCTGTTCTCATTCATTAAAATTCATTCATTCACATACTTAATGACCAGTGTGTCTTCATGATGTGTCACGTAAAGTCCCACATTCTCTTTCTATGGCAATTTAACATGTTTTAAACAGGGTTTTAAATACAGTACAACTTAAAAACACGTGAAAACTGCAGATTTGAACAACTTCCAAACAAAGTATGTAACCAATACTCCAATTTTTGGCTCTTATGCTTGACACATGAATGACATTTAGGGATTTGGTGATGCTATTAAAATACAACTTAAACAATATTATTTCTTATAATATACAGTAGAATTGTGGACAGGTATATGATTACTTTCTTAAACACCGCGCATAAACTGTATCTGTTTTTATATTACAATATAAAAAGCAAAACTTTAAAATAAAGATTTATCTGCCTTATCATTGACTAGTAAAACCAAATCTAACGATCATATGTCTGTTTCTCTCTGTCCAGTCCTTCCGCAGTGTCCTCATCCTTCAAACACTTTGAAGTGTCCATCAGGGACAGTTTGGTCCCTCAATGTCTCTGGAAGGCATGATGAAATAAATAAAGTGTAAACAAAAAGAGCTTGTGTGTCTTTGTGCAAAATCAACCAGCCAGCCAATGTTGCTCGAGCATCCCAGCCAGCTGTCATGCTATTGGCTGATGTGTCGCCAAGAAGGAGGGGACTGCTGGACATTGAGGAATGAGCAGTCAATGAGTCAGTGTGTTTTGTCATTCAGTTGTGTAGTTCGAGAACACATAGAGAACTCAGAGTTCGTCTCGCGAGGCCCGGGACGCAGGCGGTGGTGTGTCCCCGCTGACGCTGTTCTGGGCGACGGAGCGAATTTGTGCCTGCTGGGCAGTTTTTTGGGCATACTGCCTGTCCCAGTCTGTGTTGACAGCCTCGTCATCCCAAATAGTAGACGTCTCAGTGTCGCTGAAGTAACCCGGCTCGCCCGTGTAGTGTGTTGGGTACAACAGCAATGGCTCAACAGAGAAAGCACGAAGATCCCTGGGATCAAAGTGAGACATGTATGCCTCACTAAGAGAGAAAGAGAGAGAGAGAGAGAGGGAGAGAGAGAGAGAGAGAGAGAGAGAGAGAGAGAGAGAGAGAGAGAGAGAGGAGGAGAGAGAGAGAGAGAGAGAGAGAGAGAGAGAGAGAGAGAGGAGATGGGGGGGGAAGAAAAGCAAGGGATGAGGGGGGAAGAAAAGCAAGGGCATGGGAAAAATTACAAACAGGAAGAAAGAAAAAAATTTAGTGGATAAATTATTTATATCGTTTTTTATTGTGATTTATATACTGTTCAAAAGTTTGGGGTTGGTAAGGTTTTTAAGGCTGTTTCTTCTGCTTACCAAGGTGGCATTTATTTAAACAACAATACATTAAAACAGTAATATTGTGAAATATTGTTACCGTTTAAAATAACTGTTTTCAGCATCATTACTCCAGTCAGTGTCACATGATCCTTCATAAATCTAATATGCTGATCTCATGCTCAAGGAACATTTCTTATTATTATCAATGTTGACGACAGATGTGCTGTTTATTTTTTTATTTATTTTTTGGAAACTGATATATTTTAAACAAAAGTTCAAAAGAAACGCAAGTAATTCTCTTTAAAAAAGATTTAACCATTGAACCCCAAACCTTTGAACGGTAGAGTATAGAATGTTACAATTAATATTAAGATAATGTATATATTTTATATTGTATTTAGTAATGATTCTGTGATTCTATGACGGCTATGCTAGATAATCTCCATAGGACATGAAAACATTGCATTTTTTACTACACTTTGCGCTTATACTGTAGAGTAAATTCACACACTTGGGGTACACAATGAGTCTTTATCTCACTCTCTCTCTCACAACACACACACACACACACACACACACACACACACACACACACACACACACACACACATACCAAAACACACAGAAAGTGAAGTATATTTATACAGTAATCCATCTGTCTTATACCAACGGCCCTTCCCCCAAACTCAGCTATCAATGGGAATTTTGTCCCTCTAATGCGGGGCAACAGGAAGAACTGGCCCTTCCCAAAATTCCTCAAAGAAAGAGCAGGGAGAGAGACAGGGGAAGCCAGAGAATGCTAGACAACAGGGAAGAAGGACCGCAGGGTGCTGAAGGAGAGAAAGAGAAGGGCCAGTAAAGGCGACACATGGGGGCACAGCCAGTGCTGAGCAGTTCTCCCACTAGAGGAAATGAGGTAGAAGGCAGTCATTGTGTGACCCAGCAGGGACACCATACTAATTTTCTCACTCTGAACAATCTAGCACTGTCTGTGCCACTCAGCAAAACAGCCTCAGTGTGTGCCTGTGTGTAACCACTGCAATCTATCTATCTATTATCTATCTATCTATCTATCTATCATCTATCTATCTATCTATCTATCTATCTATCTATCTATCTATCTATCATCTATCTATCTATCTATCTATCTATCTATCTATCTATCTATCTATTATCTATCTATCTATTATCTATAGCTGCACGATTCTGGATAAATTGAGAATCACAAAATTCTGAATCATCTAAACAAAATAACGTCATTTTAACTAATTTTTAAAAACAGTTTAAATAAATGATTCAGTGACTCATAAAGACTTCACTTGCTTCATTACTGGATGAATTAGCGTTTTTAAAAAAAGTTCTTGAATGAATGATTCAATGGTAAATTCATTTTCAGTCACTTTGTCGCCACCTATGATGTAACAATGTAATTGATATAATCTTTATTTGAAGTGTTAAGATACCTTCAAAAGGCGATTTACTCTGTTTGGTCGCTAATGTAGACACCAGTGTTTATATCTGAACCATAAACTTTTATCTCAGTACTTCTGTGAACAATTTTAATGTGACAGAAATATAGTGATTCTTGTGTTGTTGAAAAGACTGTTTGTGAAGCAGTTTTATACCTATACATGACAACTGTTCTCTGGGTCAGATGTGATCATACTTTTCAAAGGTTTAATAGACATAGCCGAATCATTGTCATTTAGGAATAAGCATCCACCCATCTGTGCATCCATCCATCCATCCATCTCACTTACTTAGGGTGTTTGTTGAACATGACTGGCAGGAACTCGTCTACAGGGAGCATCTTGCCAAGTGGCTGAGCAGCGAGGAGTTTCTTGGCCCCCTGCTGGGAAAGAGCGTAACCTAGAGTCCAGTATGAGTAATCGGCCTTCACCAAGTTATTTACACCCTCTACAGACACCTCCGGCTGAGCTACTTGCATCCGCTTACGGCCCACATATCTATGGAGAAAGATGAAGAAAGAGAGATGTAGAGATATAGAAAGATGTTTTTGTGTTATGTGTTAAGAAGGTGTTATATGCTTGTTATCAGCTGGTGTTATTCTTACATGAGGTCCCAGTTCAGCTGAGCTTTTTCTACATCCTCCATGATGGTCTGTAACCTCCTCTTAAACCGAGGCTCAAACCTCACGTCATCCTCCAACACCAGCACATGTTGCAGACCCCTCTCCGCCACCTATTACACACATTGTGCACCTGTAAACTACTGGGACTAAACAGAAAACACGCTGTCTTTTGAAATTATTGTTTCAGCAAATGGTTTACTGGAGTGTTTCTTGTCCAGCTGAGATTAAATGTACAGTTATACTATATTAATACATTTGGTTTATGTTAAAAACTAGCCGTAATCTTAAAATATGCCATTAAAGAGCAAAACAAAGACACACAGGAACTCTAGTGTCCCTGTGTTTGTGTACAAATATAGAGCACATTTAGCAAACAAGGTCTTTGTTTTAAAGCATTAGAGGCACAAATTCCATGTTTTGTTGCGATAATTAGATGTGTTAAATAAACCTAATGAATAAAAAAATTATCTAACATGAAAAATATAAATTTGTATACAAATCTTAGTCTTGAAAGAATGTCTAGCTCAATCATTCAACTCTTTTACATAAGTTATAAGAATAAAAAATGTATTAAACCAATATTATTCTTTCATTTATGGGAAGTGTAAATTTCCCATGTACATTTTTTCCCAATCATTTTATGTATTTAATTTTGAAAAAAAAATCAAGAAAAAAACCCCACACACACAAAGCAGAGTTTAAAATTCTATTTAGAGACATTCCAAATTGTGCACACACAAAAATAAAATTAAAAAAAATCGCAACTATATAAAATTAAAAGAAAATGAAGTCCCTAATCAAATTATATTTAGTTTGACATCCTGATGTTGACAATCAGCATTAGCTTAAAGTCCCCCTTTACTTATAAAGTAAAGCTTTTAATGTTGTTTATATGTCTATGTGGTGTTTTTAATATATGCTTCAAGACAAACCCTGTGCAAATTCATAAGTCAACACTATTGCTGAGTATTTTCTCCTTAAAGCTGCAGTGAATCAAAGACAGTCTCAAAAACGCAGTTTGAAATCGCTGGTGTTTCTGACATCACAAACTACCTTGTAACCAATCATGTCAATGAGTGGATCTCTGAGCTGGTGCGAGTGAGTAGAGGCGGGGCTAATTTGCATATTCATAGAACCACGCATTTGAAATGAGGAAAGGGTGTAGTAGAGTATCATTCAAGCTATTTTAAGGCATGAAGAATCGTTTTTTAAGGATGATCAAAGGTGAGTTTTAAGGGATACAATGATTGACTACAGGGGGACTTTAAGGGCACCTTCCACTACATGTTTATTGAACAAGACAAAAATGTTTTACTTTGGACCATATTCTGTACCCTGTTTTTTAAAGTGCCACATATTTGTTTATATGTGAGTGTGTCTTTACCTGTTTCCAGGTGAAGTGGTGGCTGAGGAAGCAGCCAATCTCTCCGCGTGTCAGAACCCTACCGGAGTACGGATCTTTATATTCCGGGATCATCTCTATACCTAGAGCCTGAAGCTGAGATGTATTCAGTGACCTGAGAGAGTACAGAGGGTAAGATCAACAAAATTTGAAGCACTTTCACTTTTTGTTCTTCCACATTTTGAAATACCCCAACATCATAAATGTGATGCCACAGAACATCCCCTTGATGACCTACTTCCCATCTACAGCATCAACCAGTGTAGCCTCAATACCCAGCACCGTCATTGTGTTCAACATCCGTTCCCTCCGGTCCAACCTCCGCTTCAGATTAATCAGAAAGATCTGAGGGGAAAAGAGAGAAAGAGAGTCTGAGGAATGAACCAGGACAAAATAAGAAATGTCACTTCAAAGAAGCTTAAATGAGCTGAAGTTTCTCTGCAGGATAACTATCATGAGTGTCCAGTCAAGCAAGGCATTCCAGAGATTCTGCTCTCTCACCTCATCAAAGCCCATCTTGTCCTGGGGTTTGGGTGGAGTGAAGAGGAATTCGGAGGGTTTTATGTTATGATCGACTGTAAGAAAATGCATTTGACGCTGATTAAATGCACATCTGACAGTTATACATTGTAACATAACAAACTGTAAATATAACCTCCAATTAATGGAGGTTGAAAATATAAAGTGTAAAAGAGTTGAAGTGCTGGAAAAAGGGTGGTTTATTAGGGGCAGTGGCCATGGGTGTGCTTCATTAATGGTGTGTGTGTGTGTGGTTACCAACGGTGTGGGGACCAGGCAACGGTCCCCAAGAAGAAAATACCTTTATAAACATAATGTCGTCATGAAAACATAATATTTCACAAAGGTTTCAGTGAGTGTTAGGTTTAGGGTTAAGGCAAAGAAAAGAAAACATAAGATCAGCAAAAACAAAATAAGTCAAAGAAAATCCCCTCCATGACAAAAAAAAACAAATGCATGTGAGAGTGCATGTACCGGTATCTATATAGATAATTACACTACTGTTCAAATGTATGAGGTCAGTATTTTTTTTTTTTTTTTTTGGAAATTAAGATTTTTACTCAGCAAAGATGCATTAAATTGATTAAAAAATGCCAGTCAAGATATCTATAATGTTACCAAAGATTTATATTTGAACTTTTAACTGTTTTGACCACTGATAATAAGAATTGTTCCTTGAGAATCTGATCAGCATGATTTCTGAAGGATCATGTGACACTGAAGACTGGAGTAATGATGCTGAAAATTCAGCTTTGACATCACAGGAATAAACACATTCAAATATAATAAAACACATTAAAAATAGAAAACGGTTATTTTAAATTGTAATAATACCTCACAATATTACAGTTTTGCTGTATTTTTGATTAAATAAAAGTAGCATGGTGAGCATAGAGACTACTTTCAAAAACATTTAAAAAATCTTACTTACCCCAAACATTTGAATTGTACTGAATGAATAAACATCCATTCTTTAATATAGAATTAGTATAATACTTACTCATGGCCTCAGTGATGGTGTGTATGAAACTCTCCTTCTCATCTTCTACACTTTGCTGGGCCTTCAGAGGTACAGGCAGAAAACCGTAATGTTCTCTGTTACACACATACATCTGTACACCTACAGAGAAAAACAACAGCATAATACATACACTTCATGGAAATGATCTGCGCACAAACAATGTATAGCCCACCCAATACAACTAGAAACATGAGTGGTACATCAATTGTATTAATGGGTGTGTTTGGAATCCTGATTTTGTGTTAGCTGTGTGTTCTCTGGATTTACTGTAACTTCACTGCATGATCTCTCTTTCTCACTCACACTCACACTCACACTCACACTCACACTCACACTCACACTCCACTCACACTCACACCACACACACACACACACACACACACACACACACACACACACACACACACACACACACACACACACACACACACACACACACACACACACACACACACACACAATTCCATTCCTCAATGGAATATCCACAAACACCCAAAGAGGCCATAAAAACACCCAGCTGGAGCTGGTTATATTAACCACATAATCCGGCATTGAAGCTACACTAACACAAACCCTCCTCAGCAACATATACTGGTGCTGGACAGTTGGAGGTGCAGTGAATTATGTGTTGTGTTCTGATCCGTGTCTGTTCTGGGTCCCAAAAACAGAGGAACGCCATTTTAACTGCCTTTATCTGTTTGCTCTGAAAACATTCTGCACTTGCAGAATGAACTCATGCACTTGAATAATAAAATGGTAACACTTGCAATAATGGTCAGTGTTTAAACATTGGTTAATGCATTAGGTTATCACAAACTAACAATGAAAAATACTTCAGAAACATTTATTAATTTTGCTTAATGTTAATTTCTACATACACTAAAACATTTTAAATTTTTTCCCCCGGTTTCACGGACAAGGCTTAAGATTAGTCCCAGACTAAAATGTGATATGTGATTATCATATGTGCTAAACGAATACATGTAATGTCAAATATACTATTTTTCATTTTTGGTCATAATGCAGTAATATAATTAAATATTAGCGTTTAATTTTATTATTTAATATTTAACTTAAATATATATAATTTATCAGATTAATAAATGGTAGAATTGTTTTTTTATACAGTGTTAGTTATAGTTGATGGTAAGCAACCCAGTGGAGATCTCTCACCAGTTTGTCGCGCAGAGAATGCAAAGACCATGATGTCATCAAACGCCCAGCTGTAGTCTGGGTGAGGTGGGTAGAAGGCCATGTCCAGTGTGGCGCTACGTCTCAGATCCAGCAGGAAGGTGGAGTGCACCATGGGAACTGAGAAACAGCCCAAACGCTTCCACTCACGGATAGGCTGGTAGTCTGGAGTGCGCTTGTAATAACCCTGAGATGATGGCAGAGAAACCACTTTCATTGTGAATGTACAAATTGATTGATCGCATTCTGTGTACTATTGAAGAAATCTTGCCTTATACTGTAGGTTCACCCCAAAAATGAAAACTCTGTCATAATTTAATCACCCTCATATCATTCCAAACCTGTATGACTTTCTTTCTCCTGCAAAATCACAAAAGATGTCATTTTGAAGAAGAAAAGTGTTTTGGTGACCAGTTACACCAGTATGGACAAAAATAAAATCTTAATTTCTCAAAATATCTTCTATTATGTTACTCAGAAAAAATAAATTCACACAGGATTGGAACAACACTATGGTGAGTACATGATTTTTGGGTGAAATATCCCTTTAAAATACTACTCTTTTAGTCTGTTTTTCTGACAAAGCTGTACCTGAGGTGTGATGCCACACCAGAAGTTTGAGTAGAGGGATCGGGAATCCAGCATAGGCGCCACCAGTGTGAAATTCTCTGCCATCATGAGATTCAGCACCCGTGGGTTGGTCAGAAGGTTATCACTGTCAACAAACTGAGAGAAAGAGAGAGAGATGTTGTTTTTTAATTATTATTATTTGTGGAACATGAGTGGCATATGATAAATATAGTTGGAGTATTAGTACTTGTGGTTTTATTTAACATGGGTCTAACAAATGCAACATAAATAAGTCAACTATTACAAGAATGGCAGCATCTTACCAGGATATAATCAGCCCAGCGTTCTCGTGCAGTCTTCAGTGCCGCCTGCCTGAGCTTCATTAGATGATTGAAACGAGACGGAGCCCAGTGTTTCGGCCCCCACTCATCCGTGTATGACCTTACATCAGAAAAGAAGATGCAAACACTTTGTTTAATTGGTAGAAAACTCTTTCTACTCCTATAATAAACAAAATTAATCTTATCTTCTTGTTTACAAATTAGACGTTGTTACTTTTCTTATGAGCTCTCATGAACACAGTAACAAGACTGTCAGTGAACAAATTTTCAATTTTAAAATTTTCCTCACAAAAAGCTATCATATGATTTCTGAAGACTTAGAATATAGTGTGAGTCATATGGAACACTGTCATGATACTTATGTTGCTTTTGTATAATTTTTGAAGCTTAAAAACATATGTGCTAATTCTTTAAATACATGAAAATGAAAATATATAAATATAATATAAAATTCTTCAAAATATTTCCATTTGTGTTCCATGGAAGAAGGTCATACAGGTCAACAGAATTATTTAAGCCCTGTTCTGGAAATCATTAGATTTAGAAGGGAAAGAGATTAGTAGACTGTTGCAAATTCCCAACATGAACACCATTAGTGCTAATTGACTTTGAAACCATCTGTTCTGAAACAAGATGTTTTTAACCAACCGTGGCTCATCCATGGGTCTCCACTCCACATAATGATATCTGCTCTGCCTGTTCTTCAGCCATTCTCTCAGGATGGCTGTAGTGTTGTCCACATTATGGTCCGTTGCAGCCCTTCAAGAAACGACAAAGGCAAGTTTATTTCATTTGAATATAAACAAGACAATCTCCAAAAACAGTGCAGTGAAAGAGAGATGCTTCCCTCAGGCTAGGGTGAAACAGTGAACCATGTGTTTTGAGTCAGTATTTCCTTCTCCTAGATTCAAAGACTTGTGGCAGAGCTTGATAAGACTATTAAAATTCACATGAAGATGTCAAAAGTGCTATTTGACAGTGCTAGCTAGTAGCTAGTATTCCCAGAGCTGATAAATTCCTCAGGAGTGGTTATGAGCTTGCAAGGAAGTGAGGCACTTGACAACCGCTTGCCAACACCAGCTTGTGAGAGGTAAAAGACGTATTGTCTAAGTTTCATATTAGCATTTCAAGAGCCTAGCATAGCAAACTTAAATATGTTGCTGGCAACTCAGAGATAAAGTGCAGATTTAAGTATGCAAAAGATGAGCCATTAAAGACTTCATAAAACAATATACAATCACTTGCAACAACATTTATGCAAAATAGACCAACCAATTCATGTTTTTACTACATTTAAAGCACCAAACATACACACGCTGTGACATAACCGTAAGTTTTCCCAGTATTACTATGGGTTGTGGAAATTACATGTAAACAAACACACACAGTGTCCTTAGTTGAGTCAGGGCTGTTTGGCCGTGCCAATGGAAACCTCCACTGCACAGGGACTCTGCAGTAAAACTGTGTGGGAAAGAAAGAACCAACAAATATTGACATCACCTCAGTCGTCACATTCACACACACATGCACATTTCCTCGCCCCACCTTTACCAGAAATAAAATCTGTTTATATTCATATTTATACTGTTATACGCAGCATTGCAGGCTGTTCTACAGTAGTAGCAGGATGATAATTGAGGCAATGACAACGAGGCAAATTAAACTGGATTCTTTTCACCTAATGTGTAAAAAAGAGCACAAAAAAAGTTTAAATTAGTAATGTTCTTAATCGGCATTTTGTCTCATCTTCCAGTACAAATTATACATCCTTTAACAACACAGGCCTAAATTTTGCTAAAAAACAAAACAAAAACTAAATTACACTGTTTACTTGACTTACAGCATAAACTATTCTAAATGTATTAACGTTTGGTGAAATAAGTGATAAAAAAACTGTTTGCCAACAAGACAAAACATTGGTTATTCAAAATATATTATCTGAGGAAAAAAGTCTATCCTGTGTAATCTGTTCTATTAATCTATTATATTCTCAGGTAAATTAATTAAAAATAAATGAAAGGATGTTTGGATATTTTTAACAACACAAAAATATTATAAAGTATATAAAGGGAATAAAACTAACTTTTTGCCACACCAGCCAATGGAAAATTTACCGGCCATAGATTTTTTTTACCAGCCATGAAACAGATTAATCCTTATTAAAGTTACAAAAGTTGCAAAAGATTTTACTTTGTCTGTTGTTGTTTGATTAACATTAAAAATACAGACAGCAACAGGAATATTAGGCTGCTGTCACTTTAAGAGCTAATGCATTTTCTTTCTCAACTGTTTACGCTCACTAATGACAACTGACTATGTTTAGGATACTTGCCAAGATGGGCATTTGGACAATTTTGTTTGAATATGTCTGTTCAAGTGCAAGAAGACGTGAAAGAAAGCTCAATTCAGTATTGCTCACTGCGAGTAACGAATTGAGTTCCCTTTCGCATCTTCTTAAGTTTGAATATTTAAACTGTCAAGGCTTAAACATTTGTGATGATGCAGCACTGGCCCGTCAACTGTCCAGAGCGTCGTTCACAATTATGTTCTCACGATATTGCATTGTTAGAATTCATAAAAATGTTACCGGTTAACTGGTGATTGTTTCATACTCGCCAACACTGTTTTTTACTCGCAGACCCTGTACATATATTCTTACCACAGCCGCCTCCCAAATCTACGCCTATGTCTGCCATGAACATCTGCAGTGAATAAGACTAGTGTAAACCCGCAAATTCACATACACCACCCACAAACAGATAACAGTGCATGCGTGTGCATACTAGCACCACGACTGCTATTTTGTCACTCACACAAACATAGACAATAACTCAGTCAAGACGGTCTCCTGAAAAAGAGTTCTGAAACTTGTTCTGAAATTTGTTTTAAGTATGCTTTATGGGTGTCCAGGGTTTATGAGTGTATGACAGCAGGGGGAACAGACAGCACTGAGCTTGATAAGCAGTCTGGTTCTTTATCACTGGTTTGAAACACCTGACACACAGGTAATGACAGTAATGCCGTGTCAAAAAGATCACTGGTTTCAGACACGCACTGCTTTTCTGATGATTTCAGCGAATGCAAGTGTGCCACAGTTGTTTTAAAGGAAAACAGCCCTTCAAGCTGTAATTTTTCCAGAACAGCTGTAAAAAAAACCATCAAAATCAGAACGAACAATGAAGCAGAAAACCAATGCATGTGCATGTTATTATATGAGGATAAATACACGTGTGTTAGCTTTTCTTTGCATGCAATTCTCATTCATCAGTTCTCTGTTTATTCTAGCATTTATATGAGGTTTATATAATTGTGGTTCCATCACACTGCAACCGATATAAACATCTGGAATAAATGGACACACTGCATATCTGTAAATGCCTCTCTAATGGCTAATGATTTCACATTTGCTCTCAAAACCCTCCTGGGGAGAGACCCAAACAATGCATTTTGGGTTATGTTGATTCAGATCCATGACAAAGAAAACTGCGCAAGTATACACACAATATCTGGTGGGTATGGAGATTTATGGTTTCTACGTGATTTTATGCTATATGATGAGTAAAGAAAATATCTGGATCATATTTCTCAAAATCAAAAAAACAATGTATAATAAAAAATTACGCCAATTTTCAAAATTTCTGCCTGTTTGAAGTCTTTGAGTCTGTGTCTTAGCTCTAGCTGCAGGAGTCAGCATTCATATTCATGACCGGACAAGCAAACAGCTTGAGGAATTCAAACCTGCCAACCTATGAATGACTTTTAAACTTCTGGTTTCTGAAGGTTCATCAGTTATATATCCGGGCAGACACATTCTCCTCACCTTTCACTCTCACCTTTCGATCTCTAACAAATTTCCACACCCAAGGGCCACAACAGACATCTGACACTGACCACGTTACATACACTTAATTTTCTGAATATGGTCCAGGTGCAATTATTCAGGCACTTTCCCCTATCTGTGTAGTGATTTATATTCTTTTTTTATGTTTGGGACATAAATCCTCAGTCCAAGCAGCAAGTAATCTGATATTTCACTGTTAAACACCTTTTACTACTGAAAGTTATTTCACTTGCACTATTCTGTAAATGGACTTCATGATAAAGGTGATGAAAAGTGTTTAGGGCTGCGTGTGTGTGCGCATGGCAGGATATTTAACTCTAGATTTGTATGTATGCATGCGCTCCTGCTGTGCTTGTAGGAAGCAGGACTTTGCTTATAAAAACCTTTTTGAAGTTTATTGTCTCCAGCTCATTATCTGACTGCTCGAGGCTCACTCTCTTTTTGTCTCTCTTTTTCTCCTCCATATGACCTTATTATGGACAGCATCTGGACACCACATGCTACGCACATCCATACATGCACATCTTATGCTCTTTCCACCTGCACAGTAGCCATCACAGATAAACAGAAAAATAAATTAGATTACATGAAACAAAATCCTGAATTGGATAAACCACATAGATAAAAAAAAGATCCATGCGATCTAAACGTGCACAGACAACACAGTAAAACAGTAAAACACTTCCTACTAGGCCGTTTCAACTACAATGACAATTAACATAATACAGTGTCTGTTGTATTATGAGCATGTGTGTAAATAATGAGAACAGTCTTGAATAATACATAAGTATCTTCTATATGAGTGCTGATTTTCTTTTAGATGCTCTGATGATTTGTAACATCACCTGTGCTGATGCGACCACCCACACTCATCATTTTAAGGGATGGTTCATGCAAAAAAATTTTATTCAAAGTCATTATTTTCCCACCCTCATGTCGTTCCAAAACTGTAGGACTTATTCTCTTCTGCAAAACACAATATTTTTTGAAGAACTGTTTTTGTCTATACAATACAAGCAAATGGGGTCCAAGGACCACTGACTTTCAGTGAACAGACATTTTGCTTTAAACTTATTATTTTTTGTTCAACAGATTCAAAAAAGTGCATACAGTTTTGGAACAACTTGAAGATTAGTAAATTATTTTAATTTTTACAGTAGGTGAACTATCCCTGAAGTTACAACAAATATTTGACAAAGTTTGCTGTTTTGTAAATATCAATGGAAATGTCCATTGGTTAAAACACAGATGTGTGTGTGTGTGTGTGTGTGTGTGTGTGTGTGTGTGTGTGTGTGTGTGTGTGTGTGTGTGTGTGTGTGTGTGTGTGTGTGTGTGTGTGTGTGTGTGTGTGTGTGTGTGTGTGTGTGTGTGTTGGTTTATGTGATTTATGAGGACACAAATTTGTATTATGACATGTGTATTACACTGGTAACTGGTGTGTATGTGTGTGTGTTTCAGGTGGCAATATCCAAAATCCTTGTCCTTGTGGGGACCTTTTTTTAACAGCTTAGAAATAATGTTTTTGTTTTTTTATGTAAAAAATTTGGAATGGTTTTGTAAGGGGTAGGTTTAGGGTTAGGGGATATGATAAAATGTAAAGTTTGTAGTACAGTACACAATTATGATGTCTATGAAAATCCTGATAATACACAAAAGCCCAACGTGTGCATGTGTGAGTTTGCTTTCCAGTGTCTCTGCCCCCATGCATGGGCTGACGTGGCTCACTGGCTCTGTAGATTGAGGAGGGGGCAAAAGGGCTCGTGAAACCTCTGCTGTACTCAAATTCCTCCAGCCATCTTCTGTCAACACAGCTCTGCCATGTCACACGCAAACACAACTATAGAGTATGATGACAGTTCATCCCTTCTGAAAACAGCAATTTATGCCAAGTACCAGCTTCATGATATTTAACAAAACATAGTTACAAGTACAAAATCACATTCACATTAAAAGTACCAATATATTTAATATTATACAGCTGCATACTACAGCCTCAGAGATGACAGATCCATCCACAGCATTATAGTTTTATGAGCTTTTCAATGACTCATTGTTCTCTTATACATCTGTTTCGGAGTTACAAATCTGATAAAAGCAACAAAGAGTCAAATTAGTTGTAAATCTATCAGAAGGAAATCACACAAAACAAGCACACATCGGACAAAAATGTTTTGCTCAAGCACATGATATACAGGATCATAGACCAGAGCCAGAGAGATTCCCACAGTCTCACCTGACGCACCGACATCAAACATTCACATTAACTCTCTCCCTCCACCTTCCTGAGAATATAAACACATCAGCTACACTGTGAAAATGTATGTGATGTGTTTATAGAGAGAACAAGAGCAAGAGAGATAGACAGTGTATAATGAGGTGTGAGAGAAAAAGATTGAAACAGCGAGAGGCTGACAGACAGATAGATTGATTGCTTGCTGTGTAGACATTGTTAGTAATCCCAGCTGTTTACCAGAAGAATGAATCATACCTCGCTATTCACTTAAATATGTCCCTGCAGAGCTGCTCGCTTCATGCATCCATGCCTGCCTTTTGTCCTCAGTTCTTAAGGTAAGTGTGCCATCTGGGACAACCTAAAACAACGGAGACTGTGACAAAAGCCTCTTAGATTGTCAGTCCCAAGGAAGTCTATAATGTCTGGAGAGAGCTATGCATAAGCATTCCCAAATATCTCAATAGCAGCTGCATTGGACCACACAACATTTTGAGTAAATCAACTGAGCCCACATGACTAATCACTCCTAACATTTGGGGTCAGTACAACTTTTTCGCAGAAGTAATCTTTTTTTCAGCAAGGATGCATTTGATCAAATCAAAAGACATTTAATGTTACAAAAGATTTATATTTCAAATAATGCTGTTCTTTTGAACTTTACATACATCAAAAAGAAAGCAGCACAACTTATTTCAACATTGATAATAATCTTGAGCAGCAAATCAGCATATTAGAATGGTTTCTGAAGGATCATGTGACACTGCAGACTGGAGTAATGTCTGTTACATTTTTTTGCTTTGTTGTCTGTTTGAGTGTAATTTCGTCCTGTGATGCAGTTATTTTAAACGGTAATCATTTTTCATAGTATTACAGTTCTTTTTGGGTCTAGAATGTAATATACGACCAAGGGCTTTCCAACTAAGTTAAATTAGTAATTTATTCAGTCCTGACAAAGACTCTCATGATATTACATGGCTTTTTTAACCATTCAATTTTTACATAACAGTATCAAGCAGATTATCTGGTCACCTGCCCTAACTCAACACACTGCACACCAATAAACTACTGCTCCAGCTCGACTCTAGACTCTAGACAGCCGTGACTAAAGCCAGCAATCGTCCTACCGTCTGGACTTTTGTGCACTTTTGTTTCTCTACTCTTGAACCCCTTGAGGTTTGAGTGTATGGGATGGACAACTAAATGGATGCAACTATTGTCGGAAAGAGCGAAACCTGGTTCTGGACATGTTGAAAAGAACAATACTGAAGGTGAGCGGCAGAAAAGTTCAAGTTCGGCTTTAGACCCCACTGAACTGATACTGTGCCAGGGTTTTGATTACAGCAACGCTCATGCAAACCTAAAAAAAAACACAAACACACTCACAGCTGTAATGAAATAAACATAACCATTTACAGATTTCCTTCAGCTCAGTACCCAACATATCTCTATCCTTTTCTCAACTGCTTTGTTTTATTCACCATGCTCTGTTAATTTTAACTTGCCAAAATGCCCAGCATTCCTCAACAACAGCATCATAACTGCTGGAACGAACACTTGAGTCTAAAGGGAAACTTCTTGCATAGATGTCAAGAAAATCATATCATGCTGATAAGACTAGTAGACAGGCACAAAAGATCAGTCAGCTCTCATAAACGAGTCTGTGTTTAATAAGTCTGACTGTAACTTGATCAGTCATGTCTAACTAAGGTCAAAAGCTGTGTTAGCAGCATTAGCTTGAACACCGTTTCACTAATTACAGGACTTTGCCTCTGGGGAACATGATGCTGGATTAACACTCTTTAAAACTTCCCTCTGTATTACTTAAGACTGTCAGAGTCTTTAATCGGGACCGTGTCAGATGAGATTGCCCTCTCGGTCTCCCGATGTTTGTGCTCACAATTCTCTTCAGCATTACAGTAGCTTTGCTCATGCTAAAGCAGTCAATTGCAGAAACTCTAACTGTAATCAAGGTCCCTTTAAATTTGTGATGTAATAGAAGTAGCAACCGACCTTTTCTTCCATAATACATCCAAGTGAAACAAATCATTGAAAACGAAAAAATTGAAAGGCAGGGATTTGGATCTATTCATTGGTTGTTGACTGGATGGAGGCAGATCTCAATGCGAGCTTATAATAAAGGGGCGGGGTTTAAGTGAACAAATTGATTGGAGAAGTCCTGCATACATCAGCAGAGAGAAGTCTGTTATTTCACTAGAAGTTCAGAATAAGGTATATTGATTAAACATGCAGGGAACTTTTCACAGTAAGATTTGCATGTAACTTGCATTTAACCAATATATCCAGTGAATTTTCATTTAAATGGCACACTTGGTGGCTATCTTGGATACCAGGTGTACAAGTACAGCAATTATTTACATGAACAGAAAAAGACAGAAAATCTCCAAACTGTTAGTCAGGATTACAGGAATTACAGCAATAAAATACTATCTTAAATGTCGCGTATTCTGCTCAAATCATGCTATATAACAGTATTTTTCAGGCTAGCCTAGTTAATGCACATGCAAATTCTAGTGTAAACAAGTCTCCTCCACCTTACACCATCTCTGATCCAATTTGAGGTAAGCTACTTCCATAACAAATCAAAGAGAAAGTGGGAGAGAAGAGTCATAGTGGGTGACCTCTGCACATGGTCAATAGGGATGGAATGTGGATTGTTAGGCCACTCGTGGTGCCCCTGTGTTTTTTTCAACCGTGCCCCTCCCTCTCTCTCTCTCAGTCTCCATCCTTTCTTCCCCCTAATTCCCAGCATTCTTTCACAAAGCAGTGAGATTTTCAGCCTGTCATTTGACTGCTCCGTTTGTTCAGTAAACTTCTGAAGGTATTCCTGATAGTGCACAATGCACATACAACAAGAAATATAATCCAAAAACAGCTAATTCATTTTGGGTTGTGATGAAATGAAAATCCACCTTATATATTTTCATGCATGTTATTTATCTTACTGTGAACAATTTATTTATGATTTTTATTAGCATTCCCATATTACAAGTATGTCGCAAAAGCATAGAAGTTCAGATTGTTCACGTAGGACTAAGTTTGCTCTGTACGAAAGTCAACTAATTGCGCCCCAAACATTATGCTGACAGAAATTCTCTTAAAACGTCATTTTAAAAATGTGCACTCTAATAGGCTGTAAAGAGAACCGTTAGGAGATGCTTAATCAGCAAATGTCTTTCATCTTCATTTAACATGTAATTAAATCCTTGCTCACACGCGTGACGGTGTAGTAAACCGCTTTAACAGGTCTGCTTCAGGCAGACAGCGGCGTCTCTGTTCCTCTATCTGACAGAAGGTTTTCATTAACCAAACCTTACCTGCATGCGCGCGCTCCACAATAACTCCACTATGTACAAGACCTTCTCAGTTTTCAACCACCACACTTGCTGCAAAACCAAACCATCTCATCTCTCTCAGACACACACACACACACACACACACACACACACACACACACACACACACACACACACACACACACACACACACACACACACACACACACACACACACACACACACACACACACACATTCATTACCCGTCCTCAACAGCAGCACTCCACAACAGATTCTCACCATATCGCAAGCCGGTCCTTCGGGTAGTCCAGGCGGTCGATGCAGCCCAAGTAGTACGGCAGGCTGTGCGCCGAGTTCCGAGACAAAATCGCGATCATAACTTTGGGTTTAAGCAGGGAGGATTCGGGCACGGGATTAAGGTCCTGCACGTGAGCCACAAGTTCTCCACGGCAGTTTTGCACCATCAGAGCGCAAATCACAGCTACAATCACGAATCCCTCAGCCGGCATCTCTGCCTGATGGACACCGCTGTCACAACCTGAGCGGGGTAACCTACTGTATGTGAGTGAATGAGAGGCTGAAAGACAGAGAGAGGGTGGGTAAGGAGGAGTAAAGAGAGGTGGAGAGGTTTAGAGTGGTCACCTTTAAGAAAGTGGGTTGCCTCCTCCAGATTTCTACACCCTTCATCGCAGGACAGATCAGTGAGGAGCTTAAAGGATGAGATATGAAGTCAGTCAGACGCACGCGCGTTTGTTTCACTATATTAAACTTCCTTTGATTCTATATCAGGTAATGATATGTTCTACCCCCTAATTAACGCATATCTAACCCATCGCCTTAATTATAGCCTATAATACCCTAGTGTAAAAAGGTATAATTTATTGTATTTGAAATATTCCCTTTTCCAATAGTAGGCTAGCCTAGGCTACATTGCAAATATACAAACAAAAAATGTACTATCTTTAAATATATTAAAAGTAGGTATATTAGCATCGCGCTTTTATCTATTTTCACAATACAACTTTTAACACACTTTATATGTGTAGGCTACTTTAGTAGCTATATTTTTTAAAAATATATATTTTAGAAAAATATACTTGAAGTGATAATTCTGTTTATTTAACTGTATTTATTTGCACTTTATTAAAAATATATTTTAGGTATATTTTAACTGTATGCTGGAAATGAGCACAATGCATTAAAAGTATACTTTCAAAATACATTATAGCTATAGTATAGAGGCAAAGTATAGAGGTTTTATTTGTCTAATAATGTACGTTTGTTATTAATAATATTAATGAGCATCTTTCTCTCTCTCTCTGTTTTAAAATAGCACTGTTTTAAAATAACTAATCATTAGCACACTTGAAGTAGCTACTGATAGGCTAATTAGTCTGGCTGCAAGGCTAGCTACTTAGCTTTTTTTTTCTTTTGACCAGGGTAAAGTTGAAAAATTTAAGAATATATAGCTAACTGTTTATTTATTATTTGGGCTTTTGAAGCGCTGTTGTCCAGAGCGCTTTATATTCCCTTTCCCCCCATTCTTTCCTCATTGCTCATTCTCCATCATCGGCTGCTGGATCTCTCATTCGCGTCTCGACGTAGCCTACACTGTCCCATCCCTTCTGAGTGTTCATGAGATCATGGTTGAATTCACTAGCTACAGCTGACACCTGCTGCTCCCTGCACGCTCTGGAATCCCATTCCAACTGCTTTCAGATTTTCTTCTGACATTCTAAATAATTTCATTTTGGCGAATAGCAAAAAAAAAAAAAAAAAAAAGTAGTAAATTATTGTTCGTAGATAACTGTAGCCTATCAAATATGGCATTTGGGCGCGAAAAACACGATTACAGTGTATAGGCTATTCTTAGACGGGGATTATTTAGTTTTTGACAGAAATCTTTTAAAAGTAGCCTATCTTTTTTTCTTTTCTCTAGGGACATTTGACTTCACTTCTGCATTTCGTTGCGGTGTTTAAAACGAGTAGCCTACCGGTAGCCTAGATTTAATATTATGGCGACCCCTAGTGTTTAAAAGTGAAAGAAAAAAGTATAAAATGAGCGAGTCTTTTAAATCAACATTTTATTATTTTTTAATGCCAGTAAGCATTTAGAAAATGTTTGTGCGGTTTGCCTGCTGGAATTCGTTTACCCTGCTTAATTCAGTTTAAGCATCTGGGTTTTTCAACAGAAGCTGATGATTACCAGTGAACATATCTTGCTACATGCTCAGGGCACTTAAACGTGAAAAAAGGTGCAAGTGCACAGGCAATGAAAACTAAAAATCAAAACCTAATCACGTATATGGTCAATACGGATATGTATTTTAAAGACCTGTAAAATGACAGGTTCTCCTTAAAAAACATATTTGACATAATTAGATAAGGTGATACAAAAAATGTAGGCTATGTTTTCATTTGGCTGACAGAAAAAACTCTGAGCACAAAGCAGCAGACTGCTGGCTCAGAGCTCTGGCTGGTGCAAACCTGGTTTCCGTCTGCTACGTCCATGTCTGGTGCAAATTCTCACATCAAATGAGTTATTCTGACAGTTACCACAATATTTTCCAATGCCAGAAATACATGAGAAGTTTGTATCACGCTGCTGGCATTATGCATAGGCCAACACCAGAGAAGCCAAATGTTAGGCTTCATATTTCAAGAAACGTGGTTGTGCTTTCTGTCAGTGGAAAAAGGTGACAGCTTAGTATCTTGAAAGCGAGTTTTTTAAGAGGCTAATTGAAGTTCTGGTGGGAATGTTTTTAAAAAGATGAGTGAATGGATGAGAGTTTATAATTAGGACAGTGGATCCCATTTATAAAGGGCTCCTACAGTTAAAAGGAAATAGGAAGTGTATAATGGAGGAGAAGAGAGGGATGGGAAGAGAAAACAGAGATATTTGTTTGCAGAATGAGGATAGGGAAAACTGAATAGGGGAATGAGGGTATAAGAGAGGCCTGCTGGATTGAGTTAGATGTAATTGCTGTGAGCTCATGTTGGCAATGTAGAGTGACAACCAAGCCAGAGCTCTCACAGGGCTAAACCCAACTCTCATTCTCATATCTTCCTTTCTTCCACTTCTCCTACACACACCAGATGGAGCTCAGTCACACACATACACACTCTCATACATTAAAACCTTACAAATTATCATTCAGATCCACTTCAAAAACCAACCATCGTTGAAGCCCTCTGTGCTCCATTCCCCTCACCTGAGAGCATAACCACCAGCTTAGCCTAATGGTAAAACTCACAATGTTGCACCAGCACACCACGTGAGAGAGAGAATACGGCCAAACTTCCAGAACATGTTGTTCTCTCTAATGAGGCAGCATTCACATGAGAAGGGATTTATTGGGTTTTACCTCACAGTGGAAAAAAATATTCTTTGCCCATATTCCGCTGTACAAGGCGGACGAGATTAAATAACCACAGGTCATGCATGTTTAATGTGTGACAATGTTGAAAAAATGGACGGACAGTGTACATGAGATTTACTGTTGTCAATAAGGGCAATCCTGTTTTCTCACAAGTTTCTATCAAACAGATTTTAAGGCAGAATAGTTTTTTAATTCTGTGCAAAATACAGTAGGCCTACAGTACAAACTGTCCTTTGACTATACACATACACACACACACTATATATATATATATATATATATATAAAATAAAATTTAAGCCTTGTTCACCAATTATTGGCTTGAATTTACAAGTTTTACCGCTTTTTGGGATCCCGTTGATAGTCAGAATATTGTAATGCCCTGAAGTGTCCAGTGATGTAAAAATGTTTAAAAAAATTATAATCAGAAAAAACATTTAAAAATATTGCATTCTATACTATTGTGCATGTTTTTATTACATAGTATGGAGAGAGGGAGGATATTTGTGCGTAATTAATTAGTCATGATTGATACACAATTCTGTACAGAAGCACTAAAAAGTAGCCTACTAGTAAAGGCAAAAATGATAAGGACTGAAAAAAAAAACATTTAATGAAATAGTGACCAATCACAGCACCTAATATATTCACTATAATAAAAAAATAAAATAAAAATCAGCCTTAAATCATGATGCTCAATCAATTAAAAGAAAAATCTGTTTACACATGCTAGACATTTCTAATGTAGTTCCGCTCTTCAACCTCCAGGTGGAGACAAAACACAACAAGTGAATGAAAACAAAATGCATATAATGCTTCGCGTTGGTTCGTCAACAGCTCAACATGTCTTGTGTGAGGATTCTCCGAAAAGACAAGACAGCAATTTTAGTTAAATATTTGTAAAGTGTATTATTTCAACCAATTTTTGCATTTGAAATTCGACCCCTGAAACCAATAAGTATTTTTAAAGTTATGAGTCAGACCACCAACAGGAAATATGACGCTAGACTGGATTAATGATGTCAGCAATGCTAGTACGCACGTACCAACACACACCAACCAACCAATTAATCGGTGAGACAGCACACAAACAGAAACCATAGCTCCTGTGTCTTATATTTTAATAGAAAAAGAAAACATTGAAAATTAAAAAGGATTCACTCCAGTAATTATAATGACAGATGCTTGGCCAACGCTGAAAGTGACCCCACCCCACCTCACCTCATACTGGTTTGGTGGTCTCCATGAATTGTAAGTGTACAGGCTGACAACCAGATGCATTTTATCCAACACTACTAAATAAATACTATTGAGTGAGAAAGGCAGGGCGAGGAACAGAGGTAAACATTCACTGTAGCTAAACATACACAGGTCTACGACAAACATTTCATCCGTTTGACAACGATTAACAGTCAGACCTGGCTCTCTGACACAGATTAACACAAACACAGGCCTCGAAACACAAAAAACAGACAACCCCAGTTCTTTCATCGGACAGCATAAAAAGTCAATTCAGATCTTTAAATGCTGCCTGTTTACGGGTGGCTGGTAATGGATATATTTGGATATGTGTGAGGGTAACTGCTGGTAACTAGTGTGACTATTTCCGTCCATTTTGTGAGAATTTTACAAATAATAGCAGGATATACAAATTGAAAGTGAGAACTTGTATGTGGAAAGAGGGTGTGGTGATTGTAGCTTTAAGTCTTTCTCGATGTATGTGTGTGTGTGTGCGCAAGCGAGTGTGTTATGGGGTCACTGCACAGCTCTGACCTTTAATAGCACAAGCTTGAGGAGGTTTGATCTATGCAATAATAAAAAATAATAAAACACATTTATGGAACAGTCGAACAAATAAAAATAAGTCCTTCAAAAGGCAGGAGTCCAGATCAAATGTTCTAAAACTTGCCACATCACTCTTATCAAAATAATCAGACAGTTCGGTCATATAGTCGCTCTTAATAAAATATCTCTCTTGTTCAAACCCTCTCCCCCCCAAAAACCCGCAGCACTCCATCTTTACATTCTCCCCCCACTATCTCCAGAGGATGTTTGTAAGCTCTCTTTCCGTTTATCCATATGTCCGTTTTTTCCTCTGGCTTGCCACTTAAAACAAGGACTGGGAGGAGCATCTCGCTTTCCCCGACATAATCTCTCTTTCTCAGATGGCTCCGTCACAGCCAGGCGGAGGAAGGGGCCATATCAATGCTGGCCGTAGGAGGACAAGAGCGGGGAGGATGGGGGGGGGGGTCCTCATTTCACGTCAGAGTGAGTCTTTGTTGATAATACATCAATCAAGCTGTTCTTTCTTCACCCAAAACCATCTAGATCTTGAAGCAAGGCAACCCCAAGAGAGGAGAAGAGGTCAAGGGTGCAAACAGCCTATGAGGAAAAGTCCTGCGTTCTTTCGCTCTCACAAGCACACTCTCTCACGCACTCGCACGCACACTCGCTCTCAGATCGACAGTGTTACAGACATAGGAAACACTGATTTTTGAGTTCACACTCTCTCTCTCCATTTCCATCTCTGGCACCTCTCTGCTATGTCACATCGTCTTCCTCCTCGGAGCTGTAGTCCCGCCCCTGGAAAATATGGAGAGAGAGAGAGAGAGAGAGAGAGAGACAGATAAAGAAGACAACCTGAACTAAAAACTCTATAAGTGAATTCGAATTATACTAACTAGCAGCAAGTGTGATGAGCAACACTTAATTTTCAACAAACATGGACAAAGAGACTGATTGTGAAAGCATTGGATATTGTAGTGCAAGTTGATAAAGTTCCAAATGGAAAACCAAAAATATAATAAAAATATTAGCGTCTGTTTTAAGCAACACAGTGCATTGGATGAGGTCTCCGTTCGCATACTGTTATAATTAGCTGAATGCGATTGCATTTTCATTGTCAATGTGAAAAGTCGAGTTGCTTATAGCAGAAATCCTGTCTGGTTAGGTGTTAAACTAACATCTAAATAATAAAAAAATAATTTTATACGGCTAATTAGTGTCTTGCTCACCTACACCACACAAAACAACAACAAAACCCACCACTATCAGATTTTTACAAACATGATCCAAACCACATCTATAGTTTGAAGTGTTTAAAATTAGATTTTTAAAAATGCAGATTATAATTTCAATGTAGATATACAGACACTGGCAAACAGATTTGATTTAATCACTTAAATGACAGTGCGGACATTTGGCCCTAAATGGTTTGAAAAACAATTTAGATTTTTTTTTGCAGTGTAAACAAAGCCCTACAGCCTTTATGTAACCTTGTTTCAACTCATTTAAAACTAAAATCTAAAATATTTTGATTTAATCCATTTCAGACCAATTGATCTCAGGCCTCAAGAGAGACACAAAGATAGATAAGAGAGAGAGACAGGAGGAAGTAATGGAAAAAAGTGAGTCATAAATATATAATTTTATCTACAGGTCTACAGGAAGTACCAGACAGGCGATGCATATGGCAAAATGACAAGACAATCTTTTAAATGTCACAATCTAGATAAACGAGAAGTCTATAGAAGAACGGTTTCATGTACACTGTCCCTTTAAAATTTCCAACCCATCTGCTCCCTCCGTCCCTATGTTTTTTCCTCCCGCCCTCACCTTCTCAATCTTCTCATCCAGCATTTTGAAGAACTCCTGCTGGCTCTCTGATGTATGTATGCTGAGAGAGAGTGAGAGAGAGAGAGAGAGAGAGAGAGAGAGAGAGGAGAGAGGAAGGAGAGAGAGAGAGAGAGAGAGAGAGATGGAGAGAGAAAGAGAGGAAGTTAGTGGGGGTAGAAGAAGGGAAGCAACAAATACACTCGAATTTTCCATTACAACAAGCATAAAGAACACAAATTCTCTCTCTCTCACACACACACACACACGATCCAGAGTGGCTGGGCAGGAATCATTTTTATAGATGCATTACAACAGGGACCATAAACCCTTGTCTCTACACACGCACGCACGCACACACACACACACATTAACTGACAATTACTCCATCGACACACATATAAAACAATAATGAACATGTTCTTAATGAACATGCTCTAAACACAATATATTTCCATCTAGACATTGTGAACACCATATGTATTAGTTTTATGAGAAGGCTGTGTTTGTTATGACCATCAAAGCCCAGTGGAAATTAAAGTCATAAACAAATAAAATAAAGTTTAACTGATACTAGATTTATTTGTACTCAAAGTGTTATAACTACTGTTCAGTTAAATACTATATAAATGTTCAATAAAGAGCTTTTTTTTATTAAGAACAAAGATTTGTACAAATAACATACAGTACATACAAACATGGAAATGAGGAGGAGTGGGGCAGTTTAGTTCCAAAAATGACAAAAATCCCAAATAAATTAATAATGCTATCCATCAAATTCATCCCTAACTTTATTGTATATATAAATTTTTTTCCTGATTGGTTTTAGCTGCGTTTTGGGTTGAAGTACGCAGTGATGCCTGGAATCACTTTGAGTGCAAAATGTGCAGCACTGTCTTATATATAAAAAAAAAAAAAACATTAAAATGAGAAAACTTTCGTGTTTTACACATCATGGTTATCATAAATACCGGTGTATTGCATCACCCCTATTTTGAAACTGCATGAGGCTGAATAATGGACAAAATGTTCATCTATGGTTGAACCATTCCTTTAAAAGGTGCAGTAAGTGATTTCTGAGAAAACCTGTTGAAAGTGAATCAGACCGAGCATCACAACACACTTGTAGCCAATCAGCAGTAAGGGGGCGTGTCCACTCATGATGGCAGAGGAGAGAGAGTGAGAAAGAGAGGGAGATTTGAAGAAAGACTTAAAAAAGAGACATATAGTAGCTGTCCTGTTACAATACTCGTGTATTGTATGCTAATTTTTTGTTCTTCGTTGTCATTCTTTTGTCATCTTCGCTTTATTTTTCACAAAGCATTATTTTGCTTTGCTTCAGATATGATGAGGATAAATCCACTCTTGCATTGATTGTTTGTGCATTTTAGGGGCGGAGCAATGAAGGGAGGGGTGTGCTTGAGTTGTTTTCAAATATCAACAGCGTTTCCCAGCAATCACGTACTGCACCTTTAAATGACATTTCACAAAGAAAGTAATTGTAAAGTGTTAGCCTATTTTTATTTATTCTTTATTATATCACATCACAATTTTGTTATTGTTACTGATCCAATTTCACTAGAAATAACTGCCAATAAAGCACTTTTTAAATCGACAGTTACATCCGACGGCAAAAAACACATCATGTTTACAAACAATAAGTTGTGAAACATATGGCACATTATGCTCAAACTGAACATGCAAATGAGATCCAGAGGGGATAAGACAGGCCACAAAGCAAAACAAACCACACACAATTTACAGACTTTTGGCACGTTTTCATCAGAGCAGGAACTCTAATGCCCACACCCACACACACACAGCAAACAGAAACACACGCATACCGTAAACAGCAAGACATGTATAAACCCACTCACTTAGTCTTGTTGGCGCTGGGCCCAGGCACCTCTTTGTGCTGTTTGGTCCTGTGCAGCGCCGAGCTCTTCTCCTGCAAACACACCCGGAAAAGAACACGTTTTCACTTACTACTATTCACAACAAAGCCAAATTCAGCCTCTGTCGACTATCTTTGGTTGCCCTCCTATGCGGAGGAGGCCCTGTCAGCTCCTGGACGCGAGCCAGAACCAGCTTCTCTGTCTGGAACACAGCATGATAGAGGCCCTGGGAGTGACCTTACTCTGGCCACTGCTAATGAGAATGCTGCCCTGCTGAGAGACAGCGAGTCTCCATTCTCCTCTAACCCCCCTTATCAGAACACGGCATCCGAACACCTGCTCTGCCTGTACAGCTTCATTAAGCCGGCCAGTTTAAAGGAGACATATCATGAAAAATAGGACTTGTTCTATTTGAAATAAAATTATTTTGTGTACTTTGTAGTAGAGGAGTAACAATGTATAGTGTCACAATATATCGCAATACAAAAATGCAACAATATCTATTGTGGATAGTGACAATGTATATTGTGTATAGTTCAACCAAAATAAGAATTACTGTGTGAGGAAAAAAAACTTGCAAAACACATAATTCTTAACTTTTTAGCTAGGTTATAAAATTAAACTATAAGCAAAGGTAGAATTATGATCTGAAATCTGGTCACATTTCGAGTTTTATTCCTTTGTTTTGGTATATTATATAATTTTTTTTAAACACAATGATCAATCTTGTACTCTACGTGCAATAATTTGTGGATTTTTACATTTCAAATAAGTTGAGAATTGTATTTTAGTAATGAAAAAGTCATGATTCATTTTACACCCCAAGTGAGCACATTTACATTAACATATGATGACCCACATTTGCATTCCAATGCCAGTATTTAACAACTTGACAGTGACATTATTACTCATTTAACAGGTGAAAAGGTTAGCCAATCATAACAGAGGTAATTTATATAAAGTCTTGAAAGTAAAGTAGCTAAACGCATTTTTTTAAATTCTAAATGTCAGAGAGAAGGCAGAAAGTATTCATATACAAGAAACCTTGACATTATTATTTAAGTGGGGGAAAAATATATGTGAGTGTATAGAGTTTTTACATTATAAAACAATCTATAAACTAAATTATGAATATTACTACAATAATATTTTTATTATTGTTTTATTAATAATAATATTAATAATTATTATATTATTACGGTTGATAAAGCGTACTCATTAGGCAAAGAATCAGTTCAGATGTTTGAGAATATTTGGGCTGCACTTTATTTTACAGTACGTGCACTTACGTGTTCCTGCCTAAGAACGTACTGGGTAATATAAGGTAACTACATGGGTTAAGGTTAGGTTTAGGGGTAGGTTCAGGGTTTGTATCTAGTTATTACCCAGTTATTGTAATTAATATACGTATTAAGTATGTACACAGGGAACAGGACTGTAAAATAAAGTTCTACCAATGTTTGAATAAGTGTGAGTATAGGAAACAATGCATGTAAGAACTCAATAATATGAAATTTTGTCTGGTAATGTGAGTGTCTATGACAAAGAGGAAAATTGTGTCAGAATTTCCCTCACCCACATTCCAAACATGTCGGCACACGTGTGCTGCTTACGCTTAGTTTCACTTCATTGTATAAGCAAAAAACAGTCATATGTGCCTCAAGCAATGTCTTTGCAAATAGAGAGTCAAATATAAAGGACACCAATGCACAGGAAGAATGTCCCAGGTGTGTGTGTGTGTGTGCGTGTGTGAGAGAGAGAAAACATGTTTTGTATCTCACCAGGTTCTCCTGGTTGCGTGCATTTACTCTGTCCTCTTCTCCACGCATATACTTCACCTCCTCCACTCCCTTATTCTTATATTCATCTACAGAAAAAGAAAGACAAGTTAGATTTTCATTCTAGAGCTGTTAAAGAAATTATTTAGAGAAAAGCTCTGTCATCATTTACTCAGCCTTATATCGTTCCAAACTCATATGACTTTTTTTCTTCCGTGGAACTTAAAAGGAGCAATTTCAAAAGAGTATACTGGTATTTTTTCCCAAGATATCACAATGAATGGGGACTAAAGCTTTCAAGCATCGAAATAAATGTCGATAAAAGTATGACATAAAAGTATCATAAAAATAGCTCATTTGACTCATGCACAAGACTTCTGAATTCATACGATAGTGTGGGGAAAAAAGTAAAAGTAGTTATTCACTGAAAATTTTCCCCTTCAATTGACTGTTGTGACAAGATCATTGACTTGAGAACCGAATCAGGCCGATTCCTATTGAGTCATTCATTAATTAGACACTGATACTTCTCTCATTAACCCACCAATACTTTACATTTCAGTTTTTCTTCACACAAATCTATTGTATGGCTTCAGTAGACCTAAAATATAGCACGAGTCCTATGGACCAGTTATATGATACTTTTATTGTGCGTTTTTTTTGTTGTCATTTTAGAGCTTGACAGTCTTAGTCATCATCTTTCATTTTCTTTAAACTGAGAACCATGTGACTACATTCTTCAAAATACCTTTTGTTTTTCACGGAAAAGGTGATTCATACAGGTTTGGAACAATGTGAGAGTAAACAGTAACCGAATTCACATTTGAAAATGCCTTCAACCCAGCTCTAACAGAACACTTTGAATTTTGCCCTTTCCCAGCAGTCATGTCCGTGTTTGCATGTCCATGCATTCACTTCCTCATAACACATACACACACCCACACACATACATAAATCTGTCATTTACTCTGTCTACAAATCAGCACGAGGCAAATCGCAGCCCACTCAATCTCAGTTTATCTTCGCCTCTATCCGTCTTTCTCTCCTTTTCTCTCTGTGAACTCCCTGTCAGTTACCATCATGACAGCTGGAGTGGGCAGCCTGTGAATGTGACTCAGTGCAGTCCATCCGCACAAGCACAAAAAGTGAGAAATGGGGGAAAAAAGAGAAATAAAAGGAGAGAGAAAAAGAGAGGGCGCAACGCCGCCAGTCTTTCACAGCTTGAGGAATGTAAACATGTCTCTGCACAAAAGACCACGCTCCAACATGCTGACAAACACACACGCACACACACAAGCCGAACCAAAGAGAAACGTCACACACAAATTAAAGTAAAACTTTAACTGATTTGGCTGAGAAGTGTTACACACAACAGGCCTCCAGGATTCCAAAGAGCCAGACACTTAAATTCAAATACATGCATACATACAAATATATCTCTCTTCCACACACACACACGCTCGCATAAACGCAAGTAGGGTGATAGCATTACTAAAAAAGGAGATCTGAGGAACATATTTTAATCCATCTTTTCAGGGAGAGAATCATTCGAGAAACAAAGTTGCTTGCAGTGAGAGAGAGTGACATTTTATCAGTTTAGTATGTTCCAGACGGGCTATTTTTGTTGGGAAGATGAGATGTTCTCTTATGTAGGGATATTTCGATTGGCTAATTGGTGATAACAGCATGATGCTGACCTTTAGGATGTGATGGAGACAAGGATGCTTGCTTTAGACAGAAATGGCTTTTTTCCCCCTTTATTATTTTGTGCTTTATTATAGTATAGAAAAGAAAGGAAATGAGGAGAACGAGAAATTGCAAGCTGGCTTCATGACCACCATTAGATGAGTTAGAGAATAGCTGGGTAATACTGAACATTTATAATATATTCTAAATTATTCTATTAATAAATTAAACCACATTGTGAATACTGAGTTGATTTTTATGTGCTTTTTAGTAGGTCATAACATTTCCTAAAGGCTGTGATGGTAGGCAGTTTTTGCCTGCTTCTTGTGCCATGACTCATGAGTATGACAGCACCAAAGCAAAAGATATTTTAGCATTTCGGATTTTCCCATTTCAGTGTTTAAATCCCTGCAGATGTGCTGTTTAAATATGCGAAACAACTGCCAATTCCCTTTAAAAAAAAAAAATTCAGTCATTCAGTTATAGCATCACTTCAAATATTTTTTTTATTTCACTAAATGAGCAGTGAGCACATACACACACACACTTCTTTTAAATAAAACTTGAAAAATAAGTGTTTTACATTTTCAGGGAAACATTAGAAAACCTGCACTAATCATTAGGCCTTGAATGTTTATTCTAATCTTTTTCTGTGTTTGTGACAAGATGCCTTCTGACGACCAGTTAATTTAGCTGTCTGGGTACTCGATCAGCTTAAACGAAACAAATCGGATGACACGCCAGCTACACAACCTTGTCTTCCTCTCACTTTTACCTTCTGGCCTAATTTCAGATGTGTTCAGTGCCGTGAGTGGCGTGTCTGAGGAACATGAGTGGGCCGCTTTACTTTTAGAATCAGTGTGGAGAAGCTTTGCCCTGAAGCGATTCTATAAGTGGGAGTCTGTTAAGACAGTGAGTCCACCGCAAGGGAGGGGAGTTTGTCAATCTCACGCTCTCTTTGATATTAGGTGGAAGATTACTCACTAACGTTATGACAGAACAGAGAGGAGTTACAAAATAGAGCAGAACAAGAGACACGTTTTGAGCTACCTTTAGACACATGACCGATACCACGCCTTTGGTTAAAGATCAGCCGTTAAACATCTGAAGTCATACGTCTAAACCTCAGAAGACAGAGTGTCACTGAGATGATCTGTTGCGCTACTGTACGCCGTTGCCGTTAAAAACATTAGCTAAACAGTCACTTGGTGACTTTGAAAAATGGCAATGTGAAATGTATTCACCGCAGCCTGAAAGTAAGAGGGGGTAAAAAAAAAAAACTAGAGGGGAAAGCTTTAACACTGCTGAAATGCATAATGCATCACATCGATGCATGAATCAATGCTCGCTATATCTGACAGTTTTCCATGCAGCATTTTTTTAAATAACGCTGCATGTGGGCAGAAACAAATCACTGCTGAAATTACTGTAGCTCAGTTGGTAGAACAAGAGCTGGAATCCTCAAAGTCATGGGTTTGAGTTCTTAAAAAACATGAAGACAGAAATGTAAAGTCACATTGGATAAAACCATCTGCCAAATGAATATGTAATGACCGGAAGACATGAAATCATTCAGATGAAATCACACAAAACAATGGAACTGCTCACAATAATGTTAAACAGCGATCCTGATATCTATTCTTAAAATCTCAAAATGGATCTTACTCTACTGTGAGTAGTTGTGAATGTGAGTTTGCAATCTGTATTGATTATGCAATAAAAAGATGGTGTACAATGAAATAATGGCAAGAAACATCTCTCTTTTGCACTGTCCTCATGTGGTGCAAAGAAAAACAAACATATGGTGCTAGAGAGTTGTTATTGTTAATAAGTGTCGGCGCCACAAGGGGGCCTGGCCTGGCCTGAACTGTGCCTCCTACGCTCTGCTCCATTAACCCCGATACCCGGCTCTAAAGTAAAAGTAAAACTTTTCTCGCAACACTGGACACACCTACATCACTTTGCGAATGGTCGAACTGTCGCTCATGTCAGATATGGACAGCTCTTGTTGAAAATCAAATGCCTTCCGGTCACTTTGTCGGTGCAGATCAGCATCAATGTGAACGTCCCGCTAAAAACTGGCAGCATACACACACCAATCTCAACACACACACACCAATCTCAACACACAACACACACAATCTCTACAGCTCACTGTAGATCGCATGTAACCAGACAGCATATTCTCTGCCTGCTGCCCCTCTTGTTTGTTTTAGGGCAGCTCTGCCTTTCCTGTCATTGTGCGTGCCGGAGACCGTGTGTGTTGCTGGGATTGACTAAGCACTGAATCACAGATGAGAACACACACACTCTCACTGCCTGAACACTGACACAGTTTGACTAGTAAACAGTCTGTTGTCACTAATAAAGTCAGGGTGAGCTGAGAGAGTGAAAAAGAGAGAGAAAGAGAGAGAGAGAGGGAGAGAGGCGAAAGCCCTCTGTTCTATTGATAGAGCTGTTTGACTGACAGCTGGGAAGGGCAGTGGAAAGAAGGACATCGGGTTGGCAGGAGAAAGAGAGAAAAAGAGCGAGTGAGAGACAGAAAGATAGACAGATAGAGAAAGAAGAAGGGGGGAGTTAGCAATAATCCAGAGTAACCAGGTCACTGCTCTGTTCGCGCTGGTGAATATAATACTTGTTAATCTGAGAGTACTGTAACACACAACAACAGATTGATATGAAACATCATGAGCCTACAGATCACAGACACAGAGTGAAAGAGAAACAGAAGATACCGTATAAACCGTCACATCCTCAAAATCTTAACAGAACCCATATCTGAATATGACTACTGGTACTTCCCAGAGATACATTATGTCAAATAGTAGCTAAATGACAACTCTAACCCATTAGGTCTTATGACAGGAGTAATTATATTTGAAAATAGTAGAGAACAGCAATAAGGCTGATGTCGTAGAAGTGAAAAGACAGTGCTAAGGGCCCGTGACACACCAAGCCATCGGCCAACGTCATGCCATTAGTGAGCGTCTGTTGGGTCAGTTTTTGCAGTGTTCCACACCTCGGCGGGAGCTCGCCCGCGTCATGTGAGCGAGATCACTCTGATTGGCTGTTCGGTTTAGAAGTTAAAGCAGTCAAGAAGGTACAGACAGAAGGCTGTTCTAATTTTACGTCGTCTTACATTCTAATACACAAATATTTTCATAACAACATGAGCTGCCGGATGAAGAAAGTGATCAGGGTGATTGAGGTTTAAAACGTTAAGCAAGAGCTGCTTTGTTTACGGTTGGTATATCTGCAGTCCTTCTAGTTTCCCTTTTTGAATGATGAATAGACTATTGACACCTGCTGATATAGACAGTTCACACAGGCACAGAACACACATGACAGTCTGCTGCCGTCTTTGTGGTGGTCAACCACAGTTTTTTTGGCCGAGACGCAGTCGACGTGAGGGCCGACAATCGTCTTTCATCGCAGCTAGTTCTTTGACGCCAAAGACATGGTTCATAGCCTTAACATGGTGGATGTAGAATGTCCTAACTGTATTGATACTACGCATGCATACTTGCTGTATATGGACATTCATGAGCTAGTTCTTCATTAAACACAGCAAATATTCATGATCAAAAGGAATACTAGCTTGTGTTGTTCTTGTTAACTACCAAAACTTTTTTTTTTAATTAGTTCAATTGAAAAAAAGCTGAAATTAAAAGTTTAGAAAAGTAAGCTTAAAGTGAAAATATAAAAAGCTAACTCAAAATATTAATACTGTAGTAAAATATAAATAATACTAAAATTACACTGATACCCAGCATATATTTGTATTTTGCCTACTATTTGTTTTAAATATGGGAAAAATTACATATGAGATCACAATAGTTTCAAACCGTACCTTGTATGATCAAATAACAAACTGTGGCTGATATTACATTTGGTTCAAAATTCAAGATGAAGAGCGCTATTATTCTATAATTCTAAACAACAATAAATATACACAAGTGAAGTCAGAAAGGACAATAGAAGTGTGTTTGTATGCATGAAAGCAGCCAGAGATGTGCAAGAGGCACACTGGAAAACCTTGAAGATCAAGAGCACTGAATTTTCAGCATCATTACTCCAGTCTTTAGTGTCACATGATCCTTCAGAAATCATTCTAATATGCGGATTTACTGCCAAATAAACATTATGTACATAATTTATATACACAGTATATTAGGAGTAGTTTAGAAGTACTGTACTGTATCTTCTCAACACCGCTAAAGAAAATATAGGCAAGAAACATGAAAAAGAGGAAGGGAGGTAAAAAAAAAAAGAGAATAAAGTAAAATAGCTTAGGTAATGGGAAGGCGGCAGAAAAGTAGGCAGAATATTAAAAAGGACACAGCAAAGAAAGGAAGGAAACAAGGAAAGTGTGGCCTTGAGAAGAACGACAGATATGCAGAGGGAGGGATAAATGTCAGGGGAGGGAAAAATATGGGAGTCTGATCCCACGTCACTCACTCTCTCCCTAGTTCCCATTCAACCGTTTCCCTCCATCTCACACACTGTGAATCCTTAGAGACAGAGAAAAGAACAGGCAGGAAAGAGAGAGAGAGACAGGAAAGAAGAAGAGAGAGAAGAGAGAGAGGGGAGAGAGAGAGGAGAGAGAGAGAGAGAGAGAGAGAGAGAGAGAGGAGAGAGAGAGAAGAGAGAGAGAGAGAGAGAGAGAGAGAGAGAGAGAGAGAGAGAGAGAGAGGAGAGAGAGAGGAGAGAGAGAGAGAGAGAGAGGAGAGAGAGAGAGAGAGCGAGCTATGGCTGGTCATTGAGTGTTTCCTGTGAGGATTTTCTGCTGTTTTGCCCTTAATTCTTAATCTCCTATAATCTCTGTCACTCTCTCACAGGTCACACACTAAGCGCTGATGTTATCTAAACTCTTTCAAACATATTTACAACCTCTCTCTCTCTCTTACACGCACACACACACACAAAACCCAGCGAACACATGAGTCACTCACTCCAGCTGATAATGTTATCCTCAAACACACGACTGTTGGCACAGATGTAGCTGAGAGTCTTTACATAGACAGACACAGTATGAATGCCCAGAAGGATGCATCCAAGAATTGCCTGAATGTAATCATCTTCCCAAAACATTGTAAAACATTATTCATTGCATGGAAACAAATTACTTAACTGACTGTTCGTTCTGCTTAAAGTTTAATCTTGAATGATTGGTAAAAAAAAAAAAAAAACAGCCAATGTCCAAGACAACAAGATGTCTTTCTGTCCAAAATGTTCGAATGACTTCCCATTTATCATGTTTTCCTAGGTAATAAGATTAACGCATAGGTTTGGCCAGCAATAAAAATGACTACTGACAAGTTAGTTATTTTTACTAAATCAAAAACATACAGCGCGAGTAGTGTAGCCCAATTCACAAGAAAAGTTATTTTTAAACGATTTATTAAATGAATCGCCTAACAAGAGTTAACTCTATCACAAGGTACAAGTTTGAATCAGTCTGACAAGTCCTTCACTGACAAGTGAATCAACATCTGAATCACTTACTGAACTGCAAATAATTTTCAGCGATGTCCATCTCAAAATCTCTTGAACAATAGAGAAGAAAACAGCAAATCACTGCACCCCATTACAAATACTATATTTGAGCTAATATTACCCAAATGAAAAAGAAGAAATGCTATATTTAAGCTAGTATTACCTACATTACACCCCATGAAAGAAAAGAGTCATGCATGTCTAAACTATGTATAAACCTGTAAGTCATTTTAAGATAATGAATTCAGCTAATGCTTTCATGTAAACAATACACAACAGAAGTTGATCTGGAAATCAAGACACAAATGTTACGACATGGTTGTGTCCTGATACTATATTCCAAAGTGTGGACTTTCCCCTCATTACGAGAGTACATACTTTTCAAGCATAGTCTAAGTATACCAAAAGGGACGAAGCCAAAAATACAGACTGGAAAACAGGCTCTTATCCATCAACAGAAGTGGAGAAATTACATTTTCAAAATGTGACAGTCTCCCATGGAAATCAAACAGATCTCTGCCCTGTTTTCATCCATAAGTGTTTTAATAAAAGGATATTTTAATATTATTTATGGTATAACCAAACCTGGACTGTGAATTGTGACTGTCCAATAAAACCATTTCGTTTTAGATAGCCAATTTCTATTAAAAAAAAATACTAAATAATCATTGAGTGGACTCTCTTTTTCTTTCAGTTTAGTTTATTGTCATTGTTATCCCAAAGGACAGCAACGAAATTGTGTTTGGAGCATATAACACAACCGTACATGGTATCTTAAAGTGCACTAATAAATAAATAATAATAAATAAGCGAGATATCCAAAGCGAGAGTATTTTAACTTAAGAAGTATTTTGTTCGCCTTTGTCGCCATTGGCTTTTGGCTTGCTTAGTTGGGGGGCATTTAATTTTATATTTAACAATATCATTACAACATTATTATCCTGTTATCTCTGTAAAGCTGCTTTGAAACAATATGAGACTTTGTTTCATTATCAATAGTAACAAAGCACAAATATTATTGTGATTTACTGGATGGGATGCGCGCTACAGTGTTCCATTCATTCATCAATGTGACATCATCAATGACTAGCCTAATCGATTCTTGGGATTTAAGAATCGATATCAGTTCGTAAAAATGAGGATCGATTAAAATCGAGAAAAGAATATTTTTCACCCAGCCCTATTAGGGTCAAAATAACACTGGACCCCACTGACAATAATTAGGTAGGTGGACAAAAATAAAAAAAAAGATTTTTCAAAATACCCTCTGTTGTTTTCAACAGAAAAAAGTAAGTCATACAGGTTTGGAAAGACATGAGAATTTTTTGGCGGTGACCTGTCCATTTAAGTGCGGCGCCTTGTTAAAGGCCACAATGCTCATAGCTCATGTTTGTGTATTTGAGACTGACCAGTGAAAAGGTCTCCATTGCTGTAGGCTTTGCCCCGGCCCTCTTCGTCGGTGGGCACAGCCGACACCTGCTTAGCCGAGGTGCAGCCCATGGCCTCACTCTCTCCCCCCTCTCACCATCTCACCTGAGAGACAGAGAACACATTCAACATTCACATTCAGGAGCCTGACAGCACGCGTTTAAAGTCAGAATGGACACATGATTAGATCCATTAGAGTCTTTGCTGGGTTACGTACTACCGATCATCAGGAAAAGAAAACACATCCGAGTTGAGCCTGAACAGATCTAGACATGCTTTCTATCACAGCCCAAAGCCAGAGTTACAGATTCATCTTTTTCCCTCTTTAGTTACGAACATGCGCATCTTCAAATTGAACCAAGGCCAAGACCAACACAAGACACACACACACACACACAGCAGCCCCAAAAAGTATTTGGACACACTTAAAGTATGAATGTCACTGCATTATATAACAAAATATCAAACCAATGGCATTTATACAGTAAGAAATATAGCATAAGCACACTTTCCGCAAAATTTGAATTAAAGAAGTCTGTTAAGCTTTTAAGGATAAAACAAACAACAGATCAAAATTCAAGACAAAAAGTAAATGGTCTCTTTCTAGTTGTCAAGCAAAGTGGAAAATGTCCATTAGGGAGTCAATTCCAAACAGAAGTGATATCTTATAATAAGCAGTCAGTTAAATATAAAGTATGTTTTACCCTATTATGACTGACCGAAAAAATGTCAAAAGCTGCCTTTTAAAATCTGTATTTAGGAGACAAGACCCAGAGGGGCTGTAGCTATTGTAAAACTTGTGGATGCTGCACATTGGTGGTGGTTGAGAAGATTCCTCCCATCAATATGTAAAGTGCTTTGAGTACACAGAACAGCGCTATATTTGGCACACTTGTTCTGGTGGTAATGAATAGCAATCTGACCAACTTTAGGGTCTCTAGGACCACCTCTATAGCTCCACCACCAGCTCAAAAATTCCCTTTTCAAACAGTTATAACTTTTGAACCCTCGGTCATAGAAACAAAATTCTTTGTACACCATCATGCTGATCCCATTCAATATCTTACATTAAGACTCCGCCCATTACAATAGTCACTTTGTAGTTTTTTTTTCACAAATGTAGTTTTTTCGCTGCTACTTCAAATTTTGGCCAATTCTCACCAAAATTCTCAGATAATCACTGGATCGAGCCTCACAGAAATGATTGAACAGTTTTTGATATTCCAAAATCAGATTAGCTGCTATCTCTCTACCAAACTTTGATTTATCAAAACGAAACTCAGAACGCTTAATCAGTTCCATGATCTGAGGGTACATGCGAAATTTGGGAACAGCGCCACCTATGGGTCATGACATCAGAAAAATTGCTATTTTTGCTAAATAACTTTTGAAATGTTCGTCAGAAAATCGGATCTTGGTGTTTGATTCCTTGGGTCATCCTGAATCAGTCAATACTATTAATACAATAATATTTTTAAACGCTTTAACATTGACACAAAATTTGGCAGGGTTCATTGAGAACATGCCCTGAAGGTACCCGAGACGTTTAAACACAGTGCCACCTAGTGTTCCAGAGATATAAGTTTTAGCAAAAACACTAAATTTTGAAAACATCGTTAAAATTTTGTTTTCTGTGTCATCGTGTTCCATGGTTTATGTAGCCTAGAAATCTAGACGCACCCTAGCGGCAGTGAAAATTATTTCGCTGCCAGTGTGGTCTAGCAACTCTCCATAGGCTTTTGAGCTGGAAAAAACAAAAACTGGTCAGGCCAATCACATCGTGTATAGAGTCGGCGGGCGGGATTAACACAATGACGGCACAGTTGATGACGTTCCGCGTGATTTCCATAGGTGATTTCCCTGCTACTTGAAAACAATGAAGATGCAGCGGTCTTTCGAATCGGCTTTGGCCGCGACTCTGGAGGACTTGGAGTTAAGAGAACATCACTTAAGTCATTCTTAAAAAAGGAAGATGTGTTCTGAGTTTTGCCGACCTGATACAGCAAAAGTTTAATATATCAATAGCTCCGCTGGTGGAAAAACGCATGGGACTCACTCATCCACAACCGTTCGTTGCTCTGGTTGGTTGTAGCGCTATCCTATTGCGTGCCGAGGGATTTTGAAAGACAACAGTTTATCCCGCCCCTCGGATTGAGGTATGTCAATGGAGAGTTCCCAGACCTAACATCTTGATGTAGGTCTGGCATGCCAGGCTATGGTTTATGCTGATTCTGACATTATCTCATTTATTTCCCATTAATTTTCCTGTCTGCCATCTTGAAATAGGTTTTTAGTTTTCGGAACTTTAAACTTTTTACAATTTTATCCAAAATCTGATCAGATGATCTTTGGACTGACAAAAATGACTGAAAAGATTTTTGATATTCACTACCATCCCCAAAAGATACCTCTTTAAATTCTACTGCCTGTGTTTGCTGTTTTATGCTAGTTAGTTTAGCATGCTAATAACAGAGGTGTAAAGTCCAGGGGTCAGAAAGTAAAAGTCCTGCCATATGTCTATTCCACCCATGAACTCAGCCAGCTTATTTCCCTAATTAGTTCTATCTCCTGGCTAAAAAAAACAGTGCTAATTAGCATATCCAGGTGATTGGAACAAAATACTGAGGACGACTTTTACTTATTTTCTGAACCTGGACTTTACACCTCTGGCAAATAGGTTAAAATGCTAACTAGTTGCTTGCCATTCATTCATCTAATGGCGATTTTGGCTATATAGGTTAAACAATATCGGCTTCCATGTGGGACATGCCCAGACTGCAAGAGGCACTGTGGCTAGAAATGTTACAGACATTACGTCTTCAGAATTATCTAATCTGAACTTTTTAAATATAACATGCAGTGCATTTATATACAAAATCTTCATTTTGAGTTCATTCTCACTTGAACTATACTGAACTTCAGCAGCTGAGTGAACGCATGTTTTCTGAGTGACATTATGAATCCCATATGGTGCAATTTCCAAATTGTTACTATATGCCATGCACATTCAACAGTTTATTTTATTTTAGTAATCTTAGGATGGGTATGGCAACTTTTTAGACTTTCAAAATTCTAAAAATCAATATAGCAATAAAAACTGTGGATAAGCAGTTTTCAGAATGGATAGATGAATGGAATATTAAACTATACTTCATAGAAGCTATAGAATAAAGAACTTTAGAGCAATCCAAAAGTAACAATTAAAACCAAAGTTGCTACATTTTATATCTAATACAATCAGGCCTACATTTTTATACAGTAGTTTGAATACTTTTAGGACCGGATGTCATTTAATTACTTAAGATTTAATTACTTAAGTTTTTATTTAGGTTTGAAGATTGCTTGATCAAATCCAGTTTGGAGCAAGAGTTTGTGCCATGTGAATTGTGCATAATGTTCCCTAAATAAATCTTATGTCCAAAAATATCAAATGTCCATAAAGGGCTTGGCCCCACTGCATCCAGCTATATTTTAAATTAGTGCTGTTATGGGATTTTGGTTGTGAACAACTTAATGAATCTGGTGAGTGATACATTTAAAGAATGACTAATAAAACTCAAAAAGATACTCGTGTCATTTGTCACCATCCACCACTTCACCTACTGTATAATCACCAAATGAACGAGTAAACAAATCTGAACGAGTCTTTTTAGTCAACTGAATCAATCCACGCTTCGCTGAGAGGATTCAACTTTATGGCCCCTGAACCGAATCCACTATCACTGTTAGAGAAGGCCAAAACCCAGAAACAAGTTAGCTTGGCCTGTACAGTTCCATCATCTTGAAGTCAATGGGTTCTTTGAATATGATTTGGTTAAATGCCTGAAATCAATGTCTGCGATTAACAAACCCACGTTTTATTCTACACAAAAGCAATTTCTCCTCTTTGATTTTATTAAACCTTTTACTTGACTTGCAAAAGGTGGTTAAACCTTAAATGAAACATCACAACACTGAACAGGTAAACTCATCTATTCACAACCGTTCACTTTTTTCAGCCTCATTGAGTTTATAATCACTCTTGCATACTATTCAAACTCAAACTTTCAGAATTTTTTTTTTTTATTATTTAAAGAGCTGTCAGAAGCTTAATGGAGGTTACATTAAAGTCATGCAACATTGGTGTAGTTGTTTTGTTTAGCTTTTTGTCCTATGTTTAGCTTTTTACTTCTGGCGATTGTAATAAGGCATCACAATTCATAAAAGTTGTGTAAATTTGTGAAGATTATCATGATGAACAAAATGTGTAAGTATTATAACCTTTTGTTGGTCACAGACCTTATTCTATTGTGTTTTTGTTGATGGAATCAGATGTCCAAAAATACATCACAGCACTTTATGTTTCGCAGCCTTTCCATATAAAAACACCTTCAGAATCAGTGACTCAGAAATGAGGGAGACAAATTGAAAGAAGACAAAACAGGAGAGTGAAAGATCAAAAGAGCCGACTACTCCTCCTCCTACTCTCTCCTCGTTTGAAGTTGTCAGGAGGGGCAGTGTTTAGCTCTGCCTTTAGCAGCACGGGGCACAGGACAAAGCACCAGGTGCACAGACGAGAGAAAAGTGTGCAAACGCGTGCGTGTGCGCACCCATAAGCCCAAGCACTCTCTGCTGCGAGTCTTGAGTAAACAAGATCTACCCATCAAGGCTGCGGACGTTGTGTCGATACGCCATTCCATAAAAGCCTGTGAAAGTATAATCACCCACAGTAGGGGTTTTTAATGAGGAAGCGATTAGATTTACACCATCTCGGGTCTGAAAAGAGTGTTACCCATTCAAGTTGCTCAGTATTGGAACGGCCTTCATTTGTGAAGTTCTATGCTCTGTCACTTGCATAGATGCTGCTGATGAAATATAATTGGCTAATTTGACAATGATTTGTATAATTGTGTAATTAAAATAATGCAGAGAGGCATTAAGTATGGTTACGCAAAAAAGACAGGCTGAATTTCAGATTAGCATGTTACTATTTAGCATTCTTGAAAACTTTCCATTCAGGGATTACACAGAAAAAAAATGGTTCTTTTAAGAAATGTTCACTGAAAGGTTCTTTAGAGAAGCAAAAATGGTTTTTTATTAGTATTGCTGTGCAAATTCCTTTAGTGTAGCACATTACTCTTATTATAGGTAGAGTATGAGTATGGTACCATCTATTTCTATAAATCAGTTTTTTCGATCAATGGCAGACCAGTTTGAAAACAGTCATTTTGCTTTTACTTTTGGTGATGCTGGTTGTGCATAAATTATCATTTTTAATATGGTGGTGACAAATGAGCAAAAATAGAAATTAATTCACCCTTGTGTTACCTAACATAGGTTGAGAGAGTCTGTTCACACATCTTACGACTGAGACATAAACAAGAAGCCATCTGGGCACTTGTGTCAGGTTCAGTTTCTCTTACGCAGACAGAACGTTGACATCTGTGTTCTATAACTTTTAATCTTCGCATATACATGTAGCAAGATAAATGCCCAGCTACGTGCGTTGCTATAGAGGTCATGTGAGCGTCATGGGATGGTCGAATGAATCTGTCTCAATAGAACATGACTTAAACCTGCACTGAAAAAAGGTTTTCAAGCAGTACTTCATTCAATTAATAATTTTTCTTTCAATTCAGTTTACTATTATTTGTTTTATTTTTTAAGTTATATTTTATTAGTTCAAAACATTGTTAAATATAAATATTTTTCATTAAGATCTTAAATAAAAAAAAATTGTTTCGACGAAGTTACAATTTCAAGGTTATACACAGGCCAGCACATGCACATTAAACACAAATCTCGACAGTCACCAGACCGCTCTTCAAGTCAGCGCCTCAGCGGTCGCTCCGTGGATGGATCACAATACTTTACTTTTCTGCACCAGACCAGACTCAAGTTACATTGCAGAAAAACTCTGGTAAGTGAAACAAACAACCATTTAAATGTGCTGTTGTATTTAGTAGCCTGTTAATTTTATGCCAGACATGGCGCACTGACTTTATCTTGGTAACGTTAACGTTAGATAAGTAGGCCTATGTACATTCATTTGAAAATGTTAACTTGGTGTTAGCTAGCTGAGTTTACACAATATGTCGACGTTAATTAATTCCTGACCGATTTCAAAAGGGAACATATGTTAAAAGAAAACCTGTGCCATTTTGGTAACGTTAATTAATGAACGTTTAAGCATCGAACCGAACGTTATCTCGAGTCAGCCATAAGAATGACGTTAAAACCGTTAAAACAGTTAACCTGATCAACTAACACAGTTAACTTAACGTTAAGTGAATAAGCTAACGTTACATGTTAAGGGACTGGCTTAATGTATGGCTAACGCAGTTATGACTGACGAAATACAACATTTTGTGTCTAATATTGCTCCATTGGCAAACTTTTTTTATATTTTAAATTCGGGCGGGCGGGCCATGTCGGTTGGTTTAAAAAAAAGTCAGAGGACACAGGGGGGCAGTAAAGCCACGACACAACAGTCAGTCATTAATACGTTTTTCAAGGTTAGTAAAATACTTCCGAATTCAGTTGATAATTAATATAAATGTTTAATATTTTAACTTTGTCTGTTAATGTAGATTACTTGTACTTAAGTGTCAAAACCCTACGTTAGGCTGAGATTTTAAAAAATGTACCATTATGGCCCTATGGCCTTGTAATGGCGCTTGGAGACACGTCTAATGGCGGACAATTTACCCATAGTTTAGAATAAGAATAAGCCGTCACCCAACATCACTTAGAGCACATTTAACAAACCTTGATCGACTTAACCAATTTCATTTGATATTTTTTACTATCTTGATGCAGGATACCGACATTGCTGTAAAGAGGGAGATTGCACTAAAAAGTCTTATTTTCTACATGGGAGAAGCAGTGGAGGACCTCATCAAGGATTTCCTGGTAAGACAAGATTAATTTAGGGATGCGAAAATTCTAGCTAAGGCTGTCAAGTTCAAAATTAGCCATCAGACTATGTTCATATATATGTCACTCTGAAAACAGTCTGTAAGCAAAGTTCAAATAGAGATACAATACCTTTCCACTAGAACCAGAGTCCCATGCGTTGGTAAGTTTATGATTGTAATGACTGTTATATTTCTATTTCAAAAACGAATTGGAGCAAAAACATAATTTTATAATTAGTTAGAAGTAGATGCTAATTATACAATGTTGTGCATTTGTGTTTGCATTCAATTTGGTTTAAGTTATTTTTTGTTATCCAAATAAAAAGTACCATCTGAATGTCGTCTAATAGTTTGGGCTCTGTTGTTAACCTTTAATCTGCGGGAAACCCAACCTGTATCGATTCCTTATTCTTTCTTTCTTCCTAAATTCTTTTCCAGGTATCAGAAAAGAAAGAGGATGAACAATTTCTTCAGCAAGAAGCCATGGCAATCTTTATCATCAGATATGCACAAGGTGTACCTACAAACATTGGCATCATTCTAATCTAGAGGGACAAGAGGTTCTGAGCGGCTTGCCCTCTGTTGCAAATGCTGGTACCATTCTCCTGAGCCTTCTTTATGCCTTCAATCTGGAATATCCCAAGACATTGAAACTGACATTTGAATGTATCCAGAAATTCACGGTGTATATAGCAACAAGTCTGTACTTCCATTCCAATGTCTGACTTTTCAACAATGTGTTGTTGTTTTTTTTAGTTGGATATCATTTGTAGCAGAGATAGTGAAATACTTATCACAGCTGCATTTACCTGCATTTGGTAGTGTTGAGAAATTCTTGCATTTCCCTAATTCACTGCATAGTTCTCGGTTAAGTTTGCCAGCCCTTGAAGTTAGAATATGACACTTTAGCACTGAAATTGTGAATGTGTGGAAATAAGTTAATAAATCTTTATGCAATGTAAATTATTTGTCTTTTTTTATTTATTAGATTTTGGATCAGATCAAATATTAAGCAATGTTCCTGGATGGGAAACATGTTTTATTAAATCCATATCTTTTTGTTTGTTTAAAATTAATAATTTCTATTAACCTTTATTTTTAAAAATGATACATAATTGTTTAATTAAATCTATATATATTTGATTGGAGAAAACAAATAATTTCTAATACATATTTCTTAAATGAGAAGTTTTGTTTTGATTAAATCTATATATTTTTGTTTAGATCAAATAAAGGAATTTAAATTAATTGACTTTCTTCAACATGAAAAATTTACTTTGTACCAAGTTATATAAAATAGTTTTCATAGACATAGAAAATATTGGTTAGGGTAAGTTATTTATTTTTCATTGGATCAAGTAATAAAATATAGATGTGAACCATTACCCTAAAATTTTTTAATTGGATGAATGAAAATATTTTTTCAGTGTGGCTAATGACTAAAACACACTTTAACTATAATCAGATGCAAACAAAAGCTTTCAAGACAAAAAAAAAAGTTTAAGGGAGAAAATTGTAAATAAAGCAGCATTTCCATGCCAAGAGAATGGGAGAATTATTCAGTCAAATTACTTTTTGATACACATGCACTGATATTAAGATTCTGCCTGATAATAAATAGGCCAATAATGATTTTCACGTTACACTTATAAATGCCTAACATTAAAATCTATAAAATTGTCTAAATTAAAATAAAACACTAAAAATAAAATTAATTGTTTTTATAATATTCATATTGAGATTTATTAAATAAGATGTAGTGTTTTTTTAACTAACTTGAACACTGATCTAAAGTGAGAGTAAAGACATTAAAGGATTAGTTCACCTCAAAATGAAAATTTCCTAATAATTTACTCACCCCAATGCCATCCAAGAAATCCATGTCTTTCTTTCCTCAGTGGAAGAGAAATTAAGTTTTTTGAGGAAAACATTTCTGGATTTTTCTTCGAATAACGTAACTCAATGGCAACCAACGTTTTGAAGTCCAAATCAATGCAGTTTCTAAGGTCTTTGAAGTGCTTCAACGGGCTGTGCGCGATCGCAGCTGAGGAAGAGGGTAACCATAGGTCATTTTCAAAAATAAAAATATGTATAATATATATATAAAATGTTTTTTTATATATACACTTTTTAACTACAATTGTTCGGATTGAGCTGATCTGCAACGTGCGGAGAACTAAGTCATCACGTTGAAAGGTCACGCTCGATGTCGATGTATATAAAGTATATACACTACCGTTCAAAAGTTTGGGGTCGGTAAGATTTTTAATGTTTTTGAAAGAAGTCTCTTCTGCTCACCAAGGCTGCATTTATTTGATAAAAAATACAAAACAAACCCAGTAATATTGTGAAATATTATTGTAATGTAAATCAGCTGTTTTCTATGTGAATATATAGTAAAGTGTAATTTATTCCTGTGATCAAAGCTGAATTTTCAGCATCATTACTCCAGTCTTCAGTGTCACATGATCCTTCAGAAATCACTATAATATGATGATCGGATGCTCAAGAAACATTTATGATTATTATCACAGTTGAAAACAGTTTTGCCGCTTCATATTTTTGTGCAAACCGTGATTCATTTTTTTCAGGATTCTTTGAAAGTTCAAGAGAAAAGCATTCAATTAAAAAATAAATATTTTGCATTATTATAAATGTCTTTACTGTCACTTTTGATCAGTTTAATGCGTCCTTTCTGAAGAAAAGTATTAATTTCTTAAAAAAAAAAAAATCGTACTGACCCCAAACTTTTGACCGGTAGTGTATATATTTTTTTGTTGTTGAAAATGACCTATCGTTTCGCTAGATAAGACTCTTCCTCAGCTGCGATCGTGCACAAGACTTTTAAAACTGCATTGATTTGGACTTCAAAACGTTGGTTGCCATTGAGTTCCATTATTCGAAGAAAAATCCAGAAATGTTTTCCTTAAAAAATTTTATTTCTCTTCCACTGAGGAAAGAAAGACATGGATATCTTGGATGGCATTGGGGTGAGTAAATTATTAGGAAATTTTCATTTTGAGGTGAACTAATCCTTTAACATTGTTACAAAAACTGCATATTTCAAATAAATGCTGTTGTTTTGAACATTCTATTCAAAGACTCCTGAAAAAAAGTATTACCGTTTTCACAAAATATTAAGCAGCACAACAGTTTTCAACATTGATAATATGAAATGTTTCTGCACCAATTAATATTAGAATGATCATGTGACACTGAGGACTAGAATAATGGCTCCCGATAATAACTGTGCCAAGAATGTATTCAATAAATGTGTTTCTATTGTAGATTACGTCCATATTTTAGACTTTTTTTTTATAAAACATTGCATGAAAATGTGTGAAAACAAATGAATAACCTACTTTCTATGCAATAGCCTTAAAGATGATGAAGTCAAGCAAGATAGCATCACACCCCTAACACACACACACCACACACACACACACACAACCCTCCAACAGGCCGCAGGGCTAAGAGCTGTCTGAGCCACTGCTCACCCTGAAAAACAGGCTGATCAGGAGAGAACAAGAATCATGGGAAGGACTAAACAAGTCCTTTAAAGATCAGCTGAGACAGGACAACACGAACACCAAAACCCTTCTCTGAGGAACCAGAGGAGACCCCATTCATTCAGTCCCCCCACCATAACATTTACTCACCCGCAACAACTGTAGCATCAACTCTCTGTCCCACTTTAAACAGCCTGCTGAGAGGAGACACAGTGAAAACGTCTCAGTGCTGTCAAGATAATCTTAAAACTAAAGCCTCTTTCTCTTTTGTTCCTTCTTTATGTCTTAAGCAGGATGAGTGGTGGTTTGGGGTGGAGAGATGTAAAAATAATAGAGCTACTGTTTAAAAAGGGAACTCCAGCCATGAGAAGAGAGGGGGACGAACAACTGAGGGAGAGACAGAGAGTTCAAGTTAGAGGAAGCAAAGAGACAGAAAAACAGATGGGAAGATAAAAGCTGTCAAAGATGGTCAAGGTGACAGTTTGCAACTGTTCATGTCCAGAACATCAGTTAAAAACAGTGGTTCTCAAATTTTTCACCCAGCAGACCACTTAAACTGCAAAACAACAAATGCGGACAATCTAACAGTCAAACATTTAAGAAAACCCTAATTACCTCAAAACAATTATCTACACCATATTTATTAATAATGAATTGTTATCCTTTAATTAAGTTGATCAGCTGAATAGTAATGCTTTTGTCAATTATAGCTATATAGACTACCGTTAATTTTTTTTTTGGTTTTTAATGTTTTTGAAAGAAGTCTCTTAAGGGGCCTTTATTGGTTTAAAAAACAAACAGTAATATTGTGAAATATTATTACAATTTAAAACAACCATTTATATTTTAATATATTTGAAAATGTAATTTATTCCTGTGATGGTATAAGTTGAAATGAACTGAAAGATGAAAAGAACAGCATTTATTTGAAATATGTATTTTTATTTAAACTTTATTTCAATTAAAGTCCACCTAGTCAATAATTCTATCCCTTAACTCATATTTGATCACCAAAACGACTTATTTAAATTTTTTTTCCTTAAAATAGCTTGAATGTGTAACTATACCCTTGCCTCATTTCGTATACGTGGTTCTATGAATATGCAAATTACCCCGCATCCACTCACTCGCACCAGCTCAGAGATCCACTCGTTGATGATCACACATTGACATGTTTGGTTACAAGGTAGTTTGTGACGTCAGAAACACTAGCGATTTCAAACTGCGTTTTTGAGACCAGTGATTTTTCAGTGATTTTTGGTTCACTGCAGTTAAGGAGAAAATACTCAGCAATGGTGTTGAATTTGCACATGGTTTGTCTTAAAGTATATTCAAAACACCACATAGACATATAAACAATGTTGCAAAATGTTTTAATAGTTTTGGTTAATAATAATAACAACCCTGAAATACACCCAGGAACTAATGAATGTTTCCATAATCCATACAGCTTTTCCAAACACTAGGCCTACCCCCAACTTTCAAGGGAAATCAAGCTATCAATAATTTCGATTTGTGTAGGCAGTTTAAGCTATAGCATAAGAACAGCTGTTTTAAGGTAAACATATCAACTTGACCTTATACTAGTGTTGTAGTCAAGACCACCTAACCTGAGACCAAGACAAGACCAAGACCAGAGTGTATCGAGACCGAGACAAGACCAAGACTTTTAGGGCCGAGACCAAGTCAAGACCAAGACAGAGGGAGGGCGAGACCAGAGACCAAGACCAAACCCGCCCCACACTACATGACACAAAAAATTGTGAAACATGATCAAAAGAGCTTGTCTAATTTGATCTGAAAGATCCACATTCCCATAAAAATACATAGCCTAGATATGAAACACTCAGTATTTAAATAAACATAGCCATCTTTATTCAATACTCCTGGGTGACTTCCATCATTTAGTACAGTATGCAAAACAGTTATTCATTGTTCATCATAAAGTCTTCACTTTTCTCCGCCAATATAAACAATACATAAAGTTATGTTGTTTTTAAACCTACAAGAATCCTTTTTTTAAACGTATTTTAGCACAATTCACAACCAGCGGTAATTCAGGAAAAAATATCCGAATGCTCCACATGAAACTATGGTCTTCCGATCTTTTACCATCGTGTCGATTTATTTTATATGTGCAATGCAAGACAGCGCTAGGAGACGGTGAACCCTTGTTTATACTTTCGCCTGGCTCAGAAGAGAAAGAGTGCGCGCGCACGCGCGACCGGAGCGCTCTCCCCTCTCTGTCACACGCGCAGCAGTTCGTCTACATTACTCATCGATCGTTTTACATCCAATAAAAGCAAGGATGTTAACAAAAAAATTAGACAATATACTGGCAATTTAGTGATATTTTCACAGTTATGGTCTTGACTGGTCTTGAAAAAAAATCGCGAGTCCTCAATGTCCGAGACCGAGACAAGACCGAGACGAGACCAATGCGGTCGAGTCCGAGACGAGACCAAGACCAACAAAAAGTGGTCTCGAGACCGGTCTCGAGACCAAGACCGGTCTCGAGAATTACAACACTACCTTATACATAAAAAAAAAATAATACATAGCAGAAATTGCCCATAAATCCATTCTTAAACTGTCCCATTGAGTTGAAATGAGACAATTTACTGAAGAATGGTGTCACATACCAATCACACAAAAACTCATTCTACTCGTATTTCATGAATAAGTCCCAGTGTACGCAGCAAAGACGGAGTGGAAATCTTACTTGCAGAAGTCTGAATCAATCTGTCCATCCACTGTCACACCGTACCACTCAGGGCTGTCCCAACACCGCCTGTATCTGACTGACTCAAATAATGACTTCACCCTCAGCAACTGAATTGTGCCTGTCACCTCTATAATGCGCGTGCGTCTAAAGCTTTGTGTCTGTGCCACTACTGTCAGAAAAGAACCAAAGAAATGACTCATAAACAACACACACCTCATACAACTAGTCAACCGTCTTATCAGCATCTTCAAAACAACACATCGTTGTATTTTTCTTTTCTGTAATATTTACTAATGACTACCATTTCTCCTCCAGCAAACAAGCACACGGCTACAGCTTCATGGAAAATACTCCAGGGTCAGGTCTCTAATTTTTCCGTATCCATCTCTATAATGCTGACAAGCGCCTCCTAATTCTGCCTATAAATATTCATTTGAAATTAGAAAACCCATCTATTATGTACCAATTCTGTTGCCTGCTGCTGCATAATTGGTCTGCCCGTTTCTTGTAAGTATACACACAGCTTTCTAATCAGCTCTTTAAAGTCTCCAAATGAAACTTTCACTGAAAAATGAATCATTTACATCCCTTTATAAAAGGTTTACTAATTCAGCAAAATTTGAATAAGGTTTAAAAATGTCATGCTTCCATCTAAATGACACCGGTAGTAGACTGCACTGTTATTTAAACATTCAGATCAAACAGAGAGTTCATCCGTCTCAGCACGTACACCAGACATTGGTGCCCTGATGCAGGGACGGAGAGAACGTCCATGTTTGACAGAGGAGGATGTTTGATCTGTGTCCTACTAGAACAGCGAGTAATTGTTAGTCACACACAGCTTTCAGCCTGAACTCTACCCCACGGAACAAAATGTTATGGGAAATAACCTAACCTATAAATTACCAGTATTAAAATTCTGTACCATTTTGTTTAAATTAATGGGGGGGACAACACTACATCAGATAACATTAACCATTTTGAATTATAGTATAAATGTACAGTACGAAAAATGTGGGTTTAGGGATATATATTAGAATTAGGGCTGCACGATATAACAAAATTATTGAAATATGTACATATCGCAATATGTACATTGCAATAGCTTACGATAACTGAATGATTTTTGTAAAAGATTACAAAACACTACTATGGCCCTGTCCCAAATGGCGCACTTTCAGTCTCATGGACTTAAATTGCGCATGTTCGCCGAGTCTGCGAGTCCGTAGGCCGTCCCATTTAGCATTTTAATGTTTTGAAGTGTGCTCAGCAGCGCCCCCTTTGTACCCTTGAAGCGGTCTTACGCAAAGCCCGCATAGATGCAGGCTCCACGCACTTTAACTACCCAGGAATCCTTGTGAAAGGCCAATCAGACAACGGATGGGAGGAGATTTCGCTCACGGACAATTGTTAACATGGCTGAGAAGAAAATATTTAAGTGTAATTATCATTCCGGTTTTTATGACAAGTTTAACAAACATTATGATCATCGACCAGTGGTTGATGTCTCAAATAATAATATTAGCGAGCTGAATAATACGATCGCATTATGATTCATTAAATAAATAGAACAGAATGTCAGGGCTTTACTGAGTCATATGTAAACACAACAACAATAGGCAGCATATCTCCCCGAACCTGTAGCTCCTGTCCATAACAACAACCAGACCGTCTTCCTGTTTCCGGCGTGACGATCGAGTCTGTCCCAAAAATACCTCTCAATGCGCCCTCGCGTACTAGCGCTAAGGGCCCTATAGGTCTGCACTACATGACGTCACCGAAGTGTGGACTCTGAGGAAGTCCACAAGTCCGGAGTGTGCCATTTGGGACAGGGCCTATTACATACAGTATGTGACATGCTTAATGTTATTAGGCACAATTAAAGGGATACACTGTAAAAAATATTTTAGCAATTTAGTTATTTCAACTTATTTTTTTAACTAGATTGTCCAGACAACAAGAAATTTTAAGTTTTCTTGTCCTCAACTTATCGAAATAAGTTAGTTAAACTAAAAAAAACCCATGCAAAAAGATAACTCAAAATAATGAGTTAACTTTTTTTACAGTGTAGTTCACCCCAAAATGAAAATTCTGTCAGTAATTACTCACCCTCATGTTGCAACCCTGTAAGACTTTCGTTCATCTTCGGAACACAAATATGTGCTTTATAAGCATTTATAAACTTAAAATAAACTATTTATAAAAAATAAACTATTTATTTTTTTAAATGACCGATCGTTTCGCTAAAAAGACCCTTATTCATCGTCTGGTATTGTTTAAAGCCCTTTGAAGCTGCACTGAAACTGTCATTTGGACCTTGAACCGTTTGGGTCCCATTGAAGTTCATTATATGGAGAAAAATCCAGGAATGTTTTCATCAAAAAAGAGAGAAGGAAATTAATACTTGAATAAAGTTGTTATTTTTGTTTGTTTTTTTGCTCTCAAAAAGTATTCTCGTCGCTTGATAAACTTAAGATTGAGCCACTTTGACTATTTTAATGATTTCTTTTAATAACTAGTAGGGGCTGGTGAGTTTCAATCCCTTAGAAGCCTACGGAGGAGTGATCCAGCTCTCAGATTTAATCAAAAATATCTTAATTTGTGTTCCGAAGATGAACGAAAGTCTTACAGGGTTGGAACAACATGAGGGTGAGTAATTACTGACAGAATTTTCATTTTGGGGTGAACTATCCCTTTACGTGAAGTAGGGCCGCCTCAAGTGCACAGGAATGCTCGTAACCCCGATTTCAGTTATTTTAATAATCAAAGTTATTCAACCCCCACTGCAAACCAGGTTTATTTGCTAAATATACAGACGTTCGACTGTTTGCAATGAACGAATCAAACAAAAGTAATTGAAATAGTTCAACAACAAATGTGGTTTCCCCCAATTCAACTGAAAATGCAACTTTTAATGTAGTCTCAAAATTATTCATCCCTTTCATGGCAAGAATCTTTAATACTTAGTACCTGCTGCAAATCAGATGTATAACCAGACACCAGCTTCTGGCACGTTTCTGAGAAATCTTAGCCCATTCCTCGTGAGAAATGGCCTCCAGTTTGGTAATATTCTTGGTTTGCGTGATGCAACCACCACTTTCAAATCCCACCAGAGATTTTCTTTGGGGAACAAGTCAGGTGACTGTGATGGCCACTGTAGAATCTTCCAGGATGACATCTGCAACCAAGGCTTGGTGGAATTAGAGGTATGCTTGGGATCATTGTCCTGTTGGAAGGTCCAATGACGTCCAAGCTCCAGCTTCCTCACTGACGGCATGACATTGTCTCCTAGGATTTCCTGATACAATGAATCCATCTTGCCTTGCACATGCTGGAGGTTTCCAGTGCCAGAGGATGCAAAGCAGCTCCAGAGCATCACAGAGCGAGCACCACCATGCTTAACTGTAGACAGAGTGTTTTTTTCAGCATAAGCTTCATTCTTCTTCCTCCAGACATAAAGCTGATCCATGGGGCCAAAAAGTTAGCCTACAGTTTTGTTTCATCGATCCATGGAACAGAATTCCACTTCTAAGACCTATTTATATGATTTAGAGCACTTTTCAGTAGTGGTGTACGTCTTGGAGTTCGTGCCTTACTGTGCAAGCTGAAACCTCAGTGCCAGTTGCTACCAAGTCTTGCTGCAGGTCTTTTGTAGTCACTCTAGGGTTTTTCTGAACCTGCCTTCTCAGAAATCTGGTTGCAGCCATTGATAGCATCCTTTTTCTGCCCCGTCCAGGTAGTGTTACCACTGTTCCTTTAACTTTTAACTATGCTTCCAACTTTGTCTCTAGGGACATTAAGTGCCTTCACCATCTTTTTGTACCCTGTTCATTGTTTGTGAAGGGCAATGATAACTTTGTGGCGAGCAGGATAAGGCCGAGGGCAGTGAGAGAGCGGCAGGAGGCCGGTGGCGTGACTACTGATGAGCGGCACAAAACAGAAACAAAACACAAACTCAGGCCTGTTTCTCTCTCGATCTCCACTGTCGTCGCTCCTACTTTTATTCCTTTCGCTCCTCTGTGAGAGATACAAGACCGGTGCGTCGCGCAGGTGTCGCTCATAAGTAGTCACGCCACGGGTCTTGTGCCGCTCTCTCACGGCCCTCGGCCTCATCCTGCTCGCCACAAACTTCTCTTAACTTTTTGGACCATTCTTTTTTGACTTAGCCATATTTCCAACATGCAGTCAAACGTGACACTCAACAAACCTAGCCAGTTCAGATATTGCATGTGTTCTAGCTCAAGCACACCTGGTGCAACTAATGAAGCCCTTGATTAGTCGCATCAGGTGTGCTAAAGACAACACCGGTTTTGGAGATTTGTGCTGTTGTGAGGGATTCTATTCAGGGGAATAGTTTGAATAAATTTGAGACTGCAGAAGTCATTAAAAGTTGCATTTTCAGTTGAATTTGGGGAAAACACTTGAAGTATTTGTGTTGAGCTATTTCAATTACGTTTGATTTCAATTGCAAACAGCTGAAAGTCTATATATTTTGCCAATAAACCTGATTTGCAATGGGGGTTTCGATTACAATGTATGTGTCCAAATACACACAAAATTGTCAAAATGCTGGCTTGGCGAGTATTGATGCTAAACAGTCTGTTATGTCTTACGTGGAGTAAACAGTTAAGAAAGAAAGTGATTGTGTGACAATATTGGATCTGTGCAGCTTTTAAAGTGACAGCAGCCTAATAAACCTACTTCTGTTTGCTTAATGTTAATCAAACAACAAAAGACAACAAAAAATGATATAATAGATTTCGCAAAATGTACTAATATATATACATATATAGAGGTTGACCGATTAATCGGTTTTGCCGAATAATCGGCACCGATAGTTGATTGGTGGAACCATAGGCGCCGATACCGTGGGTGCTCCGGGGCTCGAGCACCCACGGAAAATACTGAGCACCCACGGAAAATACCGAGCACCCACGTGGTAAACTGCCAGTAGGCTACATTCATTTAAAAATGAAACATTGCAGTTGGTGCTATGTTAAGCATCTGTCACTGTGATTGGTTATGTCGATGTCAGTCTCGCCTGCTCCATATCCTATCCACCAATCACAGCGTTTCTCGGATGAAAGCGCCTCTGATCGCGGTTACTATGTGTCAGTTACACTTTTGATCTCCAATCCTGTCTGTATTTGTGAGAAGTGGTGCTGTCCTGAGTTGAAAGAGCCTACGTTACGGCTTTATTATCAAGTAAATAGGTTTGTGTGTTCGTGTCGACCGCTGTCCATTTCCTAAAAGGGGTCGCATGAACACATTCTCTATGAGCGTGATTTACACACACCGGCGGCGCCATTCGGCGTCTATCCGCGGCGTCCAGCAACGACTCAGGACCGTGTTCAAAATCCTGCCGTGCCACAGAGCGCGCCGCGATTTATAGTTTTATATTAAATTTACATTTATTTGTCTCAAATCGTCAATAATGTATAGCCTACTGACTTCACCCTGTGCTGCAATATACATTTAGTTTTACATTCATTTACAGAAATCAGCTGGTTGAATGAAAATTGCTGATGTAAACGAATTTTCAGGTGATATTCTCAATTCATTCAGTTAACGGACTATAAAGTGTTAAGACTGCATACTTAGCAAGGGTTGTATTTAATTGTACATTACAATCATAACATAACATAGTAGGCTACTTACATGATCTGAATTCCATAATATCCTTAAACATAACATTACAATATTGCTCGTGTAACTGCGTCCGGTGTGCGATACCTCGAGGCTGGAGTTGTGACGCGGCGCATTGTCTACTATATTTGCTTGCTTATGTATTAATCCAGGCAATTTGTTGATAAAACATTTGTTAAAATGAAGATACAATTTATACGAAACGAAATTCGCTTTCAGCAGTAGAACTGATAAGAGTAAGGTTCTGAAATGCAAAAATTTTTTGACTAGACCTTTTTTTTTTTTTTTTTTTTTTTAAAGGGCCAACGCCCATGAGCACCCACGGAGTAAAACATAAATCGGCGCCTATGGGTGGAACTATCGTTATCGGCAAAAATCCACACCTCCGGGTTGCATCTGTTGCTGAAGCGGCTGAGAAGTGCGCGCGGTCATTACACAGCACTAGAGCGCTGAAGAGACTGCTGGCATTATACAGAGCGAGAGCGGCCTCTAGAGGACAAATAATAAACTATCACTGGCTGAGTTGTTTACATTAACACGTGAGGCACCCGCAGCTAGGGCTGTTCGATTCCGGATTTTTTGGAATCGATTCCGATTCCGATTCCTGTTTCTGGAATCGAAAAGAATCGATTCCAAGAATCGATTCCAGACTGTTATTTTCGATTCTTTTTTTTAAAATACCAACACCGTGTCAAACATTGTCACGTCTTTTACCGTGCCACGGTGCCACACAGCGAGAAACTTTGTACACCTGGCGTGACAAGCGAGACGTATTGCGTGCTGTTCTGTCATAAATAAAACGAGGCATTTACTTCGGGGATTTGTCACGCGTGCTTCCTGCGTCAGGTGTAGACAGACACAGTGTAAAGACTATGAATATGTTCACCATATAGCTACATGGTACTAGATTCTATTTATATACATAGGCCTACCTACACACACGTACACACGAGAGAAACCGAAGTGTCCGAGCATTAGAAATTAAGTGGTACATGGTAATATATAATTACTATTTAAGAGGCACGGAAGTTCGATTTATGGACAACAATAATCAGTAGGCTACAAATGTCTTATTTAATAAATATAAATAATACGAACACATAAACATTCAAATGGTGGATTAAATAAGATTGGATTTGTGTAGTAAGATTTTATAACTAATCACTGCACCACAACCAGGTTTTACAGTTCTTAAGCATAAAAACAAACAATGACTCTGAATTTTATTCACTGACATCGGGATGTTGTCAGTGCAAGTCGGTATCACGAGAGCTGTGGAGATGATCATTCTGCAATTAACCAGGGCAGTGTTGGGAAAGTTCATTTTCTACATGAACTAGTTCAAAGTTCAGTTCACAAATTTTTAAATAAACTAGTTCAGTTCATAGTTCATATAGCCTACTTCAAAAAAATGAACTATAGTTCATAGTTCTTTTTTTCCATATGTTGCTGCGAGCAATTATTATTGCCACAGCCCATATACAACCACAGAGCAATTATTTTATCGACTGGCAAAGTTTGCACAGAAATGTAAGATTTTTCCCATCCTCACCGACCTTGTCATAAAACTCGTTTAAATGCAACGCCTCCTCGCTCGCTGCTTTGTCGACGACATGCTGCTTTTTGTTTTGATGACGCATGCGGCGGTGCGCGACACTGGTGACTGATGTTGCCAGATTGGGTGTTTTTTTTCGCTACATATTAAGGCCTGTTTACGGTGTGTTTTAGCTGGGTTTTCGCCTGGAAAGCTCTAGAAATCTGGCACCCTATTGAACAAAGTTAAACAGAGAGCGCGCGTTCACAGACACCAGAATGAACGCGTTAACGTTCATCAGGCAGTAATTCAGTAAGTTCAGTTCACGTACAGCACTGTTTGGTGGTCTGTAAAAGGCTGTGAACTAGCTGGCCTAATCATTTATTTAGTCTGAACTTTATTGCTTTACAGGTGACGTCTGAAGTGATTGTGTTGACAAATTAAACCGGCTACAGGCCGCGGTTTTTGTTAAAAAAAAAAATCTTAGAGAGGAGTCGATTCCTCTTAATGGAATCGATTCCAACCTTTGGAATCGATTCTCAATTCCCAACGCCTCGGAATCGAGGAATCGATTCTTTTTGGAATCGATTCCCAGCCCTACCCGCAGCACAGACCACGGAGAGAACACGCAGCAGAGAGAGAGCCGCTGACTGACACTTCAGACTCGCATTTAAAACACAGTCAGCGAAACGGTATTGAATACATAACACTAAAGTACATATTGCCATATCATTATAAAGTAATTCTTATATTGACTAGATGCTGCATCAGCAGAGAAAGAACAGTAGTTTGCCGTCGAGGCTGTGAGGACTCTAACCTTACCTCAGTCAAGCGGTTTAAACAATGTGACAAAAACACACGCAGACCTGACCCAAATGTTTTATGGCGCAATTGTTATCATCTATTTGCATTATTTTATATCCGGCTGGTCACTTTTATGCATTCATTAGCCGACGAAGTTGCATATTTAAAACTAGTGACGTGATTGCTTTCTCAATATTGATATGTTCATGCAGCCGACAGAAACATAAACAAATCATAAACGTGTTCGATTTAAGATCTTTTTAATCACTACAATACATCTTGTTATTTTGATTAGATAATTATCAAGTGTTCTAAAATAAAAGCAAATAAAGTGGGAGACTATATAGGCTAAATTACGTATACATTATACAGGTCTTTATTACATTTTAATGGCTATCTTTAAGCACGACTCTTTGGAATTATATGAAATGGTAACACTTTACAATAAGATTCCATTTTTAGCATTAACTAAGATTAATACAAGTTGTAGAAGAATTATTCATTGTTAGTTTATTTCAATTTATTTTATTTACTAATGCATTTGAAATTGAGTTTTAATTCTTATTTTATTTGTTATTACCTTAATGTACTATGAACTAACATGAATGATAAAGTTATAATTGTATTGCTCATATTAATACATGCAGTAAAAACGTATATTGCATAGTTCATGAAAACTAGCTAATACATCCTTGTTTACAAATGGGACTTGCAACGTGTTACCTATGAAATGTTTCTAGGTTATAGCTTTGAAATCTGTAATATTTTAATGTTTAAATTATTTTCTGTATAAAGTTTTTATATATTAATATTTATATATTTATTTAATTTAGCACATTTCAGTTCAGCACTGTTTTATTGTGAGTATTATGTTTGTTTTTAATCCAGCATCCATTTAAAAAAATATCGGTTGAATTATCGGTTATCGGCATGTACGGTCAAACCTAAATATCGTTATCGGTAAAATCCACTATCGGTCGACCTCTATACATACATATATATATATATATATATATATATATATATATATATATATATATATATACATATATATATATATATATATATTTATTTATTTATTTATTTATTTATATACACACACATTTTGCGAAATGTATGATCAGATGAAAACAGATTAAAACTATAAGATATAGTCATACAAATATTAATTAATATTTAATGTTTTTAATAATAATCACATAATTATTACAATTATTATAAATAATCATCATAATAAACATCACCAACCTGGTGTTCAAAGCTATATTTTGGTTACCAACTATAAGACAGATTGTTTTGTTTTTTAATAAAATACTTTATATAAACAATGTAAACAAATGAAAATATTCTTGAGATCTACGGCAGAAAGGAACTGAGTTAATTAAGAAGGGAATCAAGTTAACTGTTTCTCACACAAATCACATAGCTTTAGAAAACATGGAACATGCAGAATGACTCATATGGACCATTTATATAATTTCACTTTCACATGGAAAAAAGCAAGAACATTTTTCTTAATATCTCCATTTGTGGTGTGTTCCACATAAGAAAGAAGGTTTGGGGTTTGGAAGGACACAAGGGTGAGTAACATTTTTCCTTTAAACACACAACCACCAAGCCATCCCACACTGTACCAGAGTTGTATCAGGTTGTCCTGTCGACATATACTGTACTAAAACCAAAAGTTGTAATTCACAAATACGCACACATGCAACATCCTTGGTCATCAGAACACACCACACAAAGCTCTAACACTGACTGCAACAGGATGGAACCTCCCACAGAGACCTAGTAGCTATGGAAACCTCCTCTCTGAGTGATGTCACCCTGATATTGCATCATAACCCCATGGGCTAATTGGGTCGCTTTTCTCAGGTCCTGTGAACCGAGCGGGAGAAACTGAATAAAACAGACGGAGAGGGAGATGGGAGCTTTGGTGGTGGAGAAGCTTGAAATTGACTGACCAAGAGGAGAACCCACAGTCGCTATTAATAGCCTTTCAGCCTCTTCAGTCACCAGAACAAAAGCCATATGTGTGCAAAGCAACACACAGACCGCTTATGGATGAGAGAGAGACAGATGGAGGTCAGACTGATGAGAGATCAAGAGAGGGAGAGGTACGGAGCCGGCCATGTCCCCTATAGCGAAGCACAACTCATTTCCGTAAATTAATTCCTTCAGTTTGTTTCAGATAAAATAATAATAATAAATAACTAAATAAAATGACTGAGCAGATCTTTTATATCTTCATGTGGTTCCTGACATCCCAATGTTTCCTGACATCCCAATGCTGCATTTTGCATGCTCTACAACATTCCTTTAGACTAAGCATGTTTTATTGTTAATTACAGTTTTTCAATTACGTTTAAGGCTGTTTATTCTGGCAGCCATGAATCAGCCCATAAAAACAAAGCAGTTTAAAAAAGAGAATACATCTATTCAGCTCTTGGTTAATGTCATTAGGAACTCCCCTCTTAAACTTATTTTAAACTTAATTTGAAATAATGTGAATTTACAGCTTCAACAAAAGCATTATAACTGATAACTACAATCATAACTACAACCATAGCTCACAAGTCTGTTAAATATATTGCCGTTAATAATCAGTTTGCCTATGGAGAAAATAAGAATGGCTCTTGGGTACATTTGAATTCTGCTATGGGATACAATCTTACACAACAATGGTTCAGCAAAGTTAGCTGTCAAACCATGGCTGTGTTTCTCCAAAGCAAAGCACCACGACCCAAGTTGATCATAGAGACCATTTGTGCCAATGGCTATATATGATGCTTTTGAGAAAAGCAGCCCAGATAGATAGGAAAAACCTGAAAGAGTCATCAATATAATTAATGAGTAACGTTAAGGGAACTCTTAAATTGGAACACTGCAAAGACGGTTCTCAGTGAGTCAGAAGTTGTTAAAACAGATCACTACAAATTGAATCGATTCTCAATTCAATAAGTCAGTAAGTTCATTCAAAAACCAGTTGGACAGATTCAGTCAAATCAATAAATGAATCGTTCATCCGATTCATCGACTAAAGAACGATTCGTTCACGAATCAGACATCACAAAATAACGTCACCCATTGCTAAATCACATTCTCAGTTGAGTCATTGAGTTGATTAGATAAATAATCGGACCGAAACAATCGGTCCGCTTCTCTAAACCGCCTCATTAAAAAGATTCTGTTAAAAGGAAGAATTCATTTAAAAATCAAACATCGCTAAATCACCCATAGCTCCCCTAGTCTGACACTCAAACACACAGACAGTCATACACCGAAGGAGCTCTACGCTAATGAAAATATTGCATATGAAAGCACAGTGACAGAAGGACACACACAGCTGCGCCACGGCAGAGACAGAGGGCGCATTGTCTGCCCGCAGGACAGTGGGACACACACGTGTACGTGTGCACGCATGCCAACCCAGGTGTCTTTTGTTTTCATTACTTACAGCTCAGCTGTACTTCGTAAAAAACGGGTGTAAATCAATACATGTCCATGCAATGGAACAGACTCATGACATTAGCCAACAATTGATCTCACCCATTCCTGTCTTAATCATGGCTGTGTCTGAAAACCTAGTGAACAGCCTACCTAGTCAGGATTGTGGGCATCATAGGCGCCTAATATTGTTACGTTCGTTATAGGCGCCTAACATGCCATAAATGCTATGTATGCTGTCAAGCGCATTAAGACACAGCCCAACCCACAATGCAGTCCAGAATCAGTGTTCAAAGATCAGATAGAACTGATCATGCAAAAAAAAAAAAACAAGAACCAGTCAATAACCGAACCAGGAATCGACTCGCCAAAGACAAGACACAAAGAAAGGCAAACGGTTTGCATGTAACAATGAACACAAACACTTGCCGAAACAGCGCAAAAATGCATAAATATGACAGGGAAACACTCACTTGTCAGAAGTGACCCGCTCGTTCCACTTCCACTGGCGGCGGCTCACACACACATATACACACACAGGCGGACGGGAATATGCGCTGCTGTTACTGTAGTGATGTGATGTGGACCGCTGGCTTACAGCCCGCACTCCTGATTTGCTCGAAGAACTGCAGCCATCTTGCTGAAGCCCGTGTGGCAAACCAACCACATGCCTAGACGTAGGAGGGGAGGAACTAGTCGAATTATCCTTACATTTTCCCCTCATCACCCCCAGTTGCATGTCTTACTTCAGCCAAGAAATTATACGATTTTTGAACCAATATTTCATAAATCTCTTTATATATGCATGTTCTGATCTTACCATTTATGTCAGATTTATTATAATATATTTATAATGCAACATTCTTTTAATGTATATATAGGCTATGTTTATTATAAAAAAAATATTTCTTATGTATTGCTCAATACTATGGTAAACTAATAAACATACAATCGATCATCTACATGTATCCATATATCGTTCAAAAGTTTGGGTAAGTTGTCGATAAGATTTAATGTTTTTGAATGAAGTCTCACCAATGCTCAATTTATCTCATCAAAACTAAAACAGTAATATTGTGAAATGTAATTACAATTTAGATAAACTGTTTTCTATTGTAAAATGTAATTCATTTCTGTGATGGCAAAGCTGAATTTTCAGCAGCCAAGTTGAGTGGATTAGATGCAACAGCCTTACTGCTGCTTTAGTTTATGACATACGTACTTTCATAAAGCTAAAATGTAATCAAGTCCCGCTCTCTTCATAAATATCACACATGTGATAGAAAGCCTATCCAATAAAAAGGCGTATATTAAAATTTTCAATCAATTTTATTGAGCTTATCAAGTTTCATGCCCTCTGGCATGGTCTCTCAGTCAATGAATTAGCTACTGGGAGCAATGGAGCAATAGCGTCCTCTGGCGGATACTTTAGGATGCTTCACATGTCTCCTTCATCCTTGGGGAAAAAGTCCGTCACTGACATGCAAAGTTGTCATCCGTGGTCCTTTTAATGCTACTGTTTGAAACATTGACCTAATTGTAAAGTCATAAGCTGGACTGAATGTATAAGACCGTTAAATACTTAATGTGGAAGGATGGAAGAAGCGTTTTTGAACTTTGGGTCCCATTCGTATGAGAGCCCCAGGCTGATTCTCTTACTAATTAAAAACAATAATCATACATACAAACACTCATACATACGCATATATCATTTCATAAAGGATCTCAAATTTCTTTCTTTTTTTCAGACCCTGCAAACTGAGACAAGAACCGAATATGAATCCTACTGCAAAAAGCAATTCATCACAGTTAAACCAGGCATTAATCAGCCTTTCAGACGATTAATCAGCACTGATGATTTAAGCCTGCACTTCAATAATCAGAGAATCCATTTGTTAGAAGGAAGACAAAAACAGGAGTGATTGTGTACCCTAGGCATGTAGAGAAAGAGATGAGTTGTAATGTGTGGGTGAAATCTGGAATACAGTTTGTCAGCGTTCAGATGAAGAGAACAGGATATGTGTGAATCAGAATGAAGCCCCTGAGAACTGGCCGTAGAAAATGAGCTCTTTGAGTCAGAGTTCTTAATCACGCCCATCTGATATATGTCCCTATTCGACAGAACTGATTTCTCAGTCTGTGCTATGGCTGGGACATGCTAGCGGAGTCCGAGATGGAGGGGAATGTCAAAGCTCATCCTTCTCCATCTGCTTAAACGCTTCCAAGTCCTCCTGCCAATCAGCCATCAGCGAGTCCACCGATTGGCTGCCGGAGTCCCTGTCCACCGCAGACTCCTCCCCTACGTCCACAGGGACGTTACTGCCAAGTCCCTCCACTGGCTGAACCGAATCTTGCCCAACGACCGAGTCTTCTACTGTCTGTTCCTGAGTAGTGACTTGTGACTGGTCCACAGGTTCTGAGGAAGTGGAGCAACTGTGGTCTTTCTCCTCTGTGGAGCTGTCTTCTTCTTCTGCTGCATCTGTACCTTGAAAAAGAGGTCAGTTGAATGAACCACAAGAAATCTACCTAATATCTATCACACATCACAGGCAAAACCTAGCGCACCACATTAAGTGTGGAGCATGATGGTATCGTCATCAACATTTGATGTTGTCAGCAAGAAGGAACATGCAGATTTTACGCTAATAGAAGTCCATAATCTTGGACTTGAGTGTGTTCAAATCCTCCTGGGAAGTTCGTATTTACGAGTTGGGGAGTCGTAACTCAAGTCGCTTTGGTTGGAGCAAGATGGAAATGTAGCAAGATTTTTAACTCTACTTCTACAAAATGATGAATAAAAAAAATGCACATTAGGTTTGTTTTTGCTTTTTAAAGCTTTTGTTCAATTTATCAAGGTGCTGTAAATTGAATTATAATATATTCTATTGTAAGTGTACAGTACTACAGTAGTAACTTAGCTAGTTTTATTGTAAAGGAAAAATGTACTGTCAATAAGACGCTGCATCTATTGCGTCCGCCATCATTTCTCACTGACACCCACAACTCAGAAACTCTGGGCTTAAAGAAAGATCAGAATTTCCTAGTCGTAATTACGACTTTGTGGTAGCGTGTTCAACTCGTAAGTACAATCTTTCTGTCATAACTAACACGCACCATAAAATCAAGGGGGTTCACTGCATGAAGGGTAACCCAAGGAGGGATACTTACTGCCATCCAACAGGGTGCCCGGGAGGGCTTTTCCCTTAAATATGGCTTCTGCTCATCAAAGTAGGAAAGTAGGGAAAAAGAGAAGTAGCGGAAAGAGAAAACGGTTACAAACACAGAGGGAAAGAGTAATAAAGGTAGAATAATTAGAATAGGAATGAAAGTTGAAGATGCAACATGCACAATCTCACAGTGCTTTCTCACATACTAACCATCTTCTCAAACTCATGCCTCAATAAGTCTCACCTCTATCTCTAGCTTTATCACTGAGCAGCACCTCCACCTCTTTGTACTCCTTTAGGGCCTCCAACAGGATGTTGCCCTCTTTGTGGAACAGGAAGAGAAGTGGTAAAGTGACATCATCAGTGCTCCGACCATCTCCCGCCATCTGAAACAATGGGGCCGTATCACTGCTGCTGCCCTCATTATCATCTAAACAAACGTGACAAAACAAAAAGAGCGAGACATAAACACTGATTTATTCTGTACAAAATTGTTAACGATTGTTATTATGAATTAGTAATTGAAATAAAGCTAATAAATTATAAGTAAAAAAACTTAAGTAGAAGTACTAAAATGACCAAAATGGGAAAAAAAATATGAAAGCTTAGTAGAAATTAAAAACAATGAATCCAAGAATCACATAACATAATTACTAAAACTAAAATGAAAACTGAAAATACAAATATATATATATATATATATATATATATATATATATATATATATTTCTTCCTTCTGTTGAACACAAAAGAAGATATTTTGAAGAAAGTCGGTCACCAAACAGTTGATGGACCCCATTGACTTGGAGAGAAAAAAAATACTATTTGGTTACCAACATTCTTCAAAATATCTTCTTTTGCGTTCAGCAGAAATTCATACAAGTTTGGAACAACTTGAGGGCGAGTAAATCCCTTTAATGGTCGACTCCCTAAACGTTTCTCACCGATGACGATGCCTCCGATGGCCCCAGCTTTCTGAATGTGCCTAGCCTTCTCTGCAAACATGCACTGGCCTCTCTGCAACAGAGCGATGCGGCCTGCCACAATCTCACCGTTACTCAACTCAGAACAGCCGTTATAGGGCTCCGCTATGGTTACGAACCCACGCACCTGAGGGAGAGGGAAAAAGAGAACAGAATACACAATGTAGCATGGCTAAAACAAAATTATACCCTTTAGCAAGAACAGACCCAGAACAGCACAGAAATAGCCCAAAAAAGTGAGAAAGTACATAATAAAAGGTCACAGTTATTCACACTCACTCCAGAACTGCTTTTGGAAAGATCCAATCCAAACTGCGCAGGGCCTGCGGTCAGTACCACTCTACCAAAAAAGGGGTGCGACACAATTTGAACAGCTCGTGGAGGAAGCTGTTCTTTCTGTTGCTGGCTGGAGAGCTCCATCATTTCCTGCATAAAACGCATGCCGTCCTCTGCAGCGACTGCACTCACAGCCTGTAGAGAGGATTCAAGTTTCAATCTATAGATAAGAAATACAACTTGTATAGTATAATTCTTATATCTAGGTCTCTGTATAGTACCTGTGTTGCGTGCTGAACGAGTTGTACTCTGCCATCCTTGAGGTGGATGAGACTCACACCCATCCGCCTCAGCAGCTCCAGATGTTCAGGGTTATTGGCCATGAAGTCTTGAGCCCTAAGAGGAGGACGGCCCATACCAGGCTCTCTGAGAGAGATGGAAAAAAAAAAAATCAATGGTTTATTGAAAATCTCCTGTAATTTCCACCAGACCGTCTGCATTTTTTATATTTAAATATACAAATTACAAACTGTATTTATTTATTTATTTATTTATTTATTTATTTATTTCATTCATATATCATTTTTCAGTGTTCAATTATTATTGGTGCTTAATTATTATTAATGGTTCATATTATTATTATTAATAAATTAAGGAAACGTGTTTTTGCTGCTTTTTTGGTGGAAACCCTGATACCTTTTTTCAGGATTTGTAGATTTAAAAAAAGTTAAAAAGAACAGCATTATTTATCACTAAAATTGTTTTGTAACATTATGTCTTTACTTTCACTTCTGATCGATTTAATGCTTTCTGAATAAAAGTATTAGTAAGCATAAGAGTTAAAAGAAATCTTAATTTTATATATATACATAAAAATTACATAATATGTGTTATTATGTAAAATGCTTTTTGAACATAGTCCAGCTGATTATATCACTTTCTCACCGATGAATGGTCGGGCGCAGACAACTCTTATCCACTGCGCTTCGGATTGGTTCACGGAGATTGCGTGGGAAGGCGGGATCAGGAAAGAGTAGGCGGGTGTTAGGGCAAGTCCACTCAAAATTTGAGTCATCAAGCTCCTCTCCGGCCTTGGGGTGACAGAAAGATATTATATCAACATTTGATTAGAGAAACAAGTAGACAACCAGTAAAAATAAGCTTAGTTATTTGTATTACGTAATGTTATGACTTGAAAACAGAGCTAGATGATTAAAGTCTACTCTGACCAGTGTTACAACATAGAGAGGCAAGCAGAACTGTTATAGTGCTTATGTGCAGTACCATACTGTTGACGACAGGGGGCGCCTGTGAGTTTGAGGCGGTGGAGAGGGAAAGAGGCAGCAGATGAGCTTCTGTGGTAAAGATATAGTCCTCTACATTAAAAGGCAAATCCTCCTCCTCAGCAAACAGCAGAAACAGGTACTTAAACATCTCCGCCAGGAAAAACGAGTCCATGCTGAAACACGTGGGCGGTGATGAAGGGAAATAAATATGCCGTGAGACAGCTTGCCACCCACTCTTTACTCATAAATGCTCACTTTTAAAAATCCACTTAAACTATTTGTACAAAAATATATACCACATAAATCAACATCCTCTTTAACTATCCACAAACTCCAGTTCTTACCGGTCCTCGTGACTTCCCGTCCTCACATCCTTCATTGCAGCGAAGCCACAGGGAACTCGAGCAAATCGGTTCAGGTTCTCCAGTACGGTGCGGCCCACCTCCAGGTAATATGGATCTCTGGTTGCCTTCAGAGGAAATTCACAGTTAATCATTTGTATCGTCTCCCTGGTTTACTACATGAAAATACACAGTCGAATGCACCTCAGCAGGAGCAATGCCGCGTGAATGGGGTCACATTTGCAGGTTGATATGAAGGAACATGATGGAGAGGAAAGGAGATGTTGTACTGAGATTTGTTTGAGAACTCAGTTGTACCTTATAAAGGAAGTAAGTGCTTTCTGCAAACTCTGGCCGCAGGGGGTGCTGAGCCCAGTGAACCCTGAAATCAGTGGTGAACGCCTGGCGAGACAGTACGTGAGGAAGCAGGGCAGTCAAGAAGAGTTTATAAACCACAGACCGTGATGACATTCAAAATACAGACAGCTGAAAAAAGGATCTACCTCAGGAAGGAAGTTGTGTTTCTTGGTAACTTGATAAAGCATTTCATGCGTCTCTATGGCTGGCCGGATATCTCCCTTTAAAACCTGTAAAGAGCAAAACTCTTATGTTTGGATATTCATAGCAAACTCAGAGAGACATTGACCTCACTGATTTCTCACCTGCAATCCTGGGAAAAAGGCAAGCAAGGAGTCCATCCAGGTGCGGGCTGGCAGCAGGGGTTTGTGGATGTGGACGTCCAGTAGCAGAGGTGGTTGGCTGATGTACTTCATAATGGATGCATAGTGCTGAAAAATGTCAAACGATCACAATTCATGAATTCAGAAAGAAGATAAAGAGACCCGTTATTTCATGGTAGACAAAACTAAAATGCGAGTGGCATTAGATTAAGTATGAACAATTAGGGTGGGACTTAATTGTATCCATCTGGGATTGATTGGATTAGCAAAGTTGTCTAAATATGACAGGTGTTTAGAGGAAAGGGCTTGAAAAATAAGAGGGCTTTGTGACGCAAATCAAAAAGGAGATTATGATGTCTTTAACAAAAGAATGAGTGATACTCACAGTGTTAAAGCGATGCAGATATTGGTCATCTCCCAGTAATATATAAGCCTTCATCAAATACTCATAATAGGAATCTATGCCTGCTCCAACTCCACTGTCTGTTATGGGAACAATGACAAAAAAAATCATGATTCTGACTTGACCTTATTTGTCTGCATATGAGTACAGTTGTTTTATGTTTTGGGTGGGTTGTTGAGTATAGTTTAGCCTCACCCCTGCGGACCCACTCTCCTGAGTGGATGTTGATGGTCGTTCCCACTAGATTACTGTTTCTCTGCCTCTTTTCCCAAAGGAAGTCAAGAGCCCTTCTCGCATGAACCTGTGAACAATACAATGAAACATCAACACCTAAATAATGGCCTATTTACAATATATTTAGTCATTGTAAATCTCTTTCACCACACAAAATGAGAACATTCCTGACCTCATAATACTTTTCATAGTGCACAACACAACGGCTAACTCTAATGATGTTTGTGTCTTACAAATGGCACAGTTATGTCATAAGAGATCTATGTTGTAATTCTGTAGACTGAATGAGTACAAACATTCCAGGAATCAACACTTTAGGCCGAAATGACGTCAGTGCTCCATTGTTAGTTTGTTACAAAACAATCAGTGTTTCTACTAGCTTGGTGACCTTAAAGGTGCTCTAGAATGTGAAATTGAATTTATTTTGGCATAGTTAAATAACAAGAGTTCAGTACATGGACATGACATACAGTGAGTCTCAAACACCATTTTTTCTCCTTCTTATTTAAATCTCGTTTTTGAAAAAAAAACCTGAATAATAGGCGAATCTCCACATAACACCGACTGTGACGCAACAGTCGGGATCATTAACATGTTGCCTCCAAAAATTTGCATATGCCAGCCCATTTCAATGCCAGGCGGAACTGCGCAGCCGAATCATCGAAACAAGCGAGGATCAGAGGGAAAATGGCAGATCATGGAAATAAATGTTATGTTCCAGGCTGTGCAGGTGATGTGAGGACTTTTCATACCCTTCCCACAGAAAAGAAATGTCAACAGGCGTGGTTGATGTTTATCTATAATCGGATACCGCAACAGTTTAATTCGAAGTTGTTAAGTTTGCTCTGCCCATTTCACCACGGACTTATTTTCTAACCTGGGACAATATCAAGCAGGCTTCTCTCAGTGAATAAATTATATACAGAAAGCGATCAAAAAACAATCTTTCCACACAGCGCGAGTTTATCTGGACACTTGCCAAACTCGTTATGAAATCAATGACGCATGTTACACTGTTCCACGAAGCTCTTACTGTATGTACATCATCGTGTTTGCATTGGTGAAAGCATTAGAGAGAGTGCAAACACTGCGTTGCAATGATAAGATCTTCAGTCTTGCGATCAACAGACTGTGTCATCTGCTCAATGCTCATCACAGCAACATTTTATGTGATGGAAATAGATTTAAAATCTATAAACATCTCACGATTCGTTAATCTCGATAGCTGTAATATTAAAAACGTACAATAGCTCTGTTTCACATGTAATTCAAGCATGTTAGCCAATCACAGCAGTGGCCGGTTACACTGAATCCCACAGCAGACACACCCCTTCAAACAGTGTGTTCAAATAGAGGCTAAAATCAGGCTAGGAAAAATGCCTTTTATTTATAAATGATGACTATTTTTGATCTAAAAAAATACTAACATTATAAGGGCAACCCAGAAAACATTATAAAATAATAAAATAGCCCCATTCTAGGGCACCTTTAAATGCTTTGTTCAAAATGAATTATACAGAACGCAAGGTTTTCAAACATTTCTCTGGAGGTTAAACAAGGACATATCTGAATGTTATAACTTCAGAAACGCAACAAAAGTGACATTAGTTGAAATTTGCAACATGAAGCCATTGTAATATTTTACCTCAAACGTAGGGTCTCCAGTAAATCGGCTCAAGGCTGCAAATTCAAGGATGATTGTCCCGGCACAGGCGGTGCAGGTGTCCGTTTCGGTGCCTGTACGGGTCTCAGGTCCACGAACTCCATAACGCAGGTTCACCTGTAAATGCAGCCAATCATTAATCAGAGTCATAATCAAGGGATTTATCACAGAATATTCCCCAGCAGGATTTATTTTAATATACACTACCGTTCAAAAGTTTGGGGTCTGTGTTTTTTTTTGTGTGTGTTTTTGAAAGAAGTCTCTTCTGCTCACCAAGGCTGCAATTTATTTGATTAAAGATACAGTAATATTGTTCAATATTATTACTATTTAAAATAAATGTTTTGTATTTTAATATATATTCAAATATAATTTATTCCTGTGATGGCAACGCTGAATTTTCAGCAGCCATTACTCCATTCTTCAGTGTCACATGATCCTTCAGAAATTATTATAATATGCTGATTTAGTACTCAAGTATCATTTCTTTTTATTACCAATGTTGAGAACAGTTGCGCTGCTTAATATATTGTTAAAACTTGTGATACAACTTTTTCTGGATACTTTAATTAACAAAAAGTTCCAAAGACCAGCATTTTGTCTTCACAGTCTTTATTGTCACTTTTGATCATTTTTTGTATGTGTCATTGCTAAATAAAAGTATTAATTATTTCAAATCAATAATGGGGGATTAACAGAGGGATTAACATTAAAGTGGACATTAAAGTTAACAAAATTACATTAAAGCGGGTTATTTAACTATTAAATAAGAATTATTGGTAACACGCTAATAAAGCCTCATTGGTTAACATTAGCTAATGCACTAACTAACATGAGCAATATATTTTCACAGCATTTATTAACCATTGTTAATGTTAGTTAATAAAATGTCACGTTTATGTTAATTCATAGTGCATTAATAACTAATGTTAACAAATACAAGCTTTCTTAAAAACCTTTCTTGCATTAGTAAATGTTGAGATTAACATTAATAAAGATAAATAAACATTGTAGAAGTATTGTTAATTGTTAGTTCATGTTAACAAATGAAACCTTATTGTAAAGTGTTACTAAAATATTTTATTATTTGAGAAAAAAACAGCTGCGGAATATTACACAAGTATAGCTCTATGCAGTAAATGTTTTTCCTTCATTATAAAAAAATTGCAGAATGCTGTGATGGACCAATCAGAATGAGGTATTCCAGAGAGACATGTAATAAGTTGAGAATGCTTTGTAACTGAATGTCTGTAAAATAACAGCAACTGTGAAAGGGGCAGTCATGCTGTTGATGTCACAGAGTTAATTTTCCTAAGGCAGACATGCAACAAACCAATGCAATGCCCAGAACAGCCGAATCAACAGAAATTGTCTGAATGTGGGTGTGTGTGTACTGTATAGGCATAAAGATAAATGAAAAAAAAAAACACTTTTCATGTACAACATATTTTCATGTTGACATTTAATCAATCATATTGCATATGCAATGCATGTACATGCATGCTTTCACTCACTCTAGGGTAAGGCAGGCCACTGCTGGTGTTAAATGCAGGTAGCAGTCTGAGTCCAAGATCTTTGGCCATGTGCAGCAGCTCATTCTGGTACCAGAGCATTTGCCCACTTTCTTTCATCATGATGGCCATGGAATGGCCTCCCAGCAGTCCACTAAAAGAACAGTAAAGAATTACACAAGCAAAACAGCCACAATTTACTAGATAGATTTTAAATGCAGTCGTTTACCACATCAGTCCACCTTAAACCTCTTGACAGAGATGTCTTACTCACCCAAGCACCCGGATGTTGGTCTCGAATACAGACACCACAATGTCATTATCCAACCGTACATCCTTTAATACTCTCCTGACTGCTTCCTCAAACTCCACTGTCTTATTTAACAGCTGTGAGATGTAAGAACAGGTCATAAGCAAATAACTTTGGGCTTAACTGTAAATATGAGTGTTTGCAAAAGGGTTCAAGTTCTGTTTGAGATGTTACTCACTGCAAGAGTGTCAAGAGTGTCGATGAGGGTGAGGGAGAACCTGACGGAACGGGAAAACGTTTTTTTCATCTCAGTTTTTTACATTTCTTTTAAAATAAATGAATAAAGATGAATTTTAACACATCTCCAAATGACTTACTTCCCCAGAGCATCATCTATATCCCCTCGACTGGGCTCTAGTCCACGCACTCGCCCACGACAAGTCAAAGGCATCAGCTCGTCTGCGGGGTAGGCATGGTCCTGTCAAAATGAAAAGAAAAAAGAAAAAAAACAGAGATGAAATTAGATGAAACCAGGCAGATTTTAATTATAATGCCATTCTCTCAAACATTAATCTGCCTTCCCCTATCCTCGCAAAACACTCCTGTTTTTTTATTTTGTTTTGTTTTTTTGTCAGGAACATTTATTGGGAAATGAGCAATGTTAAAGGGATAATTCATCCATACAAAATTCAAGGGCATCATTACATAACCCTCATGTTGTTCCAAATCTATATAACTTTCTATATAACATATTTTGAAGAATGTTTCAACAGTTTTTTGTCCATACGCTGATAGTCAGTGGGGTCCAAAACAACACTGAACCCTACTGACATTTAAAAAAACATTTTCAAAATTCTATAGAAAGAAATGTTATTTCAATGTGCCGTAGTTACACATGTCAACAGTATGTAATAACAGTAAATTATGCATAATTAATTCCATGCAATTAACATCAAGCCAAACCTTAATAATATACCTATAAGTAAGTTAATAATTCATATTACTCAGATCTTATTTGTGTAATTACACTGTAACAATGGCACATGAAGATAAAGTATGACCAGAAATGCAGTCACATTTTTTTTTAAAGAAATGCAGGCTATACTTTCAGAAATGATGCATTAAATTGGTCAATAGTGACAGTAAAGCATTTATAATGTTACAAAAAAGTTATGTTTCAAATAAATGGTGTTATGCTTTACTTTCCTATCATAAAAGATTCCTTTAAAAAGTATCATGGTTTCCACAAAAATATTAAGCAGCACAACTGTTTTCAACAATGATAATAATAAGAAATGTCTATTGAGGAGGACCGAAATCAGCATATTAGAATGATTTCTGAAGGATCCTGTGACACTGAAGATGAGTAATGATGACGAAAATTCAGCTTTGCCATCAAAGGAATCAATTATATTTTAAAATACATTACAATAGAAAACATTTATTTAGGTGAACATAAGAGACTTCTTTCAACATTAAAAAAAACTACACACATAATTTGGATGCTGATGGAAAAGTAGGATTAAAAACTTCCATGTGTACCCAGCTGTCAACGAGAAAAGTTATTAGTCACTGTGTACATACCATGTAGTTCTGATAAGCGTGGTCAAACATTTCCACCACTTGGTTCCTAAGAAGCAAAAGCATTTCTTAAATTAAGAAAAACACAATTTTGAATCATTCATATGGCAAGCAATTAACATTTTCACATGTCCTCACATAGACACATACCTCAGTTTGTTCCTCTCATCTCTGCTCATGGTCTCTGATAACCTGATGGAGGTTCCCATAAAAAATAGCAGCAAAAAAGCAGGCAACATAGTTGCAGAACGAAGCATCCGCACGGCTCTATCCACCGGTTTCACTACGGACTGCTTCCAACCTTCACGTAGATGAAGACACTCAAGGCAACTCTTTCCTGCCTTAGATGTGTTTATTTAGCACCAAGTTAGAGTTCCACTTCTGGTCCATCATTTTCAAATTGAATGTAAAAAATATGATTCAGTAACACCCACAGAATTTTGAATACATTCACTGTTCCAGATCACTAACTTTATAGTTCCTGTTCTTATCTAAACGTCTCTCTTGGATGAATGCAGCTCTGGTGCATTTCTGAGATGGGTTTAGTGTCTATTACAAAATGACTAAGGAAGGACAACCAATCAAGTCACTTTTCATTAGTGTTGGTCAGTCAGCTCCTGTTGCCACACCTGACTGTCACCTTGATAACACGTTGACACTCATGTGTCATCGGCATTCTACTCTCTATTGAGTATCAGTGACATTTATAAAACAACAACAAAATTACATCACTGTAGATCCCCAGCAGAGACAGGCTCGAGAAGAGCTCCAGATGGGGCCATGGAAAAAGATGCGTTGACTCTAACAGCAACCATCACCATGGGTGACACGATCAGCAGTTTGCAACCCCAGAAAGAATTAGAGAACACATCGTATTGATTCCACTAGAACTGATTGCAATTAGTTAACGTTAGATAGTTTGTTTGCGGGTCCCAATCCCATCTTTGTGATACTAAAAACAAGTTTAACCCATGTAGAAAATGCTACGGCGTTATTAAAAAATAAAATATCCAACGAAATGTTGTTGTCAAGATGATTTGATGAAAAAAGATTTCTTAACCCCGTCACGCTTTGTTGTTTAGCTCGCCGGCTAACCCGTCGATGACAGCTCGGCACCAGTGGGCATATGTTTTTGTGGCAGAAACGCTGCTGTAACTAGCGGAAAGAACATCTTTAAATCTGTTCTTCGATCATCCACGAGTGACAAGATGGTCCATTCAGCTCCCAGATTCCGACAAATAAAAATATTCCCCGTAAGAGTTATTTTATGTCAGGTGTAATGCAAAGGGACAGAGGTCTCTCAGAATCGCTGAGTGAATGAAGATCATCACCGTCTTACGGGCAGACGACAACATCCGCATCCGGGTAGCGCCGAGCGTACACACCCCGTAAACGGTGTGGTGCAGAAACTACAGTTCCTAGCATGCCTTGCAAGCAAACTTGAAAATATGAATACCGGTAGTAAAAAATCCCAAAAGAAGATGTCCTATTAATCTTTCTGAAAGTACACGTCGTATTATTGTCTGCTAAAAAACATTAATAATTAATAACAACATATTTCTTAATATAATGCATACAAATCCTCTAAATAAAATAAAAAGGAACTGCCTTGTCTATCACATATTTTACTTTTCAAGGTGTAGCAACAACAAGTGCTTAAGTGCACAATAGTCTATAGACTCTCTTTCACAATTACAAAAACAGCAATTGTAATCAATATCCAGATGAAAACGCTCTAATGTGTCTGTCCCTGTTCTTCAATCTTTTGGTATGAGATGTCTCAATTTCTAGGTGTTAAAATGAACTGCAACTTTATCTTAAATTTGTCATCTGTCTTACTTCATACAAATGATTTTGACTTTTGTATATAAAAAAAATGTGTTATCGATTACTTTCTTTTATTAGGAAAATGTAATATTCATCAAACTAAGTGGAGTAACTCAAAACCCAACTTTGCTCATTTCAAAGCAGCCTTTAAAATGTATTTTGAGTCTGTAAAGTTTTTAAAAAATCGAAAAGCCCAAAGATCTGTATCTATGCTAAAGGAATTTAATATATGTCCGTGATGCCCTTTATCTTTTTCTTTCTTTCTTTCTTTCTTCTTTCTTCTTTCTTTCTTTCTTTCTTTCTTTTTTTCTTCTTTCTTTCTTTCTTCTTTCTTTTTCTTTCTTTCTTTTCTTTTATTTTCGTGTTATTTTTTTCAACTTATTGTTGTCTCATGTTTTACTTATCAACTGTTATACTTATCAGAAAATATGTAAAAGAAATGTCAAGAACTTCTATCTTCTATCTGTGATTTTGAAAATTCAATCAAAAAAACAACAACAACAAGTGCTTAAATTACTTCGTCGTTGTGGCATGACAGATGTGCGCTCCCATAATAATCCCTAAAGCTGACATCAGTTCACAAAGATCTCACATATCTCTGTTAATATCAATGAAGCTTTCATAATATATGTTCTTGTGGCATTGAAAAAAAAAAGAAAAAAGAAAAAAAAACTTCCTCGTAAGCATGCATCACATGATTGCCATCGTGCAGTGACGTCATGTACAAACAAGTTCAGCAGCAGTAGCCTACAACGAGAGCCCGAGTCGAACGCTTTTAGCCAATGAAAGAGGAAGGTAAGTGACTGTCTTATAATTGTGGACTGAATTCAAAATGTATTTGGTCGGGAAAGAATAGAACTTGAGACTTTTCGGAACCCATTTAAAATCTGATTGCATTACATGTAGCTGCTATGACTTGTCGTGTCAATGGAATTGGTCAGTAGGCTTTGACGTTTTAATAATATTGACGTTTTCTCAATAACGTTATTGTTGTGTAACTTATGCAGAGATGTCTCGAAGCGTAAAACAGCTCACTGGGCTCGTGGCAGCTACATTCACACCACTTACTGCAGAAGGGTAAAATACCTCATTCCTCAATAAAAGCTTTACACAATCATATATACCTGGCGTGCAGTGATTTGGTCATTGATATATATTCAACTTGTGCTGTTTTTAGGGAGATCAATCTATCTGTAATTGGACCATACATTGATTACCTAATAGAAAAACAGAATGTCAAGAGTGTGTTTGGTAAGTCAAACCTATTAATTTAGTCAAAGATTTTGGGGAATAAGGCAGCATCTTTTGTCATTTATGTTATTTGTAATCTAAACCACTTTGTTTTTGGTAGTTAACGGCACAACAGGCGAGGGTTGTTCTCTAACTGTGGACGAAAGGAAGCAGCTTGCTGCAGCTTGGTGCCATCATGGAAAGGGCAAGTGAGTTATAGCATGTTTATGGAGTTTATTCAGCTATGGGTAATGATTATGTCCCAGGGGTTATAAAAGTACAGAAAACCATGCGAAAGGCACATTAAGCATTTTTTTTATTATGCATTCATCGTTTCTTTTCTACTACTTCTCACATTTATTTCTTGTATAGATTTTGCTGACCCAGACATACCATTTTAAATTAGGCAAATCCATCATAAGAAATTTGAAATATGAATTTTAATTTGAAAACAAAAAGTGGGAGAGATAAAAAAAATCATACTCAGTTTGAAAATGATTCACATACTTTTTTACATTTCCACCACAACCAGCAGTTTTACTCCTAATGAGTAATGATGTCAAATTATATGAAAAGTGTAAACATTTATGTAATTGTGTGTGTTTAGGATACATCCATTTCTACCTGTGAAATTAGCAAGACAAAGGAGTTGGCCATTTTTTCCCAAAATTATCATTTCCAACACAGAATGCTTCATGACTGTGGTGTTGCTAGCAGTTAAGCTACATATGTGGTGGACATTTTAAAGATGATTCAGGAGGAAATGGCAAAAATAACACAGTTCTCCAGTGATGCATTAAGTATGTCCACTGTTGGACACTATTAGTGGACAGTTTATTTTTTAAAGGTTCACAAGGCCAAATTTGTTTATAGGTTAGGAAACACGCTAATACACATCTTAATTTTTTTCTTATGGAAGTTGCCCTTGCCAGATGTTTAATTTCTTTATACTGTATGTGTGTGTTCAGGCTTGAGCAAGTGGTTGTTCATGTTGGCTGCATGAGTATAAAAGACTCTCAAGAACTGGTGAGCACACTGCTTTATATCCCCTTTTATTCACATGCATTACCTGCATCTTTAATGCGTGTACCACTTTTCTTTTTGTACTCTTCCATTTTCATAACAGCAGTCCCGCATACATATTTTCCTCCCGTTCACTGTTTATCCATTCGTGTTACAGCACGTGCAGATAAACACCTACTTCCCTCCTCGTGACCGTTTAAAATGCTGAGTGAATGTTTTTTACTTTCCTTCAGGCTCGGCATGCCGCCAGTATAGGGGCCGACGGCATAGCAGTAATCTCTCCTTCCTTTTTCAAACCCATTAATGCAGGTTTTAACCCCCTTTTTTTAAACTCTACTTAATTAATCTTATGTTAAAGGTATTACCAAATGTTCCTTTGTATGCTTTTCATAAAACAAATGACCTTCCTCTTTTCACAGATGCATTGAGGTTGTTTATAACAGAAGTGAGCACCTCTGCTCCAGACATTCCAATGTATTATTATCATATTCCAGGCATGACCGGCGTTGAATGTAAGTGCAGCCCCATGCCGTCATCAGAACTGGCTGTCAAAACACTAACAACTTTGTCAATTCCTTAGAATGGCACAGTACTCATTTTTTTTAATAAGTCAGATTCACATGTGAGAGATTGACTTCCTACTGTGGTTCAGTCTCTGTTTCCTCTCTATTTTTTTTCTTCAGTGGAGGCAGCTGATGTGCTAAATGGGATAGAGCAGATGATCCCCTCATTTCAGGGAGTGAAATACAGCGGGACTGACCTGAGGGATCTCGGACAGTGTCTCAGTTACTGTCAGTCCCATAACTGGTCTGTCTTGTATGGAGTAGATGAGGTATGAAATCACCTCTACTGTATTTTTGCTGCTAGTGTCACATTTCTATAACATGCGGTTTTGATTTTATATGTTTTACTTCACACTTTGTTACACAGCAACTCTTGGGAGCTTTGGTACTAGGTGTTCATGGAGCAGTAGGAAGGTGAGTGCGAACATCATGGCATCTTACAACTCTTTCTCTGGCCTCAGTTGGCAAAAATGCCTGTCCTTTCACTGTTTTTCTTTCTGTGGTGTCACTTTGTTAATGATAATACATTAGCTATGTTTCCAATACAAAGTTGCACATTTAACTTTGGTGTAAAATTGGAATATCTCATAAAACTTTTAAGAGTAAAGCACTAGTTTCAATCCCATGTGTTCAAGTGAACAAAATCATCACTTTCTGGAAAATTGTTGCAAAATATGTGATTTTAAAATGAAACCACCGTGGCTCTTTTTTTGTACATCATAAATTACTCAGAGCGCACAGGCAAAATTTGATTAAACACTGTATTGTAATCTTGCGTTCGGAGGCAGATGAATGGTGCATTTGAAACGCAATCGTGTGAGACACTTCAGGCAGGTCATTATACCAAATCATTCTGATGACAGACTTTGGTTCAGGCATTTCAGAATGATCAAGCTAACATTTGAGATGCTGTGCAATGATATTGGTTCACTGGTTAGTGCAGTTATCCAATCACACCCTCTGTTGAGGCAGTCATATGAGTTTTTGTTGCGCATCAAGAGATTTATCTGGTAAATATGTTTCCATCATAGTTTATGTGCATGTGTTCTTGTCTGATAAAAAAAAAGAAATTATCCACCTCTATTGTGCACATACATTTTTTTAAATGTACATTTTCAGAATCTTTGCACCTCTTTATGTTTCCATCCAGCAGTTTTTTTTATTAAATATCCCAAAATTTGCATAAAAGTAGGTTGATGGGAACATGGCTATTGTGTCATTCAGTGTTTCCTGTGGCTGATTTGATTGAAAAACAGTAGCTTAAAAAAAACTTAACCTATAAATAATGCATTGCTGAAGACCATGCAACACTCTCTCTATCTTCTCCAGCACATATAACTACCTCGGACTCATAGTGAACCAGATGCTTTCTGCTTTCAATAACAGCGAACACATGCAATCCAGAGCCCTGCAGGTAAATCATTCATCCCATGTGCATTTCTCATTTAGTGCTTTTGGACTGTTTTTACTTCAGGTTAATGAATTAATATTCAGGTTAATGAGTTTGCTTCTGTTTACAGCTTGAATTTATGGAGGTCATCACATTTGCTAAGAACCTTGGTGAGTTGACTGTTTTACGCCTTTCAAATATTTGGGGTTGGTAAGATTTTTGAAAGAAGTTTCTTATGCTCACCCAGGCAGCATTTATTAGATCAAAAATAGAGTAAAACATGTGAAAGATTATTGCAATTTAAAACAACGGTAATGCAATTTATCCCTGTGATTGCGAAGCAAAAATGTAATTAGCCATTACTCGAATCTTCAGTGTCACATGATATGCTGAATTTCTTTTCTTTTAATCAATGTTGAAAACAGTTGTGCTGCTTAATCATTTTTTGGAAACCGTGACACCTTTTTTTTTAAGGATTTTTTTATGAATATAAAGTTCAGAAGAACAGCATTTATTTGAAATAAGAAACTTTTGTAACATTATACATTCCTTGACTGTCACTTTTGATCAGTTTAATGATGTACCTTGCCGAATACAATTCTTTATGATATAAAATTAAACTGACCCCAAACTTTTGAAAGGTATTGTATTCCCAGTACAACTGTGAGGTTTTAGTAAGACATTGCCTTTGTTGTTGTTGTGTAAATGGTACTTTTGATTAACTTTATTTCATCATGTATGCTCTGCAGGTTTTGATGTGGGCGTGAATAAGCAGGTGATGAGTGAAGTGTCAGGGTTAGTGCTGGGTCCTCCCCGACTCCCGCTGCTGCCGTGCCCCGTCTCAAAGGCCCAGGATATAGCACAGAAAATCAAGGACTTCTCTCAGAGACATTAAAATAAAAGTAGAAATTTCAGTGAACCTACATGAAATTGCACCAAAAAAAATGGTTTGTATTATCGACCTGTAAACTGTTCTTTACACTACGGTATTTTGATGTACTGTATCTTATATTTGCATGCTTTTTTAATTTCATACATTATACTTGATTTTACTTTTTTAATGTTTCATTTTGTTGTAAACGCATATATTAAATCTGAAGCATTTACTTTATATAGTTAATAACATTACAATGAAACTAGTAACTTTAATGAACTGACTTGAATTACCCAAAAGATTTAAGAATATTCCTCAGTGTTACTGATTTCTTTACACCATTGATGTACTGCATCTTGAATACCTAAATCCGTTTTTGTACGTTTTGTTTTTTCTTGTCTTATGCTTATATGTGTTAAAGCGCACACACATTTTTTTTTATTTTATATATATATACACATTCTTTAATACTATATTAATTACACTCTTTTTGCTGGTGTAATTGTAAATGGACCATTAGCATGAAACAATAGTTTCTTATGTTTGCAGATTTGTATTTTTCCACATACAAAAAGGGACATTTTTAATATCTTGAAATTATCTGAATAAAGATTATAATTAAAAATGCAATGCAAGATATTCTTTTGAAGTTCTAATTCAACCTCACAATAGCCTGAAATCTGCCCGTTTTAATTTGAAATTTCTACTTTAATGAGTTTGGTCAGCAGTGGCTTTTTATTTTTTGACTGTTTGTTCTTACCATATTTTCTCTGGCCTTTCCACTTTATTGTTAGAGAGCCCTAGGATTTACCTCCTGCATTGAAGACCCCCTAATATCTGGTTATATAGTTATCCTAATATATAGTTTACCCCCAAATGAAAATTCTGTTAATGGTTCAGGCTATTGTTTTGCACTCCAAACCTGTATGAAAGTCTCAAGTACCTGTGGAAACAGTGGGGGTCGTATGTTATGTTTCACTGGTATTTCAGGTTTGAGGACACACTGGACTTTGCTATCATCACCTAATGAGTGGTTTTAGTGCTGACTTCACAGAACCTTTATCAGCTGCAGCAGCAGGAAACAACACGTGCAATTTCATACCAGTGAGAATGCAAGTAAAGGAAGCTAAAGTGTCTGCTGCAGAAACATTTAAATTCAAGTCATGACCACATTTCCTCTAGAAAAAGCTGTCTGAATACAAATTAGAGACGTTTTTTCTTTAAGTGGACACACAACTTTTTTTTACTAGATGCACATCCTGTGTAACATCTATGACATCTCAAAATTTAACCCTAAAACCGTATTCTGGACACATGTGGGCAAAATAGTCTTGATTTATTTTTTAAAAATACTTCCCTTGATCTGAGCGGTACAAGACTTTTCTTAAATTTGCCCCCTGAACACACACAATTTTTCTTGACTCAATTCTACGATGTTAAGTGGGTGAAAAAACGAAACTCCTTAATCCTGTATTTGGGTCAAAAATGGGCACCCACAGAAATGAATGGGAAAAACTGTAATTTAGAGCATTCTAAAATAAGCCAAAATAAGACACCAGGTGACAGCAAAGTCACTTCATCTTTAGGTTTTAGCTCTAAGAACTTATTGGAATGATATTTTAATGTAGTTAAAAAATTGTAAATTATGCTTATTTTTATGTTTAATTTTTTTTATAGAAAATATGGTACTTTTGAAGTAAATAAATTCAAAAACACCCCCAAAATAAAAATAGAAAAAAAAACACCATAAATGGATAGACAAAACTTTATCGAAGAAAGTGATATAATATTTATAATAAATAAAAATTAGGATCACACCTGAGTCCTCTGTGCCCACATTTGTCCACAATTACAGGATTAAGGGCTATAAAGTGAATACGGTTTGAGGGCTACACCGTTAATACTTTTTCCTCTCCACCCGTTGACGTAACTTACCATCACGTCCTCTGGTATTTTTGGAAATGTATCCAAATGTATTTCACATGGCAGACGTATGTGTAGAAATAGAAAAATGATTCTTAACTAAATTGAGTTGTTGGGTTATAGTTTAACGTTTTCAAGATGTTGATATCTGTTTAACATGTAATGAGCAACTGATGTGATATTTAAGAGAGTCCGAAATAATCATAGACATGCGAAATAATAAGGGCCACAGTTTAAATATTAAGGCGAGTTCAAGATCTAAGGTTAGGCTAAAATCTCAGTGATGTTGTGGAGCTGAAACACAGTAGTAGGCACACAAATATTGCTGATTGTTTTTATTTCTTTTGTTTCAGCTATTTTATGTCGAAAAACGAATGTAAATATATTTATGTAAAATTGTGAAAATAAATATTCCATGTTGGACATATACCCGGTTTCACAGACGAGGTAAACCTAGTCACACACTAAACTGCATGTTTGGCAAAATATTAGATAAATATCTCAGGTCTTAATAAATAAATTATGACATTCAAAAGCAACATAATCATATAATCATATGCGGAACCAAATATAGTGGTTTAAAAAAGTAAAACGCTGCGGTACAATAATACGGTGACGCCGAATATCACGTATTTCCGGCCAGCTCAGCGTAGTGTACGGACTCCGGAGGAGTGTTGTGAAGCTGTAATCCAGACCCAGACAATTCACAGCTGTTAGCCGCTCCATATACACCTGCTGTGTGTAAATCTGACATTACAGTAAAATGGTGCTGCTGACAATGATCGCTCGGCTGGCGGATGGACTGCCGCTGGCCGCTTCAATGCAAGAGGATGAGCAGGTATGAGCTCAATGAGTTATCAGATTATAATGTACACTAGGCCTATGTGTGCTGTAGATGTGACAAATCAATGAGCAATGCCCTGAAAACATGGCGTTTTCTTCTAAAAGTGTATAATTGTCCGGGATTGTAATCCACAACAGCAGAGAGTTTTTAATTAGGCCGTTATTAGCTCAGATTTCAGTCATTCGTCGTTGTAGCGTTTACGTTAATTTGAAATACTTTATTTGGAATTAGTATATTTACTATAATTATATTCGTCTCCATCGTTTATTCTCAGTTTGAAAGCTGTATTTGGTCACACAGAGAGAAGGTTTATTAATCATGAGATGTAACCGTATAATTTGAGTGCTTTTGATCAGTAACAGCGCCCTCTTCTGTCTTGATTTGAACTCGCACCTGGTTTACTTCGTTTGTCTTCACCCTCCATATTAAATATTAACTCTTTTTTTTTAAAATAAATAATTTAAAAACACAAGCAAATAAGTTAACAACATCATAAAAAAGATTAGAAAATTGTTTTCATAATTTAACCTTCTGAATTCATTTTCAAATTACGTTATTTATTGAATGTATATTTAGTCTTTTTAACATTGTCTATATTATTAATATATAAAATGCCAGTATAATAATTAAATGGCATATAAACACATTTAAAAAAAAAAAAAAAAAAACATATTTATTATATTAATCACAACATTGGCTTATTTTTCCATATAGATTTTGTGTATGTTAATAGTCAAGCACTTTAGGATAAACCCTAAATTAACGGTTTCAGGCACATTTTCCCCAAAAAATCAATTGTACTCCATTAATTCAATAACAACGGCGATGCAATGAGGATTTAAAATCACTATAGTTAAAAGGATAATTCACTGAAAAGTTCGTCATCATTTACTCACCTTCATATTGCTCTAAACCTATTGGCTATACCTTTCTTCTATGTAACACAAAATGTGTTATGTGACATCTGTGTGAGGAAGACTAACGTTATAGTGTGAAGTGCGTCTTGTAATGGTATTGTATAATCATCCCTAGTTTGGAATGTCTTGAGGGCAAGCAAACAATGACAGAATGTTCTCTCAATTATATTTCTGTGCGTGCTATTTCTGTAATCCAGAGAACTATGTAGGCAGATATGACCTTGCAGCAGTGTAAATTAAAATGATCTATTCCCTTTCAACAAAAAGAGTATGTGATTCACTTGTCACTTTTCACTCTGTTTTTGACCTGTAACTTTTTATGTTCTGCTGAACTGCTATAATTGTCCATAAACATCTTTTATATATTTGTGGCAAAATCTAAAAAAATAAAATAAAAACAAACTGCAAATCAGCTTATTTCCTTTTTTCTCATTTTTAGCTTGTAAAAACTCTGTTGTTGATGTTTAGATGTCGAAAACAAAGTTTTGGGCTGTGGTAGATTTGGAGGAAATAATGAAAAAAGTTGTTCCAAATGGTGTTAATGTGTCTAATAGGTGCCCAGCAGTTTCATTACCTTTACAGCAGCCGTTCGATTAAGGTCTAACATCTTTACGTTTCCTCCTTTCATGCTGCCATGAAGGGAAGTGAAAAGGTTTGTTCACCTTTAGATTTGTGAAATCCCTCTGAAGAGGATTGAGTCAAATCATGTATCAGTGTAAGATTAGCAAGTGTGTTATCTAATAAATTTGCACTTTTGTTCTTAGATGGGTCGAGACCTCCAGCAATATCAGAGCCAAGCCAAACAGCTCTTCCGCAAACTAAATGAACAGAGTCCCAATCGATGCACCTTAGAAGCTGGATCAATGGCTTTTCAGTAAGTGTACAATATATCAAAACTACACTGAAGCTGATAAAATAGTTGACACAAAGTGCGCAGTGCACACATCCAATGAGTAAAAAGCTCAGTGAGGGTGCTCAACCACAAAGAGTTGCAAAAAGGAAGAGAAAAGTTTGCACACCACAGCTCCAAAAATAGAAAAATAAAGATAAACTTTTCTCTTCCTTTTCAAGTAGGTGATTTCAAGATTTATATACAAAAATATGTGCTAATAAAACCCATTGCTAATAAAATGTGTCTCTTCTCAAAGCTACGTCATAGAGAAAGGCGTTTGCTATCTGGTTCTCTGTGAGGCCGTGTTTCCTAAAAAGCTAGCCTTCGGTTATCTGGAAGATCTGCAGGCAGAGTTTCACGAGCAACATGGCAAGAAGGTGCCTACGGTCTCCAGGCCCTACTCTTTCATAGAGTTTGGTAATAGCCCTCACTCTCTCTCAATAGCCAGAGTTTCATCTACTTCCTATCAAGAGACAACCTTGTAATTCTGTCTTCCTATCTGTCCAAAGATACGTAATTCAGAAGACCAAAAAGTCATATATCGACAGCAGAGCACGCAGGAACCTGAGCAACATCAACACAGAGCTACAGGATGTACAGAGAATCATGGTGGCCAACATCGAAGAAGTTCTGCAGCGGGGAGAGGCCTTATCTGGTAAATAATGCTTGTGATGATTTCCGGCATAATTCTGTACTGTATTTTTTAGATTTCTTCTCTTCACATCTTCATGTCTTTTCCTCAGCATTGGACTCGAAGGCCAGCAACTTGTCCAGCCTGTCGAAGAAATACAGAAGCGACGCTAAGTACCTGAACACTCGCTCCACGTACGCTAAGCTAGCGGCGGGTGGAGTCTTCTTCATCATGCTGATCGTATACATACGCTTCTGGTGGCTGTGACGTGTGACGGATATGCGGAGGGATGAGGGGCTCTTGAGAGGGTTACAGGTGAAAAGCAGACGGACTCTCAAATGACAACAAGCTCATGTTGTGTTTTAAAAGCCACAGCCTGTTCTTAAAGACTGTCGGATCCGGCACTTTCCCTCCTAACAGGCCGTTGAATCCCTAGCCTGATCCTCACTGGTATCTGTTTAATGAACTATACAGAAGTTAGTCTGCGCTTGCTTGGTGTGTGTGAGTGAAAGAGAGAGAGAATGAAAGTGTGCTTTCCTGTTTGTCTTTGTGAAATCCCTCCATTCATGAAAATGTATCTTATATACTGTATAACAGTACCATAGAGCAGCAGTGAATCCTAAACCTATGACTTAATGATTCATTAACAGAAGTATGTTAATTCAGTTCTGAAGTTTTAGCACATTGTGGGTTGGAAAGAGGAGTTTGGGGGGCAGCTGCATTATTAAAGCTTTGGTACCACAACTATCAGCACAAATTGTATTGTACTGTCCACCCAGTTAGTCTCCTCCTATCTATAAACCACTTATACAGGAATTCAACTCATATCTCTGAAAGCCTTATGAAATGGAGTGGTTTATTAAGTCTTAGTTTGAATTTGTTTCAAATGTACATTCATGGAACTTTCTATTGTTTTCTTGTGCAAAAGTTGCCTAACAAACAGCACTTGCACTGCAGTGAGGAGATTGTGGTCATGTCCAGTTACTCAATATAGACCAGATCATTGAAACTAGTGTCAGGGGAGAGAGGTGGCCTGCCACTTTTTTCGATTTGGGTCAGATGTAATCCAGTGCGGTTTAGAACAGTATATCTGGATCTGAGGTCCTGACTATCGCATGATTGTTGATATTGACTTGGGTTAATACAGATTTTTCTTTCAGAGTTTACACTAGTCTGTATTGTATGTGCATTGAAGAATTAAACACACCGTAACCAACCAGGCGTCCAACCAGATGTGGCTAAAATGCTCATCAGAAGAGCATTTGTTCAGCTTACTAAACCATATAAATAAAATGATTCAAACTCAGTTTTTCTTTTCTTTCTGTTTTACAGTTCACTCTGGCATTTGTAAGTGTTTTTTAATCTTTGGATTAGTAGATACACTAGTCAATACAAGGTCACTGCCAATCATACCTAAAGAAATTGTATCATTGGCCTGTGGCTTTTGGTGTTTTCGTTGCCAAAGTAGGCCATTCATTTTGTTTCATTACACATGTATGTTCATACTAGTTCTCTAGAATTACAACTGGAAAGCATGAACTTGGATGGGAATTTCTAGCATGACATCATTAAAAAGTTATGTGTCATATGTGTTAAAATGTCATGTGGTCTAGTCATAATTACTATTAAAAGGAAGGGAGAAAGGGACATGCATTATTATTATTATTATTTAGGTTGTATTTGCCACTATGACAATGGACTTCTTGTGATATTATCTACTAAATAGAACATTTTACTTAATACTTTATTTTACAGTGTCTTAACACGTTACATGTAGTTACCTATAGTAATTACTATAAATTCTACTTAATTACATGGAACTAAACCTAATCCAAACCCTAACCCTATAGTAAGTACATGTAACCCATTTTTACAGTTCACTCTGGCATTTGTTTTTTAATCTTAAGACTAGTAAATGTCTCAATGCAAGGTTACCATCAATCATACCTAAAGAAATGGCATTATTGCCACAAAGGTATACTTTTTTAAGTTGTGTTTGCTGCTATGACAGTGGACTTCGCCTCACAGCAATAACCTACCTGAAGCAATAGCTCTTTGTCTATTGCAGTTGTAAAAAACAAATCCCTAAAATACAACATTTTTACAACTAAGTTTTCAGTTATATGGGAAGTAAAGGATTAATCTGAATCATGATAGCACGCCTATATCAATGTCTTTTCGATGTTTATGGTTTGGAAACTGCTTTTTAAAAAGATTATTATCATATGATTGTACAAAACAGATGCTTTCCAGGTGCAGTGCTCTTAAAAGACACCTTGGGGACATAAGTGTGCTATCTGGAAATAGTATTTTGCTAGTAGGACTATCGCATCATGTTAAGCATTTGTGGGCTCTGTTTTTCATTTGACTGCACTAGTTTAAAAAGTATAGTTTTAAAGTAGTTTATACATGTGCAAGAATGTGTCTAATAGTTTTGGCGTGCCTCGTTGCAGATTCAGATGCGTTTTTAAATTAAAAAGGCAATCTATGGGAACCCCCCGAAGATGACTGGATCTTATGGTGAGGGTACATTATTTTCATGTTGTTATATATAGGCCTATATGGGTCATTCCTGGGATTCGGTAATATTTCAACTTGGATATTTGTTTTTTTTTTAAACTACATATAAATCATTTTCTGAATAGCCCACATCATTAGGCACATATTAAACCTCCAAAAAAAATCATATTTTCCCACCTCTGGCATTTTAAGACCTTTTATTAATTTCAGTGTTTTTCAGATTTAAACACCTTTTATTCTCAAACCCATAACGGACAAAATGGACTTGTTTTAAAGAGGGTTTTACACAAAACTCACTATAAAACAAACATCTTCCTACTGCTCATGTGTCCCTCATAACAATATAATAACTACAAATGTATGAATTGTTTTACATTTATTTGAGACTGAAGTTAAAAATAGACAAATTGTATGTCTGTGGTCTCTTTATTTTTTGTAAAAAAATATTGTAAATTTATATGTTTAACTAAAACCACAATTATATGGTGTTGGTTCTCAACATGTCAGGTGGTAATCAGCTAGAAATGGCTTCATTTTTAATTGCCTTCCCTATTTTTTCCAAAATTGTTAATGTGACAAGGTTGATAGTGTGAGGTGGTTGAAGACTGTAACCGGTTTGAAGGGAGCATTGCCTTTAATTTTATATACCCTATATATATATATATATATATATATATATATTTTTTTTTTTTTTTTCTCATATTGTGCCCTTCTTTCTGGATCAACTTATCTGCATGCATAACACTGTCTTTCTGCTGCTGATGTGGCTGCCATTTCTGAGATAAGATGCCTGTCAGTGTTTAAGTGAACACATTACATCAAATATTCTATTTATAACAAAATTATGAGCTGTCATGAATTTGGAAAATATATCTTTACTGAAACATGACTATTTTATATATACTTCTATAAAAAATATCCATAAATTAAGTGAAAAACCCTGAAACATAGAGATATATACAGATTTGTGACAGGGTTGAGTGTGACTGGTTTGAGGTTTTCTGCACAAAATGGCCACTGCTAGTGTAGGAGAGTAAACCATATATGGCAACAATGAAATAAGTACATTGTATATACTTATGGATTAAAATAAAATTTTAATAATTTTCCATCTTAATTTTTATGTGATGGGGTTGAGTTGTTAAGCTTGACAGTACCCTCCCTTGACTATAATAGGCCTCAAAAATATTAATAAAAAGTATGACACTACTTACCATCTTTTGCAACACAAAAGGCCTAAATGATGTAATTTCTGGTAAATGATGTCACATATGGGTGGAGTGTAAATTATTATAGGCGGAGAATTTGGCGTGATGGGGTTGAATTCTGACTGAGGGACATTACTTATAGTCTGTTTTTTTAATCAAATATCTTGCTTTTTTTTCTTTTTCACAAGAAAGTAAAACCTTACAACATTGCCAAATTACACTGTGTACATTTTGTTAAATATTTTCTAAGTACAAATTCAGTGACCTGACAAAATGCTTAGTTTACAATAGAAATAAGACATGATTTAAATGCAATATATATTTTTTAAATTCATTATAATGGACATCCCAAGTTTTTAATATTTTATTTTCTATATAGCCTATAGATTCATAGATATATATGGGTCATTCCTGGGATTTGGTAATATTTTCCTATATGGGTCATTTCCTGGCATTTGGTATCTTCCTTTGTTCTGTTTTCCCGCCACTCCTCTGTTTCTATGGTTTCTGTCATTTAGTTAATCATCTGTTCCACCTGTATTGTTAATCATCATCTGTTTCACCTGTGTTAGAGCGTCATCATCTGTGTCACCTGGTTTCTGTTCATCAGTGTTTGTATTTAGTTCCTTTGAGGTCAGCCAGTCTCTCTCTGTCTGTCTGTCTGTCTGTCTGTCTGCCTGCCTGCTACCCGTTGGAGTTTTTTATTAGTTAAAGTTTTTATTGGAGCCTTTTTGCATCTTCGTCGTCTTCTCCCTACACCACACCAACACACCCATATTCTATTACAAAATAAGTTGTCATGAATTTGGTGAAAAAATAAATTTACTGAAACATGACTATTTTATGATTATCCATAAATTAAGTGAAAAACCCTGAGTGTTTACACACACACACGCACACGCATACAATTCAGAAGTTTGGGGTTGGTAGGATTTTTGGTAACACTTTATAATAAGGTTTAATTTGTAAACATTCGCTTCGTAAACATGATTCGCTTCGTTCATGTGCAAGCGTTCTTTTTGTCAGTGTTCGCTACGTCTTTCCATACACAACCACCAGAGTGCGCCCAACTGTGAGCATACGAAACCTTCCTGTTCTCCGTTATTGTGATTGTGATAAGTTTTCAGTAAAAAGGAAACCGAGAGAGTGAGACAGATGATTTTAGAGATGCAAGGTGCTAACCATTTTTGCAGAGACGACGAAACGCTGACGTTCTTACCCCGTTATGTCTCCGTGTGTACAGGAAGTGGGTATAGCCGAAAAGAGAAGCTGCCACGGTAGCGTGCATCACCAACCACATTGCACAGACTCAACTCTTCACCCCTTATAGTTTCTCTTTGCATAGGGGGAAGTGGAAGTTTGCGGAGGCTGACCTGCTGATAAATTCTGCCAGGCCTTCAACTATGCTGGATATTACTTTGCAGAAATTAATGGGTTGATAACTAACTTGTGCCGTGCATTTTATTTGTGGGTGCATTTTCATTAGCAGTTGACCTTGATGTCTGCAGAATAGTCTTCTCAGTTAGCCAATGCATCTTTAGCAGTGTTACACTTTTTTGTATCAGGCACATGTAGATGTAGCCGATTTGTAGTTCACGACCCTGCTGTCACCATCAGTTTTATCTATTTCCTCCTACACACTTTGTTACACAGAACATATCGTGTTATAAGGCTCCTAACTGTCACTTCTGTCTTGTTGAGCTCAAGAGTTGATTGATTTTAAAAAGTTATAAATATGGTTAAAACATTCTCCGTTTGAGATAAAATGCTCTGTGCCATTGTAACCTGTATCTGTTTCTTCTATCCTTCGTAGAAGACCTTTTTCTGACACTGTGGTATCACTGTGGCTATGTGAGAAGGGAAGTGTTTGCTTACTGTTGATCATCAACACTGCTTGAAAAGTTGCTCTAGTGTGATACAGACTGTGCCGGACAACAGCCAAGCGCTCATTTACAAGATGGGGTTCAAATGAGGTCAGATTCAGAACTTATAGTTGTAATAAGGCCAGAGGCGAGGAGGGAACATTTTCTACTCCTATCTCTTGCTCACTTTTCTACTTTCTTCCCGTCTCTCTTTTCTGTTGCCATGGTGGCAGGGGTGCATGACAGTCATGTGAAAACGAAGCCGATTGGATTAAAATACTTGGTGTGATCAGGGGTCGTGTATGCTGCACATGTACTAAACGCACCATAAACTGATTATGCACACGTACACACTGTCTCTGAGCAGTTTACAGGGAAAGTTAGTGAAATGTGTGAACAAGTGATTGGATGGTTTTGGTGAGGACTGGCAAACCATTCTAGTTATTTACTGTTGTAGGCCTATTTGGCTACACACACACACACACACACACACACACACACAACACACACACACACACACAGTATACAATTCAGAAGTTTGGGGTTGGTAGGATTTTTGGTAACACTTTATAATAAGGTTTAATTTGTAAACATTACTTAACGTTTACGTGAACTTACAGTGACTACGTTTACTTGCAGCCAATATATATAAGCAATAACCCGGTCACGCATTACTTTTCTACCAATCATTGCCTGGCAGGTGATAAAATGTAAAAAAAAATCAGTTTGACTTGCTTTGAAGGAGAGTTCAAGGCTCTTTTGATTTTTGGCCAGTGCCCAACACCTTTGAAAAAAACCCTAGCATCATAGCGGTTAGTGAGGATTTTTTTTCTGAAAATGTTGTTTCGTTGGATATCTTTCTTTTTTTGTGATGACCGTGGCATGTATACACCAAGTTGCATTGTATTATTGTATTTAATATGATATTTGGTGTGCAATATGGTGGAAAAGATTTAAGGGGTCCAATTTATTTTATGGAATTGATAAAGGTTGATAAATTACATATAATATCTCATTCGCATGAGAATTGTTTGTCAAGCCATTCTCATTTGATATAGTGACGCTTTAACCATCATAAATCACACATCGTCAGTATATTGTCGTTCTTACACACAGTGAGGTTTTGTAACCATATAGTTCTGGTTGCCATATTTCTCACAAAATGCCTGGAATCTTAAGCCTTCCTCTTTCTCCTGCTCGTTGTTCAAATTGACACTGTGATTTCACCTTTCTCCATCAGCTCTCCTGCTGTCTTGTCTCTCCTCCTGTTTCTTCTCTCTCACGCTCCCTCAATTCGCACCGCTGAGCCAGAGCAGCTGTACTCCAGTCTACAGGGGTTGTAAAAACCAGGGACGAAAGAGGAAGTTCTGAGGGAGCTTGTGAGTTATTGCCCCCCAACGTACACATGGGGGCCTGGGAACTGCCCTCCACCCTCACCAAGCCTGAAACAAGACTGACGGCTGAAGCTTGATGCCCCTTCACCCTGTGTACACAATCTCCATTACACACACTAAAGGGAGTGACCCTCGTACCGAGGTCACACTAAACCTCGTATGTACAACTCATCAGCCATATGGGAACGTATAGTAATGTGTCACTGTAATTAGGTTAGATCTGTAGAGCTACTTCATATGTCCCATTAACATAGGCTTTGAAGAACATTTCAGGTTCAGTCCACAATGTGTGTGCATATAATGTTGATTAGCACAGAAAAACTTATTTTAAATAAAACTTAATTAAATTTTTTTTAAAAATTGTGCTGCATAGTAAGGCACTTACAATTGAAGTAAACTGGTCCATGCACTTTGAATGTTTAAAAGCATGAAGCTTTTATTACATGAATTCTTTCTTTAGATTGTTTTCTTCGCGCTGTTAAATTAGTTGTTTAAATCATTTTTTGTGTGTGTTTCGAGAATACCGTTCTAGGCAGAGAATTCATCATCAATTTGTTTTTTGTTTTCTTATTTTGCACCTTGTCTAAACAATTCAAACATTACAGGAATTTGTGCTATAGGATATAATACATATGAGCTGGATTTCACAGACAGGGCTTAGATCAAGCCAAAATTAGGCCTTCGATCAATTAGGACATTTAAGTAGATTTTTTAAATGTTTTGTTGTTTTTCCCACACAAAAAGTATTCTTGTCGCTTCCTAAAATTAAGGACTATTTTAACAATATCTTTACTATCTTTCTGATTACTTTGCAGTCTGTGTGGGGTCAGAAAGCTCTCGGATTCATTAAAAATATCTTTCTTTGTGTTCCGAAGATGAACTAAGGTCTTGCAGGGTTGAAACGACGTGAGCGTGAGTAATTAATGACAGAATTTCATTTTTGGGTGAACTAACCATTTAAGCTGGTCTTCCAGTCTGCCCAAAACCACTCTAAAATCACCCAACAGACCAGCCTAAACCAGCTTCGGTTGGTTTATTTCAACAGGGAAAAGCTGTCAGTTCATGAAAACAGTTATACAGTGAAGATACAGTGAAAACAGTTATTTTTTCCAATGTAGTTTGAAACCTCAAGAGTCATTCTTTTAAAATTGTGTTTTATTTATTTATTAACATGCAATAGGCAATTATGCCACAGATGCTGACGATAACTTATATTGAACCTGGAATGTTCCATTAATGATAACCTCTCCAATATGCCGGCAAATACAGTGTGTTCTGTTAAAAAAAAGCTAGCTGGTTTACCTGCAGGAGCACTTACTATGTGTCAAGCTGGTGACTGCAGATGGCAGTATTAATAGTGTCCTATCTAGATTAGCTACGCTGCTGTGGGAGACTGTTGAAGTCGGAGGTGTGAATACCAGTCATGCCTGCCATCAAGTTGGATTTATGACACAATTAACCCATGGCAGGAAAAACACCAGACTCACTCACTTTCCCCAATTGTAATGTTTCTCTGTCTGTGCGTATGTATTTATACTGCCTGTAATGCTCAAATCTGTGTATATTTTTATATTTTCAGCACTTCCATCACTGATCTTTAATTTAATCTATCTCTTTGTCTCTCTCTCTCTCTCTCTCTCTCTCTCTCTCTCTCTCTCTCTCTCTCTCTCTCTCTCTCTCTCTCTCTCTCTCTCTCTCTCTCTCTCTCTCTCTCTCTCTCTCTCTCTCTCTTTCTCTCTTTTATTCCCTTTGGACTGTGTTAGAGGCTACCGAGCATAGAGAATTACTTTGACCTCAGTGCACTTTTAAACCAGTGGGACCAGCCTCAGAAAATCAAAGAGCGGCGTATTCAGCATGAGGTCTAAAACGATTTGCCATACCCTACAACTGTAACCCACATACGCACACTCGTAATGGATCATCACAATGGTTCTTACATCATACCCTAATCAATTACAGTTGTGTTACAGTGACATGGTACTTTTTTCTCATATAGGTGCATCTAAGATGTACTTTTTTTTTTGTAAACCAGATATGTGCATATATTTCACAAAACAAAATAATAACTTTACACAAATCAACATGTTCTTAAAATGCCGTGTTACCTCCTCAAACATCACACAATATGGTATTATTACTATATTATTGTTATTATTATTATTATTAATTAACATATGTATTGCTATTATAGGCTTGTCTTGTGGACCATATGTCAAATTACTTAAAAACAATTAACTTAAGTTTCTGATTCTGCAACGGATTCTGAAAGAGTTATGTAAATATGAACTCTATGTGTCCGCATGCAGACTTTGACCTTGATGTCACTAATGGGTCTAAGGCTGAAATGGTATGGCCTTCGTTCTTCATGTCTGTAGGTCAATGCTCATAAACAAGACTGCTCTCCTTTTCCCACAGTGCTGTATAAATAGCCCTCTCACCGTATGTGATGGCTGAGTAGATGTCACATTTGCAACAGCAAATTCCGCGCACCTGCTCCGGCCAAGACCCAAGGTCCGCTTACAGGACACGGACAAAATTCTCCCCCTTAGGAACCTCACTGCTTTAACTGTCAGCTCTCTCCTTACTTCTTATTCCAGTAACCTTTTTACTGTCTTTGCCCCCCTGAGGACAAATTTTCATGCCAGGCTGTGTCAGAAGGGGCTGCAAGCCAACCCAGAGCCCTGACCACTGTGAAACGTTGAGAAGTAGTGTGGTGCTGCTGCGGTGATCCCAACACTTGCGCAAAGTGAACCAAATTCTTGTGAACTTGAAGATGACGTGCGAAATCTAAGAGCTCTTTTTGGGCCCTATAATTATTGCTGTATTACATTTCTTGTAAATGTTAAAGATTAATCAGTCATTTAAAAGGAGCTCAATGCACATTATCACAGACATCAAACAGAAATCTAATTTGTAAATGGCAGATTATATGTTCACATTTTACAGTATCTACATATTTTGTAAGGTAACCTAAAAAGGTGGTTACATAAACTATGTTTTTTTAAGTCGAAATATTATTTTAAATTACTGAATCAAATTGACTTTGTTTTATTACATCTAACTCATTTTTAGGGGTCAGAGCAGATAGACCTATGGCATTAAAAAACATGTTTTTCCATATTTTTTTTTTTTTACCCATTTTTGTGAAATGCAATAAGTCTGTGTTTGCTGTGTATCAGGGTTTTGCACCATTTGAAATAAGAATGCATTTTTAAATTCAAATTAAATACTTAGGTGAGGTTTTTAATTGGAAAAGCTATATGTTTATGAAGACAACATTTTTAAAGCCTTGAGGTTTAATGGTTTATAGGCCCAATATACATTGCATTACCTAGAAGTTATTTAAATTGCAATATAAATGGCTCTGTCTGTTCCTTGCTTTTAAAAAATGTATTTCCTCCGGTGTGGGCCATTTCGATTTCCAGTTCATGTTAAAGGGAAGTACATTTGTCAATTTTGAATTTTAACATCTGTTGCATATTTGGTCCATATCCAGGTCATTTTCATGTTCTCCTTCTGATTTTTGGTCTTTTACCTGTTAGCATAATGTTGTCAAACGGTACAGACACTCCATTGTGTTCAGAATCACCTTACATTCAAAAGAGCACAGTTTTCCAGCTTCATGTGTGTCATATTCATAATGCTGATGCAAATTACAGGCCCACTGCATGTCACATGCTCCTCACATCACAACAAACTCTTTCTAGTTAATTCCCATTCTAGAGAAAAGATCGACCTATTTTATGAAGAAAACTATGCCATCATTGCAATGCCGGCATTTATATTAGATTTTGATAAATAATTTTTTTTGCGGATGACTTTTGTATATCTGTTTTGTGTGTAAAAAGTCATGTGATGACCAGTGTTGTGCAAGTTACTTCCAAACTGGAATACATTATATATTACATGTTACTGTTATTTAAAAGTAATTCATTACCTTACAATATTACTGTCTCAGAATTGTAATGCGTTACATTACTCCTGTATTACTTTTGAGTTACTTTCACCAAAATAAATATACAGAAGTAGAACTTAACATTCTAAAATGACTAGGGCTTTAACGATATGCAAACCGAAATCGCGACACTCAGATCCACGAACCTGCAGAATCGCGACACACCCCTTCCAACTCCCAGTGTTATCCATACCAGATCCAATGCTACCACATCTTTAAATTACTATTAGTATTATTTGAAGTTAACTTAACATTATAAAATACGTAGACCTACACCACAAAACAAGTTGAGGATAAATTATTTAAAATTTGGGAATTCCAGCGTTATGGACATGACATTTACTGTCAAAACTTGAAAAATAAATTCTCAGAAAATGCATTAATACCAAAATATTAAAACGTCTGTTTATCCATTGGCTACTCCCTGAAAGGAGTCCAGACATTAGAAAAATATCAGTCTACACATGCGTTTTAATTTTAGGGAAATAGACAGTCATGCGTGACAAAAAAAAACTTTAACTTTTAGGAGGCAACGATTTTTGTTGTTGTAATTTTGTGAATTACACTGCGCAAATCGGATGAAGAAGGGTTGGCTCTCCACAGAACATAAAATATTTATTTTATTTTATTTTTCGTGTTCGCATTTATGAGGAAAAAACAATGTTACAGACGTGACAGTTCGGTTACGGACGCGAGCGCTCTGAAGCGGCACTAAAAGACTGCTTTAAAACTTTCACAAAGACCTTACACAGAAGACACAAAGCCTTTCTTTAAAGTGAATTTCGTTTTGTATTAATTGTATCTTAATTTTAATCTATGTTTCATCAACCACTTGCATGGATTTTAAATATAGCAGACGATTATAAATAATCACGACACGGAGGACAATTCACTCATAAATGAACCGAAACTCAGCGTATAAGTTAGCCTATTCACGGACCTGAAAAATATATGTATATTGAAATGTCTACTTGTAAAACAGAACAATTCAAAACGAAAGAAAACAGACTGCTCTCTGCTTATGAAATGAAATGTGCATTTCTCTCTGGCGCACTCCTACTGCGAAGATCGCGAGTCAGCATCGTCAACTTCATCCTGCCTTTATTAATAAACAAGTAAAATGTCTCCTTGCTATATTTGACATATTCATAATCATTGCTTTTGCCGGTTCTTTGTGACAGCTCTTAGGTGCTTTATCGGCAGCGCCGCTGCCCCAAATGAACGCGTCACCACCGCATCAAAAACATGATTGCGTGATGAAAACATGAAAAATACCACATAAACATAGCCTAACTGTTTAGAAAGAAAACACAGAACGAATAGCCTTTTGCGCATACGTCCATCTCGCGAATGCACAGTCTTCTTCATGCCATCTTCACCACCACTGGCCAGCGCGAGCACAGAGGCCGAGATCATACCTCACGGCACTCCTGTAAAAAATAAATCGCTATACAAATATATCAGACGCTGCCATATAGTTTTTATCAACAGACTTGGACACCACACGCGACTATTGACTGACCACGAACAGGTAATTTAGCCTGCTTGTCTCGCGGTCTTGCTGTGTAGGCTTTTTTTTTTTTTTTTTTTTTTTTTTTACAATTAAAACTAAAAGTCTGTTGTAACTTGTAACGCAAGCCTTACTGGACATGTACCGAGTAAAATATTACTGAAAATTGATTAGTAATGCCTTACACTACTGCGTTACAGCAAAAAGTAATATGTTACTGTAATGCATTACTTTTGTAACGCGTTACTCCCAACACTGGTGATGACCTAATGTGATGATGCATGGGTATGTTGTGAATAAACGAATTAGAAACGATGAGCAGAGCATGTTAAACTAAACCATGCATTGTCTTTTCCCATGCTGTCATCTACCTGCCTCTTTCCCAAAGGTTTGCAAAGTGTTTCTGATGTATACATAAAGTATTGATGAGTTGCACACAAAAAAAATCCCTTAATCGTTTTTGTTACACATTTGGATTTGAAGATCTTAAGCCTTTGTGATCAACACACTCTCATCTTACAGCCACTGCTACAGTTTTTGCTGTGCCATCCAGTTTATGTTGAAGTGTAAATGAAAGGTCACAGGAAGAGTGATATAATTTACCACTAAATATACCCCTCACTTCCTATGCCCTCTCTCCCATTTCATTTTAACGGAGTGAGAGATAGATGATGCTTCCGTCAGATTTCGTCAGTATCTATCTATCTATCTATCTATCTATCTATCTATCTATCTATCTATCTATCTATCTATCTATCTATCTATCTATCTATCTATCTATCTATCTATCTATCTATCTATCTATCTATCTATCTATCTATCTATCTATCTATCTATCTATCTATCTATCTATCTATCTATCTATCTATCTATCTATCTATCTAATATTCTCAATCTGGTAACTTCCTCCTTAAATGTCAGGGCTGAGTTTTTGGTGTGTACTAAGTGTAGTTTCCCACGCTGATGAAGGGTGGGCAGAAGAGGTGGGGGTGTAGGTAGCCAATCGTGAGGCAATCAGTCTTCTGATGCCACCTAGCCGCCATATATCAGTGTTTTATCTGGCCCACTTGACGCATTTCTACTGAGATAAATCACCCTTTGGATGGCAGGCCATTAAAAATTGTCCCAGCAGTTCCCAGATGACCTTTGCCTTATCATGGGTACATTAATTCATTTTGATATTTACATTTGCAGCCAAGTGTCCATCAATCTGGGATGAAGTTTGTTCCAACTTTGAGAGGTTGTAAAAAAATTGAGGCCAGTCTAAGGTGTTTTACTTGCTCTGCCATTGACATAACACCAACTATGTTGCTTGTTGAGGTGCTAATCAATTGCTAAATTGACACTTTTTTATTTTTGTGTGTGTTACTTGAGTTGACGTGCAAGAAGTAGCAGTTTTACTCTCTTCCCTTTATGGAAAAGATGCTTAGATCCTGCTCAGACATTTTCATTTTCTAGACGTTTAAAATAACAATAAATGAAACTACGTTTTACAGATGGCTTCAGCTTACGCATTGCACAGATGTTTCTTTTTTCTTTGCTAAATGAGCATAATCTGAGCTCAACGGCACAGATGGCACACCCGAAGGTTGAAGCCATTGTTTTTGTAGGGACTTTAGGGGAGATTCCAATAGAAACTCCTAGTAAAAATGAATAATAGGTTAGAATTGTTCAAGTGTGAAGCCATGAAATGAATGTGACGTTGATAAAACAAACAATGTTGAAATTATGCAATATTTTCAGTAAAGATTACATTTATGGAAAAAATATTTTTTTATGTCAGCCAAGACCAAAATAAACCCCAACAACAACAGATTGTAACAATCAAATTCCTCTGTATTTGCAATATAAGAGCAGTAATTGAAAATCACATGATGTGCATCTGAAAAGGTCATCCTTGAGAAATGAGCTGAGACCTGCAAGCTGTCTGGGTCTGGAAAAATAGGGAAAGAACAGAAAGTCTATGGCACCCTGGAGGAAGGCATTGTGGCACAGCAATCCCTTTATTGTAGTCAGCTAGAGAAACCAAAACTGGACCCCCTACAGGGAAACTGGAAAGGTTAATTTGCTCCATTCAATGCAAAGTCTTTCATCAGAAAGCAACGGAGGACATGAAAAAAAAAGGGATTGATTTGTTTATTTTGCCTTTACAACAGGAGCCCATTTAACATAACATCTCAAACAAACAATGGTGTCCACAGCACATCTTTGATGATCTCAGGGTATGGTGCTTGATTCATGACATATTTGTGTTGTAATGTTTTGATGTTGGTTGAAAGAACTGGGGCAGGACTTGTTTCACTGACTGATATAAATTTCCCATGCCAGCAGATGACTGGCCATTTTTGTGACACATTTGTGAGGATGTGTTTGCTGTTATGCAAAGATTTGTGAAACTCAGAAATCTGGACTCAGGTCACTATGTACCTATTCATCAAAATTTGATTTGACTTGGACTTTTTTTTATGCAAGATTGCAGGATTTATTATAAATCATTTATCTGTGCACATCATATATATAAGCAATACATATTTCATTGTATTCATATTTAATGTGTCCATGAAATCCTAACTTCCTTTTTCTCCTATGAGAATGTGTGGTCATTCACTCCTTTATTCCTTATAGTGCTTTAAAATGACAATAACTAGTTTAATACAGCACACATAAAGCCTGCATTTTTAAAGTTTGCATACTTTTTGTCGAAAGTAGCCTAATACATAACGTGAGACATTAACACATAATATATATTCATATTCTTTTAAATTTGAAATTGTGACGAAATCTGCTATTAGGCCTAATGATAATATTAAATCTAAATTAGATAAAAATCCAAGTCATTCAAATGTATTGGGACAAATACTAAACACACAAATAACAAAAATGAATGTGTCGAAAGCAAATTGATAACAAATTGGTGTTGTTGGGTAATAAAACATTTGACCAAAACAACTCCATTTTGTTATTAATCTGTTTTCTATTCCTACTCATATGTCTGGCAAATGTAAAAGACGGTGAATTAACGGATAAAACTCCCTAAATCAAACCCCCCAGAAAAAGGGTGGGTAATCAATGAAATAACGTCAACGGGTGGAGAGGAAAATGTATGAACGGGTTAATTTTGAGTCATATACTCGTCTTTGCCGAATGAGTGAAAATTCCTCCGCCACGGAAAAAAAAATATTTGTAACAAAATTGAATCTTCTTCCACAACCCACCAAAGGTTTAACTAAATTCATAATATAACTCTTTAAATATTTTTAACGACTTCTAGGAAGTAAACTATTGAGAAGCTCGTTATTTATGGACGCATCACAGACAATAGATCCACACGTAGGGTTGGCGGAAGAACATCTCCGTCTGCGACTTCAGTGACTGGGACGAAAAGAAGAGAGAAGTTCAGAAAGTTAGATCAACAGCTCTACTAACTTACATGAAGAAAACTTTCAAATGAAGGCACTATACGGATTTATGTGGTCAAACGGGACATTCTGACGGTCAAAAGACATAATCTCTTTCGAGTATAATTCGTTTTCAGACATTTAAAGATCATTTTAAGATTCGTTACGCTTTAACCTGACGGAGCACAGCCTCGCGCTGGCGACTATATGTGGATTTTACTCAAAATATGGGCCAATTACCCGGTGTCTCTTCGGGCAGAGTCATCCTTCTTGTTATCTGCTCCCTTAAAATAACATATGGTAAGTACTTTAACAACTTTGATTTCAGAACACATTAAAAAAAATATAGTCATACGCATCTGTACGGCGGTGTGGAAGCATCAGCGCTCACGTTTCAGTTCTGCACGGCCTCGAATGGCGTGTCATCCTCACGTTATTTAAAGTATTAATAAAGAAAAGTGTAAGACATATAATATGTGTATTGCATAAACATTTAAAAAGCCCTCAGGATTATTAATTTTTTTTTTTTTGCTGAGGGTAACTATTGTTTCACACCTCTGCCCAGATGTGAGAGTCTGAGGGGAGAAAATCTGCAGCGGCTTAGTATGTGAGAGAAGAATTCAAAATGGACACGTATGAGGGGGAAATATTGACTTTTTTTTAGAAATATAAAGGAATTAACTAGTTTCGTTTGTACTTTAAGAGGAAGGGCCAAATCTTTTTACTGTTTTTATTGTGGGGTAGGTGTGTACTGTGGGCTTTCGATGTTTCCAGAAAGCTGAAGTTGAAGGATGAGTTGCATATAGTATTTCTCAAGATGAGTTTTCCATCTGACGGCTGTTTATTTATGCTTAGGAGCTCATCTCAGCAGGTTTCAGACACAAAGAGTGCTAGTTGTTGCATTAGATGCTCTTGTTTGGAGGAAATGGAATAATGTAAAAATATGACTAAATGTCTGTCATGCAAGTCAGACCCAATCCCTCCAGAATAGAACCTAAAAAAACAAGACAATATACTGACTGCAGGCTTGGCAAGAAGAGAGAGGAATGCTGCTGTTGGTGTTTCACATTCCTCTCTCTCTCACACACACCACACACACACACACACACACACACACACACACACACACACACACACACACACACACACACACACACACACACACACACACACACACAACACACACACACACACACACACATTTCCCTCTGGATGCACTCATTTTCACAATGCTGCAGCTCGCCCATTGTGTCCCACAGATGATGTTTCTCCTTGTTCATCTGTATTGGGTATCATTCCTTGGGGTGGGATTGATTTCGCTTTTCTTTCTTTCTTTCCTCGCCTGGCATGTCGCCCCAGTTGTGTAGGATGTTTCAAGTCGCGTGTATTTGCTCACATCAGCCGTTGCAGCGTGTGCAATAAGAATTTTGCCCATTGTTCCCACCTGCTAGCGGCATGCATGGTGCCCGGCCACGGTTCTGACCCGCTGCTCCTCTCTGGTGTGAAATGTGATTTATCTCTGGCAAACTCCCACTTCTCAGAACACAGCGGACCAGTTATGAAATGGCCCACAGTCGTGCATATATCAGGGATGCCCACTACCAGCTGGTGCGGTGGAGGTCTTGACCGGTTCGCTGGAAGAAGCTTTGTTGTGTTATGATGACATTTTTAAATAATTCTCCAGTTTAAGATATATTGAGGGTATTTTCTTTGTACCCAGCGTACTGCCAAGCACACAGTACAAGCCTGAAGAACATCACTCATTAGCTCTCTTGCAATTTCATTGGCTGCTGTTTGGTGTCACTTAAGAACCTCAAAGGTGATGATTTTGAGTCTTGTAGCATGCATTTTGCTTAAAGGTTCCAGAGAATCATGGGAGATGCCTTTTACTTCCCATCTGTGTTGCAGGTGAATGCCTGGACTGATCATGTACAAGGCATTGAGCTCCTAATAAGCAAATCTCCACAACTGAGGTGTCGCCACTTTTTTTGTAAGTTTGTAGGAGAATCCTGCGGGAGGCCAGAATGGAGTGAGAGGCTCAAGCTTGTTAAATCCATGGATTAAAACCCCAGAGCAGGTTAACAAATGAAGTGGGAATTAAGATGTTCTGCATTCCTGCCACACGGCAATGTGCTAAGCCTGGCACCAGACACACACATACACAGTGCCTGTGTGTGTGTGTGTGTGTGTGTGTGTGGTACAAGCTTTATAGGCTTGACCTGAGAACCATGCCATGTCATGCAGCCTCATTTCCTCCTTATTGCTGACTCTGTGTATCAGAAAGCATTGATGTTAATAATGTGAAATCATTCTCATCTGTAATGGGCTTGTGATTAGGGACGCACTAATTTTAATATGGTTGATATTGATAAGCTATAATGAAATTGTAAACTATTTTGTCAGGCTGTGTTACTTTGACGAAAGTACAGTAAAAAATGTAATATTGTGAAACATTATTTGTAGCCTATTTAAAATAACTGTTCTATTTGAATATATTTTAAAATGTAATTTATTCCATTTTAAAATATGGTAAAGCAAATTTTTCGGCAGCATACTCCAGCCTTCAGAGAAATCTTTTTAATATGCTGATTTGGTGCTTAAGAAAATGTCTTATAATCAATGTTGAAAACAGTTGTGGTGCTTAATATTTTTGTGGGACATTTTTTGTGGGATAATTTTTTCAGGATTCTTTGATGAATTCTCACTTTTAACAAATTGAATGCATCCATGCTGAATAAAAGTATTAATTTATTTAACAAAAATCTTACTGACCCCAAACAAAAGTAGTGTATCTAATATCAACCGATACAGTAAATAAAACAAAATCTCTAATATCAGACAATAACCAATGGTGCATTCCTGCTTAGGTTGTGGCGAAAGTGTTCATTCTGATTGTTAGCATACAGACAGTTCTCAGGACACTTTCATTGGAATGTTGTTGCTTTGAGAATAATCAGGTTTCCTCCCAAACTAGACACAGCCTATCATTAAACAATCAGGGTGCTTTTTAGCCACATGTGACGTACAGATTTAATGAGCGCCACTGAAAACCTCCCTTTGTCTTTATGTCATCAAATCTGTATGCAATTACACCCCCTGCCTCATTACATATGGCTTTGGGAAGGGTTTATTGTTTGTTGCCATGTTAACGTTTAACAGAATAGAGAGCACTTGCTGTATAAGAAACGCCAGGAAATGGGGTTACTTCCTCACTCAGCGTGAACAACTTCCTTCTGCTGTCCAGCATGGATGTGGGCCAATGGCGACAAATCTCTTCTCTTCTCTCTTTATTTCTCTCTCTCGCTCACTCACTCACTGAGTACTTTCCTCTCAACCCAGCCCTATCAGACTCTCATAATTACTTCCCCATCTCTCTCAGCAGCTATTAGCACTAACAAAGAGCGAGAGAGACACACACACACGAGCAGAGAAGTCCCTTGGGTTCTGGGTTTGGTCGCGGGGATGAGGCAGCTTTCAAACAAGCAAGGCTTACAGCTGTGAAGCAGCTGTTCTGTGCAAGAGCTCCGACACACTCATGCTGCCTGATCCACATCAGGAAGGAGGAGAAACAGACTTTGTTTGAAACACTCCTAAACTACTAAACTTTGACACATAACTTATGGACATGAATGAATGATACCACATTGTTTTAGAAAAGGTGTGCTATTACTCCTTGAATGTACAATTTTTCACCTAAACTGAGCTGAAAAACCTCATTGAAAAGTCCCACAAAAGTCTAAAAAAATTTAGTTATGTTGTTCCTGTTGTTATTTCTGATAGTCAAAGGCAGATCAAATGTTACCAACACTTATGTCTGACTGATACAGAGTTGTATAAACTATGTATTTCATGTCTTTTTGTGGGCGTAGGGGTGCACAGTTCTCTATATCACAGCTGTTTTATGTATTAAAGACTAATTTCCCTCAGCTCTGCAAAGCCTAAGATTTAATAGAAGACAGATTTTGTGCTGAAAACAGTTTTAATAAGTCACTGAATGTAGTTTAGAGTCCCTGATCACAATCCTGCATTTAGTGAGGATAAAAAGGCATGGGACTGCTTTTTATTAAAGGCAGGCTTGAGTTGGCTTCAGAGTCAGACACCCAAGTGTTCAGTGCCAGTAAACACACACACACACACACACACACACACACACACACACACACACACACACACACACACACACACACACACACACACACACACACACACACTGAATACTGGTGCTCGTTCATTTCTTCATGTTCAGTTCCCACACACTTTGGGTTATGAATCTGCTGTGTAGATCAGATGTATTCAACTGATTTATAACCAGCTCTGAGAGAGTAAGTTTTTTTACATCTGGTCACGTACCTGTTGGAGCCCTATCTGAAAAAGAGACAGAGAATAGAAACGCAGACTACAGATAGGAAAGAGTTTGTGAGTTTATAATGTAGAAGACTGAGGAAAAGTGGGAGTCAAAGAATTGTGTGGTGAGAATCCTGGCAGCAATGAGTGTGGATTGTGCTACGGTTCCCTGGAGTCTCTCGTCGATTATAGAGTGATAGCTGGATGGATCTAACTCCATCCATCCATGTACATATATTTATTTTATATTAAATAATGTAAAAAATACAACAATACATTTTTGTAACTCAAGTTTTAAGTGATATATTTTTAGATGTGAAGCTTCAAATTCATCCTCTTTGAAGCAATCACTACAGCTATACACATTTCAGATTTCTTTGAAACATTGCATTTTGTTTTATATGTAGCCTATATATATTTATATTGTATTAAATGTATTTTGATATTTTTGCAATGCTGCGTTAAACAGCAGATTGTGTTTTAGTTGTTTGACAGTTTTGCATGGTAAAACCCTCTTTGGTAAGTTGCATCTTTAAATTCAACCTTTTCAATCCACCCCTGATTAGCCATAACAAACAGACTTCTTTGACCATTGCATTGCATCATGTTTTTTTTTTTTTTTTTTTTTTACCACCCATCCTAGATCAATGCGTTTTTTTTTTATCGTGTCATGTTAAAAATAGTCATTTAGGACTTTTTAAATAGGACTTTTAAAATACGTCTCAAGACCCATTCATTCTGTTCCATTTCGTTGCGCTCCGTCTAGCTGTTTTTGAATGCAAGAATGCATGTTATGCAAACACTGCCTGAGAGACGCGTCCGATCGGGATCAGGTGCACCCGAAACCAGTGGTTCAGGGCAGGCATACTTGAAAATATATAGTTTTGCACATTGTTACTGTATATCTGATATCTGTCTTGCAACATGCAATCCAGTCATTCATTTCTGAAAGAACTAGATTGTTAGTGATTAGTTTGAGTTTAACATATTAAGGGCAGATGAACATACGTTTGTTTTAACAAATGAGTGTGAATTGCTTCTTTTAATTATTCCACTTATCACCTCCCACTTCTCTTTGTTGGGTTCCTCTCCTCTTTTTATCATGTTGTCCTCACATTTGGCCCTCACTCCATTACTTTACACCTCAGGGACAGAGCGCTGGCCTCATGAATGTGGAAAAATGAAGACAAAATGTTTAGCAGTTGGTTAATCACAGCCTGGTTACTCTAAACATAGTTCGTGTGAAAGTTTTGGCTGTTGTTTGCTTGTGAGGAAACCCACAATAAACACAGTGAATTTGTCTTTTGAAAAGCAGATGCCCATGCAGAGACTTTTACACCTAGGAACGATTCCCTCCTTCCTGTCCTGATTATTACTCATTACACGTTCAGAGTAGAGTCTGATCTCAGATCAGGGATGCAATGAATCATGTTGACTCAATGCCAGAATGTTGATCGCAGCAGGTGTGCAGGCTTTCAGTGCAAGTGCCTGGTTTACTGTAGGCAGATCCCGGATTTAGATGTGCATGAGGTTTAGAAGGTTGTACAGGATTTAAAAACGCCTCTTCAGTAGGACTGGAAGTAAAGAGGAGTTACAAAGTGTTCATTTCCCTAAAGCCTGTCTCAAAATCCTTTGAGAAACTTCCTCTCAGGCAGTTTGATGAAGCATATGGGGAGCTTGTCAGACCAGTCAGGGCCGAGCCTCTGTCTGTGCAAGCCTCACCCTGAACTTGTGTCTCGTCTACATTCTCTTGTTTTGTCTTCATAATGTTTGCCCATGAGACTTTGTGACCACCACACTCTTAGAAAATAAATGTTGTCACAATACCACATTTCAGTCAGTAGTCGCACCAATTTCACAACTCTTGATACTAATTTCAATACCACAGCAAAAACCTGTGATGTAAAAAGTTAAATACTACAGGGCCTGAATTTTGTTTTTTAAACTGGAGGGGAATTCCCCCCTTACATGGGTCACATGGGGGGGGGGGTAACTTTTGATGCATCGGTCTAATTTAATCATCTTCATTTATTAATATCTACAGATTTGAATGCATGAATTTACATTTCCAGTTCTCAAACCAGTTAATAAAAAATAAAATAAAAAAAACTTTATACAAAATACTCAATGCTCTTCTTAAATTGAATTTAAGAGACCTCTGTTTAAAACTAGGCTATATTTAATGTCTCTCTCAGTGTCGTTCATGGGTTTCAGTTCAGTTCAATTCTTTACTTTTTTGTAAACGTTATACAAAATACGCCATGCTCTCCCTCAAATTGATATTAAGAACTCAGTTTAAACTATTGTATATGTCTCTCAGAGTCTTTCATGCGTTTCAGTTCAATTTCAGTCACTTTTTTCCATTTCTTGTTACTTTTTTTCTTGTGACTCCATTGGCATGTCTAATTAATGTAGACATTTTGTAGCATTGGCTGGTAAATTGTGGACTGCTGTACATGGACAAACTAAGCAGCTCATTATCCCATCGTTTATTTTTAGCCAGTTCGTTTGAAATTTATCCTTTGACTGCTTCACCTCTGTGAGATTTTTTTGTGGATCTTCGGTTTGGCTGCTTGTCGGCCTTTCGTTGAGAATGCCGGTCCAGCGCTGATTGAGGAATTAAATTAGAAAATAAAAGACAGTTTGTCTGACATCTTTTTTTTTTTAATCTAATATTTATTTTTTAATCATTTTGCTCTGAGATGAAGCAAATATATTTGTGCAGGAATTTCTCGCACTATAAAAGCTAACCTTGCGGGAATGTTTTAAATTATGTGCAATCTCCGCATTCCCGCACAGAAATTCAAGCCCTTAACAGCAACGGTCGATCATGAAAGCGATAATCGGCGTAACTTCCGATTGGCTATTGTGGCATTTTGGGTGGTACCTAAGGTCTGATTGGTTAGCGTTAGACAGCATGCTGTCCAGACTGGTGAAATAAAGTGAAGACTGTATTTGAAAGTGTGCAGTGATGCCTGGAATCATTTGATCATATCAAATACTAGTTAAGCGCAAGATGTACAGTGCCAATCTGCCATATACATAACATTATAATGAGAAAACTAATAAATATTTACATACACAGCTCTGTGTGGCAATAAATAGTCTTTTTTTTGTTGCTGTTGTTTTAATTAAAAAATCATTAATGTCATTTTTAATTACTACTGTATGAGAAATTTCACCGTTTAAATTTTTGAGAGAATGGGTTTATTTATTACAAATAGCCTATGAACAAAATCAGGTAACTAGATTCGGTAAAATAAACCGAGAAAAAATAATACGAGTTCTATGAGACTAAATGAGACATTCTCTAGATTTGTACTTAGCCTATATGAAAGTGCAATAATTCTGATGAAATGCAAATTAAATGTCTCAAATGACAACAATTGTTGTGATTATGATTTTGAAGCGAAATAATTATTAGACTATTATCAATTTAACCATTATGCACCATGATGAAAATATATTTTCATTGACTAAAACTAGACTAAAATGCCAGGCTTTTAGTCGACACTTGACAAAATAAAAATAGGGCAAGGTTGACTAAATATGGTAAAAACTAAAAAGTACATTTGACAAAACTAAGAAGACTAAATGTAAAAATAGCCGGCAAAATTAACACTAAGACTATGGATGGCTGCACTACAAGTAATGTGAATGTACATGCAGGTAAAAAGGCACGCAATTTTTAACCATAACATGTAAATTTACATTGTGGCGATCTCAGCAAAATTATTACTCGCACGCACATTAATATTTTTGGTCCCAAATGCGAAATGCGACCATTTTGGTCGCAGTCTGGAGCCCTGACTTGCTTATATCAAAAAGAATCTTTACGCTCTTCCTGGAGCTTACTGTAATTTCTGTTGAATAAGAGTTGACAGCTGCAGCGGAGTGGCTTTTTAGTTTTTTTTTGTAATCTTCAAAGATCCATATAGTAGGGCTGGGCGATAAATCGATTTTATCGATTAACTCGAATGTGTAGCTTACGCGAGTTTACGCCGATTTTTTTGAATGAAAATCGGTTTTCTCTTTAACAACCGCCGACGCGCCCATATGGGCTCCCGTAGTTCCGACCGCGCTCCGCGCTTGCCATGATAGAGATACACAAACAACATGTCAAATGAACAAAACCGCGGCAGCAGAAGCACACCCGCCGAAAACATTTACAAACTGAATCTGCAGGGCCGCCAACTCTCACGAGTTCACTGAGAGACACGCAATTGTCACTTTTTACACGCTCTCACACACACATCCATTTCCTCACGCAGAGAAACATCGCGAAGCAAAGAGGACACTGACACCGACATACAAGACAGAGCAGGTTTTGTTGATATGAAACAGATTCTCGGCTCTCAGATTCTGTTAATTTTATTACGAAATTCAAACAATAAACACCGTTTTGGCGCTTGTAAATGTGACGTGAAAGATCGCTGACAGATCTCAGTTCAAGCGGCACATGAACCGATCATCTGTTACTCTTCACTACTAACTTACCCAAATGTAGCTAATAAAATCAATCCATCAGTGTTTTTCAACTGCGGAAAGATGTCCATAAAACAGCTGGAGAACAACATGTCACGTAACGTTACATTTACCTCAGGATGCCTTTTAATGACCCATAGCACGCATGTTAGCTGGACTTAAAATAATTGCTATAGAGAGTGTTTGGCTAAATATGATAACTATATTACACATTTATTATATTTTACCTATATCATTAAAATATTATAACGTAGTTTGTTATTATAAAAAACGCATTATGTTTAATTTGAGTTAGTTTTAACCTTTAATAATACCAGCTGACAGGGCTCTCTGTTTACAGCATTAGGTGATTTATTTTTGGAGAACAATTAACATAACACATTAACATATCTACTGTACCTAATATTTATCCAAAGGAATTGATATTGAATCAATATCAGAATCAAAATCACATGAATTGAATTGAAATTGTGAAATTTGTGTTAAGCAATAATAAAAACAGTAGCATACCAGTCTTTATGCATGTAAACATTGTGTTTACATAGTTAATAAACTTGATAAAATGATGTTTAGTTACCAAATAATTTGACAATCACAATAAACTTCTTGTGATGCAAGTTTTTTTTTTCTTTACACATCCCCCCAATCCACCCATTTTATGTTATGTTACATTTACACTAGGCTATTTACATTGACAGGACCCTCTGGTCTTTTTGGGTTGTTGTTTCTGATTGCACTTTAATCCAGATAATATACCAGAAGGGAATATCAAAACAAAATAAAGTAAAAACTTGTTTTGAACAATTTCTTTGTCATCTGAGGATTGATTTTAAGTAGGGAGAGAAAAAAAATCGATTTAAATCGTAAATCGGATTTTTTGTCAAAAAATCGGGGATTTTTTTTTTAGGCCATATCGCCCAGCCCTACCATATAGGAAACGCAAGAACCCTAGACCTTATGCACCACCAGAGAAACGAGGGCGCCGCCATCTTTAGAATATTGTCTTTGAACTTCCGTTTTTGTGGTCGCTCTGTATATTTCTATGGCATCGCTGTCCAGGAGTAATAAGCTGTTGAAGTACATATACTTATTGTAGAGTTAACGAAAGTTATCACGAGCATTGTAATGTTTATTATAAGCATTGTAAAGCGTATGTCTTAACAAATGGACCTTGGAATTTTTTTAAACGAGCCGTTCATTCATACCTACGCAAGATCGCTGTGAAATTACAGACTGGAAGTCAAAAGACAACGAGCTCAGCGCTGAAAAGGGGCGTGGCTACATACGGTCGATAGACAAAAAGAGGACTTTTTGACTGAACTTAAGGTGCTGCAATGAACATTTATTTTAAATAAAGAAAGTATTTTTCACAATCTAGTGTTCCTTTTAGTTCCCCAGCCTCTTTCACTCTCATTCTGTTCTCCATTATTGCCTCTTGCCATCTTGAGCACACTTGACTCCTGCTCTTGCCTTCTATTCTTCCTTCTCATATCTCCAGCACTCCAGTTCCCCTCCCCTTGGCTCTTAAATCTCTGTGAAAGCACAATTTCACACTCAGCTTAGCCACTTCTCCCAAATATTTCCCACCACAGTTGCTGCCAAAAAGGGGTGCAACCAAACGCCTTCTCCAGTTGCAGGCTTTGACCTCACAGGACATTAAATGCCTGGCACGACACTGCCTCTGAACACAGTGCCTATAGAAATTATTCTCTTGCTTGGACTTTTTCATGTTTTCTTGTTATACAGCATTGAATCCAGTGGAGGAAAATGTGGCACAGTGAGTGACCTCTCTGATGAAACAGTCATTGTACTTAAAAATAATGGATTTCATAAGTATTCACCATCTTTAATATTACATTAAATCATCACAGGTGCAGTCAATTGGTACTGGTTTTGACATCTGTGAGTAGTCACAGAGGTAGTATATACGCCTTTATATGGATGGTTCAGCTTCTGATTAGTCAGTATTAAGGCAGAACATACTCAAGATAAAAGTGAACTTCAAGTAATAATAAAAAAATTAAAAAAAACAGGCAGGGCATGGATACAGGAGAATCAGCAGTCACAGCTTTATTGAGAGTAGCAAAGAGAAAGCCGCTGTTCTTATGTCATATGACATCTCAGCTGCAGTTCGCCAGAAGTCATGTGGGAGACTTTAAAGTTGACTGGATAAAGGTTTTGGGTTCTGATGGGACCAAAATTTAGCCAAACAGTGTGCGTAAACAGAAACATGCCTTTGAAGTGCAGCGGTAAGAAAGTAAGAAACAGAGGGAAACCTGGTGATGGTAAGACACCTTTGTCTTGGTAGAAGTTTATTTTATGAGAATCAGTCCAAATCTAAGGGTCCTTTCACACTAGCACACTTTTGGTGTGCACCTGTGTTTGATTGACGTTTGATTGGTTCATTTGGATGACGTGAACACAGTTTTTCGATCTTGGATGCACACCCATGAACCATGCCCTAGTCTGCCTAAAAAGGGTGTTCTGGGGTATGGTTATTCATTCTGACCAAATAATGAATAAGGGGGAAATTGCAGTGGCCAGATATTAATTTTCTAATACCAGCTCAATACACAGAATACTTATGCAAATTATTATTTTATTTTTACAAATTCACTTTGACAAGCATATTTTTCTATGAAGTGACACAAAAGCCAAATTATATCAGGTATATCAGTTAACACTAGTAGATCTCAACTTTGACTTGGTACTTTTAGGTGTTGTTTTTATCTGCACCATACGTTGTTTGGCTAAGTAAAGATGAGAAGACCACATCCACCACTTTTTCAACCTCCTTTTGCTGACTTTAAAATGTTTCATTTCATTATGTAATGTTGTGTGTTTTGGGCATGCAGCTGGTGTGTTGTAGGCCTAGGATGACATCTGTGACATCTCTTTCCTCTGAGATTTATGAACAATAAAACCAGGTTTAAGTCTCGACTTCATCACACAGTGTTTTTGATCATTTTCCACGGCACTCAAGACTTGTCAGTTTAGTCTCAAATTCTGTTTTTGAGTGTTAGATTTCCAGGTGTTATTAACTAAATGTAGCTGGGCTCAAAGTTAAAGAGCTTTGGGGCATTTATGTAAATCCCCGTCTTTAGCTGTTGGCTTTATGCCCAGGCCTCGCTTGCTTTCTCTGCACTTTTGCACACGGGGATATTTTGAGGCCCGGTCAAAGTACAGGAAGTCGGTATTAGCGCTCAATGCACTTCCTGTCTTGAGCTGTAGTACTATGTTACTTGCTTTCAGTGCTTCTTTGAAATCATATGACCTGCCACCTAGTGTCTCAAAGGGAAGTGTGGGCTAGGTCTCACTTCTATTTGCAGAAATGCACTTAAGGTGCTAGTAAACTAGCTTCATATGTATAAATCAAGAGTTTAAAGGTTTTAAGATTTAGTCGAAATGTATAGTCTTTGTTATAAACTGTATATGTTTATACATTTGAAATGAGTTTGTTGGATTGAATTTGCATGGTTATGTTACAGAAACATATTCATATGTCATGTTCTTTGCTTGACGTCCAGATCTGTGACGTGTGTCCAGATACTTCCTGTATTTTAGGAGGAAATGAGTGAAAGTCTTTGATTAGTTAGGAATTTCCATCTTGAATGAACTTGGCACATCGTTACATCATTACCTAAAAAGGGTAAAAAAAAGTTTTTTGCTCTGCCACTTTGTCTCTCACCTCTTTCCCCCAACAACTCCACTGTCTGTAGTGTTTGTATCAGAGGGAGTGGTGTGGTTACAATCGACAGCAGCTTTTTTCCTTTGCTTTGTGTCGTCAGAAGAATTTTGCCACAGTCTTTGTTCATAAAGCAGAATTTTGTTTTTGTTTTTTGTTTTTTACTCAGAACTAGTTTGCAATACAGTCACCTGATTGTATGAATTAGGGATGCAGTGTTAAATCTGTGATCATTTTGGTATCAGATTTAATTAGAATTATTTTTATATATTTTTTTACATTTGTTTCATATAGTCTGATTGGGTCAGTGTTCAAGTCATAAACCACATTTATTTAAAGTTTATAGACTGAACACTTTTTTCAGTATTTAGCACTTTGAGTCTATTTTCTAGTTTCTTTTGGATGAACTAGAGTGGTGGACTTAGAAATTTGACTATTTTAGAATCGCCTCTGAGCGCTTCAGAGTGGCTGTCTACGAGCATACTCAAACATGTCCTTAAAACAACCCTTAACGTTGTTTTCAAAACTGTGCAACTCACCGAGTGGTTAGTGGTGTTCGTTGATGTTCGAAAACAAGTAGGTAGCGAAATACGTTTCTGTCGTGTTTTATTTGCCATTTTTTAAAATTCCATTTTTTGTCTGTTGAAGGACTCAGTGCTCGTTGATATTACTGCGCTACCGGATACCGAAAGGGGTCTGTTTACATTTGGTTGTAGTCTTTTCGCTCCGTTCTCCGCCTCTCAGTAGGCTAGCGTGAGCAGAGCAACTGCGGCAAAGTGGTTGTCGCCATCAAGTGGTCGGGTGTGTGCTAAAGCTTCAGACTCAAATATCGAGCAGAAGTTTATACGCGGTTGTGAGGTATCTGAACAAATAGTTCCACTATAGTAAGTAACACGGATTGAAAGCATACATTGGGCCGATATATTTGTTTTTAAATCATCAACGAACACCACTAACCACTCGGTGAGTTGCACAGTTTTGAAAACGAACGTTAAGTGTTGTTTTAAGGACATGTTTCAGACTCAGTATGCTCGTAGACAGCCACTCTGAAGCGCTCAGAGGCGATCCTAAAATAGTCAAAAAGTCGAGACAGGACCCATTGTCAAAATGTCTAAGTCCACCACTCTAGTTTATCCAAAACAAACTAGAAAATAGACTCAAAGTGCTAAATACCGGAATTATCCTTTAATGTATTTGTCAATCTCAAGTAGGACATCACTTCTATAACATCTCAACTCCAGGTTTATTTATGTTTACCCATTCCAATCCGTTTACCTTTACCAATTTCAATGATTATATGGACAATTCAACCTATATATGAATAAAAATGTACAGCTGTTCAGAAGTTTGGGTCTCTAATGCTCACTAAAACTGAATTTGTTTGATCAAAATTACAGTACAAATTAAGTACATTAAGTAGTTTTAAACTTTACATAAAGGCATAAAAAATGTCCAGTCTATAAACTTTGAATTATTTGTTAATTAGAGGGGAAAAAATTACATTTTAAAATAACTGTTCTCTTTCATAGGTTCTCTCAACGCTGCGGAAAGCGCAGTGGGATATTCTCTGAATGTGCCGATTGTCTGAAGCCTTATAGAATCACGCCAATTCATTGGCTGATGGCGTCCGCGCAATATGGCTCCGCCCCGACGCTCTTACGTCGCATCATACGTATTCGCGCGCGCGCCATCTGCTCCTCAGATTTCTCTGCCTTCAGAACGAAGCGGTCACGTTTGCCCTTCGCTCGTGATTTTTCTGAGCTACAATTACATTTGGATTATTCTCGGCGCTTCTGCGACTGTTCAAGCGGAACTCTGTTTCTCCTTACGGTGAAGCTGCCATGGATTACAGACGCTGTACTCCGCCATGTGCTCGTTACATCGCTAACGACGACCCACACAGTAAGTGCGTTAAATGTTTGGGTTTTTCACATGCGCGTGAGGCAGTTATAGGATCGTCTAAATGCAAATTCTGTGAAAATTTGTTGCTCAAAACCCTCAAATTGCGGCTCGCGGTCTTTGAGAGGGAATCATTCGTCTCCCCCTGTCGCGCTCCCGAGGCCTCTCGAGGATCCGCGACCTGGGGTTCGGATGTAGAGCTTGAGGATGCGGAGTTCGAGCAGACGAGCCCCGCTCTTTCTCTCCCTCCCTCCCCTCGGCACGCGCGAGACATGCCAGTCGAATTTTCACACGATTATTTGCGCCCCAGCCCGGGAGCACGCGACGCGGTTTCTTTCGGGCTGGAGGATATACTTTTTACCGAGGCTTCCGACTCCGAGGATTTCGGGCCTACTCTCGCCGACGAGGTTATTCCGCCGAGCGGCCAGGAAGCGCGGCCTACTGCGGCCTACGCGGAGCTCGTTGACGTGCTTTCGCGCGCTACGGAGAAGCTCACTATTGATTGGCCCGACGAGCCACGTGAGTCTCAGTCGTCGAAACTCGACGAAAGGCTTCTCAGTGGCCCTAATTCTAGGCCTCAACGGAGGAAGCTGCCATTTTTCAGTGATCTGCATCATGAGATCTCCAGATCCTGGAAGCAGCCTTTCTCTTCGCGCCTCACTAATGCGGCTGCTGCTGATTTCACCAACCTGGTAGGTTCTGTGGAACAGGGCTATTCCGCCATTCCGGCGATTGAGGAAACTTTAGCCGACCATCTTGCTCCGTCGTCTGCGCCGTCCTGGAAGTCGCGCCCCCTTCTCCCTTCTAAAGCATGTAGGACTACTTCCTCTCTGATTGGGAAATCCTACATGGCGGCTGGGCAGGCAGGCATGACCCTGCACACTATGGCCATTCTTCAGGCCTACCAGGCGGACGTCCTGAAGGAAATGGACGAGGGTGACGGTGTGACCCCTGAAGCGGTCAAGGAGCTTCGTAAGGCTACGGATTTAGCCTTAAGAGCCACCAAGCATACCGCACGTGCTATAGGTCGCTCTATGGCTGGTTCTGTTGCGGTGGAGCGCCACTTGTGGCTTAATCTCACGGAGATCCGTGATAAAGAGAAGGTTTTCCTCTTGGACGCCCCCATTTCTCAAACAGGGTTGTTTGGTGAGGCGGTCAACACAGTGGTTGAGAAATTCCGCTCCTCCAAATCCCAATCGGCCGCGTTCAGACAGTTCATGCCCAGGAGGGCTAGGGAACCTTCTGTCCCCCCCCCGGTGCGACCCAGAGAACGTCCCTCTCATAGACCGGAGTTCTCTTCCAGAAGAAGCGAACCAGGGCATCCCCCACCTGCCACGGTTTGGGGAGCCCGCGGTCGCCCGTTTCCCCGTCAACGGCCTCACAAGCGCCTCCAGTTGAAGCGGTCCGACAAACCGACTGCTCCGGCGGCGCAGAGCCGTTCCTGACCCTCCGGTCAGAAAAAGGAGAGCTCCTCTGGTTCCTCAGGGTTGGGTCAGACCGCGCAAGCGTTTCTGCCCACCTCCCAGCTCTCCTTTCCTTGCCCTGTCACCTTCGCCACTCAGAGTGTCTCGAAGTGCAGGCCATATTTCACCTTCTCTACTCAGTCTGGTGCGGGAGGAAGGAGACGCTTTCGGCTTTCTCCCCTCACCCCCCACGCTCTCTATAACTACCGGCCGCATCCTCGGAGGCACTTTCCGTTTTCCTCCGAAGCAGGCGGACCTGGTCACCATGACCCCAATCTCGATGCCTCCCATCACGTGCCAGGACGCCGATGGCCCTCCTGCACAGTCAACCTCTTTACCCCAGGAGCGTCAACACGGCACCCTTACTCAGGTATGTCGTCTGCATTACAACATCCCTCCTCCTCTATCACATTTCCTTCCAGAGTGGGAACGCTTACCAGGGGTATCGTCCTGGGTTCTTCGCACGATTCGGTTCGGCTACACTCTTCAGTTTTGCCGCAATCCCCCCTGTTTCAACGGGGTGTTTCCTACTGTAGTAGACAGCGCCGCTCAGGCTTCTGTACTGCAGCAGGAAATCTCTTCACTCCTTCTCAAAGGAGCAATAGAGGAGATTACTCCAGGGGAAACCGAGCGGGGCTTTTACAGCCGTTACTTCCTGGTCCCGAAGAAGGGCGGCGGTTTGCGTCCCATACTGGACCTCCGCCGGCTGAACTTCGCCCTTTACAAAGGGAAATTCAAGATGTTGACGCTGAAAGCTATCATATCTCAGATTCGGCCAGGGGATTGGTTCGTGACGATAGACCTAAAGGATGCTTATTTTCACATCCAGGTTGTACAGCGACACAGGCAATTCCTCAGGTTCGCCGTTGGAGAAAGGGCGTTCCAGTACAGGGTCCTTCCCTTCGGCCTATCTCTAGCTCCAAGGACATTCACAAAGTGCATGGATGCAGCTCTGGCCCCATTGCGGCTCCAGGGCATCCGTGTTCTAAATTACCTGGACGATTGGCTCATTTTAGCCCAATCCAGGGAGCTAGTGGCCCACCACAGAGACGTCGTTCTGAGTCATATCCAGTCTCTCGGTTTGAGGTTGAACTCGGAGAAGAGTGTTCTTGCTCCGGCTCAAAGCACCGTTTTCTTGGGGGTGAACATGGATTCCGTTCTCATGCAGGCCCGTTTGGCCCCTGCACGGATTTCCAGCTTGACGACATGCTTGGCTCGTTTTTCACTAGGCCATCATGTGTCTGTGGGCACCTGCCGCAGGATGCTGGGCCTTATGGCTGCGGCCTCCTCCGTGCTACCGCTGGGCCTACTCCACATGAGACCCTTCATGTGGTGGGTGAAACTCTCAGGGGTTCGACCCTCCGGGTCAACCCTTCGCCTACTGAAGGTATCGCGCAGTTGCTTTCGAGCCCTGTCAGTTTGGCGGGACCCTCTTTTTCTTCGGAAAGGGGTCAGCATGGGTGCGGTATCTCGTCGCCAGATGATTACGACGGATGCCTCTCTCACCGGCTGGGGAGCGGTTTTCGAGGGCAGACCAGCGTGTGGGGTCTGGACCGGAGAGGCTCTCTCCTGGCACATAAACTGCCTGGAGTTAAGGGCCGTTTTTCTGGCTCTGCTTCATTTCCTCCCTCTTCTGGAGGGTCACCATGTCATTGTCAGAACGGACAATATGGCAGTGGTGTCTCATGTGAACCGGCAGGGAGGTTCTCGGTCGCGCACCCTAGACAGGCATGCGCGTCACCTTCTCCTGTGGTCTCAGAGCAGATTCCTATCTCTAAGAGCGGTTCATGTCCCAGGGGTTCTGAACCTCGCAGCAGATTTTCTGTCGAGACAGAAACTCCGATCGGGAGAATGGATGTTGAACCGCCAGACGATGGCTCTAATCTGGAAGGTTTTTGGAGAGGCGGAGGTGGACCTCTTTGCATCTCAAGAGTCATCCCAATGCCCTCTTTGGTTCTCCCTGAGTCCCCCGGCCCCATTGGGGATAGATGCGTTCGCTTACCCTTGGCCAACGCAGAAACTCTATGCCTTCCCGCCCATCAAACTGATCCCGGCGGTCTTGGCCAGAGTGAGAGAGAGCAGAGTCCGCCTCCTCCTGGTAGCTCCGTTCTGGCCATCTCAGCCATGGTTTTCGGAGCTAGTTCCTCTACTGGAGTCTCCCCCCTGGAGGATCCCGGTCAGGGAAGATCTGCTGTCCCAGCTACAGGGCAGGATATGGCATCCTCGCCCAGACATGTGGAAGCTGTATGTTTGGCCGATCAGAGGCCGTTAGCATTAAGCTCTGGTCTCCCAACTGACGTTCAGGAGACTATTGCGAGTGCTAGAGCTCCTTCTACAAGGAGATTATATTCTTCCAAATGGAAGGTTTTTGAGACTTGGTGTTTGGCACATGATAAGAGCCCAGTTAACTGCCCTGCTGGTTCAGTACTGGAATTCCTGCAGGAGAAGTTTGCGGCTGGAGCAGCCGCTACCACTCTCAGGGTTTATGTCGCGGCTATTGCAGCGCATAGGGAATCGGATGAGATTCCCCTAGGCAAGTTAAGGTTAGTTTCTGCCTTTATGCGTGGGGTGAAGCGCCTGAAACCGGCTCGCTCCCCTAGAGTCCCCTCATGGGATCTTTCTGTTGTCCTAGAGGGTTTGACGAAAGCCCCCTTTGAGCCCTTGGAGTCAGCTCCGGATAGGATTCTGACTCTTAAGGTTTCTCTTTTGTTAGCTTTGTCCTCGTTAAAGCGGGTGGGAGACTTACAAGCTCTTTCTGTTAGCGAGTCCTGCTTGGACTTTGCCCCTGGCCTGGTCAAAGTTTCCTTGAGGCCGAGACCAGGGTATGTCCCCAAGGTTCTTTCCTCAAGTTTCCGCTCTCAGGTAGTTAACCTTAATGCTTTCCACCCTCCTCCATTTTCATCTGAGGAAGATAGGGAGCTTAACTTGCTCTGCCCAGTTCGTTCTCTTAAGATATATGTAGACCGCTCAGGCGGTTGGAGGAAATCTAACCAGCTTCTGGTTTGTTTCGGTGCTAGCCGCCGTGGGCTTGCTGCATCGAAGCAGAGGATTTCTCACTGGGTCACAGAGGCTATCTCGTTGGCTTATGGGGTGCGTGGCTTGCCTTCACCTCTTAACATTAGAGCACATTCCACCAGAAGTGTAGCATCTTCTCAAGCTCTTTTCAGAGGAGCACTTTTGGAGGATATTTGTGTTGCGGCAGGCTGGTCCTCTCCGCATACTTTTGTAAGGTTCTATAGCTTGGATCTTGACATGACCCCGGGTTCCCAGGTTCTTTCTGTTTGAACTCGTTTCGGTCGTTGTCTCTTTTATCTACCAGTCATAAGAGCGCTCTAGCTTGGCGAGTTTGGTAGTCCGTTCCCACTGCGCTTTCCGCAGCGTTGAGAGAACCTATGAAAGAGAACGTCTCTGGTTACTTACGTAACCTATGTTCTCTGAATAGGGAACGAGACGCTGCGTTAGCGGCCAAGCTCCTCGCGCTGCTGACAGTTTCTTTTCGGCAGAGAAATCTGAGGAGCAGATGGCGCGCGCGCGAATACGTATGATGCGACGTAAGAGCGTCGGGGCGGAGCCATATTGCGCGGACGCCATCAGCCAATGAATTGGCGTGATTCTATAAGGCTTCAGACAATCGGCACATTCAGAGAATATCCCACTGCGCTTTCCGCAGCGTCTCGTTCCCTATTCAGAGAACATAGGTTACGTAAGTAACCAGAGACGTTTTAGATTTTAATATTTGTTTAAAATGTATTCCTGTGATGACAAAGCTGAATTTTCAGCAGCCATTACTCCAGTCTTCAGTGTCACATGATGATCCTTCAGAAATCATTCTGATACTGATTCGGTGCTCAAGAAACATTTCTTATATTGTCAATATTGAAATCAGTTTAAATTTGTGGAAACTTTGATAGGTTTTTCTCCAAGGATTCTTTGATGAGTAGAATGTTCTAAAGAAAAGTATTTATTTGACAAAAAATGAAAGAAAAAGTCTTTACTTTCACTTTTGATCAATTTAATAAAAGTTTTAATAAAAAAAAAAAAATCATACTAACCCCAAACTTTTTAACGGTAGTGTATAGTTAAATTAAACATTTGTACAGAATTTAATATTAAACATTAATTTGAGTGTTCATGTTTCTTGAAGCTCTGCAGTGTGTGGACCCCGTGAAGCCCTGTGTGAACAATGCTACCTGTGTCACCTTCCACAATGGAACAGGCTACTGCAGGTAAGACAGGAAGACTCTCAGATTTAAACTCCACTGTCTTGAGGCTCAACGAGAACTGGAAAAATCCAGTGGCGAGACTGTTTTGCACAAAGCTGTGTTGCCTAACTTCATTTTTCCACAGAAGTAATGAAATTAGATCACCCTAGTATTTAATATTGCCAAATCTGCTCTCCTGACAGAGTTGGAGCCCTCCCACAGTACATTGAGAAGTGTGGATCTTAATGATTGCTTTTTATGTGTGCGTGTGTGTTTTGCGGTGCATTTAAAACCGTCTCTTGAGTGTAGGAAAAACTATGCAAAGTGGATTTTAAAAAGACGAGTAGCAGTTGGAGTGGAAAAACGGTAAAATGTATCCAATTGTTGTGGTTGCAGAGTTTAAAATACACACACACAAATTTCCTTCACTGTTAAATGCTGGTTCCTTTACTGCTGTTGTTTGTTGAACACTGCTTGTGGCAGCTTGTAATTGTGCTTTTTATGCCGTATGATTGAGGGTTACATTTAGTGCTTTCCCCAAAATACACACTTGCTAACAAACCTATCGTGTTACATTTCTATGGGCTGTGAAACACAGAGGGACTGTTTTCCCATCATTGAATGAATCCTCTTCCTACAATATACAGCCACAGAAACAAATTCTGCATGTCTTACTTACCTTGACAATATTTTGCACTTTTGGGTTTGGGTTACAGTAAGTACGTTCCTACTGCCGCATCTCCAGACTTAACAACTTGAAAATAACAAAGAAATTGAAACCACATCTGATGGTAAAGCTCAGCCTTGCGGTAAATCAGGACAGGAATGCACAGAAAGCTTACCTCAGCACCACGCCAAGGACAATATCTTCAAAAATTATTTGAGATATAAGTGGAATTTTGGCTAGGAATTCCTTGGCTTCTAGGGAATGAAGTGATATTTCCCAGTGTCTGTAATTTGTGACCAAATGTTGCAACCTTGTGACTTTGACAAGAAATATTGCCAGGAAAGTGGACGAGTCAGGCCTTCAGCACAAGTTCAGATAAACATGATAAAACCACAGACTTATCACACGTATTGTTCATACAAATAATCCTCCACATCTACCTCATACAGACTTCAGTTTATCTGCTTTAGTTGTTTTTAAAGACACTTTTCACACTGATTGTGTGTGTGGAGAAAATCCTTGTCTTAGCTACCAAATATTCATGGAGGTTTCTGTGGAAACACGTCAACAAAACAGAATGTGAGCAATGTGTCACTTAATATTGCATTTACCTCAGTAAAGTTATCCAATGTTTACAGTTCATTTAACTATAAAAAAAGATTTGTTTTAGTAGGCCTGGGTATTGATTGACACAAATTTCATGAATCAATTCGATTCCAATTCAATTAGATTAAATTAGAATCATATTTATTTCTGCCTTTCTTCAATTAACAAAAAATATTTTAATAGTTATAGTTTTTAGCAACATTAACTGAAATTAAATTGATCCAATGCTTAATCTAAAAAAACAACAACCTCATATTAACAAATGGAACCTTAGTGTTACCAAAATTTCAAAATGAATATCCATTTTACATATTGTGCATTATAATGTTGTGATGTCTAAGTTCACTTATAGCTTTTAAAGTAATTAAACACAAAAACCAATCAATTACTTTAAAAGCTATAAGTGAACTTAGACATCACAACATTATAATGCACAATATGTAAAATGGATATTCATTTTGAAATTTTGGTAACACTAAGGTTCCATTTGTTAATATGAGGTTGTTGTTTTTTTAGATTAAGCATTGGATCAATTTGGATCACACTCAAAAAACTTGCGATGTTTCTTTTCTATGGGTAAGGAGGGAAGGTGTTCTTCTACAAAGAAGACTGTGTAGTGTCATTCACGTAATTGTGATTTGATGCGCTTGAAAATTCCACAAAGTTTTTGTTAGGTACTGCCACTGAACTTTCTGGCGTGAAAACCAAAATCTGACCTTTCCAGGCTGACATGAATCAGGCACATGGTCGCTGCTGGATCTGGCAGCCTTAGACTCTCTACAGCTCGAGTTCTTATGCTTTGAAAGTCCATCTCTCGGCTTGATTTTGGTTGAGAATGCAGGCTTTCAGCAACCTGAAATGGCTGCCTGGGTGTGCGTGCAATCTCAAAATGGAACAGGCTGACACAAGGTACTCTCAGGAGTTACTAATACATTCTGTGTAGGTGAGGTGACACCCGAGAACCAAAGTCAACAAGGTGTTTTTCAGTTTTTTTCCCTCTGCCACTGAGAGCTCGGTACAGGAAGAGCAGTATGACAGAGGTTGGCAGAGCAGGGTGTGTGTGAGTGGTCAGACCGGTGTGTCTGCAAGCCTCCAGCCAGGGTGTAAGCAAGCTGTGTGTCACCTGTGTGTCTTTGTCATTTTTTGTGTGTTTTGTGTGCGCATGTGCGCGTCTGTCTGGTTTCATATGTGTCTGTGTGTGTGTGTCATTGCACTTGAAAGCGTGCATGGTGTAGGAGAGAGCCACGTGAGGAAGCCTGCAGGATTTCCACTGCAGCACCACAGTTTCAAAGCGCATTACCTGTAGTCTGTAGAACAAAGAAGAATCAGGTATGAATAAAGATGGTAAAATAGTAAGCCAAAACCTAAACTTCTTTAGCCATGGTGCTTTAAAGGAGATGAATTCAGAAATGCAACTCCTTAGAGAAGGTTTTACTGTAGCTCTGCTGAGTCTGAAACGTACTGTTATTGTTAGCAGTTAGCACACAAAAGCAACAGTCTTCAACAGGTTTTGTTATTTCAAGTGCCTGTTCAAAGATCCTAATTATTAGACTGCCTGATCACACAACGCTCCCACCGTTCTGAGTGCTGTCAAAATAAAAGTCCTACTTCCAACATGTTGGACAAACAAACAAATGTATTGTCCGGTCCAGATATTTAAACAATAAATTGGTATGTTTTTTGGCATTTTTATATTGTATATTTAGCATTGTTTAAATATCTGCATTGGCATTGGTCCTTTCACACTGAGCCGATGCGATAAACACGAATGGTGGTTTCACACCAAACTTGAAAATGATTCACGCCTGCACGATAGGTGACGCTGATCAAGAATGCATTTTTCCTTGCGTATCTCGTAGGTTTAGCTTACGAGAATTCATAAAATATAATCACAGCTGGGGAACAGGAGCATTAGAGCTACAATTAGCATCAAGTTACACATCGCAATTTATGAGATTATTCTTGTTTTTGCTGAAAACTAACTTTAAACCATCATCGAGTGCTTGTAATAACTTCCAATTTTAATCTTAAGTTGATTTTATGTATTTTGGCCTTTTATTGGATAGGACAGTAGAGATTTTGTTAGGAAAGTGTGGGATAGAGAGAGAGGGGAACGGGATTGGTAGATGACCTCGAGCTGGGAATCGTACTCGGGTCGCCGGAGGCTCAGTTGCGCCATATGTCGGCGCGCTAATCACAGGGCCACCGGTGTGACTAAAGTCGATTTTGATTATATAATGGGCAGACATCAAATATTTGTAGTGTTTTATAATGGACTCTGCTACACCTGCTTAGCATTTCTCATGTAAACATCCTTTATAAAAAACACATACAGAACATATATTGTCGTAATCAATCATATATCAATTTTGCTTCATGTTTCATCTGTAGAAATGTTTCTCTCGGTTGATTATGTATGGAACTCAGAACGAGAAAGTATACAGGACGTTGTCATCCGGAAGGGCAGGAGTTATGTTTACTTAATATGATTGACAGATCTAGACCAAATGAGTGCTGTCTGACTCATAACACATGCGCACCCTGAAGAAAGAAGACACACAGCGCTTTGTAATGTACCCTGTTTTCAAGCTCATCAGATCTCATAATTCAGTTGAAAATTAGTAGAAATTAGCTATATTCTTATTTTTTCTATATTTCTCAAAACCTTAAACACAAAAACAAACCACATTCAGAGAACCTCTTTTTGAAAATTTTCAAACCACATTCAGAGAACCTCTGACTCTTCTGGCAAAAACAAACAACTGCCTCAAAACCATTTTTATCTGTGCTCAAAGTCAAACAATGCTCTCAGATCATACACACAGCGAGTCAATATTTTAGACACTAGAGATCATTCATAAGACACTACATAAAAAAACGGAGAACATAGAATCCAAAGAATGCAGTTACATTAAAAAGTATATTGTAACAAAGTTAAAGGAGTAGTTCACTTTTAAAAAAACTTTTGCTGATAATTTACTCACCCCCATGTCATCCAAGATGTCCATGTCTTTCTTTCTTCAGTCGAAAAGAAATTAAGGTTTTTGATGAAATATTCCAGGATTTTCTCCATATAATGGACTTCATTGGGAACCAAACGGTTCAAGGTCCAAAAGACAGTTTCAGTGCAGCTTCAAAGGGCTTTAAACGATACCAGACGATGAATAAGGGTCTTATCTAGGACCCTTCGAGTCATGACTCGAAAAAAGATTTGTTAATTTTGATGAACGAGTTCGAACAGGAGAGTCACGAATGCTCATCACAGAACAGAGGAAGGCGAGCATTTGTGCTTATAAAACTTAAACTTTGTTATTTATTTTTTAAATGACCGATCGTTTTGCAAGATAAGACCCTTATTCATCGTCTGATATCATTTAAAGCCCTTTGAAGCTGCACTGAAACTGTCTTTTGGACCTTGAACCGTTTGGTTCCCAATGAAGTCCATTATATGGAGAAAATCCTGGAATGTTTTCATCAAAAACCTCAATTTCTTTTCGACTGAAAGAAGAAAGACATTGACATCTTGGATGACATGGGGGTGAGTAAATTATCAGCAAAAGTTTTTTTTAAAAGTAAACTACTCCTTTAAGAAATTTTGCAATTACGTAAAAAAGTTACAGTAGTAAGCTGAATAAATTGTATACCGTATCCACTGCAAGACAAGTAGAGTATTGTACTGAATATTGAATAGTAGGCCTATCAAATGTCTGTATATTCACCACTTGCATACTGTGAAAATACTGTGACCCAACTGCAAAAGGCTAAAAGGTTACAGTAAAAAACTCTAAATGAAAAGCATGTTACAGTAAAGTCAGTGGTGTAGTCTAGTTTTTTGTAGTGAGTATACTGTGATATACCAGACCCCCCCCCCCCCCCCCCGGGTGTTATCAGCTGACAATTAAAAGATGTGATATTCCTTTAAAATTATTTAAAATATTTCATTTTTGTTATTTTAAAAAGTACATCTTACTATGCAATTTCTTTCATAATTCCCTCGAGTTACTTTATTTATCTCTACAAACTTTTATTTTGGTGGGTCGTAAATTAAAGACATTTGAGCTTCTGTGTGTTTTAATAAACTATTATTATTAGGCCTACTTGAAGTATACTCTACTGTGCAATAATAATATATTTCTGTTATATTTTCTTCAAGTTAGCCTATACAAAACTTTGATTTTGACAGGTTGTCATGAAGACTTTAAAGTTTGTGAGTGTGTATATGGTACGAATGAATGACGATAGTTTTATCAAATGAAATGGTAAAATTCGTGTGAAGTGACTCTCATAAAAGCTCTGCGATGAAGTTCAAATGTGTGCATGTCCTCCTCATAGACGCTGAAAACACCACGAGTGTCCGCGCGCGCGTCAGTGTGTAGTAGCCTAGAGCACACGTTGAGCGCTCATTCACAGAAACACGCAGAACATGCCGAGTTTATTTCAATAGCAGTCTTTCTGAGCTTTAATATTCATAGACACTTAATACATATCGAGATTTGATTCATTGTATCATTACTTTTGATTTATTCATTCAAAATGGCCAAATTGCGTGACGTTCCGCTTTACAGTAGGCTGTTACATTTGTTGCTGGATTCCGCGATTCAATCCGTGTCGCTGCGCAAACACAGACGTCACGGCGGGGTGAATTTATGAATGAAAATTCTTTCACAAAACGATGTTGTTACGAATCCACACGCTTTTTAAAGTGGGTATACGGAGATCTTTGACATTTCCTAGTGGGTATACGGAAATCCTTGACATTTTCTAGTGGGTATACGGCGTATACCTGCGTATCACGTAGACTACACCACTGAGTAAAGTACACTCTGAAGAGTTGTGTAACTGCAGAATCAAGGTCAGTGAGAGAGATTGATTCTGCTTCAGCATCATGTCTTCATGTTGGGTCCGGTCGGAGGACTTTGTCCACATCACAGACAATGTCATCAGTGGCAGGCAAAGGGAAAGACCCTAAAGCAGATCCAGCCTTGACAACATTCTCCACATCTTACTCTTCCTCATCCTCATCCTCCTCCTCTTCCTGCTTGTTCACCTCCTCTTACTCATCCTCTTCCTTCTCTCATCCATTGTTGGTATCAACACTCTGTGTAACATTTTGAGTACATTTTGGGACTCTGCTGAACTGACTTGTGTTTTAGTGAGTGAAAATGTGTTTAGAGTTTTGAAAAAAGAGTGCATGAGATTTGCAAACAGTGTTTTAACTTCCTGAACTGTTTTACAGAAAGAGAGATTTATTCAACAATTGGTTTAGGCTATTAAGAATTTGGTTCAGAGAATGGTGTTTAATGTTTTAGCATTTCAGAAAAACTGTAATCAAATAAGTGCTAACTAACTTGTAAGGATAAGAGACCCCTTTGAAAAACGTTTAAAATTCTTCCCAACCCCAAACTTTGGAACGCTAGTGTCTTTTTGCACATTCCTACCTAAAGCAGCACCATTCTAGGCCTGCATCAAGTCAGGGATTTTGCAACTTGCAAATGGATCTGCACTGATCTGAGCCAGAGCGAGTGAGTTAGCAGTAAGAGAATAGTTTGTGAGTGTGTGTGTGTGTGTGTGTGTGTGTGTGTGTGTGTGTGTGTGTGTGTGTGTGTGTGTGTGTGTGTGTGTGTGTGTGTGTGTGTGTAGAAGTGAGACTGGCTTGAATACCTGAGCTCACTACCTCTCTCTGCCCAGAATCTTATTTTCCCTCCACATCAAACAAGATCTCTTTGTTCTTGGCCTGCGTAAGGGGTGCAAACTTATTAATTTTTTACCCCTCACTTCCTTCCCTCCTCCCTTTAGCCATTCCTCCCCCTCTCGGTCAGAAGGGAGAGTGGAGTCAGCTTGGCGTTTGTTTGATCTGACAGGTAGAATGTGCCTGCAGGGAGAGAGGAGCTGTACGGAGATGTCTTTTAGCGCTCAGGAGGGTGAAATTGGAGATGTGTCTGCCTGCTGGTGAGAGATAGAGGAGGTAGAAAGAGAGATTACCCTGTCAATACCACTCTCTGTCAATCATTTCTCTCTCTCTCTCTCATAGTCCTCTGTTCCTTTATTACCTCTTTTTCAAGTTTTTTTGCCTTCTTTTTTCATTGTTACTTTATATCTCTCTCTTTTTTAATCTTTGAGCAATATCATACCTTCTCTTAACATGCTGTATTGTTCTGTTTTTTTTTATTCTACCCCCCCTATCATCCCTGTCCTTCTTTCACCTCTCTCTCTTTCTGTCTCTCTATGTGCCTACAGGCTGGGCTGATTTGTTTCAAAGCATTCAAAGTATAATGGCCTCAAGAAGAGCATCTGCCAACCAGAAGCTCTAGTCATAAAAGAGAGAGAGAGTGTAGGCGCTTCAGGAACATGTACCCAATGCTGTATATAACACTCACGCTAAAGTCAACAACTCAACTGTGTGTGAAGAGTGGCAAGCAGAGGCCGTGATTTACTCAAACACCCCCACACACACGTTTAGCTAGCTAAGTGAGGACATAGCGTAAACCTTTTGTTTGTATTTGTATATAAGCTCAGTGCAATTTCAGTTTTGCAAATGTTAATACCTAGCCTGACTTCGTCATACTCATATTCTGGTCAGAACATGAGTCTGAGACTGCTCCATAGGGCTTTGATTATGAGGCGTGCCTTAACCGAACCAGGAAAAACAACAACTCTGCACTCAATTGGATAGACCGACAACCAATCAGAGGAACGCAGTAAGTGATGTTGAGCAACGCATAGTTATCAAACAGAACTCGGGAAAAAGTATGAAAAAAATAAGGAGCGTTAACGATCTTAGCCGGTGTTGCAAAAAGAACTTAAGGATTCGCGGAGTAGGCCTACTTGCATGCAAACACATGCAAACGCATTTTTGAAAGAAAAAATACGTTTGAGGACGTGATGATTACGTTATTGGATGGATTATCTGTCCATCATCGTATAAAGCCCGCCCTGGCAATTTGATTGGTCCGACCATTTTTTGGCTGATCATAATTACTCCTCAATGGATCGAGTCCAGACCGAACTTCCCGACCAAAAAATGTTGTGGGCGGGGTTCGGGCTGGCATCCAGGCTAGTTAATACCTGGCCTGGGTGACAATGTGCTTCTATTTTTTTGTTGAATATGATTTTCTTTTAATGTCTTGGATGTTTGACAAAATTTGAGCGTTATGTATGGCGGGAATTGAATTGCCATTTATGCTCAACAAGTATAGAATATTTTATTTGTATACAAACAAAAATTTGAAGACCATCAGACGACAATGACAGAAACATTTTTGTTACAATGTTAAATATAAAGGAAGTTTGGGTTAACATTTTTTTTAATTACTGCAGATTTGCACCATTACCGTAATCCTGTTATGAGCTTTATCCTGTTATGAAATTAAATGCTTGTGGAAATTGCAGTAAATTGCAAGAGACAACTTCTCACTTTGAGCACACGAATGCGCGTGTCATTTATTTTTAGAACGTAAACACATAAAAAGCAAATGGCGCTGACACGCGTCCCACGTGAGCACACATTCAGAGCATTTAAAGGGACCGCGATCCCTGAACAGTCATAAAGAACAAAGTGCTGCGTTTACAACCAACAGTGTATAGAACTACACAACAACAAAGGTGAATTATGTATCTCACGTTCACCACACACGTCCCCCCAGAATTCACCGTATCAGAAGAAGAACCAAACAGTCAACGGGGAGGTGGGCGTATCAGCCGGCCACAACGGCTGCGCTGTGCCGGAGGTCGAGGAGACCCCACTGCGACCTGAGTCGCGTCATGACACGGGTGTGGGGCATGGAGTGTGGGAGGCTTGGGAGGGAGGGGAGCAAGGGGGGGGGCAGAGCAGGAGGCCGTCCGCGTCGTGGGGGCTGAGCCAGGTCAATAGGCCTAGCTATGTCCAAGTGAGCCGGTTTAAGGCGGTCAATTGAGAGTCGCTCTGGTTTGCCGCCCCTGTCCACCACAAAATGTTTGTCTCCCGTCTCCAGAACCCGGAATGGGCCCTCGTAGGGCGGACGTAGCGGTCCCCTGTGGGCATCGTGGCGAATGAAAACATAGTCAGCCGTCTGAAGACCAGCGGGGATGTGCGACTGAGGAAGTCCGTGACAGGAAGTAGGGACAGGTGCGAAAAGCCTCGCATTGTCCAGTAGAGTAGACCGCTGGAGAGTAGCAGACCAGGGAACCGTGGTGCTAGGGACAAAATCCCCTGGCACCCGCAGCGGCTGTCCATAAACAAGCTCCGCGGATGAGGACTGAAGGTCCTCCTTTGGCGCAGTCCTGATGCCCAGCATCACCCACGGGAGCTTGTCGACCCAGTTGCTGTCTTTGAGGCTGGCACGCAGGGCAGCCTTCATCGACCTATGAAAACGTTCACAGAGTCCGTTAGCCTGCGGATGATATGCGGTCGTGCGGTGGAGTTTCACTCCGAGGCTCTGTGCAACAGCGTCCCACAGCTCAGACGTGAACTGCGCGCCTCGGTCAGAGGATATGTCCGAAGGGGTGCCGAAACGGGCAACCCAGGTGCCAATAAATGCCCGTGTCATTTCAACGGATGCCACTGACGTCAGTGGCACAGCCTCAGGCCAGCAGGTGGTCCTGTCAACCATGGTTAACAGATACGTGAAACCGTGAGAGGAGGGCAGAGGACCGACCAGGTCCACGTTTACGTGGTCAAAACGCCTCTCAGGAACCGGGAAAGACTCTAACGGGGCTTTAGTGTGGCGGTGTACTTTGGCCCGTTGGCACTCAACACAGGTGTTAGCCCAGTCCCTAACATCCTTCTTGAGGCCGTGCCAAACGAACTTTGCTGCAACCAGTCTCTGTGACGCTTTTGAAACTGGGTGGGAGAGACCATGGATGGCATCAAAAACTTGTCGTCTCCATTCCGAGGGAACGACCGGCCGAGGACTACCTAAGGAGATGTCACAGGAGCGTAGTGCCGGCATCACCAAAAACCACGTCCTCGATCTGCAGCCCTGTATTCGAGGCCTTCAGGAGTTGCACATCCGGGTCTGTGGACTGAGCCGCCGCCATGCGCTCGTAATCCAAACCAAGATGGACTGCCCCTGCTACAGCCCGTGATAGGCAGTCCGCCACGTGGTTGTTCTTACCAGCAACGTGCTGCAAGTCCGTGGTGAACTCAGAAATGTAGGACAGATGACGTTGCTGGCGGGCGGACCACGGCTCAGCCACCTTGGCCATGGCAAAAGTTAGTGGCTTGTGGTCCACAAAAGGAGTGAAGTGTCGGCCTTCCAGCATTGAACGAAAGTGTCTGATGGTGAGGTAGAGACCCAGCAGCTCCCGATCGAAAGTGCTGTACTTCCGCTCACAGGGGCGCAGCTGACGGCTAAAGAAAGCCAGCGGCTGCCAGGCCCCGCCTATCCACTGCTCGTAGACAGCACCGACGGCGTAGTCCGAGACGTACGAGGTGATGGCGATGGGGCTGTAGGAGAAGGATGTGCCAGCATGGTGGCATTCGCTAGGGCGGCCTTAGTGGCAGCAAAAGCCTTGTCCCTGTCGTCAGTCCAGTCCACATTTTGCTTGGGTTTACCTTTCAAGGCCTCGTGCAAAGGCTGCATGAGCTGAGCGGCTCGAGGGATGAAGCGGTGATAAAAATTCACCATGCCAAGAAACTCCTGCAGGGATTTGACAGTGAGTGGGCGTGGGAACTGTGTGACTGCCTCCACCTTTGATGGGAGAGGGACTGCCCCATCCTTAGTGACTCTGTGTCCCAGGAAGTCGATGGTGGAGAGACCGAACTGGCACTTGGCGGGGTTGACAATTAATCCATGTTGGCTAAGCCGCTCAAAAAGGGTTCGGAGGTGTGCCAGGTGCTGAGACTTGGATGTGCTCGCTACCAGGATGTCATCCAAGTAGACAAAAAGGAAAGGTAGGTCCCGCAAAACAGAGTCCATGAGGCGCTGAAAAGATTGGGCAGCGTTTTTAAGGCCGAAAGGCATGCGCAGGAACTCAAACAAGCCAAACGGCGTGATCACTGCAGTTTTGGGAATGTCCAGTGGGTGTAACGGCACCTGATGGTATCCCCGGACGAGGTCCACTTTGGAAAAAATCACCTTGCCAGCCAGGTGTGCTGAAAAATCCTGTATGTTCGGGACAGGGTATCGGTCAGGTGTCGTTGCCTCATTAAGCCGCCGGTAGTCGCCGCACGGGCGCCAGCCGCCACCCGGTTTGGGGACGATATGGAGGGGTGACGCCCATGGGCTGTCGGATCGGCGGACTATGCCCAGGCGTTCCATGTTAGCAAACTCAGCCTTTGCAACGGCAAGCTTGGTCGGGTCGAGGCGCCGAGCACGGGCGTAGACGGGTGGACCAGTAGTGGCGAGATGGTGCTCCACACCATGCTTCACGGCAGATGCAGAGAAAGTGGGCTGAGTGAGGGCTGGGATACAGGCAAGTAGATGGTGGAAATCATCGGAAACTGAGAGCATGCTAGACAGTCGTATGGAGTCGGCCTCGCTTAGTGTGCATGTATATGAACAAAATGTGACGGTGTCAATCAGACGGCGGTTCTTAACATCCACCAACAATCCATGCGCACACAAAAAATCAGCACCGAGGAGGGGGATGGCAACCTTTGCTGTAACAAAATCCCAGCCGAACTGCTGTCCTTCGAAAAACAATTCGACGTACCTCGTTCCATATGTGCGGATAGGGCTACCATTGGCAGCTTCCATAGGGGGGCCGTGGCTGTCGGTCACCATGTCCAAAGGGGATGCAGGCAGGACGCTCCTCTGTGCTCCCGTGTCGCACAGAAAACGGCGTCCGGAGATGCTGTCACGGATGAAAAGCAGCCTGCCGACGCGGCCGACACTCATGAGCGCCGGCCCTGGCGTTTCCCGACCCGCCGAAACTGCATGGTGAACGGCATTTGGTAGCCTTACTTCCAAACTTTGCATGGTAGAAACACAAGCCTGAAAGCTGTTGGGGGCCAGAAGACTGCTGCCGACGAGAAGTGGTTGCGGCGATGAGTGTGGAATCGTCCCTCGTCACCGAAGCGAAATGCGCGGGAAAAAGCGCAGCCGCACAATGTCCTTGACTCGCCAGGAAAAAATTTATCAGCCTCCTCAGCCAGTCTCCGACAATCAGTGATGGTGGTGTTGGCTAATGCAGCTCTCACTTGGGAAGGTAGCTGACGCAGGAAAAGCTGGATGAATAGAAAATCGGGTCTGTGCTCGCCCAAAAGATCCAGCATACGGTCCATGAGCTCAGACGGTTTGCTGTCACCCAGTCCTTGAAGTGAGAAAAGCCTGCTGGCTCTCTCAGTGTCCGATAGTTCAAATGTTTTCAACAGGTGGGCTTTGAGTGCTGCATACTTCTCATTTTCCGGAGGATTTGTAAGAAGGCTCACCACTCTGGATGCCGTTGAATTTCCGAGAGCCGACACAACGTAGTAGTATTTCGTTGTATCCGCGGTGATCTCACGCAACGCGAACTGCGCTTCAGTCTGGGCGAACCATGCAGATGCTGACGATTCCCAGAATTCGGGGAGTTTGAGGGTGACAGCGTTCGCGGTCATGGTCGTGTCGTGTCTCTGGATACGTCCAGCAGACTAATGTCGGGGTCACCAGTGTGGAAATTGCAGTAAATTGCAAGAGACAACTTCTCACTTTGAGCACACGAATGCGCGTGTCATTTATTTTTAGAACGTAAACACATGAAAAGCAAATGGCGCTGACACGCGTCCCACGTGAGCACACATTCAGAGCATTTAAAGGGACCCGCGATCCCTGAACAGTCATAAAGAACAAAGTGCTGCGTTTACAACCAACAGTGTATAGAACTACACAACAACAAAGGTGAATTATGTATCTCACGTTCACCACATGCTAATTATTGGCATTACAAAATTAGAATTTTTTTTCTAAAAATAGCAATTTTTTAGGAAGAAAAAAATATATATATGTCTACGATTTTTTTTCGTTTATCTACAGCTCAGATCTAGAATTCTGAAGTGAAATAAAGTAACCCTGTAATATATATATTTTTAATGAATTCGAATGAATTAACCAAAGAGAGACAGCGAGCGAGCGAGAGAGCGTGTGCACGTACGCGAGTGAGTAACCTAATAGTGAATCTTGTTGTGTTAATACAGCGAAGTTATCCCCTCATTGCTGAGAAATATATTGTAGCTTTCAGTAGTGAAGCTGTTTTATTTATAAAAGTCATGCAGCAGAGGTTAAAAAACAGCTTCTGAATGTTTCGGTGTTCGCGCAATTTCTTTTCTTTACAAAGATATAAAGTTCCCACCTCAATAGAAAGCTGTGAGCGAGGGCATACAGGCACGTCTGCCTCATAATACAACATTAAAAAGGAATATTTGTGAATAAAGGTGTCGTCCTCGCCTTGTGGTGGCTTGGAATTCAAAGGGGAATCGGATATGCGTGTTTAGACGTAGGCCGGATGTCCAGATATCGGATATGTATCTGATTTAAAACCACATTTGGAGGTGGCTCAGATCGGTTTCGAAAAAATCAGATCTCACACAGATTTTTGTGTCTACACGTGTGCAACAAATTCCGATCTGTGTCTGTCAGATGTGAGTAAAAGATTTTTTGTGCTGGATTTTTTGTGCCAGCTAGTGTAAAAACGCAGCCTTTGACAGGTTTGTGTGACTTCTGAGAACAATTTTGTCCCCTAAGTATAGCTGAGTAAACTTGTACACATGAACTTATAGTTTACAATTACATTTATTCGTTTGGGCGACACTTTGATCCAGAGCAACTTTCCAGCATTACTAGCGCCTTGTTTACCACTTGAGCTACAGGAGCAGTTAAACAGTTTACATTTACATTTAGTCATTTAGCAGACGCTTTTATCCAAAGCGACTTACAACTGAGGACAAAACCAAGTGAGTCATCGTGAAGAGGCAAAAACAACGCAAGAAGTGCTCAAAATACAAAGTTCAGACATAGCTTGGAGTTTGTATGTTGTTTATACTTTCTGCCTTCCCAAATATCCACACCTCTTTCTTTCTCTCGTCTTTTTGATTTCCGTTAGTCTGAGGCCTCACGATCTGTGTAAGTGTGAATGTGAGTGCGTGTTTGAACCACACTCTGGTATGAAACACTTTATCATGAGAGAAAGTTTCTCATCCTTGCCAACTAATATAAGTGAATAACTGCTGTAGGCCAGAAGGGGCGGTCCCATGTCAAACCGAACCTGAGTGTATTGAAAACATTCTCACAAATTCTCACAAATGTTTCCTATCGCTGGAGGCCTCGCACAATAGTGGGAAATGTGGCAACCAGGCCCTAAACCCACGACACACCATGCTGACAAGTAGAGCTGAGTGACAGAAAGATGACATGATTATGAGAACAATGACACACACAAACACACATACCCACACACATAACTTGGGGTTTTAGGTTACTCAGCTTACAGGTTTCACTGTGATTTCTCTGACTTTTGTAGTTTTTCCTAACTGTTGTACTGGGGAAGAGGGAGATCTGTAATGATTAAGAATCTGGGTTTCTGACTCAAAAGTTGTGAGTTCAATCCTGACCTTATCAGCATTTTGTCCTTGAGAACGGTACTTAACCCTACGTTGCTCCAGGGGAACTGGCCCTACAATTACAGCACCAGGAGGCTCATGGAATGAGAGCCCTCTGTTAAATGGCTAGCAATTAACTAACTAACTACTCTGAGAGTTAGAGCGTGTTAGCATTCCATTAAAGATTCCTGAAAAGTATAGTGTAGGAGTTTTTCATCCATGAATATCTGGTGATTACTGTTATCGAAATATGAAACAAACATTTGCATTCTCTTTAGCTACTCAGCGAACAAACCAATAAGATTAAAACATGTGCAAATGTTTGAGGGTCACATTACTTTCTAAAATTGGCATGTTAAATCAAGGGCATAGTTTTGGTTTGAACATTGGGGATCAAAGTTTTAAGGTCCCAGGGCATGCTTCTGTGTGCATGCACTTATTTGTTTGTTTGTTCATTTATTTATTTTTGCAAAATTATCTTTTGTGGTATCTTACCTACCATCCACACATGCAAAGTTGGCTGATAACATAACTGCAATAAAGTAATAGCCTAGTTAACAATTACTTGTTTACATAGGATATATGATGTATTTTATATAATTTAAGCATCTGGAACCTTATCAGTTTGACATAATTTACTACTTCAGAGTGCCATGGGCAGTCAAACTAGCTTTACTCATAAATTTCTTATGTTGAAATTGTTTATTTCCTATTCATCAGGCTCTTAAGGATTTTGACTATGTTATCTCTTGGAATGTCTGAAGGCCAGGTTTTTCCTAATATCAGTCATCATTAGAACAGAACACATTTTACAGATTGTTTAGTCAATAATTCAAGAAGGTCCAGACCTTAAAGCTGTTGCTTTTAACTTGAACTTGCCATTATAAAAATGTACCTTAGTTCTAAAACAAGAGATAAGATAATTACAGGTAATACCACTGATGGCTCTCATTAACACGCTACCATACAATGTTGACTTTTTAAAAAAGGAAAATGTATTTATCCATAGCATTTGTTATGAAAACCTACACATTTAGAAACTATAGCTACAACATGCCACAGTTTATAATAAATATATATAGTAAAAATGTATCGCATTAACAGATTATCTATTATAAGTTCTACAAATTTGTCAAAATTTACCACAATAAATACAATAAAACGTGTTACATTTTAGTATGGGTGGTCATTAGTAGTTTAAAAAGCTTTCTACCGGTAATTTATGATGGTGCAAGATGACGTGTTCTCCTCTTTTCATTAGTCTATTTTGTTTATGTGGCTGTTTTAAGATCATGTTTGATCATTTTATCATCGACGTCGCGATAGGAACAGCTCGTCAAATCTTGGAGCTCACTGGTGAGCGTGCGCACAGTATACATTGATTCATGCGCTACGAATGCGCAATTAAATGAACCGGGCATAGGTCATTTTGACCATTCTGACAATTGGTACATTCGGTTCGTACGGGAACTTAGCGGGTATAAAAGCTCAGAACATGCGATGTATATAATTAATTAATAGCCCAATTCTGGGGGGGATTATGCCCCTCTGTTAAATGTTTCCATCTGTTAAATTAATGATGGTTAGTCAGCTCTTTTTGGTAAAGCCATCGTTGTGTACATGGGTGTGGTGTTGACCCCATAATCTCCGGGGGATGTATATAAGACCACCTTTCCTGTCATCTAGAACTAAGACTTCTGGGTAATTGCTATAATTATCGAAACCGGTGTGAAATCTTTTTTATTTGATACATTAGCATGATACATTAGTTATGTCCTAACTCTTGTTTTTTTTTATAAACAAGTTTAGCAAATTTTCTTATTAACTTTTAAGATATTTAATGGTTTTAGATTTTAAAATGTTTTTTTTTTGTAATTTAACAATTTTATGTTTTTATTATTTATTATTATTATATTTTTAACATTAACATGATAATATTTATATTACATTAAATTGGCCAATTTAATTTGTGTTCTTTGCCCTCGGCAGCTGTGGATTTGTACTGCCAAGTTTAGTTAAGTCTAGGTTTCTTCAGTGTGTGTTTTGGAGCTTAGACTTTACACTAGAACAATGAAGCTTTTCATCAAAGCACAGACGAAAATGGTACAGTAACTGAGTAAAGTGAAAAAAAAGAGACCAAAGAAGAGAGCAGGAAAAGAAAGAGCGAGGGGGGAAGAGTATATTAAGGAGGAGTATATAAAGAGTAGAGAACCTTTGATTCAGTGAGACATGCTGTTTTCAGATCAGATTTATAGCGCATATGTACTCAGTCATGTTTAGTCTTACCACAGCACTTCTGCCTACTCCACCCTGCCCTTTTTCTGTCCTCCTGTTTTTTTGTTGATTTTTTTTTCAAAAATGGAGAAAGGAGAAACAAAACTTCCTTTTACTTGTTTTTTTTATACTTATATTTTACTTTTACTCTTTCTTTCTTTCTTTTTTTCTTTCTTTCTGTGGTTCAGCCCTCCCTGTCTGCGTTACTCTTTTCATTTTGCACCCCTCCCCCAGACTCCGCTCTTTTTGCCTCTGTTTTCCCTGTGGTCGTTCGGCTTTCTAGCGAAAATTAGAGAAAGCCAAGGATGTAGAGGAGGGCCGACTGCTTCTATAAATACGGCCAGCTCTTCCTCAAGAAAGAACGGAGCAAGGATTAGAAGGAGCTTTTTTAGTTACCTTTTGTGTATGGGGTGAAAAATGTAAAATTTTGCCTACTCTTGGTTAAACCCACTCGACCTTGGGCTGGTTTTAGATAATCTCAGTACTGTGGGGGTGGGGGGACAAATTTTAAGGTGACATTTTTTGCATGAGGAAGTGAGTGGGTTGAAATCAAACTTCTTGATGAGGTACCTCGTACAATTGTGAGCTAGAAAGAGTTTTTTCCCCACCCAATCACCCCAGGCCTCGTGGATGGGACGTGAAGAGGTCAGTGAGCCAGAGAGAGAGGAGCGCTAATATGAACCATCTGTAGAAATCTGACACCTCGGGAGAAAGAGCGAGAAAGAGGTGGAGACAGAGGAAGGGAGAGTGAAATTCATGAAGGATAACAAAGAAACCTATAGATGAGTTTAGCTGCCAAAGCCATTATTTTGTAGACATTTGGTTTTTAGATTTGCAATCTGTGAATGTTTGTGTATATAAATCACCATAACTGTTATTAATAAAGTAGCCTAACAAAAGTGCATTCATTATGTTTAAAACCAGGGCTATAATACCTGCAACCCTTCAACCGACTAGTCGATTAAGCGATACTGTTGCTGCTAGTAGATTTGGAAATACTAGCCTAGTCGTTTACCCTTTTTTTTCTCATTTAATGTTTTGCTTTATATTTTACAAAAGCTATGTTTAAATTTCTGTCATGTTAATGTTACAATTATATTATTTTTTAAAAGTGTAAATCTGGAGCGGAAAACAAAATGATTTTATTTTACCTCAAATTTTTCAAGCATTCGTTTTCTCTGTTCCCGCGGCAAGTTCAGAGAAATGTCCATTTGGAAGATGAGCGTGGAGATGGAGTATTTTAAAGCCCACACAAAACTTTTCCATTTTCTTCTATATCATGTCAAACTATCCTATAACAATTAAGCTTGTTTATAGGCTTGATATACTATCTGGTCCGGTGCTGCCTATTGATTCAGTTGATGTGAATAAATATGTCTATAATGGCTAACTTTTCTTAAGTGAACGTTTAATATACAATGGTAATGCAAGGCAAGCACATCGCATGTATCTGACCTGTTTTTAGCGGAATTAAATATGGGATTTGACTGTTCATAGATTAGGTAGTCTATTTCAAATTGATTGCATATGTCTATGGTGGGCAGAGGGGTGGGGGAGGTTTATGCTACTCGACTAGTCGGTTTCAAAATTTCCATTTAAACGTTTACGAAATTAGTCGTTGCACACATCCCTAGTCTGAACAAGCTTTTCCCTGGTGAAATCAAATTGGAGGCAAAGTGAAAATCCTTTCATGTCTTTCAATAGTATAAAGTGACACAACTGTCTGAAAGAGGCCTGCTCCCCTGAGTCCAGGCTGTTTGCTTGGGCCGGGTTTAAGTGTGTTTGTTGTTGTATGAGTGTCAGCAGCACCGCTGTGATCTTGTGACCAGAGGGTCACCGTGGGTGTATTCTTACTCAGAGCACACGCACGCACGCACGCACACACACACACACACACACACACACACACATTGTCAAAGGGGCTTCTTTTATCCTTCATCTGTGTGTTACCTGACCGTCCTCTGGGAGGCCGGCACCAGGTTGTAGGGTGTCAAACACAGAAACACTTTACATAGCATTGCAACTGAGTTGATTTAAGGTTAATATTAAATTATAATATTTTTCACTTTTTTGTGAAACAATTTGCCCTCTCTCTCTCTCTCTCCTCCTCTCTCTCCTCTCTCTCTCTCTCTCTCTCTCTCTCTCCTCTCCTCTCTCTCTCTCTCTCTCTCTCTCTCTCTCTCTCTCTCTCTCTCTCTCTCTCTCTCTCTCTCTCTCTCTCTCAATCAAAGTCTATTTTTGGAAAGTATATGTATGACTTTGCTGGACCATGACAGTTAAACTTTAGTAAGATCTAACAAATTCAGAGAGAGAGAGAGAGAGGGAGAGAGAGAGAGAGAGAGAGAGAGAGAGAGAGAGAGGGAGAGAGGGAGGGGTGGTGGTCGAATGGATAGAGAGAAAGAGACAGAAGGGCAGACAGCGTTTTTTTTCCCCTCAATCGTATTTTGCAATCATGTAATTTCCTCTGTGTGAGCACTGGTCATGTGCCGAAATCTCTGGAGAACTGCAGTGAGGAGGCGGAGGAGAAATGTGTCTCACTGTCTCGTGACAAATGATATGAAACTCATTCTGTATGGTTTAACATCTACTATTGCCCTCATTCTGTCCTCTTTGTGGCATCACTTCCCTTGTGGCATCTAGACAACTAGAAACAGCATCTGCATTTGATATCATATTGTCTCTTGATTGGCAAACTTGAACAAACTTGATTGGCTTTATTGCGCTCCTACACTACTACATTTTTATTTCTAAATTAGTTATGCAGAAAATAATAATAATTATATATATATATATATATATATATATAATACACACACACACACACACACACACACACACACACACACACACACACACACACACACACACACACACACACACACACACACACACACACACACACACACACACACACACACAGTATATTTATATATTGGATTAGGTTTAGGATTATACTCCTAGTAAAATTTTAGATACCATGTCTCATTTGCACAAACTCAGGTTGTATAACTGCATTAAAAAAACGAAAAATGCAAACACTGAACTCAATGCAAATCTCCAATAATTGTTTTTCTTGCCACAGGCCAATAGGCTCTATTGGTTTTTTATTAATATTTATGCAAATGCCAGCATTTTGTTTATTTCTTGTGTTTGAAATGCTTTAATTATAATTATTTAATTTTTTTAAAAGTTGTAATTAAATTAATAAAGAGACAACAGTATACAATACTGTGTTTCCTATTATGTTGCATGACTCGTCTCAAAACGTTGGAATTAGACCATTAATAATTCTCCCTGAATAATATTTGTGCCCTGTTTCTGTGTGTGTTTCAGGTGTGCTTCTGGTTTTTTAGGCGAGTACTGTCAGCACAAGGACCCTTGTTATGTGGGATATTGTCTGAATGGAGGAGGGTGCACCGTGAGCGTGGCCGGCGTACCCGGGAGCCCAAGCTGCGAATGTCCTCTGGGCTTCGCGGGCGAGCGCTGCGAAATCCAGAAAAACTCCACATGCTACCCCAACAACCCTTGCACCAATGGGGGGAAGTGCTCGCTTCTCCCTAATGACCAGTACCAATGCGTGTGTGCCCGCGGATGGACAGGTCAGCTCTCTCTCTTGCTTCCCATCTCTGTTTCTCTCTCTTTATCGCTCTGAGACCCTGGTTGTGTATCTAGGCAGCATTTTGGGCATTGTAGGATTTGAACATTCAAACGTGTCTATGCACAAAAATGGCAGCTCACTAGATCTTTTCTTTTCTTAAAAAAAAAAAGACTATTTTAAGTACAGGATGAACACATCCTCACATATTGACAATTTTGTTGTTGTTTTTGTTCTACGGTGACATTATCTCCTCAGGTCAGAATTGTGAGCAAGAGGACACATGTCTGTCTAGCCCATGTGCCAACGGTGGTATCTGCCATGCTCTGCCCAACCGCGAATTCTCTTGTACCTGTCCTCCTGGTTACCATGGAGCCCGTTGTCTCAATGACACAGATGAGTGTGCCGTCTCCCCATCTCTGTGTCAGAATGAAGGCATGTGTCTGAACACCCCAGGCTCATATCGGTGTAACTGCCAACCCGGCTTTACTGGCCCCCACTGCGAGACCGTTTACGTGCCTTGCTTTCCATCCCCCTGCCTCAATGGTGGAACCTGTCGACCGATGACGGACACGACTTATGTATGCCACTGTCTGCCAGGTTTGTTCCCTCGAAGAGGAAATAGCTATTTTGATAATAGCAATACAATAATAAATAAATGCAATTCAAATACAGGATTTGAAAAGAAGCTAAAATTGTTAAAATGGAACTGAAAACATTGTCCAAGCATGTCCACTTGGAGCTGAGCCAGCTTTGACCAATGTCTGATGAGATTCTACCACAGCAGTGGTAAAGTAGGCGATAAACCGATTATAACTACTAACTGATTTTCAAATATTCTGTTAGAAAAATGCAAATTGTCATTGCATAGGAAATAGGAGTTCCAATCACTTCACAACTAGACACCTTTATTAAGCCCTGCTCCCTAGTTACTGTTAAGTCTAGTTACTAGTTACAGTCAAGCTTTCTTACTAATGCTTGTCGAAAAGTAATCAGCTGGATTAAATTACTTCAGGAAATATTAAATAATATAGAAATATACTATACTATATACTTTTTTTTTGCTTGGAAAAAAAAACTTGCTGATCTGAATTTTTAAAATATTTATTTATTTATTCAAGTAATGTTTTATTCTTAACAAATTGCTTAATTGTAGTGTACATATAGACAGCAACAAAATATATATATATGTAAATATGTGTGATATACACTACCATTCAAAAGTCAAAAAGGATGCATAAAATGTATCAGAAGTGACATTTTTTATTTCAAATAAATGTTTTTTTTTAAACTTTTGATTCATCAAAGAATCCTAAAAAAAAAAAAAAAAACGGTTTCTACAAAAATTTAAGTAGCACAAAGGTTTCAATATTGATAATATTAAGAAATGTTTTTGAGCACCAAATCAGCATATTAGAATGATTTATAAAGGATCATGTGACACTGAAGACTGGAGTAATGATTCTGAAAATTCAGCATTGCCATCACAGGAGTAAATTATATTTTAAGATATTTTCAAATATAAAAGAGTTATTTTAAATTTGTTAAAACTATTTTTACAATATTGCTGTTTTTATTGTTTTGATCAAATAAATATAATGATATTAGCCTATAACACTCACACCAAATACAAAAGAATGCTTAATTTAATCTCAGTCAAAACAAACTGACATGTTTCTTTATTGAATCAGATGCTGGTTGCTTCTGTATTTGTTTGGGACTGCAACACACAGAGATACTTTAAATTATCTTTTATCAGATTAGTATTTAAAGAGAGCCATGCTGGCAAAACAAATCTACAGGCCAAAACTCTTCTCTCACCTCAGGCAGAGAACAAGAGCCGTGAGAAATGTCTGTTCATGCTTTAAAGTTGAGTAATTACGTTTAATAATGCCAAAGCGAGACAGAGCACCTTTGTGTCACCGATACCTTGGATTGAGAGTGAGTTGTGAGTTGTTATTTTCTCTCTGATTTTCCTGTTCAGGTTTTAATGGAACTAACTGTGAGGTGAACATTGATGATTGTCCAAATCACCGTTGTCAAAATGGAGCTACATGCATGGATGGAGTGAACACCTACAACTGCCAGTGCCCACCTGAATGGACTGGTATAGAAATAGCTATATATTCTGTTTGTGTGTTTTTATGCATGTTTGTTCCCTCTAGTTCACTTTTCCACTAAACTTTTTTAATGATTCAGTCAATCTGATTCATGTTTATTCACTGATTCATTGCAAAAGTTGACAATCTGAAATTGGTGAATTGTTTATTTGAATCAATTTAAGGAAACATTAATACAACTCATACTTTTCAGAACCTTTGGTCAAACATCCTTTAAAATGTCCTATTGAAATTGTGACCCTTTTGTTTCCAGGTCAATTTTGCACCGATGACGTGGATGAATGCAGACTGCAGCCCAACACATGTCAGAACGGAGGCACATGCAGTAACACACGCAACGGCTACAACTGTGTATGTGTGAATGGCTGGAGCGGCCCTGACTGCTCTGAAAACATTGATGACTGTGCAGCTGAGCCCTGCACCACCGGCTCCACTTGCATTGACCGCGTGGCTTCATTCATTTGCAGCTGCCCTTCTGGCAAGACTGGTCAGTAAAAACAACCACACAGCCTAAAAATGACATGTGATGTAATGTAATGTAAAATGGTGTACACTAAAAACATATCAGTTGTAGTAACCAAAGCGATTATTTCCATTCTCAAGGTTTGCTTTGTCACATTGATGATGCCTGCACCAGTAACCCATGTAAGATGGGAGCTCAATGCGACACGAACCCCGTCAATGGCAAGTTCAATTGTAATTGCCCCTCGGGGTACAAGGGCAACACGTGTGCAGATGATATCGACGAGTGTTTCATCGGTAAGACAGTCTGCAGGAAGTTCTAACAACTCTCCTTTTCTCTGTCTGTCTGTGTTGCTTTGTATGTCTTTATTTCTCATCATTTTCCCTTCATACACAATCACAGTGTTTTAGCCATTTCTATATCTCGCTTAAACTTTCTCTTTTTGACTTTATTTTTCACTCCATCAGGGCCAAACCCATGTGAGCATGGTGGCTCATGTCAGAACACAGAGGGTTCGTTCACCTGTATTTGCGCTCCGGGTTACAACGGCCCACGCTGCGAGCAGGACATCAACGAATGTGGCTCCAACCCCTGCCAGAATGATGCCACCTGCTTGGACCAGATAGGAGGTTACACCTGCATCTGTATGCCAGGTACTTGCACACAGACTCACACACACGTTAATCAGGTGCATGTTTACACTGTTTTGGCTCCATGTCCTCATATTCATCTGGTGACTGTGTTTCCTCCCATAGGCTTTGATGGATTGCACTGTGAGATTGACATTAATGAGTGTGCCAGCTCGCCTTGTCTCAATAACGGTAGATGTCTAGACCAGGTCAACCGTTTCGTCTGCGAGTGTCCTCAAGGTGAGTACCTTGAACCTTTTGACTCGAATAGCCCACGTTGTAAACCACAATATTTGCGGTTTTTCTGCTGTAATTATGTCAAAGCTGCCAACTTTAACTATTAACAGAAACTAGGAGTGTCGATATTAGGGATGTAAACAGTTAATCGATTATCTCGATTTAGAGATAGTTAAGCTAAGAATTAACTCGATTAAATTTAATTAAATGTCGGCTAATTGAACATTGCGAACGTGATACGAGATTCTCACACGAGAGACCCGACGCAAACTTGAGGTGGCAAAAAAGAAACCAAACATGAGACGGTCAAAACGGAGTGGAGTGCATCGATATTGACTACCAGCTATAGGCTACAGCATGCTAACCTCGAAAATCCAGCTGTATTCTAACAATAACTTAGCTCATACCTGTCAACACTCCCGTTTTCTCCCGTTTTTTTAGCCCTATCTCCCGGTTTGTTATTTTTTCCCGGGAAACTCCTGGGATTTGCATGGCCCAAACTCCTTTATGAATAATCGGACCAATATGTTTGTTGTCTACTGTTGACCAGTTGCCAGATTGTATTAAATGCATTATAATCACACAATCCACAGACCATTTACAATTTTCAACCCGTGTGTCACCTCAACCTGGCAACCTATAACCCAGTTGCGCAGTCGCGGGAAGTTTAACCCGAAAGCGAGAAGATGATGGCAGGTGAAGGCGGTGTCCTCGCAAAGAAACTGAAGTACAGTTTGTAACATGTATCTCCACGTTGCTTCAGGAAGAAAAATAGGGATAGCTCACAACTGAAGTTATTGCATGCAGAGGCCAGACAGACTCACGCAGGCGATTGGCATCTCACAACTCGCACTTTATTCCCAAATCGAACTCGTGTAGTCTAACTGTCAGTCACATGTTCTACCGTCCACATCGTTACTTAATAAACAAAATAAGATAAAAATTAGCATCATACAGAAATTACCCGCATACATGGGGTGTTCGCATAGACAGTAAAAAAGGGTGTTCGAGGCGCACGGCACATACAATACAATACTGCCGACAGTTCAACAGGGCGCGCGCAGCTCTTAAAGGGGCCACACCTTATTTCCACTCGTTATAAGTTGTAAATTTGACTCCCCCCTCAGCCTATATTATAAGTGCTGCAGCTGCTGCTAATGTTTTTACAAGTTTTTCATATACGTAGTTTACCAGATAGATTATTATATGTAGGCTTAATATAGTGTTGGTAGGCTAAGCCTACCCATATAACATTTATTTTATGTTACTTAATGTTTCACATGCAACAGGTGAGCCAGTGCACAATTATTTTTTATGTATTTAAATTTTCTGTGCATATTTTATTTTGTTAAACTACATAAATGCCATTATCTGTACCGTATCCCAACTGTTACAATAAAACATCAATTGAGCAATATAACATGCATTTTTATTCAGTATATAAGCAATATTTTGCTTTTTATGTTAAATTGGTACCATGAGAAATTTACATTCTCAGGAAAATAGCCGCTTATCAGTTAATCGTTAATTGATTGATAAGGTCGATCAACAAATGATTAATGAATTAAGCAATAATTTGCATCCCTAGTCGATATAGTTAAATAAATTAACCATGATTCATTTTGTGATTACAGAAGTTTCAAGAAACTCCATGTTCTTCAATAAAAACAATAGTTATAGAGAGTTAACAATTAATAAAAGTAATATGATTTCAGTTTACATCATAAATGCATATTTGTTTTGTGCATTTTTAATCAGTTAGATAATTTATCAACAATATTAATAATATTATTTACACTGCTAAATATTAAGCAGCACAACGTTTTGGCTGTTAAAAAATCAACTTTGCCATCACAGGATTAAATTAAATGCTTAAACAGATTAAAATAGAAAAAGGTTATTTTACATTGTAATATGTCACAAATTTAAATTGTAATATCACAATATTACTATTTTACTGTATTTTGGATCAAATTAACATACGAATGAATGGTAACACTTTAGTTTAGGGTCCAATTCTGTTAATTAGTACTTATAAAGCACATATTAATGCGTTATTATGCATGACCACACTCTACATCCCTTAATCCTACAAACTACCTAAACTAAAAAAAATATATTTTTTGAATATGTTAATATATTATTTATATTATATTAATAATATTATTTAATTGTGAATAATTTTAGATAATCATGTGACCTCTTGGAAGTTTACTGAGGCCCTCTAGTGGCTCTTATTACTAGTATAAACAAGAAGTCTAACTAATGTTTTCATTCTAGAGGGGAAATGTTTGCTTGTAAATGGCAACAGTGCAAAATTATTCATACCATGAACAAAATGAACAACTGAATTCTGCAATAAATAAAGTCACTCTCAATAACATGAACTTCTAATAGTATGGTATTATCATTTGCATAAACTGTGTTGCAACTCAGATATGTTGCATGGCCAACAGTCGCTCATGTCGTTTAATATCACCTAATCTCAGTAAAAATGATGTACTTCCTGCCGCTTTGTTGCTGCACATGTGTGGAAACCCCATATGCTTGGGTACTGTTCTTCAACATGATATTGAATGTGAGAATTTGAATTTGACCACAGGTTTCTCTGGGGAAATGTGTCAAGTTGACATTGATGAGTGTGCCAGCACGCCGTGCCATAATGGGGCCAAGTGTCTCGACCGTCCTAACGGCTATGAGTGTGAATGTGCTGAAGGTAATGATATAAACTCTTTCGAAAAAATCTCCATCCTACACATTTCCAAAAAGGGGAAGGATAGACAAAAACATTAACAGCACAATTTTCCAACGTCATTTATATATATAAATTAATAATTAAACTGCATAGTTGAAATATATTAGTGTTATTCATTGTAAGTTATTAGTAAATGTTCTAAGTTCTCACAGATCTGAGCTTATTGTATTAATTCCTTGTCTTGTATGCTGTTCTCTTTAGGTTTCACAGGGCCTTTGTGTATGGAAAACATTAATGACTGTGAACCTAAACCCTGTCACCATGGCGATTGCGAAGACGGAATTGCTACCTTCACCTGCAAGTGCCAGCCAGGTTACATGGGCCCCATCTGCAGTGAGCAGATACGCGAGTGCCAGAGTGACCCCTGCCAAAACAGAGGACGTTGTGTTGACCTGGTCAACATGTACCAATGCAACTGCCAGCCGGGAACCTCAGGTGGGTCTCGCACATCAAGAAAAATCCTGTTTTCCTCAGTAACACTGTCTGACTGACACTTTCTCTCTCTCTCACACACACACACACACACACACACACACACACACACACACACACACACACACACACACACACACACACACACACACACACACACACACACACACACACACACACACACACACACACACACACACACACACCAGTACATGTTGTTTACGGGGACTCTTCATAGGTAGGTTTTTATACTGTACAGTATATTCCATCCCATTCCTCTATTTACAGGAATTGTCCTTGTAAACCATGTTTACTTTGTAATACTCATATAATTGTACACATTTGTGATCTCATAAACCATACATACAAAAACAAACACACTCTGAAAAAAACCCATCATTACATACAGCAGCCTTTAAAACTTTTCAGAAACTTTTCAAAGGCTGCTGTATAAACTGGTTCCATTTTATTTACCTGCCTACATTTCCTTCGATTATTTTATCATTTGTCATAGGCGTGAACTGTGAGATTAACCAAGATGACTGTGCCAGTAATCCCTGCCAGCACGGGACTTGTGAAGATGGAATCAACGAGTACAAATGTGTGTGCGAACCTGGATACACAGGTTTGTTCACGCACATACATAAATACACACATGCAAATGGACTTCATTTATTAATCATGAACAGAAAGTTATGTGTAAATAGAACTTGTACATCATATAAATTATATGATTCATTGCTTTACCTTTAACACAACAGTTTATGCAAAAATGGATTTACACAAATTCAGAATGAGGCCCAATATGGGCAATTCTGGGAGATTTTGATTTTGTTTGCTAGCTTTACTTTGTTCACATTCTGGGCTCAAAAATAAAGTTGTGGTCAGAATTAATGGCAACCTTGGTAAATATAATCAAAGAAGGCTTTGAAAATAAATTGCATTGTTTATACTTTTGATCGTACATTCAAAATATAAACACAAAAATTGGACATTGCATTAAAGTAAAACTAAATGAGTTAAATAAATGAGGAGGGGGAGGGGGGGGGGGTCATATTATGAAATAAATGTTTTTCTCTAATACACATTAGCCACAATTAGTGGTAGCCGCCCTAGTAATTCTTGTAAGATAAGTATATTCCCTTTCATATTATAATTATTAGCACACCAGGGTGACTAGGAACATGAAACTATTCAGCCATGACTTCATGTTTCACAGGAGTATAAATATGAGGAAACACAAAGGCCAAATTCCCTTAATCATTCATCACAACAAGGAAAACCAAAGAATATAGTTCTGATGTCCAGCAAAAGATTGTTGAGCTTTACAAAATAGAAAGTAGATGTAAGAAAATAGCTAAAGCATTGAAAATTCCCATTTCCACCATCAGAGCAATAATTAAGAAATTCAGAAATAATCAGATATAATTAAGAAATGAACAGGAAATGTTACGAATCTGCATGGAAGAGGTCGCGTGTCAATGTTGTCTTAATGCACAGTGAGGAGGATAGTTCAAGTAGCCAAAGACTCTCCAAGGATCACAGGTGGAGAATTGCAAATAGTAGTTGAGTCTTATATTTTAGGAATCCCCTTTGGACCTTGGAAATCCCCCATAAAAAAAATCTCACTAAGTTAAAAGAAAATCCACTACTAATTCAAAAACAAACTCCAGCATATTCAGTCTTTCAATTCATGTGTACGATTAAATATACAGCTGGATCTTTAATGTTGTGGGCCTATTTTTTTGCTGGACATTTTGAACATCTTGTTTAAATAAATGGCATAGTATGTATCATACTAAGTATCAACCAAAAAAAAATCTAATCTTGACGGCCTCTGCTAGAAATCTTATTGTGTGTCGTGCTTGGATCTTCCATCAGGACAATAATCTAAAACAAACATCAAAATCAACACAAAAATGGGCCAATGAGCATAAAATTCAGGTTCTGCCATGGCCATTGCTGTCCCCTGATCTGAATCCTATAGATTACTGAAGAGGAGAGTGTATCAACATGGGAATTTGAAGGATCTGTATAGAGGAATGGTGTCTGATCTCTTGTCAGTTGTTCTTCAACCTCATCAGGCATTATAGGAGAATACTCAGAGGTGTTCTCTTGGCAAAATGAGGTTGCATAAAAGTATTGTATAAAAGGGTGCCATTAATTTTGGCCAATGTGTATTAAATAAAATATTTCATAATGAGATTTTGCCTCCATTTATAATTGTTTTACTTCATTGAAAGATTAGATTTTTTTGAATGAATGTAATCGAACAATAATTATTCATTAATGACTCTTTCTCCGGCTTAGGAGAACGATGCACTGAGGAGATCAACGAGTGCAGTTCGAGCCCGTGTCTAAGTGGAGGGACGTGTGTGGACAAGGTGAACGGGTTTCAGTGTTTCTGTCCACTTGGGACTCATGGTCCTCTGTGTCACTCAGGTGCAGACCACTGCAGCCCCATGCCCTGCCTGCACGGAGACTGTATTGAGCAGCAGGATGGGTAAGAACAGCCTTAACTTACAAACCATTTTGTCAATGTGACTGACAATGATTGTTTGTAACACAACCTATTAGGATAAACTACATGCTTCTATGGCCAGTTGTCTTTTTCATCTCTAACTTATCTATTTGTAGGTACCTTTGTGCATGTAAGCGTGGTTGGGAGGGTAAGAATTGTGAGCGAGAGAAGAACGAGTGTCAGTCCAACCCATGCCAGAATGGTGGAACCTGTAATGACCATCTCAATGGCTACACCTGCATTTGTTCCCGTGGATTTGCAGGTAAAGGCGTGTGGTCCATTACCTTTCTAAACAGAGTAACAATGACGTTTATTTCTGTCTCCAACTCCCTGGTTTGCCCTGTCTCTTTCAGGTTTTAACTGCGAAATAAACATTAATGAGTGTGAGTCAAACCCCTGTATGAACCAGGGAACTTGTGTGGATGGAGTCAACAGCTACATTTGTTACTGCTCTCTGCCTTACACAGGTGACACACACATTTACAGTTACAGTGTACAGTTTTTATTAACATGGTTTTTTTGTACATGATTTGAATTATAGAAGCAACATTTATGACACTTTGTTGTCTGATTATATAAGCTTGATAAAAAGATTTCCACCCAAACTATATTTTATGAATATTACTAGGGTATTGCCTATTTATTAGTACTTGTAAAGCATATTTTAATGCCTTATTCTCCATGACCACATTCTACATCCCTTAATCCTACCCACTACCTAAACTTAACTACCTTACTCACTATTAATAAGCAGTAATTAGGAGTTTGAGGCAAAACTCATAGTTAAAAGCTAGTTAAAAGAGACCCTAAACTAAAGTATGACCATAACATTTAAAAAATAATGTTTTTCAAAGACAGTTAAAACAATAATATTGTGAAATATTATTACAGTTTTATATTTTAATATATTTTAAAATGATGAATTAATGATGCACATGATGCAGACATCTGACACACATCTGATATCCTCAGAACTCTTTACGGTCATTTAAGACTGCTTATGAGGATACTTGACAAAGTGGGCATTTTGGCATACTTTTGTGTTTTTTGTCCGTTTCAAGCATAAAAGAGCACTCAATGCAGCCGCACCAGTACAGATTTAAGTTCTGTTTTTGCATCTTATCACGCCTTAATGGTTTAAAAGAATGAATGAATGATAGCGTGATCCTATACTGTAACGCTTGCTAAAAGGATGAAGCGAAAAAACGAATGCTTAGTTAATTGCGTTAAATATTTTTAACGTGTTAAACAGAAACATTTTGACAGCCCTAATTATATTATATAAATGTTTGATTCCAAGGACAGTTTTGATTACTTTTGTACAATAAACATTTTGGTACTGTTTTGAGAACCACTCCATACTGTATCCACAACTGACTGTATCGCTCGATTCTCAGGGAGACACTGTGTGGAGAAGTTGGTCCCCTGTGCATCTCAGCCCTGTCAGAGACAAGGGGTGTGTCAGCCATCCCAGGATTACACCAGCTACACCTGCATTTGCCACAGCGGCTGGGAAGGTAAGTGCCTTAATCTGTGTGTGCTTTTATTCCTCAAGAGTGTCTTTGATGTTGTGAAAACCACGTGTAACACCTTTTCCATGATCAAATGACATACCCATTAGTAGATGAAAATCTTTCCAAAATGTCTGAGTGTCTGTCTGGTACATGTGTGTAGGAGCCCAGTGCACAGAAGATGTAGATGAGTGCAAGAAGAGCCCATGTCAGAATGGAGCTCACTGTGTGAACACAGTTGGCAGCTACCGTTGTGAGTGTCAGCCTGGATACAGTGGCCAGACCTGCCAGACCAACATCGATGACTGCAGCTCCAGTAGGTGTCATTCCCATACAGATTGATGGTTGTCAATTAAATAAATTAATTGTGATTCATCTAATGGCCAATTTCAAGCAGACTAAATCAGAGATAATGTCAGATTCAATAAATACGAATATTATCTTAATTTGATCAAAATAAATCTTCTAAAATCTTTTTCATATTTTCTGTTAAACACCAATTTAATTTAATCTCTTTGATTTTCACTCTCTTCTCCAGATCCATGCCGTAACGGTGGTACGTGTGTTGATAAAGTAGGGAGGTACTTGTGCGAGTGCAGAGCTGGTTTCTATGGCGAGCGCTGTGAGGAGGAGGTGGACGAGTGCTCCAGCAATCCCTGCTGGAATGGAGGCCACTGCAGCGACTATGTGAACAGCTACACATGCCAATGCCTACCTGGATATGACGGAATCAACTGTGAACGTGATATCCCAGATTGCACTGAGACGTAAGTTTTCTAATAAATTATATGGATAGTGTTTTATTGCATTTTATCATATCAATGCTTATTCATTCTCTCTCTCTCTCTCTCTCTCTCTTATGCCATAGCTCTTGCCTAAACAATGGAACGTGTGTGGATGGAATTAACCGCTTCTCTTGCCGCTGTCGGCATGGTTTTTCGGGTCAGTTCTGCCAGTTCGAACTTAACGAGTGTGACTCTCATCCATGTAAAAATGGCGGCACCTGCATAGATGGCCTGGGGACCTTCCACTGCACCTGCCCACTGATGTACAAAGGAAAAACCTGTGAGGTACAAACTTTCAATTCAGTCTTAGATGTAAACACACGGTTGATGTTGCACAATGACTATATGTTGATTCAAGCCTACAATCTGGAAAATCTGCTATTTAATTACCATTAAATAATCTTCCAACTCAGCAAATACATAAAAGACACTCAAATGTAATTAAAAAAGATATATTTTGTTGAAAGTTTGTTGCCAGTAAGTGATTGTTCTACAATTATGTTAGATGTCAGATTAATTTCTGTTTCATTCTGCAGTCAATGGTGAACGTGTGCAGTCAGATTAAGTGTCTGAATGGGGGTACGTGCATCCAGAAGGAGATGGATTGGAGATGCAGCTGTCAGCACGGCTGGACAGGCCTGTATTGTGACATCCCAAACATGTCATGCCAGGCTGTTGCCATTAGCAAGGGTGAGACATTAAACAATAGTCTAATGTTAGTCAAGCTCACAAATTTCACTGTTACTGTAATTGTGATATGTATTTTGAATCCTTAATGTAAGTTTTGATGTGCTCCAGGTGTGGCGGTGGACATGGTCTGTAAGCATGCAGGAAGGTGTATGGACAAAGACAACACACACCAGTGTATTTGTCAGAGAGGTTATATGGGGAGTTACTGTGAGGAGGAGGTGGATGAATGCCTCTCCAGCCCCTGCAGAAACGGAGGGACCTGTATGGACTACCAGGGTGGATATGACTGCCAGGTACAACTGATCTCTCTTACTAACATTGATATATGCTATTATTCAAAAGTTTGCGGCCAGTAAACAAAATGTTTTTTGAAAGAAATTAATACTTTTATTCCGCAAGGACATGTAAAATAAAAATTATATAAAGTGACATTAGAAAGACATTTATAATGTTAAAAAAGATTTCTATTTCAGATAACTTTCTATTCGGCAAAGAATCCTGAAAAAATAAATCAAAGTTCCCTTAAAAATATTATGCGCACAACTTTTTCAACATTGATAATAAGAAATATTTCTCGAGTGCCAAATCAGTATGTTGGAAGCATTTCTGAAGAATCATGTGACACTGAAAACTATACTTCTACTTTATAAACCTCTTTTTCTCTATCAGTGCAAAGCAGGTTATCAGGGTGTGAACTGTGAATATGATGTTGACGAGTGCCAGTCGAATCCCTGTCGGAATGGAGGCACCTGTATTGATTTGATCAACCGCTTCTCCTGTGCGTGCCCTCCTGGCACCAAAGGTAAAGCCGGAAAAGACTGATTTCTAACGCTGTACGTTTAGTGCACAGATGTAATGCTGATATGAAAATTTCCCTTGAACACCTTCTCTCTGTTTTGTAGGTTTGCAGTGTGAGGTGGACGTGGATGAATGCGCCCCAGAGTTTGGCCCACGCTGTAAAAACGGCGGGCAGTGTGTGGACGGTGTGGGGCGGTACACTTGCTCCTGCCCTCCTGGTTTCACTGGAGTGCATTGTGAGGGAGATGTGAATGAGTGTCGTTCTGGACCTTGCAACCCATCCGGCACCATCGACTGTGTGCCTCTGACCAATAACTATCAGTGTCGCTGTCGTCTCGGTTATACTGGTGAGGTTTCATTAGAGACATACATTTAATGTTTCATTCTTGCTATTTTAAAGTGGTTCTAATGAACCACTTTACACGGGTGGTGATGGCGCAGTGGATAGGAGACATGCCTTTGGTGTGAGAGACCCGGGTTCAAATCCACTGTGAGACACCAATGTGTCCCTGAGCAAGACACTTAACCCCTAATTGCTCCAGAGGCGTGCGACCTCTGAAATATAGCAATTGTAAGTCGCTTTGGATAAAAGCGTCAGCTAAATGACTAAAAATGTAAATGTAAAAAATGTAATGAACAGTTTTCTTATTTTTACAATTTTTTGTACTCTCCATCTCCCTATAGGGCAACGCTGTGAGTTAATGGTGGATCTGTGCCAGTCCAAGCCATGCCATAACAACGGCAGATGTTCCATGAACATGAGTTCAGTACATGGATACAGCTGTACCTGCCAACTCGTAAGTGCAGTGCTAGTATTTATATGCATGTACACTACCATTCAAAAGTTTGGGGTCTGTAATGGTTTTTAATGTTTTTTGTCTCTTATGCTATATATTTTAATATGATCCTTTAGAAAACATTATAATATGCTGATTTGGTGCTGATGAAACATTTATTATTATTATCAATGTTGAAAACAGTTGTCCTGCTTAATAATTTTCAGAATTATTTGATGAGTAGAAAGCTCCATTTTTACATGGATGAGATTCACACTCATTCAGTTTGAACGGGCAGAACTGACCCGAAAAACCATGCCGACAGCGGCAAGAGAAGCAGTTAATTCCATCCACACACGTTCCATTGTTTAGACAAGAGCTATGGCGTGAAGGATAGAGAAAATGAATAAGCATTGATATAATAAAATGCAACAAAACAATATCCATATAATTTATATAGAAAACTTACGTCTCAGTGCAATCTAGGATATTGATTATTTGAAACTGAAATCTTACTGATCCTAAACCTTTGAATGATACTGTATATGTGTGCATGTGCAATACAACTTTTTATTTTTTTATTTAAAGGAATAGTTCGATTAAAAATGAACATTCTGTCATCATTTACTCACCCTCAAGTTGTTTCAAACCTGTATACATTTCTCTCTTCTGCTGAACACAAAGGAAGATATTTTGAAGAATGTCGGTAATCAACAGTTGATGTATCCCATTGACTTCCATAGTATTTTTTTCCTACTATGGAAGTCAATGGGGTCCATCAACCGTTTGGTTACCGACATCCTTCAAAAAAAATCTTCCTTAGAAATTCATAGCATTAAGTTCTCAATGGTTTAATGTTTGAAAGCAAAGAAATTAAGGCAACTATAAATGTTAGCATTGTAATTTTACTTTTGTTCTGTAAAATAAAATAATATAATAATGATAGTAATATTTATTGTTGTTATTAAAAATAAGGTTTTCCTTCTTTCTTGCCTACAACTGATCACTGATTATAAAATACTAATACCATTGTTATAAATGTTATGACAGCATTATGAAGTACACTATGAAAATGTACATTCATTTCGAGATTTGCTAAAAAAATCCAGTTAACATTGTTAAAAATTTATTTAAAGTAAGTGTAAGCTACGTAATATGCTATCAGTCTCTGATGCAGAAAAGTTAGTTCATGCATTCATGACCTCGAGACTAGATTACTGTAATGCTTTATTAGCTGGTTGTCTTGCATCTTCAATAAACAAGCTACAGTTAGTCCAAAATGCAGCCGCTAGAGTTCTTACTAGATCAAGAAAATATGATCATATAACACCGATTTTATCATCACTTCATTGGTTACCTATAAAGTTCTGTATTAATTACAAGGTATTGCTTTTGACTTATAAAGCTCTAAATGGTTTAGCTCCAGTCTATTTAACGGATCGCCCTACAATCCATCGCGCTCTTTAAGATCACTAAATTCGAGGCTTCTGGTCATTCCTAGGATATCCAGATCCACCAAAGAAGGCAGAGCATTTTCACATTTAGCTCCAAAGCTCTGGAATAGCCTTCCTGATATTGTTCGTTGCTCAGACTCGCTCTCCCAGTTTAAAACTGGACTAAAGACGTCTCTTCAACCAGGCATTCATATACATTTTTTATCTTACAGTTACTGTAAATTCGGCCTCTAGTTCATAAACGCCAGAGGAGAACTGGCCCCCGACTGAGCCTGGGTTCTCCCAAGGTTTTTTTTTTCTCCATTGGGTCATCTGGTGGAGTTTTAGGACACCATTAGGTCACTTGATGGAGTTTTTCGGTTCCTTGCCACTGTTGCCTTTGGCTTGCTCAGTTGGGGATATTCAATTAATTAACCAATCATACCACTGATCAGCTCTACCAAACTTGGATGTCTTTTTTCCAGTAATAAACAAACATTGTTAAGTTGTTGATTGATACTGTGAAGCAGCTTTGATACAATCTGTATTGTGAAAAGCGCTATTTAAATATATTTGACTTGACTTGACATGACTTAAGCAATCTAAATGTAAAAATAGAGAAAATGAGTATGCACAATTAAATGTCCAATATTGGCCAATATGACTACATTTAAAAAACCTGTAATATCAGACAATAATCTCTATCATACTGAAGCATTCCCTAACTTCTGTAAATACATAAAACGTCTATCTAATTTCCACAAACTGATCCCTGAGAGGTGGAGGAGGGTATTTTGTCTCTTACTGTGCTTTCTGACATTTCTCTTACAACCTTTAACGGCTGCATTTGCTTTGCTCGACTCTGCTTTGCTTTGAGTGAAAATGTTTCCTTTTCTCATGGCTGATTGTTCTCTCCTTACTCTCATGCTTGCACTAAAGACTGAGGCTGCATAAATCAGGTATGATGTGAAACTCTGATTCCCTGATCTTTTACTCTCCTTTCACTCACTGTTGCTGTCTTACTAGCCTCCAGTCATTTAGTTGTAAAGTAGTGCCATGATTTGATTTAATTTTGACATCTGATGCCCTCTTTGTGGCTCTTTCAGGGTTACACTGGCTTCAACTGTGGCAATTATCAGATGTTCCCCTGTGCCAGTTTGCGCTGTCAGAATGGCGGACAGTGTGTGGAGATAAAGGGTCGCCCGCAGTGCCACTGTCTAACAGGTTTTTCTGGACCGCACTGTGAGAGCAAGAGAGGTTGCATGTGTCACAATGGTGGCACCTGTATGCCAGATGATCTCAACAGCTGCCGGTGTCCACCTGGCTTCAGTGGGCCGACCTGTCAAAGGATTGAGCCTTCCTGCCCTTATGTGGAGTGTAAACAGAGTGCGGGAGACAAAGTATGTGACCCACAATGTAAGAACCAAGAGTGCGAGTGGGATGGAGGCGACTGTACGCTCCATTGGGACAAGCCCTGGAAGAACTGCCCAAAAATCAGCAGGCAGTTCTCCCTGCTGGAACTTATTCCATAACGGCCGCTGTGACCCACAGTGCAACAATGCAGGCTGCCTCTTCGACAGCTTTGAATGCCAGAATCGTACAACGGCAGGCACTTGCAAGTATGTGTCCCAGTGTAAATCTCATACTCCAGAGGATCACTGTTCTTCTTTTTTAAAAAAATTTTTAAGAGATATTATATATGAATATTACACATATGATTATAACACATAATCACAATTTTTATTTATTTTATATATAACAGTATATTATTTATATACTGTCTGAGCCATTGCCATTTGACTTTTTTTTACTGCACTACTGATTGTACTCTTTGCACAGTGACGCAATCAAAGATGAATCGAGTCTAATTGTTTCTAACTCCCATCTATCTCTCTATTTACCCTAATTCCTCAATAGATACGATAGATACTGTGCAGATCATTATGCAAATGGTCATTGTAACCAGGGCTGCAACACAGAAGCATGTGGCTGGGATGGTCTGGACTGTGCTACAGACACTCCTCCGAAGCTAGCTGATGGCACACTGGTGATTGTGGTGCTGTTGCAGCCTGAGGAGCTAATGGGTGACCTTAAGGGTTTCTTGCGCTCTTTGGGGACGCTCCTGCACACCAACCTGCGACTGAAGCTAGATAAGAATCAGAGACCTATGGTGTACCCATATTATGGAACTGAGCAGAGTGAAATCCAAAGCGGGATCGCCGCTATGAAGCAACGTGGAAAACGAGAGCTAGAGAAGGAGGTTATTGGGTATGTTCCTCGCCCAAACATTTAAATACTGTCTTTACCCTAATGTTGTTGTATTTATTAATATTTTTTTAACATGGTTTTGGATGTCTCCATGGTTTAGATCAAAGGCTCACCTAGAGATTGACAATCGACAGTGTTCTCAGCACTCAAAAGAATGTATCTCCAGTTCAGACCAGGCTGCGGCCTTCATAGCGGCCGAGTACCTGAAATCGGAGCTACCGTATCCCGTCTACTCTGTGAGCAGTAAGTGAACTGACAAAACAGGGCTACAGCAAAATGCAATTGGTAGTTTTCACTATGTTGTTCTCTGTTTATAATCTTTGTTACCAACCTCTTTGACCTCAGGCGATGAAGATGAAATTATCGTTAAGCCCATTGCTCTGTACGTGGTTGCTGTGGCTGCAGCTATCATCATGCTGATTTTGGTGCTGGGTGTATTGGCTGCAAAGCGCAAACGCAAGCATGGGACTTTATGGCTTCCTGATGGCTTTCTAGCAAAGAATGACAGCAAGCGGAGAGAGCCAGTGGGACAGGATGATTTTGGCTTGAAGTAAGTGTGCCTAAAACCACATTAATCGCATATTTGCTGCCTTCAAGTCTTCTTGGGAAGCTCTTAAATAATAAATTGGAAGTTTTTTATGATGTGACAGTGTTTATTTAGTGTTCTGCAATTTCATATTTCTATCTTTTTTTTCAATTACTGACAAATATTGTTTTTTAGCACTAATGTAAGTGTGTAACTTTAACTTTAGGGATTTTATTGTTCTTGTATCGCCACAGAGAATAGGAAATGTATGTTGTTTATTTATCAGTGGAAAACCAAACAAAATCCTAGGTTTCCCACTAAACTACTTTCTTGTGCATTGATCTCGTTAATACGATCATTCTGACACAGTCTTAACCATGTTATACATACGAAATCGCATACTGTCAGAGTAGGTGCTACATTTGAATTTGAACTTACTTCCTGACTGTTAAAAAAGTACATTCTATATAGTATGAATATGGATAATATGAATGAAATTCGGATGTACTACATCCGCCTTGTTGCTGCTGTCACGTGACCTACCAGCGTCAGTTGCGTCTCTTCACTTACATTCATAAATTCCCTCCCGTGGCCTCATGGGATACTAAAGTGTCCATCGAATGCGCACATCGGTAGTAGGTCATCCAGGGACTTGTCGCCTACTACTCTGTTAGCATACTGTTTTTCACATACTATATAGTACGGAATAGTGAATTCCGGATGCAGTGAGGATGTTTTTTAGTGCTAATGCAACAAAATGAGCGTATGATGCCTTGAAGACAGCAACAGTCTGAAGCTTTTTTATATGCTTCTGTTAATCTGTTCACTTCAGGTGGCATCTCTAATCATTCCTTTTTCCTCTATCCTCCACTTTCTCTCAGGAGCATGCAGAAGCCACAGGATGGAGGGTTAATGGATGGCTGTTCTACCCATCATTGGCCAGAGGAGGATCATCTCCCTAAAAAAACAAGGGTAAGAGATGGTGTCTCCACAGCCCTGAAGATCACAGTAACAGATCTCTTTATTTATGATCCATCTAAATGCATCCCCGAACCCCACAGATGGAGGATAAGCCGTTGCTTCCTGTCGGAGTGGATGGAGGAGTGGACAGGAGAGAGTGGACCCTGCAGCATCACAAAGCCGCTGACATCACACTCACTCCCCCTCAGGCGGACATAGACATGGACAGCCTGGATGTCAATGTTAAAGGACCAGGTTAATAGACTTTCTTGCTCCCAATCTGGCTAGATGAAGAAAGAAGGTTTCCACCCTTTTGTTTTACTTTTAAAAGTTTTACTAACTCTGTATTGTCTTTCACGCTTATAGATGGTTTCACTCCTCTCATGCTGGCATCTCTACGAAATGGCAGCAGTCCCGATTGTGGCAGCATGCTGGGAGAGGAAGAAGAGGAAAGTGGTGCTGACGAGCCTGGCACAAATGTCATTACCGACTTGATTGGTCAGGGTGCGTCACTCAATGCCCAGACAGATCGCACCGGAGAGACAGCACTTCACCTTGCTGCACGATATGCCCGAGCAGATGCTGCCAAGAGACTGTTGGATGCTGGCGCTGATGCCAATGCTCATGATAACATGGGCCGCACCCCTCTCCATGCAGCTGTGGCAGCAGATGCCCAAGGAGTCTTCCAGGTAAGGGGATGTGCTGTAATAGATCAAATAGTATTATTTATTTTAACATTACTATTTATAACAGTATGAATTTGCTTCATTGTAATGTATATGAAAAAAACATAAAATTTTTGATCAGTTTGCTTTTACTTTGGAAATTATCTTTTTTCTTTTTTTCACTTTTCAACTAAAATGTTGTTACCCACCAATTTTTTAAGAATATTGTGATGAAGCTGTTTGTTTGATCTGCATGTTTTTGTTTATTCTGATAACAACTTAGTCATTGATTGCAACTCCTACAGTAGTTGTTTCTTGAATAACCTTGTTTATGTAATAATATATTTGCACAGCTAGTGTAGTATGTAGATTTTTTTCTGAATTTTTGTGTGCACATACCAATCATTACTGTTATTTGTTACTCTAGATTCTCATCCGGAACCGTGCCACGGATCTTGATGCTCGTATGAATGATGGCACCACACCACTCATCCTAGCAGCCAGACTGGCAGTGGAGGGTATGGTGGAGGAACTTGTGCACTGCCATGCAGATGTCAATGCAGTGGATGACCATGGTAAGCACTTTGTTGATAAATGAAAAGGAAATAAATCCTGGAAATAAAATGCCCTATTTAATTCTGTCATGCTCATCTCATCCACAGGCAAGTCAGCTTTGCACTGGGCTGCCGCTGTCAATAATGTAGAAGCCACTCTGGCGCTACTGAAGAATGGAGCCAATCGAGACATGCAGGACAACAAGGTAGTCTTCCATGTCTATTATGTTTATGTGCATATTTAATCACTTTTTAAACACACAAATGTTTTGTGTGTCAGCCAAACACTTCAGTTTTGTTTGTTCTGTGATGTAGGAGGAGACCCCCTTGTTCCTGGCTGCCAGAGAGGGCAGCTTTGAAGCGGCTCAAGTTCTTCTAGATCATTATTCAAATCGTGATATCACTGACCATCTTGACCGCCTGCCTCGTGATACTGCGCAAGAACGAATGCATCATGACATAGTGCGTCTGCTGGACCAGTATAACTTGGTGCACAGCCCACACTCCGGGCCTAATCACGTGGGCAACGGCGGACACTCCTCGATGGTCTGTGGAACAAATGGCACAGGATTCATCATCGGCATGCGTCCAGGACCGCAGGGCAAAAAGAATCGCCGAGCCGGAGGAAAAGCAAATGCTGTCTCAGCTGGGACCGCCAAAGATCTGAAAGAAATGAAGGCCAAGAGGCGAAAGAAGCCGACCGGAGGAGAGGGGCCGAGTGTGGTGGCTGTGCTCGGACCCGGAGGAAATGTCACCAAACCAGCCAGTGGTCTCTCAGAGAGCTCAGTCACCATGTCACCTGTGGATTCCCTGGAGTCTCCACACTCGTACGCCGGAGAGGCTGTGGCCGCCTCCAGCACAGCGAATTCTCCCCCTCTGCTCAGCAGCCCGTCAACAAGGCCCATGTTGCCCCCTGTGAGTCACATGTTGGGCCAGCAGCAAAGCTGGGTAGGTCTGGCCAAACACGGCTACAATAGCCACATGTTTGGCCTCATGTCACCCCACCAGATGAGTGCAGGCCACAACAGCATGCAGCAGCACCACAGCCCGGGCATGCTCACCCCGATGAATGTCACCATGAGCCGTGAACAGCTGCCGCCCATCGTCACCTTCCAGATGATGGCGACAGGCAGCGGGCAGAGCCTGCTCAAGCAGGCGCAGCAGGGTCAGATACAGGCACAGGGGCAAAATCAGACACAAGGTCAACACCTACACTGCAACCAGAGTATTATGTTCCCCATTCCTGATGTGGGAATGCAGCACGGCCTGTCGCACACCCTTCAGCACCCCCACGGTCACAACCACGCGCTTCCTCACGGGCTGCCAGAGAGCCAGGCAAGGCAAGTGGCATCCTATCAGCCACGCCAGAGCCCTGTGGATAAATATCCCACGCCACCTTCCCAGCACAGCTACGCCACTGCCGGCTCTGAGGGAACCACCCCCGGTCATCCCGCACACAATCCCAGTGAACACCCCTACCTCACCCCCTCGCCCGAATCGCCCGACCCATGGTCCTCCTCATCCCCCCACTCCAACTCAGACTGGTCCGATGTCACCACAAGCCCCACCCCTCTAGGAAACCCCCGCACACTGCCTCCTTCCTGCCACACACACATTCCCGAACAAGCCCAGCTGCAGCCCCAGTCTCAGGCTGCGCAGCCATCACAGTCCCAGCAGTCCCAGCGCAGCAGTGTGTACGCGTAGGAACTCGGACCTTTGAGAGTTTAATTGCACGGCCATTTTGATTCTCTCTCTTCAGCTTACAAGGGAGTGGCCAACTGTCCATCTCTCCACCCTCCATGTCTTTGTTACGCTCTGCATGTTGACTGTGAAGTTTGCGTATCGTAAATTCCTACTAGCCTGAATTTTTTATATCACAGAAGCCCCGAACTAAAGAGAGAAACAGCTTTAACAACACGGGACTTCTGTTCACGGCCATCTACGACCTGAGGCACTTTTACCAATGGACAATTACACTGCCGAGCTAAGGAAGTCCGTTACTGTCCTCAGTTTTGAGATGTTTATTTCACATTTTAGTCAAGCCTTTTATGTTTTGAAGGAAATTTTCTCATTTAATCTGCCATCTTTTTTTGATAATTTTTGTTGATGATAAAGTCAGATGCGCTTATTTGGTACCAACCTTAAAGGGATAGTTTACCCAAAAGTGAAAATGTATCATATACTCACAAACCTTTGACTTTGTTCAGTAGAATACACAATGGGATATTTTGATATATAATTAAATTAACAATAAAAGTCAAAGTGGTTTAAGGTTGTTTTGAACCCCATTGTATAAAGAGAAAATTAGTTGAAACATTCTTAAAAATATTTTCTTTTGTGGTACAGGTTCGGAATGACATCAGTGCGAGTAAATAATGAAAGAATATTCGTGTTTGAGTAAACTATCCTTTTAACTGATAATTTAAATAATATTTTTATATAATGGGTCAGCTTCCATGTCTTTTAAGTTTTTGTTTAGATCAACCTGCATTTTCTTTTTTTGTTGTGATGAAATGTTTCATAAATGAACTGGTGGTACTTGTCTATTTTTTGTGTGATTGGTAGCTTTTATGTGCTCCAAACTCATGCCCACACACATCTCATTCATTCATGTGTGGTTCAGAGCTAAACTGTGGTGTAAATAGTTAAATGTTACTTTTTTTAAAAGATCTATTTCTATGCTGTCTGTTACGGTTTATCCTCTGCCTTGCCAATTATTAAGAGGTAAAAGGAGGTGTGTAAATATGAATGGGTTCCACTTTGTTTCTTTTGAAATGGGATGCAGTATTCAGTGGCCACACAAACATGACTGAGGTTTGAAGAAGATTTCCAGCAGCCGTCGTCAAGCCGCTTGAGCCTTTCGGAAAAGGAAAACATTTAGACAAATAATATTATCAGTGCCTTTTACAACTTATTTGTAACCATTGTTACTATTTTATTTGTTTTCTTCTGCTTTTTTTTTTTTTTACGGTATATGAATATTGTAAGCAGTTTAACTGGTTTTGAAGTTTTACCTTTTATGTACATGTCATGTATTTTCTTTCTTAATTACAATCAGCCTGTCTGTGCAACCGTTTGAATCACTTGGCAATTTACAAATCATACTTTATACTTTCTAAATGTACTGTTTCACTTTTATGTTTTGAGTTTTGAGCAAAGCTTTATAAAATTGATTAGTACAATCACATTCTTTTTTTTTTGTGTTTTGCACAATAAAGCCCCTGGGTCTCTTAAATGCCAAATAAACACTCATAATAGTATTTAGAAATGCATGCATACATTAGCAGAGTGGTGATAAAAATACTAAGGTCTTATAAACTTTCAGTATGCTGTATTTGTTCAGATGGGTGGGTCAGTTATATTGTGTGTGCTCAAGGTCAATATTAAGAGAGTCTGCTTATGCAAATAAAAACATTTATGTACTATAGGCTCCATATGGCATATTCTTTTTTGGAAACAGTTGATATCCTGTAGCACTTAAGGGCCCTTCAACAGTATGATCTTTAATGTACTGAAACCGGAGGAATTTAAAGGGTGTTAGTCCACCAAATAAAGATCAAAGCAAAGATTTTGGAGCATTGTATTTTCACCCGAATGTTATGCAAAGCTATTTTTATATGTGCTGTATATAATTTTCTTTTCTTTTTTATGCCTATTGTACTTTCTTTTCCTGTCCACCAAATATATGCATAACGTATGCTAGAATGAAGTAAATGTTTCATCTTAGTGTTTGGTAGATTTGTGCTTTAAAGAACAAAAGCCTGTGTAATGGAAATAATTCAAGACAATTGATGATTAAAATAGAGATGAAACTAATAAAGGAAAACCTTTACAAATTGATCTAGTTAAATGTCTGAGTTCCTTTCTGCCGCTGGTACTAACAAACGTAATTAAACATCCCATCCTTTGATCAACATTCACTCTCAACCGTTGAAAAACCTACAGTCCTCTTAGTGCCTGTCAAATCAATCAATCTATCTATATATATATCTATATATCTAATCTGTATATGTATCTATAAAAAAGGGAGGTTAAGTTACAGCTTAATGGCAGTGACAAAAGTGTTCCTCTTGAACAGGGGGCACTTTTGCATGATTGTTGATTTTTCCTCAGCGTTCAATACACTGCATCCCATTATTTTAGCAAATAAACTTGTAAATGATATTAATTTTAGTCATGGGCTGGTCTCACATATTTTGGACCACAGGCAGGCAGCAAAGGGTCAGGATATATGGAGTTTTATCGGACACACTTTATACATCTATCTTCTCAAGGTTGTGTACTGGCATCGATAATCATCATACTTTAAATGACTGCCGAAATTCTCAAGATAATTGTCATCATGTTGTTAAATATGCAGATGACACAGTTCGATGATGATAGTCAAGCACTCCATGAGTTCATTAAGTGCAATAGACCTTATTCACAGCAGTCTGTTTTTGTATTTTTCTGCAGACAAAACACTGCAAAATATATTTCCAAGAAACTTCAGTTGACATAAATACCCGACAATATGAGCTGTGGAAAATTTTAGGCCTAAGTGATCAGATGGGCCCAATTGACTTCCATAGTAGGAAAAAAAAGTCAATGGTGTTAAATCCACTGTTAGGTTACCGACATTCTTCAAAATATCTTCTTTTGTGTTCAGCAGAAGAAAGAAATTCATACAGGTTTGAAACAGGTAAAATTAGCCTTTGGGCTAATTATGGCATATTTACATTGCTGAAAAGCTAAGATGTCCATTAATATGCACTGTCCCTTTTAAATAAAATAAAAAATTGAGAGTGAGTAATCTGTCTGTCTGTCTGTCTGTCTGTCTATCTATCTATCTGGTCCAGTTCAACTTCGAAATAAATGTAACATCATTCTGTCCGCCAACCGACAGGTGGCGACAACGACTCATAATCAAAAGATCGAAACAACAAAACACTAGGAAGTACTGCAAGATTGTTAAGATTCATGAAGATTTTCCACACTTACTTGACAGTCTGCCTTTCATTCTTGATAGATGAGGGAATCCGCCATGAGTAAAACATATAGCAGATGACCATGCGCAGTGAACACCCGGAACGGTTGATTTGATCAAATAATAATAGCTTAGCAGCAGTAGCTCTTAGTGTTTAACTGTCAAAATAAGACTGCTGAACTATTTAACGTTACTCACTGTATGTAGATTCAACTGAAGTAGAATCTGCCAGGATGGATCTTTGATTAGTTTTAAAGTTTATGTTTGCCTTCAAACTCCTACTCATAAACTGCAACTCTTCCGGATTAACGTTACTGCTAGTCTTTTGAAAAGGTAAGACTATGAAAATATATGTAATATTTACATGTAAAAACTAATTGGGATCATAGACTTATTTTAAACCTCTGTCCATGTCATTGTGACTTGCGATAAAATATAACTTAGATAATTTGTTGTTGTTGTTGGTTTTCATGTTTTTGTCATTTACATTTATTTATTAATCTATTCACTTGTAAATTCGGAAATAAAAAAATTCTGAATATGTCTGAAATAATGTTTAATATTTAATGTTTCTGAATATTTTAAAAAAAATTGTCCTTAAATTTTTTTTAATCATCAGTTAAAGAAATAGTTCACCCAGAAGTGGTAAGATAATTTTTTTCTAAGTGTGATGTGATAAGCATTATTCAACCTCATGTTGGCTTTATTTCTTCACTGGAAACAAAAAAGTTGAAGAGTGGAATGACAGCCTCAGTCACCATTCCCATTCACTGTATGGGAAAAACGACGCATTGAAAGTGAATGGTGACCGAGGCTGTCAAAGAAAGTGACATGATTGAAACAACATGAGTGTGAGTAAATGATGACACACTTTTCATGTGTGTGTGTGTGTGTGTGTGTGTGTGTGTGTGTGTGATTGATCCATCCCTTTAATTGTTTAACATTTCAGTCCTAAATTTATTTTACTAAACTGTAGGGTTAATGTTTGATTTCTTTGTCAAGGACACTATATTGTGTGTGGATACTATATAGTTCTGGATATCAGTGTTGTTTATGGCCATTAATGTTTACAGAGCAGCTTGCTTGTCAGACCCAGCTGGGACAACATTGTATTTCAACATCTGTCTGCTCTTTGCCCTTTTCTGCCTCATGTCACCCCAGTCTGTCCTGGTCTCCTCCTGAGAGGCTGTCATCATGGCATCGGCCAAGCTTAAGTACCTCTCTCTGGGGGTCCTGGTGTTCCAGACCACGTCCCTGGTGCTAACCATGCGTTACTCGCGCACCTTACAGGGCGACGGGCCGCGTTACCTCGCATCCTCTGCTGTGGTGGTGGCAGAGTTCCTCAAGATCCTCACCTGTATGGGGCTCGTCTTCAAAGATCACAGTACGTTTCATGATGCCTCCTTCCTCCTTGAGATTGTTTTCAGTATCTCTTCTCGAAAGCAACTCAAGAATGAAGTCTGACTGGAGTTCTTAGAAAGTCATTCACCTCTTTAAGTAGGTGAATGTATAGAGACGATAGTGAATGCAGTGTGAAATGCTGTCTGTGTATTTAAAGCTTGCGAGATGCGCGAGGCACATATTTGCATAGTCTGATTTGCTTTGGGATTTACTAAACATTTATTGTTTATTTGTTAATAAACATTTACGTTTATTTGTTAACAATATCTATTCTTTACCACGAATGAGCTCGTTGAACACAGTTTGAAAGTAGTTAAACATTTATGTAAAGAGTTTCTGTTCATCCAAAAGTAGTAAGTAGACCACTACAGACAGTATTTACAACGCAGAATGTACAAATCTACTCATCAATTTCTTTACTGACATTGTGCCTCAGATCATATTTGTCAAAGATTTGATACTACTAACCTGGAAAACTTTTTCGTAAGTGCTCATAATATCAACCTGGTACCTTTCAAACACGTAAAAAAATTTTTTTTTTAAACAAGTCCACCATTGTTCCTAGATGTTACAGTATGTTGCTGTCATGTAATCTGATTACATGTTACATGCTATTTTCACAATAAATTTCAAAAAGTCTTCTTATGCTCATTTATTTAATCCAAATATACAGTAATATTGTGAAATGGAATTACAGTTAAAAATAACTGTTATGTATTTTAATATATTTTAAATTCATTCATTCATCATTACGGCAGTCTTCAGTGTCACATAATCCTTCAGAAATCATTCTAATATGCTGATTTGCTGCTCAAGAAACATTTCTTATTGGTATAAATGAACATCAAATAATCATTGAAATGTGAGCGTTGGAAGGAATGGCTCTGAATTAATGCTGGGTGTAACTACTGTATCTTGTGTGGAACAGGTTACAGCGGCCGAGCACTGAGCAGTATTCTGAGACAGGAGATTCTACACAAACCTATAGAGACGCTGAAGCTGGCGATTCCTTCTGGGATCTACACTCTACAGAATAACCTGCTCTACGTAGCGCTGTCCAACCTCGATGCAGCCACCTACCAGGTAAGTCCATATGCATTCATTAGTTGCATACATTATTTTATGGCTATCGTTATATCTTTTTGATGAATCCTGTGCACTTCTAGGTGACGTACCAGTTGAAGATCCTGACCACAGCCCTTTTTTCTGTGTCTATGCTGGGCCGCAGACTCGGGGTGTACCAGTGGTTGTCTCTGCTAATTCTTATGGCTGGGGTTGCACTTGTACAGGTAAAGATACTTTGATTGGAGATTAACTGCCAAAAAATGTGTTGCAATCTTTGATGTATTAATGTAATTTGTGATTTCTTGTTTGGACAGTGGCCAGCGGACTCCACGTCAGACCCTCAGAAAGAGCAGCCGACTGCAGGCTCACAGTTTGTGGGGCTGGTGGCCGTGTTGGTGGCCTGTTTCTCCAGTGGGTTTGCTGGCGTCTACTTTGAGAAGATCCTTAAAGAGACCAAGCAGAGTGTTTGGGTCCGAAACATCCAGCTTGGTAAGTAGTTTTAAAGAAATAAAACATACATGGATCATTGCAGAAAATAAGATCTGTGACTAATAAAAGCTTATGATTCTTACATGCTTGTGATAATCTTCACAAATTAACATAACTTTTATGAATATTGAAGCGTAAATACAATTGGCAGGAGTCAAAAGCTAAACTCAGGCTATAAACCAAATACACCACGTCACTAACACTAACACTAACTTTTTTTTCACTAATGTCTTTGTTTAAAAAAATTTTTCCTAAAAACTCAAGTTATAATAGTTTGCAAGAGTGTGATTATAAACACAAGGCTTTGAAAGTGAACTAGTGAGTAGATGAGTTTACCTTTTCGGCTGATGACGTTTAATGTCCCAGACAACGTCTTTAGCCACTTGTTAGCAACCAACATTTTGCAAGTAAAATCTTTTTAAAAAATCACAAGTGTATTACTGATGTATTTTATATCGTAGGATAAAACGTGAAAATATCTTGAGCTTATTTTCACCAGATACCTTATTTCAAGCATTTTACCAAAAACCCAATGACTTCAGGACAATGGAACCAGAAGTGCTAAAATGCTAACTTGTTGCTGGGTTTTGGCCTTCAAAAATACATCATTCCTGCACCACTCTATATTATACTAAAGCAGGGGTTAGGGAATCTATTTAACGTTCAGTGGTGTTTTAACAGCTACTAAGTACAATGTATTGTTCTAAGAGCAGAAATGCAACAAAAAAGTAGTCAAATTGCATCACTGGGATGGGCGACTACACCTTGCGTGCAATGCGAACACACCTGCCTAAAGTTGCTGGCCACTACTAGAGGGATTTGCATATAAAGTCACACAATAAACTGATGGTTTTAGTATAATCAGTATGTAGACGCTTTTCCTCAATCTAAGCATGTTGGTGTTCAGATCAAATTAACACTTCTCACGGCTTAGATAGGTGACAATTAACTGATAACATGAAGCACTGACACTTACAACCTATTTTTACACTAGACGTCTGTTGACTTCTGTATAATCTGTATTTCTTAAAGATGTTCTCAATCAAATTTCAAACAACTGAAATTAGTATTTTTTTTAACAAGCAGAATCCTTGTACACACAAAAAACAGTCTGAGGTCACATTCAGGAGCTTAAGGCGAATATGTATGTGCGTGTGTGTTTTCATTCTTGCCATGTGGAGTCTCAGTGTAAGATTATTTTATAACTGGCAATGTGTGAATTGAGCGTGTGTAGTGATTCACCTCCTAATGTGAACTTCTGTTCATCATAATGAACTAAGCCAAAAAAGCATCCCTGTTCTTCAATGAGTGCCAAGATAATTTGATAACCTATAATTTCAAAGTTTATCACAATCATTTAATTTCTTTTCTCAGAATGAAGTCATTTATTGATTTCCATAGTGTTTATACACTATCGCTCAAAGGTTTGTGGTCAGTACGTTTATAATGTATAATGTTTCTATTTCAAATAAATGCTCTTCTTTTAAACTTTCTATTGATCAAATTATTGTAGTTTCCTAGGAGCACACCTGTTTTTAACCTTGATAATTAGAAATGTTTCTTGAGCACCAAATCAGCATATAATATATATATATATAATATATTTTTTTTTTTTTAAATAGAAAAGAGTTCATTTAAAGAGTAATATTTGCCAATATTACTATTTTACTGTTTTTTTTTATGAAATACATTTACTAAACATTTGAACTAGTGTAGATTACAGTAGTTTGATTTAATGTTTACACATTTGAATTATTAATTAAATCTTAATTCTAATTTGAGAATAGATATTTTATGTAAACCTACTCGCTTCATTTGTCTCAAGAAATGAATGGTGAACAGCCATTCTGCTGCTGTACTTTTCTTGTATGACTGTACATATGCTGTGGTATAGTATCTCATGTGTATCTGTGTGCAGGCATGTTTGGCCTGGTTTTTGGGCTCTTCGGGATGTTGGCATACGATGGAGACCGAGTCCAAGAACACGGAATGTTCCAGGGCTACAACACGCTGACCTGGATTGTGGTTGCTCTTCAGGTGAGTCTGAACACTTTGCAGTACAAATGTTTACATGTGAGCTTTTCTCCTGCAACAATATAAATTGATAATTTTTTTATTTCACACAGGCTCTTGGAGGACTCGTAATAGCCGCTGTCATCAAGTATGCAGACAACATACTAAAAGGCTTCGCTACATCACTCTCAATAATCCTCTCCACATTCATTTCATATTTCTGGCTTGAGGACTTTGAGCCTACTAGGTAAAAAAAAAAGTGATCAAAAATAGCTTTAAATGCAACTGAATTAAGTTTAAAAAAGATTAAATTTAATTGAAATAACTTTTTTTTTAAAAAGCACTTGTTTTTCTCTCCTGTGCAGCGTGTTCTTTCTGGGCACAGTATTTGTCATGATGGCGACGTTTCTCTATGGTTATGAGAACAAGCCGGCAACCAACCCAAGCAGAGCATGATAAATGGATGGATGATGTGAAAGTGGAGTGGAACAAAGGGATGAAACGAGTGGAAGGGCGGAGAAGAGGAGAGGAGGCGTAGAGAGCGGAAAAGGAGGATTGATTCAAGGTTGGATAACAGGCTGGGCCACTGCTGTGCAGTGCTGAGCTGAAGCACACTGGGTAAAATGCTTTGGGCCTGTGGTTTCAGTGAAACTCGTTTAGCTTGAAAACATTCATCATCGCTAATCTCATTAATGGGTGATGGATAAAAACACTTCATAATGTGCCATCTTCAATTGATTCTGGATGAGCTGAGACCTTTTTTTGGATCATGACTCGAGCACAGAACTCGTTTGTCTCTTCTCAATCATTTAATATCTGTTCATCTTTGAGGGGCAATGGCTGCTTTTGGATCGTTATTTCGCCACAAATGAAACTTGAATCTCGCAGTAACTCGCCAATGGATATTAGGCTACTAATGGGGTCGTTGCATCACTGTATCTTTGTGTCATTATTCAAACTGCTTACAAAATATGTCCAAACTGTCCTACAAAAATATATTTTATGTTATTTTAATAGACTGGGATGCTGGGTTAGATTCTGTGCCATAGAAATTGAGGGAATTATGTACCTTTTGTGAATATGATGTAAACCTTTTGATATTATTATAATGAAATGATAATAACAAGACTTACGACAATGATGCTAGCCGGTCAGTTTGCGGGATATGGGGATTACAGATCATTTTATGTATTACCTCTTGTCACCTGGCAACAAAGTACAGAGCCCCTAAAGGGACATGTTGATGGAAAAAATATATTTCAATGCTTTAACATTCGCTCGCAAATGTTTTGCGTTCACTAGCAAAACTTTTGCGAATAAACGCAAAGATTTTGTGAATGAATACAAAGTGTCTCGAGGGAACGCAAATATTTCGCAAGCGAATTCAAAGTTTCTCAGGGGAATGCAAAACATTTGCGAGAGACCGCAAAAGCATTGACAATTTTCCTTCCCATCTTATATCTCATATCCCATGTCCCTTTGGGCGCTCTGTAACAAAGAATACTTGAGTTACTCCGTTATATATGCAAGGAAGTGCTTTTTTTGCGACTTTGCACCATGTGTGAAGCTATATTGGTATCTGGTGAGGAGTCATAATAAATCAGGTGTTTAATTATCTTCTTTTTTTTCAAACAATACATACATTTTAACCATGGCAGCACAAAATTTAAAAGAAAGAGGTTTAGCATTTGTTTCAAAAGGTGTAAAAACAATGCATGCAATTACAGCTTGAAAAAGGTAATCAATTAAAAAGGCAAAAAGGTTTTTCTGTTCTTACACACAGTTGGCCATTCAGATCCATCTTTATTTGATCAGTCAGGATGTTCTATCTGCCTGAGTCCTTCAAAACACACTGTGAGCCACAAAAACAATAAACTTTACAGTGACCTCTGAAGACCAGCATCGGTAATGTTGTTTTTCAAGTCTGTGGATCCCATATGGCATCATAAATTTAGTTTATACAATTCCAATGGCTTTAATGTTAAGGCGTACTGTTCATTTTTGAAAATCAATCAGTCACTGTAATTTGTGCAGGCGCTGGATACTCTTGAGGAGGAAGAAGAGGGTGCTTCAGAGAAGAAGGTGGTTTTGTTGTGCTTTCCTGTCTGGATGTGTGTTCGTTATCTCCGTAGGAATGTCCGGATAGTTTGCACCTCTCTAATGAGTAGCGGTGGGAGTTGGTGTTTTCAGCACTGTTCAAATCTTTCTCTTGCCCTCCCTCGATTCCCTTGCTACAAGGTGAGCTGACAAGTGAAATTGTAGACAGCTCCAGACATTCTTCCGCTTAGAGCTAAGAAATCCAAGCAGGTGAAGTCCTGTCATATCTACTTCAGCAGTATTCACAGTCCAGGTTATGCTCTGTGGAACTAAAAAGTCTTATATCTCTTCTTACTTCATTTATGCCATGCTGAACAACAAATATATCTGACAGTTGGGGCTTTCTGTTTCCTTTGAATGAAACCAATTAAGTTGAAAGGCAACACTGAATTCTACTGTACACCTTCTGAAGTCATACATTCATTCACAACCGTTTCTCTTGTTTTGCAATATAAGTAGCATGTAAAGCTTGCTGCTCTGCCTGAGCAGGACTGGCTCCTGTGTATCTCAGATGTTTTACACTTAAAGAGAACTTTTAAAAGAGAAGGTTGGAGTTAAATGAACTGTAAATAGTTTAATTGTTTGGGTGAATACTCCACCCAAAAATGAACATGAAAATTCTGCCATCATTCACCCTCATGTCGGTCAGAAAAACATTTTGAAGAACGTTGGGGAGTAAAACCATTGAACCCATTGACTTCCATTGTATGGACAAAAAACTAATTTCTCAATATATTTTTATGTTCCACAGAAGAAAGAAAATCATACAGGTTTGGAATGACATTATAGTTATTACATTATGAAAGATTTTTTTTATTTTGGTGGAGTATCCCTTCATGTATACCAGAGGAAAGATTTATTCACCTTGAGTCTTGAGGTTTTAAGGCAAATGTCAATATCAAATTAAAGGGATAATTCACCAAAACTACTTCCTGTTCGACTTTTTCCTCAGTGGAATGCAAAAGAAGAACTTTTTTCTTCTTATACATTGAAAGTCAATGGTGTCCAATGTACTTTTGTTTTTATTGGATGGACAAAAAAAGCATTCTTTAAAATATCTTCTTGTGTATCCTTCACACAAGGAACGAAACAAACAATTATTTGAGAGTGCGTAAATGATGATTTTTTTGGAATGAACCGTCCCTTTAAGTGTCTCTATGGCCATTCAAGAACCAAGCATCTCTTTAAAGGCAGTAGTGTGGATTTAAGGCAAATTTTGATTGAAAACCTTCACGTTTTCCCACAACCTGCTACTTGGAGGGGATCACCACTAATGGTGGTCCTCGCTTGGGCCTCCACATTAGCACTTGGGCGTCATTAGCATTAGGTTTACCCAGAGCTTTAGCGGGGATCGGCTCCATATGAGTCAACACCTTGGGCTGGTCCTGGTGCACCCGGCCAGTGAGTCTTGCTCGAGATCCCAGTGGCTTGGAGGAGTCCACGGCGATGTCCACTTTCATCCTCCACTTCACTGTCTGCAGGAGGATCTTCTCCTGAGTGGCCATATTCAAAGCCACCAGCCAAGTGGTGAAGCTCTGGTCGCGTTTGATCCGTGTGAGCAAAGGCACGTTGCTCTCGCTCACCGGTACGGCCCATGTTACGCTGGGGTAGAAGTTATCATTCATGCTGACAGTGAAGCGTGAGGGTTTGGATGCGGGGCCGGAGAGGGTCACTGTTTCCGTTGTGTTTCCGTACCACGGGTAACTCACGCCGTCCGAGTCGCTGATGGCCTTTACCAGTCCTTCTCGTAACTCTGGCAGCTCCCAGCTTGACCTGTGGAAATGAGCGTTTAGAGGTGAAACAAACAAACATGGTTGTGCTGTAAGTGAAAGAAGATGCTGAGTCCAAGTGTACGAATGATATTTGGGGTTAAGGATGACATTCATTATCAGGGTCCCAGCTGCCTGTGTAAAATGACTCAGTGTGAGAGGACATTAATGTGGCTGGGTGTTGTTAGGTATGACCCCATGCTGGCATTTCTTCTTTGGTCCAGCACCATCTGTGTCACAGCAAACCCCACGCAACCACCCGCTCTGGCAGTAATACACACCCCCACACACATGTCCACACCTCCACACAGACAGGCCCCCCAGGCAGCATCAGAAGAGCCCACATCACACGTCACAGGGCTTGTGGGTGGGTGTGAGAATGTCTCTATCTCGTCTGCTGCTCTGTGTAGATAATTGCATTCGCCTGCAAAACTAAACTGTTTAGTGCAACCACGCTGATGTTTCAGAGCAGCTATTCTGTTTTTATCTGCTGCCTCTCCCCGTCTCATCCAGTGAAGGCTGTGAAACTCATTTGTGGGAGTATAAATGAAAGAGCAGTGACTGATGAAGGTGCAAACACTCCTCCCCTTAGGCACTGAGCTGATGCATGTATACTCTCTGAATATAAATCACTGCTGCACTGCACTGAAGGTATCCTACACTATTTAAAGTTGTAATTGAACAGACTAATATAAATGAAAAATGCCAGTGGGCATGGGTCCTAGATGGGTCAATGACAACTTTTTTTTAAAGTCAATTTATACAGATGATTTGAATGTGATAAACATGATTTCAATTTCTGATTTCAATTAATTTTGATTTTTTTTTTTTTTTGAGTAAAGCTTAAAAATTAAGTGGTGTGACTGTCCAGAGATTTGGGGGATATAATGAAAAAAGTCTCCTAATAGGCTTAAATTCTTGACTGTAGAAATGTTGACATAAGCAGTTTGGCATATTTCAATTATTATTCTCTGATTTTTTTATTTAAAATAAATGAATAGGCCTATCTTTTGTTCGGGTAAATCCAAGTCAGTATGGCATGAATAAAGAAATATTTAGGAAAACCAAAAAATACATTTTAAAATGGTATTGTGTCCTTTTTATGAAAAGGATGTTTTGTTCCGGTCAAAATGAGAGTAACTTTAAGAAAAATACTGGGTCATGAATCACCTGTATTCAACATTAAAGTATTTGAGTAGCCTACTTTACATTTGATGGCTATTTGGAGTCATTTAATTCGAATTAGGCTAATTGTTTTTCAAAAATTACAGACTGAAAGAACTTGGCACAACATGTAAGAACTTAGCACATTTGTTTTAAACTAGTTTTTTAAATACTTTTATAATCTCTGACATCCTTATTTGCCACTGACCCAGATAAATGATTGCTTATCAGTGGCTTAATTTCCATATTTTTAGTTAATTTAGTGACGAGCAAGGGCATCGAAGGCAAAAAACATGCACCAGGCTTACATGCCGAGGTCTCCATAAGTGTTGTAGAATTCCATTTGAGTGCACGCTTGAATCCAACCCACGACCCATGTCTCATTTCGAGGGATCGGCGGCATTACTATTCGGGCAGAGGCCTTGAAGTACGGGGTTTTGTAGCGGAGCACTATGGGTGAATTCTCCTCGATCACTGTCGGGCAATGGTCAATAGTAGCACACACGTCGTAAACAACGATGTTCTCGCGTTTGATTCGTGGCTTGCAGGCGACACTCTGAAGGCAACCCATGGCTGGAGAGGGTCAGAATCAGGGTAATCAGCCAACACAGTAGGGTGTTTAAAAAAAATAATAAGTATACTTTCAAATGTCCGAAAAAACACGTCGATCTAAGCTCATGTCCAGTCCAAAATAGTTAGGCTTCTCCTCAAATTAATAAATGTAGGCTATTTGAATTATGCAAAGTCAACGACAAGACATTAACGGGTGTCATTCAAAAGCACGTGCTTTCCCCCAAGTCAATGCCATTTAGATATGATCAACAGATATCAAATAAATGTCTACTCGGGATCATCAACAACAGGTTGCAAGACCTCCGACCATCTCCTGATCTTCAATGTGCCCATGCCTTTGATTGTCACTCGCGATCGTGCTTAAATGTTGTTTTGGGCTCCCACTTCAATCTAATATGTTCCCTTTCAAATCCACATGGCCTTTTGCAGCTCTTCGCCCTTTCATCCGTTTCTTTCTGGTCCGAGTTTTCATGTCACAACCGGAGGCAGAGCAAAAACAGTCAGGTGTGGCGGACCGCTCGCCTCGACAAGAGCTGGTCGCGATTCTGTTTTTCTCGATTGATGTTTGCGCTTTCGGAACAACAGACACTCTCAAAGTATTTCATGATTTACAACGGAGGAAGAACCGCGAAAAGTATGTTACACAGCGGAGTGTTGCTCTCGATCACATCACAATTGACGTTCCGTTATAGCGTGTATTCCTTCAGTAAACACAGACAGACATCTACACAAACACGGCAACACAGGCATCCAGATGAGATTGGATAAATCGTTGAAATGTGCACTGTCAAAACGACTGCTATTCAGCTTTTAAATAAACCGTTCCCATGTCCGTTGTTGATGTGCTCGGCGAAGTCGCTGTTCTGTTGCTGTGGTGCTGAATGAACGGTCAGAGGCGCGTGGGAGTACCGGTGCACATTATAGCCCTCCTCACGTAGAGCTACACTCAGTTCATCATATAGAGCTCTCCGTTAAACAAAACCAGGAAAAAAACTATGTAATGGAATATCTTTGGAATATCTTTTGGAATATCTAAATGCTTTGTAATAGGCTATTCGTAATTCTTTAGTAATAGTATATTACATAGGTATGCATGCATATGGGGCTACACGATGTTGAACACATAATGATGTCTCTTCCGATATATTTGGCTTGTGTAACACGAATAGGTTGATCTTGCCATATGTAAAAGTGGGACAAAAATTCAAAAACAAAAGGTAGGCTGTGGTGGAGATGTTATAAAAGTATTCCATATACACATATCCGTAAACCTCGCAGTTTTCGCGTGCAAATGATACGCACTTTATGGCGTGAAGAAAAGATATTTGCATTAGAAGGCACTTAAAGAGATAGTTCACCCATAAATGAAAATCCTATCTTTATTCACCCTCATGTCGTTCAAACTCCGTAAGACTTTCGTTCATCTTCGTAACACAAATGAAGATCTTTTTAATTAAAGGGCACCTATTATGGAATTTTGAAAATTACCTTCATGTAGTGTGCTACATAGATATAGTGAACAAAAACATCCTGCAAAGTTTTATATATGAAAGTTCATCGTAAAAAAAGTTATTGTCTCTCAAAAGTATGAGTCGACTCTTGAGTCAATTTAATGAATCGTTTTTCCAATGAGTCATTTTCCTTTTCATCGTGAAAACGTAATGTCGACACTGTGTTCTGAAGTGAGAATCAAAAGCGACATTTTTTTCACTGCCCAGGGACGAGCATGTGAAGAATCAGTGGCTAGAGTTTATATTTACAACTATACCACACAAGTATAGCCGAACCTTCTGCTGTGTTCGCGTCCTTTAAATGAAGATCGCTTTACAAACATAAATGCGTTCAAGTGTGGATTCACGAGTCGGCTGATACTGAAGGAAGGTTCATTACCAAGTTTATTTGAATCAGCTTCCTCCTCCGAATCACAACCTGTAAGTATTATTAATAATTGTTGCTTTTATGGGTTTTGTAGCATGCTCAATAAGTATTTGTGTGTGTAAGTTAGGCTACGCTCAGCGCAGCTTCTAGGTCTCCAAGACTCCAATGTCAATTTTTTTGAAATATGTGAAATGTTTGTCGTTGTTATTGGAGTTGTCACAAAGAATAGAGCGTCTTGTAGTACTGCAGTGCTTTATCAATATGTTTGGGCTAAGGCAAACAATAACTGACTGACTGGGTCATCTGACCAATCACCGCAGATTAGCAAAGGAGGGGTTTGAAAAAATGAGTAGTTGAACGAATGATTTAGGAGTCGGTGAGCAAATCAGGTAAAAATAAATGCATATTATAAGACAACAAAAGTGTTTTTTGTCATTGCATGCATGGAAACTGTTGTTGGGGACTCCCAGAACAACATTAGGAACATTTTAAATGCCATAATAGGTGACCTTTAAATGAATGTGAGAGCTTTCTGTCTCTCCATTGACCAATTAGTTCAATTTTTCTGAAGAGACGATTGTTATACAAGACGAATACTTTTATTCACATTTAAACATTTATCAGCAGACATAAACCAAAGCTCATCTGATCCTGCTGGCTGGAGAACAAACCTCATTGGTTCTTTCAGAAGCTCAAAAGTGCCTCGTAACACGAGAACAAACCTCATTGATTCTCGCAAATCAAGCAAACATGTTTGAGCTTCAATTTACCACAACTGATGTGTGAGGTGATGAATGTCAGCCAGTTCTCATCCCAATGCGTCATATACTGACGCTTTTTACATTTCGTCTATATCCGACGCACATGTCACCCTTTAGCGTCAATATGAGACGCAGATAGATATGGGCCAGAAGGCGCCTCCTAGCGGTGTAACCCTAACCCTACCCCAGACCTAAACCTACCCATATCTACAGGGGTTGGACAATGAAACTGAAACACCTCTCATTTTAGTGTGGGAGGTTTCATGGCTAAATTGGACCAGCCTGGTGGCCAATCTTCATTAATTGCACATTGAACCAATAAGAGCAGACTGTGAAGGTCCAATTAGCAGGGTAAGAGCACAGTTTTGTGCCGTGTATCAGGATGACAATGCACCAATACACACAGCAAGACTGGTGAAAGATTGGTTTGATGAACATGAAAGTGAAGTTGAACATCTCCCATGGCCTGCACAGTCACCAGATCTAAATATTATTGAGCCACTTTGGGGTGTTTTGGAGGAGCGAGTCAGGAAACATTTTCCTCCACCAGCATCACGTCGTGACTGGCCACTATCCTGCAAGAAGAATGGCTTAAAATCCCTCTGACCACTGTGCAGGACTTGTATATGTCATTCCCAAGACGAATTGACGCTGTATTGGCCGCAAAAGGAGGCCCTACACCATACTAATAAATTATTGTGGTCTAAAACCAGGTGTTTCAGTTTCATTGCCCAACCCCTGTATATTGACGCTAAAGGGTGCCATTTGCGTCGGATGTAGACAAAATGTCAAAATATGACGCTCTAGGATGAGAATGCGTTGTGAATGTTTATATGTTAAAAGCCTAAATTAAATCTGTTTATCATTTAAAGTGATCTTGTCTCTTCATAAAATTGACTAAACCTCTTAATTCATATTAGTTTTACAATCTCTTCATTCACTTTTGGAAACATCAAGTGCCAGTTGTGGCTGTTTATGGAGGGACAGAAGCTCTCAGACTTCATCAAAATGATCTTCATTTGTGTTCCGAAGATGAACAAAATTCTTACGGGTTTGGAACGACATTAGGGTGAGTCATTTATGGCAGAATTTTCACTTATTGGGTGTACGTACCCTTTAAGCAATTGCAGCATAGAGAAAGCACAGGCACCTGAGTAAACCTTAAAGATGAAAAACGTTTATGCTGCAAGACAAGTGATAGCCCAAGATGCAAAAGTCAATTTTACTATTAACTTTAAGAGCAACCTTTTTACTTGCAGAATTGAATATAATAATGAGTTTTTGTAACTTAGATCCATATTTAACCTCCCCTTCTCTCTTACATATTAGGCTAACGCTCCAGATTATAGGCCTACAGCTCGAGAGACATGTTCCGCTTCTTAATTGGTGGCTTTCCGTGTTACCATGACAACCAACATAGACTGACTGTCGTCACTAAGGCCTATCTCATGTCAAATCTATCCGTCAGTGAGGTCAGAAGATGATGATGGTGATTAGTGAATCTGAACGCACCCTGGAGTAAAGTGCAGATTTGACAGATTGAACGTGTCATCAGAATGACCCTCCTTATGATCAATTGCTTTGTTGTATTTCTCATTTTTATGTAGTTTTACATAAAAAGTCTGCCAAGAATGTAAATTACTATCTCCCTATTCGTTCTTCTAAAGCATGAGCAGCCCACAGAATGAGGTAGAGCGGTAAAAAGAACTTTAGGCTGTCCACCTTTCCTTATTTTACCTGTGTCACGTGGCATACATATGAAAATATCTCATACGTATAACACGCTGTCACGCTGTCTGTTTCAAGAACACTAAGCACCGTACAAAGAAAACATTCAAAAAGTAACTTTTATGTTTTGTCTCGTTTCCTTGTCTTTATTTAATGTAAGTATTTTCTTTAAAAATCATGCCATGTTTCTCTGAGGCACAGTCTGCATTTACCAAATTATCCAGCAGAGGGAGATATTGCTTCTGAGAAATGCAAGTCAATTGTAGGACTAGCTCGGATTTTCTGGTAATGTGTAGGTGGTGTAAAGTGCACTCTTTCATACACACTTTTTTATTTTCTTTTTATTGTTTTAATGCATTAAATGTTTGCGATGTCTGCAGTTTTGTTACCAGAATTTTTATGCTGTGAAATGTTTTTTTTTTAGCTCATTACATTGTTTTGGAAAATAGCATAACATAGGAATAACATTTCTTTATTCAATTTGTTTCTTATGTCTTTTGTAGAGGACACCATTTATTAAGAAAATTAACAGACACGAATAGGCAAAAACAATGTTATTTTTTTTTATTCACCAATCAGTTTTTAGGTTTCAAGCTTTTTTTTAATCTAATTTTTTTTTCTTTGTATAAAGATGATTCTCAACTATGTTATATTATTTATAACTGACTGGTTTGATATGACATTTTACTTTATGCAATATGCGTGTAAACATAGCCATAAGTGTCATTCCTATTCTATGCAATGCATCTATACACTATCTAATTAGCATATTCAACACGTAATGAAAAAAGACATTAATAACTAGGAATATTTTCATAAGAATATCTCATATTTCATAAGAATATTGATATATAATTTCTTTCCCTATTCACTTGTTGTGTCTCCAAAATGCCTGATATGCCATGATGCAAGTCCTGATGTCCACTACAGAGGTCATGTATGAAATTAATGCACGGTTTAACAGAAAAACATATTCCGATATGACATAATTTAATTACTGATAATTACAAAATATTATATTTCAAAAAGAGTGCTACATTTAGTCATTTTAAAAGACCAAGGAGAGGGAGTTTTCATGGTCACACCTCCAAACATTTGGTATCCCTGCAAAGCCCTGAATGTGCTTATTACAGGACAAGACTTAAAACTGAGACATATTTTCAGAAGAACTTGGTAAAATATAATGTCCACCACAGAGAAAAAAACTCCATTACTGGGTCTCAGGAGATGACATGTTTTTTTTGCTGCATGTTCATAGTTTTGTGTTTCTGAATCTAGCTCGGAATTGAAATGACAATGGGAGGATAAGCAATCGAGAGAGAGCAAGAGAAAGAAAATGGAGGAAGCAGTAATCTTAGTTCAGCCGTCTGGTTCTATTAGATCAGGCTTCTGGTGGAGTGGATTAGAGCTTGGGTGAAAAAGAGAACTGGAGAAAGAGCCGGGAGATGTCTGTTGGGTAGCCTGTCTGTCTGAGATGGCCCAGCCTAATGGACAGGTTAAGATGCTCTGTAATCCTTACATGGGTGGGTAAATAATCCAGGCCTTCCCTGTCCTATGCAGAACAGGTCTAGGCCACTTTAGCATCTATTCAAACCATGTAATGTGAGTCAGTGGAGGGACACTCATGAGAATCCTCCTTTAGTAAACAAGAATTAATAAAATACTTAAATCCATGTAATCTAGAGGAAACTGGAGCTGTGGAGTAGAACATGGAAATACCTAAAACATGAGCATTTGAATTGGACGTTCAGTAGTTTGCTTGGTGTCTTTTAAGGTGACACGGAAAGTAAGTGTGTGTGTGTGTGTGTACTGGGTGAATTACGGGAGGAGCACAGAAGCTGAGGAACTCATCAGAAACCTGTTTGTATCTGACCTTTCTGCTTTAATGAAATGTCATAAAGATAAAAGAGGAGTAATGTGTGTGTGCGCGCATGAACGCAAGACCTGTTTGTGAGTGTCAGCAGAATATAAGCCTAGATATGTACGTTATACGTCGTCTTCCTCTTTCTCCCTCCTCTTTCTGTCTTTCTCGATGTAATAAAAGGTTAGAAATGCTGAAGCTCCATCTCTCATCACTATTCAATGCTCAGCTACACCGCAGATGCCTAGAGACCACGACTCCTGCCAGACTTTCAAGCTAATTACGTTTAATCCTTTCACACTACTGTTCAATTATGAACATTTTCTTTGAACAAATCAAACATTTTCAGTTAGAGTACATATTGTCACATCTGGGCCTAGTTCATAAAAGGTTTATTCAATTAAAACATGTATAGTTTATACTAATAAAAGAGGGTAACTGGAAAGTCAATATTTCTTGGAATCTAACCAAATCTTTGTAGCAGTTTTTTTTAGGCTTTGAGCAGAGTAAAGACAAGGACAAGTGTCCGTTGAAAGATAAACCTGGAATAAGACAGAAGCCTCTTGTGTCTTTGCGGTCGTCTCTGTGTCTCAACTCAGAGCCCTGTGGCCTCACTTGCGTCACCTGATCACTTTTTTCCACCAAGATTTTATTAGTGGATTGGACCATCTATTTTTTGTGTTTTGTACTGGTTCATTTTGACATCTATAGCTCAGATTTGTACATCTGATATGTATTGGGTCCTTTCACTAATAGGGTCTTCTGCAGGTAAATATTTTCTGTGGTGCTTCAGGACTGAAGAGCCCTCAAAACCCTCTTTTGCTTGTATATAGACCCAGACACATTTAGTCAGTCAGTCGGCAGTCTGAGCCACCTAAGGCTTCAGGAATCTCCCGCCAGCTCAGGGCACTTCCCGCTCACAACGGCAGACTGGAGAATCAACAAACCCACTAAAACCTACAGTAAACACCACAAACACTTTTATGATACACACACAGTGGATTTACAAGCAAAATGACAACATCTGCTTAAACATTTTATTTCCTTTAAATGCATGCAACAACCTACTAATGAGAGCTGACCATTTCACTGCAACATACCACAACATTTATGGTATTTTTCCATAAAGTTTCAGTTTTTTAAAGGAAATTATTTTCAGACTGATATTAAATGGGTAGGTCATTCCAAAGCAGGGGGTGTGAACTATATCTCTGATAGTTAACCAGTGTAAATAACATCACAAGGTGAAATTTTATTCAAAAACATGATTTTGTTGTCTGATTTATAGCCTACTTTTACCACCGTAGTGACCATATCACACAACACTGGCAGATAGGATGATTGCAGTGAAAAAAAGGAGGGGAAACTGATTTTTGGTGAGTGTTTGACCTTGTGACCATATTTGTGCTAGTGAGAGTGAGTTCTTGTCTTTGTGCATGACTGCAGGCCCTGAGGCTTAAAATCACAAAGCGCTGTCATTAAGAGTTTGTTGATAAGATCAACCAATGCATGCTTAAGGGGTGCACATTTAGTGTTACTAGAGGATTACAACCAGAAATCATGTTCTGATTTTATTTTTGCGCTGTCCATCTCACAATATTTTTGAATTCAGTTCTACAGGGTAAAAAGAAATAGGGACATGTAGATGTGTACAAAGTGTTTGTATACAGGTTTGACTATATTTGTGAGGGCCGACATTTTGAAAAAGTCCTACTAATATTTCGTCAAATCTTGACATTTGAAATCATCCTAATATCAACAGGTTTGTGGGAGGATTCAGTTGCAGGGTATTGTAAATATGACTTGCATATCAAATAAACTTTACTCATATAATGAAGCCAGTGTGTGCATGTGTTGTTGTGGACATTGATATGTAAAGAGTTACAGCAAACGTTTATGCCGCTCTTAGCTGAGAATGTTAGTGTCCTATGTGTGTTGCATGCTTGTGCGAGCGTGATAGTAAGTGTGTATATGCATTGTGTCTTTGTGTGTGTGTGTGTGTGTGTGTATCTGTGAGAACCATGTTGGAGCGCTTTAGCGAAGCAGTGTAGCGTGCAGTACAGGAGTGATGTGGGCTGAGCCGACCTGACCGAGCCCCGGCCCTCCACTAATCCTGCCGTTTTCAGGAGCCCTGGCCCGTACTTGATGAGCTTGGGTAAGAAAAGGGGCATCTCTTTCTCCCGCTCGCTTTTCTCTTTTTCGTTCCCTCTCGTTCTTTCATTCTCTCTCTTTTTTTTCATGCACCCCCTCTCAAACCCCAGCCCTGCCTGGAGCCAGTGTGCAAATGAATGAGTTCCAAGTGTTTACTCAGCAGTTTTCTCTCTCTCTCTCTTCTCTTTCTTCACATCTCTCTCTCTCTCTACACTGACAGTATAGCTGAGGTGAACACAAAGCTAAATTTCAAACTCTCTTGCAACATAGAAAAGTTAAATTGGCATAGATTTAGGGTTAGAATTAGATGAGTTGTTTGACTTATTATTAATATACAGTGGCTTCAAAATGTTTGTAACACTTTGAAAAAATGATTAAAAAAAATAAAAGTAAAAGTACAATTTTTATCGACACTTTCCCTTACTCTATACAGTGGAAAAATTGTAATAGATCTAATGGGACTTTTCATCTAATTTTACAGTAAAATACTGTTAAATGTTCTTTTTCACTTCCAAAATCTATACAAGTCATCTTATAATTTAAAGTAAAAAGCCATAAAAATTGACATCTCCTAGAATTCTCTGAGAGACAGCTTGCATTTGATGTTTTTTCATTAAAATAACTTAGTTTTTTCATATCAGTTATACATTAGGGTTATATCATATCTTATGTTGTTAAATTAATGTTTTTTGCATGATTTTAGTATCGCGTGTTATCATGATGATGTTTTATTTGCGTGTATGACACCATGCACATTATGTTCGTATTTTCCTGTGTTTTTAGGGTGGCTGTCAGTATAAAGGTAAAAAAAAAAAAAAAAAAACATTTTAGTAATTTAGTATATACCTATTTTTTTGTGCCATACATTTCATTTCAATCTGTAAAATTTAAAATGTTACTATCGGATTTTATGGTTAAGTTTTGGCAACTGTTTTTACAGTGTAGAAATGTATGAATGTCATTGCACATTCAACATTTCAACAATAACCTCACAAAAGTGAAGTTAGACAAAATAAAAAGGTTTGGAATGAGGGTGTCATTCTTTTCCAGTGAACTATCCTCTTAAGTGTCTAAACATCACAGAAAAGTTTTTCCAGTGCCTTTGTTTGAGGTTGCATAAAATCCAGAGGAAATGGACACACGTGTATTTTACTTTAATAGCTATTCAGCCATTTAATGTTAACCGCCCATTTAATTCAATACAACCGCCAACAATGCCCTGAGGAATGAAAATCTTACATTTTTACAGAATATTAACATGTTGTAGACTTGTCATGATATAATGCATTACAAACCAGGTCCAATTTATTCCAGCACTTTTTGAAGAGTTGTCAGACTATGTATCTCTGGTGTTTGTGTGATAAGAGAGTAATATTACGGGGATTACCGTGAGATGGTAGGGCCTGGGGCTGGTGGATGAGGGTGTGGGGGAGGAGGGGTTGTTTCCTGGCTGTAGCCCTTGTTTGTCTGCCTGACCTGGCAGCACTAGGGGCAGATCCTGCTTGGATACAACCCTGATCCCACGCCTGTCTGAAGCTGTTAGCCAGCCGCTCTGTTCGGCTAGCTAGGCTTAGCGCGTCTGGGCACAGGGGCCGCCACATGCTTTGTGCTTGGGCAGGGGTAAATGCTCTTTTGGCTTATGACTCTGGTCTTATTCATCCTACCATTTCTTCCCTATTAGTCAGAGCTGAACACTATCTGTCCAGTTCCTCACTCTCACTCACATCCCTTTTTTGCTCAAAAATGCATGCGCTTAGCGGTGTAAATTATATATTGGCTGTCTATTTAGAAAACTTGCTGTACACTATGTGCACGCTGTTATTGTCTTTCTGTAATTCGATCAGTGAAATCCTGGCCGAGAAGTTGATGTTGAGTGCTATGATGCTGTATTATAGTCTCATTCTGGAGAATAAAAATAAACCAGAAGTATTTTCTTAACATTCTGTAAAGTTTTCACAGCTCAATTGCTGTTTTTAAAAGCTTGTTATTATTTTTCAATTGGTGGATTGAGAGGTAGTTTGGGAAGTCTCTTACAGCCTTTCTGTGTGTTGTTTCTGTCCTGGATACACAGTGAACCCATGGGCAAACTATGAGAGCGGGCAAGAGCGAGAGATCAAAGATAGAACTTTCAGTGAGCAGCCTGTTCTTTTATTTGTCTTTTCTTGCACTGTAAAACGTTTCAACCTGCTAAAATAAAAATCGTAAGTTTGATTGCAGCCTTTTAAGAGTCTAAGTGCAAATGTGGCAACCTGCAAGGAAAAGTTTGTTGCACTTTTTGAACCACTTTTAACTTAGAAAGACTCATAAACTCAAAATCTGACAAAAATGTTAATGCATGGATACAAAGTTGTATAAATCACACAGTGAGCAAAAATTTGTTAACAAATTAAGTATTCATAATGTTTCAGATTCATTGTTTATATGAACCTCCTCCGAGAAACTGTTCAACTTAGAATATTTTGCAGACAAGTATTTATCCTCCAACCCTCCAACCTTTCCTTCCTAATCCTGTCACTCTTAAAACCCCCAAGTCAGTGGAAGCTATTATGTAAGCCACTTTGCCTTATCTGATATAGCACAATGTATATTCCATATAAGGTCACAAGCAGGTACGACTTCCTTTGTTTTTTCCTTTAAGGACAGAGGAGGAAATTGTTTATTTAGCTCATATTAATCACTACGGTAAGAATATAAAAAAGCTTAGAAGTTTAATGTTTCAATTTATTTAAATTTATTTCCCCCTTTTTTTTTAATAACTTTTTGTGAAAAGTTTGTTAGTCAGGTTAATCAGACTAGGCTACATGTCTTTAAATTACAGGTTCTAAAAATATACAAATTCACCCATCCAAAATTAATTTAACGCTGATCTTCTGACCTTGCATTCTTTGCTTGTGAGGGGAGAACTGTCACCCAATCGATCGTCACGAGGCGGCCGGTGTCGTCACTCTGCCCGCTCTATAAAACTCCCCCCGACTCACTCACCTGGTTAGACAAACACCTCTAATCTACAGCTGAGCGCACGCTTATTTTGATAGGCTAGCCAATATTTTTACAGCCTGTTTAGTTGGCAAATTGAGAGCATTTTACATTTTAAAATTCTAATAGCCATACAAGTTTATAAAAGTTTATAAAAGACAACTTTTATGAATCTTGCAAATTTTTCATATTTCACTGGCATGTGCAACATGACGGCAGAGTCCCAGCACTCGCCAGCCGAGGCGGCCAGTCCAGACGTTGTGCTGTCTCCCAACGTGAGCCTGGACTCCCCGATACCTCTTCCTTCACCAGCGCTCAGCCACCAGGCTCGAACCAAGGACGGTGTTCTCATCAAAGCCGAGCCTCGGGTCAGCAGTCCAAACACCGAGAGGGAGGAAGTGGTTTCACTGGGTCAAACCGAAGAACATCTGCCAGCCACTGGCAGCCGGCGGAGGAAAAGGCCAGTGCAGCGAGGCAAACCTCCCTACAGTTACATCGCACTGATCGCAATGGCCATCGCCAATTCACCTGAGAGAAAACTCACCCTTGGCGGCATCTATAAGTTCATCATGGAACGCTTTCCTTTTTACCGCGAGAATTCCAAGAAGTGGCAAAATTCCATACGGCACAACCTCACCCTCAATGACTGTTTTGTGAAGATCCCGCGAGAGCCTGGTAGGCCCGGCAAAGGAAACTACTGGACGCTTGACCCCGCCGCTGAGGACATGTTCGACAACGGGAGTTTCTTGAGACGGAGGAAGCGCTTCAAGCGGACTGATGTAAGCACATATCCTGGATACATGCAAAGCTCGAGCGCTTTCACGCCAACACCGATGGCTAGACAGGCGTACCCCAACACCTTGTACCCGGGTGTGACATCTGGCTACGGGTCTCAGTTGGCTGGTTCTCCGCACCCGGCGATGCTGCATCACTATCAGGCATCGGCCGGGGTCACGCAAGGCCAGCCCAGGATGTTCAGCATAGATAATATTATAAGTCAGCAGACAATGATGCAAAGCGGAGGAGATCTCAACCCGCAGTCTCTCGGCATGGGAGACTTGGGCGCCATGACCTCCAGCTGTTCCGTGTCAAACTCTGACCCAACCTGCTTTCAGACGCAACAGATAAATCCAACGAGCAACATGCTGAGCAGGAACACGGGATCTCTTTCTTCAAACATGACGACCGGTTACACGTATCCCTCCTCGGCTTCACCTACTCACCTGTCCGGGGTCACGCAGTCCAGCTTCTCTCCTGGAGGTTCACAGGTGTACTGTTCGGGGAACAGGATTTCTCTGCCCCCTGTGCGTTCTGGCTCGTGCGCAGATCATACAGAATCACTTTTAGCTCTCTCCGGACCAGCAATGAACTCTTACAATAATTCATATATGAGACAAGCCAATTTTGCCTCAGGACTGGAGCGATACATGTGAAAACTTTTGCACTGACAATGTGTTCCACTGCATGTCAATGGCCCCGAGATTGAGTTCATATTCCTGTTGTTGATTATGTAAGAAAAGTTTTGTAGATAACGTGTGACTGAATTAACTAGTTTTTGGTATATGTTCAAAATATTTTGTGTTAAATAAAATGAAGAATTACAGTTCTGGTATTGTTGTCGGAAACATTGTTTGACTATCACAAGACAAAACGCACACAACAATGTAAATAGTATAAGCAAATAAATGGCTTTTTGTGTAATAATTTTTCGCTTGTTCTTCATTTAACTGGGCTAACCTATTTTTTTTAAATTACATTAGGTTTATGTTAAATTTTCAATATCCAATTTAATAATAATAATAGTAGCATAATAATAATAGTAATAATAATAGCTACATCCATATAGTTTGACACGATAATCGAGGTATAACACAACTTGTAACTCCAATCTTTATGTTTAATAGTCCGTATACAATTTAAATAATTTGATTTGATTTAGGTTATTTAACATTGGTTAAAATGTTTCTATTTAACCAGTATGAATTATTTTTTATACATATAAATTCAAATAAATAGATATTCGGTCAGTGTATAGGCCTACACGTATACATAATGTTCAAACAGAATTTAGCCTACATTAGCTCATTTATTTAAACGTTTTGAAGACTGATATTTACGCCTATAAATAGTAGCCTAGCTATCTTAACATATTTGAACACTATATTTAATCTTCCATCACAAATTGTGTACACTCATTTTGCTGGTGAGGGGGCGACATCGACTGGCTATTGGAATAAATGTCTAATAATTTCTGTAAAACCGAGATTTGGAGCATTTCACATAGAATCCACTAGATGTCAGCCACCACCAAGTTAAGGCCATGCTGGGTCTCTAATATGAGAACCTTTGTCAAAAAGCATGGTTAGTCATGTAGCACGTCGTAGAAAACGTTTGTTAATTATCGGGAGCCTCGGAACACTCCAAAGTCCATTACAAGCAAACTGATCTTTTAGTTCTATCATATCATATTTACAACAAATGACAGCATTTTTTTTTCATCATTGCAAAGTCTACTTTATTTCCGAGAGTAAAATGTTTTAGTGAAATGAGCTTTTAAAACAATAAAAGCCTGTTGAGAAGTTTCAAGTTTCTTGAATTTAGGCCTATTTTAACTTGAATTATTATTATTTCACTTGAACATCTACTTTTGAAGCAGTAGGCCTAGATACAACGCCACCATTTAGATAGAATGTTTTCTTTTTTCATTTAAATTCAGAATGTTATTTATTTATTTATTTAATACATTTCCATGGTTTCCATGCTTTTAATATCGGGGCGACAAACAGCAATTTGCCTGAATTCAGCTCTTTTCCACTTGTTACTACGATACACTTCGTCTTCTTATTCACATACCATAGTTTGAGGGATGGGGAGTGAATTCCCTACATTGTTAGTTTGGCCTCAGTTAATTAAGAGCGCAATTCTATTGGTTAATAAAAAAATAAAAATAAAATAAAATTCTATTGGTTAATGAGAAACTAAGGTCCTCCAACGTTTTGCAGCACAAAGTGGATTTCATTTTTGTTTATATGTTTTATGTCCATAGTAAGAAATTATTTTTTGTCTGTTTGTTTTGTTTGGTGTGCGCAATGCGGAGTTCAAGTGCTATTTAGCTATATAGGTAATGTAATACAGCGTAGAGCCGCAAGGTGGCAGTACTGTGATTAAAAATGTTACAGAGTTACAGCATGCTTTGCAGTCCTTTTATTCAGTGTAAGCCCTCGACACATTAACTGGTGAGCCCACTTAAAAGCGGAAAGGAGGAAAAATAGGAATGGGAAGCCAATTTGTCAGTTTAGGCCGAAAACCGACGGTGATTATCTGGTTCTTTTTCAGAGTGTCACCTGTGGTTTGCACTTTGACATTTATGTTGTCCAGGGCCCTAAACGACGTGCACGACATTTCTTTCTTTTCTTTTTTGTCTGGGTAAACGGAAAAGAGTGTCATTAAAGTATATTCACTAGAGAACTGTAAATTCTTTATCTTAAGATATTAATTGCATTAGCCTACATAATGCCTCAATTAAAAATAAAAAGTCATTTTCCTAGATATTTTGATATATATATATATATATATTTTTTTTTTATGAGACAGTAGAATTGCATGAGGTGCTAACTTGACCTCTGAATTTGGGCTCCAGAGGCAGCTGTCACACACTGCCCCGGTCCTGCCATCGTCTCCAACAAGCAGTTCATGAACTACAATTTTGAAGTAACTTTTTTATTTTATTTCTTAACTTTCCTGTTTCCTTTATAACTTCAACACCTTTATATAACAAAGAGTTTTACCAGCAAACAACTAAGCTGCGCATGAACAAAATTCTCGAAACGCCCAATTATTTATATCTTTAATTAGTTTAATATAGGCTACGTTTAGCCTAAGTAGCCTACTTATGGGAAACGGAATAAAAGAGAAAATATTTGATTGAAAATATGGTCACAAATTATGTAGAGCATGAAGTTTGGCATATCCTGCAGATTTTAATCGGAGGCACAATTGTCTTGGGTTTTTATATGAATAATGAGCATAATAAAAAAGAATTCGATGCCCGACTCTAATAAAGGTTCTTTATGGCATTAATGGTTCATTAAGAACTTTTAGCATCTATAGGATCTTTCCAATGCACAAAAGGTTATTTATAGTGAAAAAAGGTTCTTTAGATTTTTTAAACGATGTCCTTACAAAAAAGAAAAGGCTATTTTAAGAACCGTTGACTGAAGGTTCTTCTATGGCGTCGCTGCAAAACCCCGCTTTTGGAACCTTTATTTTGTGCGCGCGTTCTATGGCGCATAAAGCTTGTCATTCACCCATAACACCCATAAGCAATGACGAATCCGAGCAGGTTGCAGAGAGTGTGTGCTTTTTACATTGACTACGTTAGGAGAGGTATAGGCTGTGCCTGTGATAGCTATGCAAAAATCATAAACGGTGTTGTTTTGAATCCCTGATAGGAAAAAAAGCCCATAAAAGCCTGAGAAGTGAATAACGGCACTAAAAAGAGAATTCGAACGCAGGTAGAGAGAGATTTTGTATAAGAGCAAATTTCCTTTCACCCTCTTTTTGTGAGCAACTGTTATTATATTTATACACAATTTAAGATATTTTTCATGCCAAATAAATAAATGTTTTTAGCCCGTACACTTGACGAGTAGCAAGAACAACTTAATGATTCGTGCCCTTCTGCATTGGTAATAGGCTGCAAATGAATATAGAAACTTAAAATATCGTGAAATATTTAAATGTGAAATTTACTATGTTATGGCCTGTAAATGCTAAATTGAGGATTAACTTTGACTAAGTCTCAACAATATTAAAATAATGTGTCCTTATTCTTGCTGTAGCCTACAATTTTGTGAATAATTGTATACTGTTGCTTTTAAATTGTATTCGCTGAATCATACAATTTATTGAACATTTGATTTGTTCAATATTTTTGAAGGATACTATTTAATACTATTCTACTTGTATATTTCTTGAAAAGGCAAACGAATAAACATCCATCTGGTGATATGCCATTGCTTTTCTTTATTTAGCCTATCTTGTTTCTTTGCCATATTATCGATTATTGTTGTAGTATCGATGTTGCTATCTAGGATACTAATACAGCATAATAACAATAAAATACAATGCAAAAATATGCTAACGGTTAAATTGAATAATTTGGTCTTATTGTTATGATGCTGTTTTTTAAACAACAATAGAAAATAAAACACAGTGTAGCCTAGTAAGCAATTACTTTTTTTTTTAAATATATATATATTTTTTTATTAAATTAATGTGTTGACAGCTTATTTGTTGTCATCTTTGAAAAATCCTCGGCTTTATTAAAGTTAAATCGTGCGGATTTGTTTTTTCTCTGCATTCTTTTTGACATTTGTCGCGAATGTCAGTTAAATTTTAAACAAGCACACTTGTTAGGGCAAGTTGATAACACTTCTCCCTTGTGCTGCTTTTTCCGCCTGTGAACTTCCCTAGTTCCTGGTTACCGACATGCTGATCACGTGATTATGGGGACTGGATAAATAGTTTTTGGAAGCCGCGCGGGGGTATAGGCTACTTGGAGGCTCTTTCACGTACAGCGCTACGATTTAACACGAAAAACAATAGCCTTCTCGAATTATGAAAACTGAAAAGCTAGTTACTGAATGGATAGTCATAATGCTATTCGTATGATCCAAAAGTTTATATTGCACATGGACCAACTACACACTCCATGAAGAGAAAATCGAGGTCTGAACCGAGTGTCCTGTTCGACTTGAAAGCGCTCTGAGCTCTGGACAGTTTTTGTGTTTTGAAAGTCCGGTGTGATTCTTTCGAGTCTTCTTTCGTTTCTTAAAGTACGTTTTCTATGCGGCTCCAGGACGTGAAGACAACGTATTCTTGGCTTCTGGGGGACGGGAGTTTTGTCGTTCCAGAACGCACAAGTGACTGAGACGACACACTGCTTGTGCTGGGTGCTGCACGAGACTGGACACGGAACGCGAGAGAGCAAGACAAAAAGACTATCCGAGGATGACTCTGGGGACGGACATGTCGGACAGTTCCGCTCTGTCCGACGACGTGGACATCGATGTCGTTGGCGGGGATATTGTAAAAGAGGGTAAATATCTTCACCATCATCATACTTTTCACTTGGACAATGACTCCGATGACAATCTATCCCAGAATGCGGGGGAGGGCGCAGTCTCTCCGGGTCAAAGCAGCTTGGACTGTCCGGCTGACCGGGTCGGACCACAGGATGACAACAGAAGCGGTGCGTTAACTGGGGACAAACCAGGGAAAAATGCTTTGGTGAAAACCCCCTTATTCTTACATAGCCCTTATAACCATGGCTATTCTGCAGAGCCCGAAGAAACGTTTGACTCTCAGCGAGATTTGTGAGTTCATCAGCAGCAGGTTCCCGTATTACCGGGAGAAATTCCCCGCGTGGCAAAACTCTATCCGTCACAACCTGTCTCTAAATGACTGCTTTGTCAAAATACCCCGTGAACCCGGTAACCCGGGCAAAGGCAATTACTGGACCCTCGACCCAGAGTCCGCCGACATGTTTGACAATGGGAGTTTTCTGCGCAGAAGGAAGCGCTTCAAAAGACACCAGACCAACGAGATCCTTAGGGACGCGGGGGGATTTCTACCTGGCTTTGGCTACGGACCGTACGGTTACAATTACGGCCTACAGCTGCAGAATTTCCACGCGCATCACCCCTATCACCCACACCACCCGGGAGGTGCGTTCCCTTTCCAAAACGCACATTGTGCTCTCCCAACGCCTTCCTCGATATTCTCCACGCCACACAGCTTGCCTTCGTTTTTGGGTACCGAGCTGAGAAAGCCTTTCTATCCTCAACTCAGCCCGACTCTTCCTGGTCTGGCGCCTCTCAAAACGGACACAAATGGCCCAAGTCGGCCTTCCTTCTCTATAGACAATATCATCGGCGCGGCTAGCTCTCCAGCTTCGCCGTACACCTCACAACCGGGTGGACAGGCTCAGATCTTGGCCATGCTGACTCCCACACTTGCCTCGGCCACGAACCACTTGAATCTAACGCAGGACACGATGCTTCAACCGGGCACAGAGACTTTCTCGAGCAAAACGTCAAGCCTTAACAATTGCCATTTCTAGAGTGGCAGCAAATAGAAAGTGCAGCAGCCCAGTTTAATATGGTTGTTTCGTCATTTGCTAAGGTAGGATTTACACTTTTGCAAGATTAAAATGCCGCCCGTTTCATGTTTCTGAATTCTTAAATAAAAGGCTAATTAAGTATATTTATGAACTGTAAATATGTAAGATTCTGAAGAGAGAAACAGGCTGAAGAGAGGAAATTAAGACCATGCAAATAGTAAGCTAAGATTTCACCTTTGGACGGCCGGTGGACCTTTGCCGCTTTGTCCAGAAAGTTAAATAGTTTGTACCATTGATATGGAATTTCCTCTTTTGGTTGACTTAAATGAAGACTGTTTTAACTATTTTATTGTTTTGTATATTTTGTGAGTTTGTGAAAAGCACTGTCAATAACCGAGACTTTAAACTCAGGATTTACTTGTTTTGAAAGCACATTGCCAGAGACAATAGGGGCTGTAAATAGATTACATATAAGGTTAACGTCCCACTTCCCCTAATTCTCTCAACAGAAGTGTTCTGGTGAATTTTTATTTTTATTTTATTTCTGTTGATAGATGATTATGTGGTTCTTGGTGTAAATCGCATTACCTCTTTCTGTCTGACACTTGTGCATATACATATTTCATTATTCCATTGAGAAATTATCTGTGAAAAGAATGTTGTTATATGTAAAGAGACAAAACAATGTCCATAGGTCATTTTCTGTTGTAATGGCAAGACAATAAATGTTTGTGAATTTTAAGATGTTTTCGTTAACTTCTTTTCAATTAGTCTTCGATCAGGCCTACTGACCTGCCTAAAAGAGTCTAACGTTTATACACAAAATAAATAGTTTGAAGTTCAAACAATTATGCGAGTTGAGAAAACAAGTCATTTTAACAATTTAATTATTGCTTAATTATACTTACAATAATTTAGTTTTTAGTTTATTGTAATATTTTTTTAGCAATAAGAAAGACAATTCAAAGTCAAAGAACAATAATATTGTTACGTTGTTAAAATGTTCGTTTAATGTTTGCTGGCAAACCGGCCTAGGTTATTTATTAAGGCTTTAGTCTAAATAGATTTTAATAAAACAGAGGAAATCATAGTGTGACGTTTTCACACCAGTATTTAGTCGGCTACTTTGTGGGCCCAATGCACATGTTTCCTCTTGTGTGGCGCTTTGAGCCATGATAATTGACCAGTTTCTGGCAAATGACAAAGAGCTAAAGCAATGGGAACATCAGCGCTTGAAAGCCTATAATTGAATGTGATGGTTCTACATGGATACCCACCACGTCTTTTGAGGATTCGTTGCTAATTTGTGGTAGCATTTTTTTTCATCTGGAATCTAATCCACAATAATGCAGGTTTTTGCCCATTTGTTGATGTTGTCACTGAAGACCTTGTCCCTAAGGCTTGAATAGGCACCCAGCAAGTGGTCCAGCGAGACAAGCCACACACATTTGCTTCTGAAAGGCGATCGTCTTAAAAGACTCTCGGTTGTCCGCTTTCATGTCATCTGTGTTGTCTTGAGACATGTACAAAGGAAGCAGCGGGAATTCAATGTAGTGCGTAAAACAGACTGATGAATCCATTTCAGAGTTGGCCGAGCACACGATTCTGTTCAGAAGGTGGCATAAAAAGCTGCCTTTATTTACTTGGTTCGTGCGCAAATGGGTAAATTTGCTTCGTGGGGTGTTTTTGACAACTGGTTGTTAGGCATAAACGAAGGGTTGACTCACTCACCGTATTTTTTTCTCTTCTTCAACTTAGCAAATGCTTTTGACGCGGATGCAAACGGTTAAGTTAGGTCGGTTAAGTTAAAACTGCGTATAGCCTATTTTGTCATCTAAAAAGCAGGATAAAATACTGTTCTATATTTCATGAGATCAAAACTGGACTAAACTAATAGTTAAACCGCATTGTCCAAGCACTTCTGTTCTGGGAACATCAGCCAAATGCGCCGCTTAAAATTGTCAAGTTTTTTTTTTGTCTGCCATAATAGTAAAATATAGAAACAGTATTTAGTTGTTTTTTTATATAAAGTCATATAGATATTTTTAATTTTTATTTTATTGCAGAGTGTATTATTTCGTAAACTATTGAATTATTGAGGATCATGGTAAATTAATATAGAGAGGCCTGTACTTTGGCTACACAGAAATTAGATGCTTTGTGAATAATGATAATTATAGACTGACTATAATTTTATTAGCTTTTTATATTATTATTATTAATATTAATAATAATTTTTAGGGTGACTTTAGTTTGGGACATCAGGCTGACTTAAGGGCAGAGGTCATGCGCTTCTAAACACGCGTAAAAAAGCCTGGAGGAAGAACGATAAATGTATTGCTGGTCGAGGTGACAGAGAGCAGCAGAGAGGAAGGAACATTACACAATAGTGTACTTTTGATCTACTTGCCACAGCGAATAAAACTACTCGCGGCCTATGAATGAAATCAGCTCAAAAATCTCCTCAGCCTAACCACGCGTGTGTATGGTCGTGTTTGCGCCTGTCATAATTTACAGCTAATGCATTTGTGGTGATTAGTTAAGTTTAGAAAGACTGGCTCTGATTAAAGGAGGCGAAATGCGAGATGGGCTTTAATGTAAAAAAGGATATTTATCTTCTCTCTTGACGTTCAGTACTTTTGAGTCTTGTTTTGTCTCTCCATGAGAAATCACATCACTCTCCTTTAATCGGATCGAAAGTGTAAATCATGGGTTACGAATCCCACTAATTGCCCGTTCATTTCGCTTTCATTTTCTTCAGTGCGGCGCGTTAGTTACACCATGAGGAGACCACCCACGATTTTGGATGGAGCAAAGCATATCTCTACTTATCTCTTCTATCACTGTAATTTTAAAAAAAAAGGATATCTCTAAAACAACCCCGTATTCGCTTCTGGCCTGGTGTTTTATGTTGCGACGTTGTCAGCTTTTATTGTTGGCTTTTTTTGTACGGGCTATTCTACTCATCCGAATCATGGGGTTCACACTGTTGCGCGCACTGAAAGGTCTTTTCAATTATTTAATTATCTGAGCTTATAGTTTGTTGACTACAAGATTTCAAGTTTACATTTAATGATGCTATCCGATTTGTATTTCGTTCATATGTATATGCACGCATACGTTTCTGTATTATTATTTTATTATGTTTAATTTGACCTATTTTTAGACAGGATATTAATAGTTACAACTATTTTATCTAGGTTTCTTAGCTTATCTGTTTGAGAATGTAGCCTATTAATGTTTGTTATGCGTGAGTGAATTAATGTTTTATGTCTTATCCATGTTGTGGTAACACACGAGTGTAAAAATTAATAAGAAATCAGCACTTTCATATATTTTACATTGTAGAAACGTCTTTGGGATGCAATATAAGCATCATTCATAACAACTTTATAAATACTTTAGGATAAGTGGTGCAATTATTAATTGTTTTGTATTGTGATTTATTAGCTACTTTTAATTAAAAAAATGTAGGCATTTTTTTTAAAAAAAAATTATGGATAATTATTTTAACGAACAAAGAAGTTGCATGGCACTGTTTTGCATTTATCTTTAACGGCGAATAATGCATTAAAGCGCATTAAAAAATATTTTTCTTTTTCAGTCACAATTAGGCTGTTTGCAGACCACAGTATAGTAATAGTTACATATAACTGTGTGAAATATCAAATATGCTATGATTTTGGGCTAGCCTATGTATCTGGCATTCACTGGTAAGCTAAAAATTTCTGAAAATCAATTTTCTTGCATGATATCTCATTAGGCCTATATTTAATAAAATGAATTTAGACATTATTTTACGCATTACTATTTCAAACATTATTATTATTATTAAATTGTTGCCGTTGTTGGCTTGTGACGAACAACACTTCAATCTGTGTCCAATATTAGTGAGGTATTGTTACAAGTCCATAGCTTGTAAATATTTTTGTTCCATAATTATAATATTATGTAGGCTAATATTGATGTAAAAACGAGTCTGAGATATAGGCTACAATATACCTAGCAGAACTGGGGCACCTGCTGCAGGAAAGCCACTGTGCAGCGCGCTCGTGCGTTCAGCAGGAACGGCTCAATTGAATATACAGAAAGTTTTTTCATTCTGGGTTTTAAACCAGACATCTGTTTTAAAATTCTTCTTTTAAAGCGTATCAACGTGATATCATATAATTTTTTTATAGGATGAAATTGGTGTCAGTCGTCCAAAAATAATGAAACCTGTTGATGTTGTCCAGACTAGCAGCCTGCTGTCAGTATTCGGTATTTAATTATTACAAGTAGGCCTACAGTGTGGCTTGGGATTTTTTTTTCGCGCTCTGTAATTATCATCTAGCTCGTTAAAAATTATCGGTGGGTTGCGCATTAAACTTGTTTTTGTGTCTTTAAAATTTCTCGTTCTCTGTCTCTTTCTCGTTTTCTCTATGTCTCTAACATACTCTTTCATTTAAAGCGGTGAAATAAACAGATGATGGGAGCTCTAGCCCTCATTGTGAAGGAATGCCGTCGGCCGAGTCCCCTGACACCCTGGCATGAAGCAGAGATGTACGGCCACAATAAATTAGGCCCTCCCTCCGCAGCCCAGCATCTCCCCCTCCATGTTTTTCTAGCGCACCGAGGAATCCTCTGCTTAATTAATTTAGAATGTGTAAATAAAGCAGAGATACAGGCCGCCCCTCTTCTCTGGAAACAAAATATTAACTTTGGAAGTGTTCGCCCCATCGACTTCGACTCACTGGGACTCACTGAAGGACACCTGCTGTTGGCCTGCCATCCCACACACAGAGAAACACACGGGCATCTCCGCGATGAGCGATTACTGAAGAATAATCTCAAATCTGTTGTGTCATCAGATGAGCACAATAGCTTCTTTATATGACCAAAAAATGACCGCTCGACAAAAGTGATGTATGGTCGGTCTCCATGGCAATACGCCCAACATATCCTCCCGTGAGTCTCCTCTGTTTGCCACAAAACAGTAACACATAGTCCTCCAAAATGTGGCCGGGATATCACCGAATCGGAGCCTGGCTTAGTGACGGTTAGTGTTAGCATTATGGAAGCCCGAGGACTTAACTTGTGACCCAAAAACTCTTAGTTTGATGGAGAGGGACAGCTGTCGTCTGTCCGCGAGCATGCTCCCGTTATCCGGTCAGGATACCACCACAAGTTCCACCCCCTAACAACTGAATAATTTGAATAACTTATTATCGGGTTACTTGACTCTTTGTATTCACTTGTACACGGTAAACAATTATTGTTGGTTTAAAGTAAGTAAAGTTCATTGAAATTTAAAGTTAATAGAATTAATTAATAATAGAGTTAATACAATGAGATTTGGTTTAGTCAATAGAAACTCAAAATATTATGTTATCTGAACCAAATAAATGATCTAAGTTGATTTGACAAAATATATATATTTTTTGTGATAAATCAAGAATTCCCTTTTTTTTTACACAGACCTTCGTGATTGGCACACCTCTCAAAATGACTTTCTTCTCAGGCACAGGCTATAATAACTAGGGTTCGCTTTAAGTAAGAACTAAACAAACTCCAACACTTTCCCAATTTAGGAAATTACATCTAAATACAGAGAGTGCAACGAGGGTAGTGATCTTTCAATTTAGCAAGTCCCAAGAAAATATCAGCGACAGACTGAGAAAAATCTTAAGTGAAATGTGGGGATGTCGAGTCGCCTCAGATAACGGCATAACATTTCACCTATAATCTCTCTTTTGCACTCTAAAAGACTGATTTTCCCTCAGTGTGAAATTTTGAGGTCTGTCTAAACAAAATAATGATCTTTTGGTTTTCAGGACTAATCCAACCACGTTTCTCAACGGAGAAGCATGCATACCTTTTTCATCTTGAAATTAAAACCAAATTCCCGTGTCACTTTTAACGGCTCTATTTTCCACAGTAAAAAAGAAATTAGATACACGTCTGTCCCAGAGCCAGGTGAAAGAGAAACTTTGTCAGTGTAGGCATTTCATATCTTCGTAAACCGAAGACTGTTTTCGGAAAGAATGGGAAAGTCCCGCGATAAAAATGAAGTTTACTATCCAGAGTGAAATGCGATCAGAGAGAGGTCGCGGGGCCAAACTTTTTAAGACTAATGTTTATTTAGAGAAGTGAGCGCTGTCTATGAGCCTCCCGCACTCTCATCGAGCGCAGCACTAATGTCTTTAACAGAGCTGACCGGACCACCGCGCGAGCAGTCCTCCGCGTGCACGCGCGCCAGCGCGAGCCTCTCCCGGCTACTGACACTGCGGACCCCTTGAGGAGACTTGTGTGTCAAATAGCGAGACGAACAAATCACAATATTTGGTTTCAAACACATTTATTATTTTGAAGTTATAACGGTTACGCAAATGGACTTGTTTCAAAACCAATTGACCCGTAAGCTTTTGATAAAAGAAAAAAGCCTATATATGAGCATTATTTGGAAGGAGATCGAGGCTCCATCAAGCTCTGTGTTTTCTTACAGTTTGTAAAATTGAATTAGATACGGTTAGGAATCTGACCTCGTAGCAGACCCTCACATATTTCCAACTCCCAGGTTCATCGTGTTTTGGGGTGTTTTGTTTGTTCAGCTGGAATGGCCATCAAACAGCCAGTCCATGTCTTCCGCGTCGAACTCCCTCTCCGCTCCTGCCTCGCTCCCTCCTGAGACGGCTGTCCCCTCTCACGCTCTCCCGGCCGCGCCTCACCACCAACACGGTTCCGAGGGAGGGTTATCATCTCTGGAGGAACACCTTAGCACGTGCATACATTTATGGGACCAGATCTGAAGTAACACATCGTTCTTAAAATTCCATTATGAGATCTGAGGATGTGCTTAACAGATGGCTTTACTAATGATTATTTATTAAAATATGAAATAAAAAGACTCTTTTTTTTATTCTGTTTTAAAATGTGAATCTGACACTCTTAAAAATAAAGGTTCCAATTTGAACCTAATCTTAACATTTTAAAGTTTAAAACAGAACTTTGTATTCACTAGCTGAAAATAAACCTTATGTATTTGTTTGTGGAGTGTAAAAAAACCAGCGCAGTCTCATCCCAAGAAGTCATATACTGACGTCTTGGGACGTCTTTTGACCATACGTCAATATCCGCCTTTTTAGGGTACCCTTAAACGTCGGTTAGCTGACGTTATCGGATCCTAACTCTACCCCAGACCTAAACCTACCCCTAAACCTACCCCGTCACCTATTGACGTTAAAGGTAAAGCGTCAGTTGTATGACGTCCCAGGATCGTCATTTACCGACGTTTAGGGGTACCCTAAAAAGGCGGATATTGACGTATGGTCAAAAGACGTCCCAAGACGTCAATATATGACTTCTTGGGATGAGACTGTGTTAAAAAAACAAACAAACAAACAAGCAAACAAACAAAAACAATATCCTGTCTGTGCCTCTACAAACTTATATTGGCTGTATAGATCTGCTGCAACAACAACAACAACAACAACAACAACATGTTGCTTACAATTTAAGTGTTATTGCGTTAAAACAATTGGGCAAATGCCACACCACTGAGATAAGGCCACTGAGAGCACCGATGCACAATGGCTGGGGAGCAACACATACCAAAGAACATACTCAAGTGAAGAGGCAGCGGGCAGAGAGCGCAGGATGAAGCCTCTCTGCACTTCACTCTCTTAGTACTACCTTTATGGGACCCTGTCACAGCAGAGCCTCCTGCCTCCCAGCATATGGGCACAATAGCACTGAGTTCACCGGGTGACTCGAAACACTTAATGTTCCACCGCTCTCAAGCACCTTACCCCAACCCCATTCTATATAGTATGGTGGTGTGAGGTAATGAGAGAGAGAGAGAGAGAGAGAGAGAGAGAGAGAGAGAGAGAGAGAGGAGAGAGAGAGAGAGAGAGAGAGAGAGGAGAGAGAGAGAGAGAGAGAGAGAGTGTGTGTGTGTGTGTGTGTGTGTGTGTGTGTGTGTGTGTGTGTAGTGCTAAGCAACCAGATAATCCATTGCCAGATAATCCGGATTTGTTGCACCTTAGTGTTTAACAATATGGACAAACGTTGTTCAAATGTGTCCTCTCCAGTGATTCATTGTTTCAAGATGCTGTCGTGCTCCATAGACCACTATATTAATTCTTAAATGAACTGGATTGCTGTGTGCTATCTGAACGGATTTACTGTCATTATGCTCACATTTGTCGATCTATGTGCAGGAGAGGAAATGAGAAGGGGAAACTATTTGCACATTTTGGAATGAAGTCTTTTCCTCTGCTTCTGTTGGTCATCCCTCTTCTACACCCCAGCCAGCCAAAGCTAATGCACAAATGAAATGTTCTGGAACATGTGAAAAGAGTTCTTTGTATACATTTATAAAACAACAAACATGGTGTAAATTTGTATTTAAGATAGATAGATAGATAGATAGATAGATAGATAGATAGATAGATAGATAGATAGATAGATAGATAGATAGATAGATAGATAGATAGATAATGTATACACATATACAAATATTTATATATGACTTTGCATTATTAAAAAGACAACTGATGTCTTTTTAATGAGCAACAAAGGTGGATAAAATATGATTATTATTTTTAATATTTGTGCGTGTTCATTTAGTTAAATGTGACAATCATTTTTGGTGTAATTTCTTTTTTTCCAAATCCGATTAGTAGATTATTTACAAGTTCCTTTGTTTTCCGATCACTGCACAATTGATTAATTAGACATTAAAATATTTGTTTGCAAAAATATAGAATACAAATAATTGACACATTCATAAGTTGTCATACTACCATTATAGATTATTTATTTATGAATGATTCATTTGACTGTTACTTGAATGTTACGCACCTTCATGCTATTGTTATAGGCAGTATGGCGTGATTCGGTGCACAAACATGCTAATATCAGCGGCGTGCCAGATTTTTACCCGCAGCACATGTGTGTGATAGTTGTTGACGCTCTGAGGTTTACCTATGATTTTGTCTGTTTGTTCACACAGCTGACAGGTACCATGGAATCACACTTACTCTCACTAGAATACTTTTTCCGGTGCCACCAAACCCCACAGGAGCTGTGGAGCACTGTGATTACTGCATCAACTCACTGGCATTTTCAATTTCACACAACAAATGGAGAGAGGAGGTGGAGACTACTTATCACTCCTGGAGAGGATTTCTAAGGTAGTAACCCTACTTTAGTGGTTTTAGTCCTAAATACTGCTTCTCATACCCTAATCCTTTAAGAGAGGACTGTGTGTGTGTGGTGTGTGTGTGTGCGTGCTCACATGTCTGGTTATACCCCCTTGGCCTTTTGTTGCCTTTAGAGAACCTTTAGTACTATTTCTCAGTCCTGAAGCACCATGTTATGAAGGAACAAGTCTTTTGTCTTGTATGTGTGGGTTTCTTCATGTGCATATATGTGTATGTGGCTACACAGGGCTAAAGGTTCTGAAGTGGGTTGTGGTTTTCAGCCCCCAAGTTCAAAGCTGAGGAGGGCTGAAAAGCGGGAAAAGATGATGAGACCTCTCTAATGCGCCTTATTTAAAAAATGTTAGGAATAAAGAAATAAAAGCTGGCCAGAAACAATGGCCGTCCTCCCTGAGAGGCAGCAGCAGCGGAGGTGAAGTGCCCTGAGATTGCAGAGCAGAGGCTCAAACAGAGAGGCATCTGGCAGCGCATGGGCTGCTTATAATCTGCCCTAATGATTAATGTCCTCTAGTAATTTTACTAAGGATTTCTCCTCTCCTTTTTCTGTCATGAATGCATTGTGTGAGACCTCAGAGAAAGTATGCCTCTGTGTGTATGTGCATGTTGCCGACAGAGAAAGTGACAGAGATGAGGTTAAGTGGGCTGTTTAGATGTAACAGATGCTGAGTGAGTGAGTGAGTGAGAGAGAGGAGAATGAAAGGACATCTCAGGGCTGCGGAAAAAAGCTCAAGTGAAAATAATATAATTGCACTGGGTCTCTTCGCATCATACAGATGCATATGCGTTTGAACCCAGAGTGTTGGATGTATACGGAAATACGGCTTAACTAGAGTCAAAAACCGATACATCAATAAAACGTCTCCAATAACAATAAAATTGTTGTGCTCTCTTTCTGAATGTCAGCTCTCTTTCTTCTCTAATATAACCCTAGCTCTATTTTTGTTCCATCTCACGTTCGTTTATTTCTGGGTCATGTTTTGGAGTGGGGCAGGAAGTTTTTCCTGGGTATTTATGTGCCGAGAGGATGTGCCGTGGAGCACGAGGGAGGCCGACAGGGTGGCAGACCCCTGCGTGAGGAGCATGACGGGAGGGAAGAGGAAGTGAGCTGTGTGTCCACCACTGTTTGTCTTCCCCTGCGGTTCTGCCCGGCTCTGTCACAGACCATTGTGGCCTGGGTAGATTGATGGGCAGCAGTGGCAGGAAGCTGAGAGCTGAGAAAGAAAAACTCTGAAGCAGGTAAAAGAATATGCTGCTTCATCCTCGTGACTTTTTCTTTCACGTCTTCCTTCTTGTCATGCATTTCTGATTTCCAGTACGGCTCTCAAGATTCTAGTAGTTTTGTTGGCATAGTAAATAAATGGCTTTACATCGCCAAAGCATAGTAAAATTAAATAAAAAATGTCTACTCTAAAAAAATGTTCAGTTGCTGCCTTTAAATTTGAAGTATAGAATTGGCTGTAAAAGTAATTTAAACTTAAATTTAAAACGTAAAATCACAAGATGCCATGACTTGTTGATCACAAGCACATTTACAAACAAATATACACAGATAAAAAATATATGTAAGTGGAGCATGCCATTTTATGCATGTTGCACAAGAAGTTATGTCCTTTTTTCCTTTATCTTTGTAGTGATTGTGAAGTGGGGACTCCTATTTTTTTTATACATTACAGTTCAAAAGTTTGGGGTTGGTAAAAATGTTTTCAAATGTTTTTGAAAGAAGTCTCTTATGCTCACATTGTGAAAAATTACAACTTCAAAATATATTTTCTATTTTAATATTTTTAAAGTGTAATTTATTCCTGTGATGGCAAAGCTGAATTTTCAACATCATTTCTCAGTCTTTAGTGTCACATGATCCTTCAGAAATCATTCTAATATGCTGATTTGCTGCTCAATAGTAAGTGTCGAAAACAGGTGTGTTGCTTAATATTTTTAGAGACCACATTTTAATACATATTTTTGCTGAATAGAAAGTTTAGAAGAACCTTTTGTGACATTATAAATGTCTTTACTGTCACTTTTGATACATTTAATGCACTGAATAAAAGTCTTAGAAGTGGAAAAAAAGGGCCCCAAACTTTTGAGCGGTATTTACAGTGAAATGTCATGTAAATACATTAACTGAATGAAAATTAATTTACATTGTAGACAACATAAGGCTCCATATTCAGTTTTCTGCTCCATTACTGCCAGCCATGATGCCCGACCTCAAGATGAAAGCAGCATGAATGACTCACTTGTAATATTCACAAGAATATGACAGCACAAATAAAAGTGAATTTGCACTTATTTGTTGAACTAATGTAGATGTTGTTTTCAAGCTGCATGAATTTAAATCTGGCTGACAAGAGAAGAGAAAACACATTTCAATTTAAAAGCAAATTATTGGGTTTGTCCCGACTGCTCTTATTTCCTCGTTGTCATCTGTTTTATATCTCAACCTTGTGTTTCATGCTAATTATCTTCCTAAACCTTCAGGACTGACCGTAGTTTTACTGTTTAACCTGAGCTGGAGCATCACAGGTCAGAAGCGCTGAACTGGAATCAGCTTTGAGAAGCAGGAGCAGTGCAGGATAAAAAAGGAATCAGATCCCAGATGAGTCCTTCTGTTTTGAGCTGCAGAATGAACGCGGTCCATATGGCAGGGAACGGGTATGTGCTCAGACCAAGCCAACTCTCTCACCCTCTGCTGTTCTTCTTCCTGTGCTCTGTCAATCTTATTGTCCTAATTCATTTCAACATGCTTTTCTTGGCATTGACGTGTCAGGCCCATGCCTTTCTCTTTCTCTTTCTCCACCTTGTTTCAGTGTATCACCCCATTCTAGCTTATAATACTTCTGGCACCTATACCTTTCTTTCTTCTTTCTTTCTTTCTTTCTTTCTTTCTTTCTTTCTTTCTTTCTTTCTTCTTTCTTTCTTTCTTTCTTTCTTTCTTTCTTTTCTTTCTTTTTTCTCAGTCATTCTGTTTGTACTCTCTATAAAAAAAGAGCTTGAGACGAAAGAAAGCAAGAGGGAGAAAGGTCACTTTCGGGTGAGTGATATCACCCCTCCCAAGGTCTATATACCATATGCTCACATTCAGTACAGGCAATCTTTTGTCATGCATACTTGCAAATTACTAGATATAGTAGTTTTTTTAAAGATAACAAAAGAAGTTGAAATTAATTTTATTTCCACTGTATATTTTCCTGGCATCTACTGTACATGTGTACCTGCATATAGCATATGTGTGAGTGTATGCGAGTGTCAGCTTTTTGTGTTGACACAGCAGTAATTTAAAGAGCCAGTCCGGCCAATGAATGAATGAGTGCGAGTGTGTGTGTGTGTGTGTGTGTATGTACGTGTGAAGGGGATCCTGTTGAGAGTATTTGTGTACACAGATGCAGATCGAGGAGAAAGAAGGAGAGTAAGAGAGAGAGAGAGAGAAAGAAAAAGAGAGAGAGGAGATTGGCCAATGTGTTAGTGTGGAGAGGGCAATCGAGGGGATCGTCTTCCCCGCTGGCCCTTGCCTGGCCCCAGCCGTGGTTCTCCAGGGGTCCCTCAGTTCCTTAGGAAAAACATTTCAGCCCCTCTCACCTCTGAACCCAGCCCTCGGCCTGTTTATCTTGGCTGTGCTGCCTGACAGCTTTACTGATGTTACATATAGCCACACAGGGATTGAAGGAAAGGGAGATAGAGAGGGAGAGACAAAGAAGGACAGAGCGAGAGAAGAGGGGAGGAAAGTAGGAGGCAGAGTTGGTTTACCCAGATCGTAATCGCCACGTTTTGGAGCCTTTTTTGGAGGTCTCGTTCAGCACGACTCGTTGGTGATGCTGGAGTACAATTGGGAAAAAAGTGTGAAGGGGAGAGGGGGGAGTTGAGAAGAAAAGTGGGAGTTGCCCTTAATGCTAAATTGCATAGAATTAAGATCAAATCTACATGATACCAAGTCTTGATGTTTAGTAATACATTTAAATACCTAAAGAAGCAATACAAAGTCTTGATATTTGTATCATTTATCATTTTCTGTCTTCAAGGGTTAAAGACATTGATAAAAGGTTAGAGAGGGAGGTACCTGATTATTTAGACTGCATGCTTTTTAATGACCTTATTGTGAACAATTCATCCATGCTATGTTACTTTTTAACTTTTTTTTTAACCATGATATTTTTAATCAAAATGTCATGACTCGATCTTCTGGTGAAACTTCTCTCTGATACGTATAAGGACATCTCCAATCATTTATTCTGCTTAAACACCGTCCCTTTCTTACAATCAACTGCTACTATTGAATCAATCCATTGCGACTTTACTGTGTTTGGGGAGGTTTGTTGCACATTTCAGAATTTTCTTAAGAATGCCTTTTAAATTCCAATTCAGTTCCTCAATTTGTAATTGAGGTATAGCAAACAATTCTGAAAATAATTTTGAACTAAAAAAATTGGTCAAGATAAGTTTTAATGTATAACAATAGCATTGTTTAAAGTTAAAGGTTTGATAGATCCCTTTTTTGCAGTTTAGTAATTCTGTCTTCTACGTAATTCAACTTCTGATGGATTGGCCTAATTTAGCTTAACCAAAATTTGAGCTGAGTGAAATTCTCCATGGATTTGAGAACATTTGATCAATCAAATGGACGGCATTTAGAATATTCATTTTTTTGGTCAAAATACAAATGATCTTGTATGTTTACAGAAAGGTTGTTTTGCCAAGACTAAATAGAGCAAGATTTTTTGGTTGTTGTTTTGAAATGGTATTTTGAGTGGTTTAAATTGTTACGGGGTTTGATGGTAGGTAGATAAGTTTTGATGATGTTGTTATCTTTTGTGATGTTGTTCAGTTGAAGGTCCGTAGTCAGTTGGTTGTGGTTTAATTTGGCGTTTATGTGGTATTGTGTATGTGGTTGTAGCTTGGATTTGTTTGTGTTCAGTTTCAAGGCTTGTTGCTTATGAAGCTGGACAAGCTTAAACACAAACATCTTAGCACAGCACTGCAGGTTGTATTATCCCAGATCATGTTTCCCACAGCACACAACCTGACTTGTTGGTGGGGGGACTACACCACAATTACTACGGTGATTAATCACCTGAGACAGTGCCTTAACAGATGTGTTTGTTTGTAAAAATGTTTGCTTGTCTTATTAGCCCCAGTGGTCACCCATGCAAATCACACCCCAGTGTGTCTCCTGTCTAAATGGCTGTTGCTCTTACATGGTTGTTATAATACCATGTGGCATTATTGTTTGGGCTGTTGCTCAGTGAATGTTGAAATCCAGTGGGTTAGCAGATTAGTGCAGCCATAAGGGACTATAAGGGTGTAAAAACATCCAGTGCACAAAGTGACAAAATCCAGACCGTAGTTTTCATCCCCTTCGCTAAAATTCCGAACCAGAAAAACATGCTGGTATTTCTACCACAGAGCAGTTTTCTAATGTCTACAGACTACATGAGTTCAGATGAACTTTACGACATTATGCATGCTACTATAATACATTCTGTATTATTCTTTATGACATCATCTTTTTTTTCTCGGTAAATGTTATAGCATTCTTTCTGACATCATTCACTCGTTTCCACCCTTTTCCTAAAGTACATGTTGTTAATTATTATTACGCAGTAACTAAATGTATAATTACACTGTAATACTGACAGACACCTTAAAATAAATTAAAGATGCAAGTGTCTTGATAGACTGTATGTAAAGAAAATATAGCAGATTTGCTATTTTTAGATTTAAAAAAACTTTTGTTTTTTATTAAATTTATTTTCCAGTATTTAATTAATAATTGTTTTAAATTTGTATTATTTTATTTCTAGTCTATTGTTGTATTATTGGTTAGCTTTTCTGCTCTTCTCTCTTCTCTTCCTCCTCTCTCTCTCTCTCTCTCTCTCTCTCTCTCTCTCTTTAGCTCTCTTTCACGGTGAACATGATTTCACCAAGTACAACATGTTCCTGAATCATGAACAACTTTCCAATCAACCAGTCAGATTTAAGGGACAAGTTTACAGTTATGTCAAATTTTAGCTTACAACAAGGGTTTCTATATCAATGTTATTCACCGATCATTTATCTCTGATTTTAGGGATAAGTTATGGATACACTCAGAAAAACCTATGCGTACCTTAAAGTAAAACTACTAAAAACCTTTAAGGGGTAAAAAATATACATAGATGTCATTTTAAGGGTACTGCTGCAGTGACAAGCTGTTGTACCCCTAAAGGTATCATTTTTGCAATTTTTTTTTTCTGAGAGTGGGGTTAAATTTAGGGGTAAGGATAGGTTTAAGACAAATTTTCAGACAGAAATATTGTGCCGGATCAGACTTTCGTGTGGGTGACCCTTTCACGCAGATAAAATATTGTGTAGAGTATTTTCCATGAGATAATCTTTCCTCTCTGGAAGAATTCTAGACATACCTTTTTTTACATTTATTGCGCAAAATCTGGAAACATCATTGTGCAAAATCTTAAACAATACATTGCATTTTGAATACATAATGTGTCATCTCTCCTTAAAACAAATACATCCAAATGATACCCTTTTTGACACCATTCACATCATTCTCACATTGTGTATATTTAGTAAAACATAAACCCTGTTATACAACATTCTACAGCATAAATGATAGCATCATCCATCCTCTCCTTCTGTCGTCTGCCATCTCTGTGGAAACAGTGCTCTACAGTACAACAGCTGTGAGAACAGAGGTTGTAAGGGTCAGTCACAGGCTGAGAGAAAGATCTGTGTAGGCCTGTCAGTAGTTACATAGATTTTAACATCTGGCATGGCCCTAGAGAGAGAGAGGGCAGAGAGAGAGAAAGAGTTAAAGCCCTCTATGTCATGCATTGACAGCCTAACCCTGATTGACCTTTGACTACTACTGTCCTTCACTCTCTACCAAACCAGGACATTAGTCAGCCGTGGAATCTCCCTTTCACCTTTACTCTCTCTAGATCTGTTCTCAGAAGAAGTGTTAGTTATTTTAAAACTATACTTAAATATTATGGGGAATCTGAGTGTAAATTATGTTTAGTTTAACCGACACTGCATGCAATATATACCCTATTTGTTTTAGACTTTGGATGCATGATTTGTTGGGAATGGTTTTGGAACATTAGTAATGACTTTGTGGCTTTTAATGTTGTCATAGAACAAAGTGCTCAGCTCACAAAACATAACAAACAGAATTACTAGGGGCAGGAACCGATTCCATTAAAACATACCAGAGACGAATGACCTTCAATTCCATTAACAATTTCTTTCCCGCAAAGTATATTCTTCTGTCGATGCAGACGGAATTACTTTTTTGAGACAGTTTGTTTTAGTGAATCATTATTTTGGTCAAACACAAAGCATGACCAATGTTCTCCGATTCCTGAATGAATTACTTTAATGATCCGGTGCTTTTTACTGAATCAAAAACATAATAAAGCTTGACTAGTGTAGTTTGATTCCTGAACAAGTGACTCTTGTATTAGTGCATTAGTGAAAAACAGATTTGCTAATATGGCATGTATGATGTTTTTTAGTAGTATTTCATAAAGATGAATAGAACATGTTGCCATTTTTTGTTTGTTGTCTACTCCAATTACAGTAGGTCAAATGTTGCATTGCATTTATTCATTAAAAAAGTCTTTGTAAACTCACATTTGTTTTAAATATTTAATATGGAAATTATCTAATTATTTGACAACTAAATTGCATTTTTTACCCCTGAGTATAATTGTTAATGCAACTGTTAAGGGACTCTAATTGTTATGATAATCAAATGTGGAACCATTAAATTCTGATTACACTGTAACAAATAATTTTCATGATTTATTATCACACAAAACTTTTTTTCTTTTGTCAAATCAACAAAGATCATTTATGTGGTTCAGATAACATGATATTTTGAATTTCTGTTGATTAAACCAATCTCCTTCATTGAATTAACTCTTTTTGTTTACTTCAATGAACTAAAAATTTTAAGGCAACCAGGTTACTTACTTTTTTTAAGTTAAACCAACAATATTTTTAAAGTGTAAATACGATGCCAATTCTGCTCAACACCATACTAAAGTTTCATGTCATAACCTTAGACTGGTTAGGTTATATTCATTTTGGTGTCTTATTTAGTCCTATGCATAAATTAATATCTAATTTTTCATTTAGCTGACACTTTACATAACAGAGCATCATAGTTTTTGCACTATAGGCTATAATGCTGCTATACATGGCTTGAACCTTCAACATTTTGGTTACCTCAGTTCTTTACCATAGACTGCGCTACCCCATTATAAGATGAGCTGAGCCGTCTTGTGGAGGTCTGCATTGGTGTTTTGTCTCAGGGGTGTCAGAATGGCAGCAGTCACACCCAACCTCCTGGACCGACCCGTCTCGATACCTATCCCATGAGGATCCATAATGTTTGTTTGGTTTTTGTCAAGTTTATACTAAACTGCATCCGATCTGGCATAATAACGAGTGTTCCACATTAGGCATTGGGAGTTGGGACTCCACGAGAGAGAAAAAGAGGATGGAAAGAGCTAGTGTGAACAAGGCAGGAATCTTAAAGAAAATGTGGGGGGAAAACATAGAGGTAAAATAATCTGATCAGAAAACTGATTATGAGTTAAATAAAGAATATGAGATTAAGGGGAAGGAATCTTTTACCTGAAGCATGCTGAGCATGGACACCCCGCTTACAAACGCCAACTGGCCTAGAAGTGATAGATGAGCTGAAGGAAGGAATTGAAGGGAAGGGAGGAGGGTCGTAGGGCACAAGAAAGGGTAGTAGCTATACGAGCCAAAAGAGATAGCCCAAGAAAGAGTGAGAGGGCATTCATGACCAGACAGAGAGATAGATGAGGATGAAAAAAGAGCAAAATTACAAATATGATAAAGGATTCCTCAACAATAAGGGCCATATTGAGAACAGGGCTATCTGGACCGGGACATCTGCAGAATCCATTACAGGGTGTGCAGTGCATTCGTGTGTTTTTTCTGCCTAGCTGGCCCAAGACCGTGCAGCAATGCTGAGCTCAGGTTTCGCCTGTGTGCGGCGGGGGGCCGTCTCCTGTTGACGCGTGATGATTTAGTCAGGTGTGAGCGTGCACTTTCCAATTTGGGGGGAAATAAATTAGAAGTGATTTTTTATGAGGACTGTGTCCCAGTTCCCCGTCTTGCAGTCCACCCCTACTGTGCACTGTCAACCCAACTGATGTGTTTATAAAGAGCGCTGAGGCCGGACCTCCGGGTCCTTTCTAGCGCACACAGACTTACACAAGCTCAAAGGCTTTGCTTGCAAACACAAACAGAAAGGGGTCATGAACTTGATTATTTTATTATTTTATAATGATTCCTGGGGTGCCCTTATAATGTTAGTATGATTTTTACATCAAATTTTCATAATTTAGAAATAAATGGCATTATTCTAGCCTGATTTTATCCTCTGATTTGAATGCTCTGTTTGAAGGGGCGTGTCTGCTGTGAGACTTCAGTGTAAACGCCCACTGCTGTGATTGGCTGACATATGACATTTGCATATGAAATAGCTAGCATTACATGTGGAACTCTCTCTCGAAATCTTTTACTACGTTTTTACCATTACAGCTAACCTGGCTAACGTCAGACCTCGTCTCATTGAGACGTGGGTCTGGGAACCACAGTGTTCATTTTCTCGTATTTGAGGCGTGGTTTACGAATGCCCAGAGCCTGTACGTTGCTCATAGCCAATCGTTTCAATTATGACGTATGTAGAGCAACAGAAATTACACGAGGAAGAAGACGATGGGTCAGAGATTTATGTGTACACGATGGCGTTCAGCAACTATTGCCGTTTGTGCAAGACAAACATGAGGGTAAAAGGTATAAACAAACTGCTTCGGTGTGTCGCATAGACGTCGTCATCGTCTTGCTGCTCCCTCCCCGTTCTGTGATTGGTGCCCTCGATGAGGCGAAAATTTAGTCCATGGAATCCAGGCTGCCTAGTAGCGTGAATAAAATCGCGCTACATTACAGCTATAAAGATTATCGAATCGTGAAAAGTAATGATTATAGCACTATTTTCCCAACAGATGAAAGGTTGCAGTGATGAGCATCGAGCAGATGAAGTGATCTCATCATTGCAACGCAATTTCTGCACTCTCACAATGAATGAAGTGATCTCATCATTGCAACACAATTTCTGCACTCTCACAAATGCTTTCACCAAATAACAATGAAAACACATGTAAATACAGTAAAAGCTTCGTTGTGCAGTGTAACAGCATCATTGATTTCATAACGAAGTTTGGCAAGTGTCCAGATAAACTCGCCTGTGTGATTGACAGCTTGGCCGATTGGAAATGGAGCGTTCTTTGATCGCTTTCTGTATATAATTTAATCAATTTTAATAACAGATTATTTTTATCTGTTATCTCATCGTTTAGAGAAACAATGTGAAGTTGATTGTTTAGTCACTAATTGATTTACTGATGCATAAACAGTATTGAACGATTTTGAGAGAAAGATAATCTGTCTGAACTTGAATAATTATACATCAGAAATTACTAGCATTAGGATCTGGGTTTGAAATTAACTTTTTCACCCACTGGCCAATTTGGCTACTAAATTTTTAAGTTACCGGCCATTCAGAACTAGACTGGGTAAACCCAGCCCGATTTGCGGCGATTTGATTTTGCCCTGCAGCTCAGGCTGGAAACCTGTACATTTTTCTAGCTTCCTGCGGGGACCAATCACAAACTATCTTATCCACCTGGATCGCTATTGACGGGTTTAACACAATGACGATGGAGAGGATTCTTTAGTTCAAATTTAGCAAACAAATCGCTCAAGTGTGTAAATATCACTCACTTTCATGTTTTTTTTGCACAACCTGCAAAAATCGCTCGATGCCATTGCTGATCAATGCTACAAACCAACACGTTTGTTGACACGCTTCCTGCCTGGAGTTTCACGTCTGTCATGATTCTGCCATCATGTCTTTTGATTTCTCTGGTCTTGTGGCAGAATCATGACAGACCCATGTTTTGTATACAAGCACATGGCCTTTTGCTTGGGCCATGTGCTTGTGTTGTCTCATTACGTAACCCCGCCCCCTTGTTACCCTCGTCTTGTCATTATTGTCTAGTCAGTTTCACCTGTCCTCGTCATTAGTGTTCCCTATTTAATCCCCTTGTGTTTGCTGTCCTGTGTCGGTTCATTGTCAAAACTGTGTCAAGATCCTAGTCTGTGATTCTTGTCTATCGTATCAAGCTGTGAGTACCTGTTGATCGTCTTGTTTTGTATTAGTGTTTTATTAGTTTATCCTGTCTTGTTTTGCCCCATCATGGGTTTTGTTTCTGTTTTGTCATCAATAAACCCCGTTTGAGTTATTTGCTGTCTGCGCTTGGGTTCGTTCCTCCAACCTCATGACAGAATGAACCGACCAAGAAAGAACCCAGCAGACTGTTTGTCCTTCCCTGCCAAGCATCGTCCGGAACCTCTTAAAGAAGTCTGGTTGTCTTCCCCCCTCAACAAAAGGAGTGTCACCCTTCCATACTCACCCGAGGGTGAGTGGATCTTGTCAAACTTCTCTCGACTGTATGACCATTTCTCCCGGGAGGAGCCCGAGGCGGCATCCTCGAGGTCTTCACCTTCTGCCTGCCTACCTATCATTCTCAAGGGTTGAATGATAGGCGTCGCGATGCTTGGGGACCAGGCTGGTTCCCCCACGACTCCTGGCACTCCATCTACCCCCTTGGGTCTTCGAGGGGAAACGAGGGAGACGGTCCTTGTGGGACTCTCCTTCAGAGTCTTCAGCGACGGAGTCAAGCCTGCCTGAGAAAGCCCCTTCGCCCGACACAGTTCCCGCTGTGCTTCCCCAACCCGTCTCAGTTCCGGCTATGGTCTCTCTTTCTCGACCTAGGAGAAAGAGGAGGAGGAGGAGGAGGAGGAGGGGAGCCTCCCGTCCTTCGTCAAGCGCTGTCCGAGAGCCCGCTACTACAAGCGCTGTCCCAGAGCCCGCTACTACAAGCGCTGTCCCAGAGCCCGCTACTACAAGCGCTGTCCCAGAGCCCGCTACTACAAGCGCTGTCCCAGAGCCCGCTACTACAAGCGCTGTCCCAGAGCCCGCTACTACAAGCGCTGTCCCAGAGCCCGCTACTACAAGCGCTGTCCCAGAGCCCGCTACTACAAGCGCTGTCCCAGAGCCCGCTACTACAAGCGCTGTCCCAGAGCCCGCTACTACAAACGCTGTCCCAGAGCCCGCTACTACAAGCGCTGTCCCATAGCCCGCTACTGAATGCGCTGTTCCAGAGCCTGCAACTACAAGCGCTGTCCCAGAGCCCGCTACTGAAGGCACTGTTCCAGAGCCTGCAACTACAGGCGCTGTCCCAGAGCCCACTACTGAAGGCGCTATTGCAGAGCTTGTAACTGCAAGCGCTGTCCCAGAGTCGGCAACAATCGACGCCTCTAACGTTATTGAGTTGGAGATGGATAGTGTCGAGTCCGATTCGACCTCAGGGAGCGCTGGTTCCGAGGTCGATTCTTCAGGGAGCGCTGGTTCCAGGTCTGTTGCTGAAAGCCTGGCGTCTGTTCCTCCTCTTCAACCACCTGTTACCCCACCTGTTTTGTTGCGTCCTGTTTTCCCAGTCAAGTTTCCTGTCCTGTCACCTACAGTACCTGTGTGAGTGTTTCCCCAGCCGTCCCTGTCATCATTAAGCCCCGGACTGTTTTCCCCAAGACCCCTCCTCGTGTGTCTCCGTCTAAACCTGCCCAGAGTCCTCGTCCTCAGCCCTCATCCTGTGGACCCAAGACCCCCAGTCCTCCCATCCACCCTGGACCTCCCCCCATGAACTCTGTGTTTCCTCCACCTCCTCTGCCTTGTATGTTGTTTTTGATGTTTCATCCCAAACCTGTCATAGTTTTTTCTTGTGTGACTTTATTAGTGTTTTCCATGTTTTGTTGGTTTTTATCTATGTCACGGTCTGTCTTGTCTTGTGTTTAGTTTTCCTTTGAGATGCGTCTGGAAGCCGCTCCTTAAGGTGGGGGTTCTGTCATGATTTTGCCATCATGTCTTTTGATTTCTCTGGTCTTGTGGCAGAATCATGACAGAGCCATGTTTTGTGTACAAGCACATGGCCTTTTGCTTGGGCCATGTGCTTGTTGTCTCGTTACGTAACCCCGCCCCCTTGTTACCCTCGTTTGCTGTCCTGTGTCGGTTCATTGTCAACTGTGTCAAGATCCTAGTCTGTGATTCTTGTCTATCGTATCAAGCTGTGAGTACCTGCTGATCGTCTTGTTTTGTATAAGTGTTTTATTAGTTTATCCTGTCTTGTTTTGCCCCATTGTGGGTTTTGTTTTCTGTTTTGTCATTAATAAACCCGTTTGAGTTATTTGTTGTCTGCGCTTGGGTTCGTTCCTCCAACCACGTGACAACGTCGCTCTGCAAATGCAAAGTACGCCACCCGGATCGTTGGTGTTATATATATATATTACAATTTTGATTTCATACATTCATTTCTTATTCAAAATAAACCCTGTTCTTATTCAAATCAAATCTCCTTCCTCATTCATTCTCATCTTTTTTTTTTTTTTACCAAAAACGTGTTCTAGGTGGACAGATTAATACAGTACAAAGAAAATGTAGGATGTTGGGAAATAACAATGTCTTTTCTGTTAACCAAATACTTTTTAATATTCGCATTACTTCAATGCAAGTGAACAAGCGCGCCGTTATTTGTTTCTTAAGGCCAATTTATACTTCTGTTCGAGTGTACGCCGTAGTGTAGGGCGTAGGCTACGCACGTAGGCGATGCCATCGTGAGCATTTATACTTCTGCGTTTAGGTCTGCGTTGCTCTGCAGTACAGCGCCGAAACACTAGTTGGCAGCGGAGGTTTTAATGTTCACTGTGTTTAGATTCCGCGCGGTTCCTAGAGAAGAAGAAGATTCCTCGCGACTGTTTGAGTTTAGGTTACTACAAGCAATGGCGATTGAAGAGAGCGGATCACATTGGAGTTGGAGCTTATCGAGTGGAAAAGCAGTAAGTTTTTAGTTTTTTAACAGTTTCGCTGTACTTAGAATTTAAAATGGCGGCGGTGCAGAAAAACACGCGGAAATGCGTAGGAGGAAACGCGATGCTACTAAGCCGACCATCACAGATCTTGCGGTCCGCGTCGCCGCGACGTGTAGTTACATTTTTGAGGAGTGCGCGTCAGGTTACGGCGAAGGGTACTGCGAAGGGCACGCGTCTGTGCGTGTGTTACGCCGTACCTACCGCGCGCACCCGACGCAGAAGTATAAATTGGCCTTTAGTGACATGACGTGTATGTTCAGTAACCCAAATGCGCAGATTCTGCGCAATGCGCTGTATTTAATATATCATGATGACTCACGAGTTGAGTATTTGCGATAAATCTGCAGACTTGGCTTACACGAATTTCCCCAACAAAATGAGTAAACATAGTAACAGCCAAATTGGCTAGTGATTTGACAGCATTACACGAAAGTTCATTTTTACCTGCATTTGGCGGGTGTTAATTTTAAACCCTGATTAGGATCGTTTGGAAGGTAATGGTATTGATCCTGTGTCGATCTTTACTCGTTCTCATGTAACTATTCACTAACACTCCAGTAGGAGGCGCCAAAGACACGGTGATGTAGACGTAGGCATTGATGGTATTTCACTGCCCTATGACGTCATAAGTCACCACTTTTGAGATCCTGTCGATTTCTAGCCTTGGTTTCAATAAAAGCTGTTTTTGGAATAACAAGGAAGTTTTTAGTTTTGAAACTTACAGGATATTTGTATAGTATAACGTAGGGATGCACCGATACCGATACCAGTATCGGTATCGGGCCCGATACTGAGCTCATGTACTTGTACTCGTACTCGTAAAAATGCCCCGATACCAACAACCGATACCAGGCAGCATGTGTACAGTGTCAGAAATTATAATGGGGATAAAAAAAGAAGGCTGTATATGAAATAAATGTATCTTATCAGTGGAATATTAAACAGAATATATTAACGCGTCGTCTATTTAACTATATGGTGCGCAAGCTGATAAGAGAAAAACACGGAGAGGATTGAGCGCGCTACGACACAGACGCGCGAGCTGGTCGAGCGCATCCCTTTTTCACAGACGTCAGTGGAAAGTTTGTAGTTCAGTCGGATGTCAATGGCAAATCAAGTAAAACGAGGCATGTAGCTTATTATTAACGTTAACTGACGAGAGAGAGAGAGAGAGAGAGAGAGAGAGAGAGAGAGAGAGAGAGAGAGCACTTCTGTTGAATGCTGTTGATTGCGGATCATTCACTCAGCACGTGTTATTTGGATTAAAACTAAATCGTATATGTAAGTAAAACATGAACTGTTACCTCGCTTATGTTTAACGAGTGGTTGCCTACATTATTACAGGACATTTGCAGGTCAAGAATTTCCATGAACTTCAAACATCCACAGCGCGCGCCCCGAAAACCACCAGACAGCGCGCGAATACTGAATGGAAGTCTTTCACGCATTGCGCTTGTACGGACGAATTCACACAAATCTATGTAAAAACACATTGGCGAGTATCCTAGTAAAAGTCTGTTATATATCTCAAGTGAACGTAGACAGTATAATTCAAATGGCGTCAGTGCGTTCGGCCTTAAAGGGGCGGCACTTTAATAAATCTGCTGCTGTGTTTTAATGTTAATCAAACAAAGGACAAATAAATTACTCTCTGCTCTTGGCTAAATAGGCTACCTCTATCAACTTTACAAAAAGATCCATATATATTTAATTTATACAGTAATGAATATGCAGTGCATGAAATATATATTTGTTGAACTAATTAAGTTTAAATTTATTAAACAACTAATATGATTGATATTATTTTGGTTTCTCTACCAATACATTTAAAAATTACAAATGCATGAATTGAAAATTAACTGAAAATTAAAAATACAGTTATCGGTTACCGTATCGGTATCGGCGAGTACCAAAAATGAAAGTATCGGTATCGGACTCGGTCTGGAAAAAGTGGTATCGGTGCATCCCTAGTATAACGACCTCTTAACTGTCAAAATAATCCAGGAAAATTGACACCTTTAAAGTTGAATATATATATTTGTATAAAAAAGCAGAGTCCCATCACATTAAAAACTTAAATCATGAAAGAAACAGAGTTTCAGGATTTTTAATATTTAATAGAATTACTATGACTAATTGCTATGGAATTTAACTATTATTTATAGGTCATCAATTAAATGTGCAAATGTGTAAAATTTTAAAGCTGCAGTCCGCAGTTTTTCCTCTTTGTCGCCATCTCTGTTCGAAATCTGTAATTGCAGTTATTCGCGGGATTATTAACTTTACGTGAGATGTACATCGGCATGAAACAGCGCGGATGAACACAATGTTTTGAGGAGACTGCGCGTCTGTCAGTCACCGCGCCGGTGTAGACACTGGCATGCAGAATCACAGATCCTACTTTTTGGAAGTACAGTATGACCATGACAACATACGAATTTTAATCGGAAAATGTCATCTGAACAAGTAAGTAACATCCACTTTTTTCTGATCAACTAAGGGGGAAAAATCATTGCAGCAGGCTAAATCGCGGTATTTAAATATAACGATCGCTTATCATATGTCAAACCTTTCAAATTATAGCCTACTTTGTTCTCAAATTGTTAATGTTGACAACATCAGCATTGCGTGACTACATTTAATATGTATTATGGCTACCTGTAGTCATTATTATTATGAAATAAACGGTTTATGAACTGAATCCCCTTTATGCATAAACGTGTTTTACATAATATAGCCTAACTCTTCCGTTAACATCTTAAGACAGGACACTTTTCACTTTACTGATCTGATTCAGATCCAATGCTTGACAAGCATTTTGAGGAATTTTTCTTGGAGTAGAGGTGAATTGCTCCCTCTCATAGCCAGCACAAAATAATTAATATTTACCATAATAGCTAAACGAAAAAAGCCACAACAAAAGGAAACTCCGTAACTGTGTGAATTAAGCGAACAACTGTGCTGTTACACGATTGAACTATTGAATGTACCTGTCCAACAGAAAAAAAGCCGTCTCGCGTCCGTTTTGAACCCCTTCAAATCACGGAAAATCCCAAAAAGCCGTCTCGCGTCCGTTTTGAACCCCTTCAAATCACGGAAAATCCCTGCCGATGTTTATCCTTGTTTTCTCGTGGGCCTGGTCGCAGTCTCTTTTTTTCTGTTGTTTGAACCTTTCTGGATCCGCCATAAGTTTAACTATTTAAAGTGCTGTGAGAAAAGGCTAAAAATGTCCACCTCCAACATCCTCACACACAATATAGCCGACTAGCCGGGGCTCTTTCTTTATGTGTACAGATGTGACGTAATGACGCAAAGACATGCTCGAATTTCCCGCGGAAATCCACCAGTACCACTGGAATTAAAATCATTATTACAAGCTTACCGTTTTGAAGCGAGCAAAGGCAAGCAGATATTTTTTAACACTGGCTGGTTGTGTGTTTTTTTTTTTAAATTAGCAGCTTTAACTTTTATGTGCAAATTATATTCATACAAAAGAGGGATATGCCAAAATACCAGAGATTCAACTTTTGTTGAATTGTTGTTGATTTTTAAATAAAAAAACAGAACCAATTTCACTAGTGGTCTCAAACTCCCATATACAGGTGGCTCTCACAAAGCCTGTCAAGAATATGTCTGGGTCAGATTTCAACCCGATATCAAAACACAAAAAGTAATAAACTAATTTGTCTGCATAAATAAAATCAAGACCAACCCTTTAAGACATTAAAGATTTTTCCCTTTGTAATTACTTTCATAAAGATTAAGCACATTTCCCCCTAAAATTGTAATTGCTATATTGAGAAAAATATAATTCCTATTACCATAATGTGAATAATAAATATTATTTAAATTGTAGTAAAAGTATTTCTATTTGTAGTGGTGGTATTTGTTGTGTTGCCTTTATTTATGCTGATTTTAATGTAAAACATCACTGACTTGACACAGTAATTAGAATGTGTGGGAAATGTAAAGCTATGATTGTACCATCAAAGTTGCATGGCAAAGAAACAAATATTTTCCCTCGCTCTTCTTTTCCCCCTGTGCTGCTTGAAGACTAATATTTTTGCAGAGGAGGCTGCAGTGAGTGGGCTGTGCTGAAGGAAGCGCCCTGACTGAGCTCTACGGGAGGCTGTGCTCAGGAAACCCAAACCCTCAGTGACCTCTGACCTTTGCTACCGCTGCAACATCTGCACCAGAGAGAGGAAAGGAGGAAGAGACAAAGAAAGAGAGGAACAGACACTGAGGATGGAGATGGAAAAGTCCCATCAGACTAGGTGCTAAGGTTTGGTTTGTGTGGTTAGAATGTGAGAGATGGTAATCTGTACTATTACTGTAATTCTCTGACAGCAGGGGTGTTAATGACAAAGCCAGATCACAACAGCAGCGGCAGGAACAAGCTCTCCTAACCATCAAGAATACAGCAGTCTCACTCTTCTGAGGGTTTGCAGGACTTCGAGACTTGTGCCAGGTTAACACTGCAACAACAATAGTAGCCCACTTGTAATTAAACACTGAATAGCCTTTATAAAAGACTTACGTATGTCATTATACCAAAAATATTTACTTTCAAAAATAACTTCCCCTCTCTCCCCTATACGTCTTGAAATCCTGAATGAATACATCTTCTACCTGATGTTTAATGGATGCACAGTAGACACTATATAGCTGCCATCCGGGGAGGGGCAAGAGAATTGGGTTCAAAGTCTCACCTTTACGAGCTGATATAACATGACTGGGAGTAACAGAGAAAGTGGGAGGAATAGATTGAGTGGAAGAAGAGGAAGTGGGCAGTGTATTTTTGTCCAGCTCATGGTCCAGGCTGGGTGAGGGGCAGTAGTGATGGAGACTGGGTGGTCAGAAGATCTGTGTAAATGTAGAAAATCTCATGGGCATGATCACATCTCTCAGATTTCTCTTACTCCAGCTTTATCTTCGTTTTGATCACTTTTGCTCAGTTTTATACACGCCTCCATGTTTGCGTTATTGCAACCTAAGTTGGCCCTCTCTGTTTGGGTTTTTACTTTGTGAGGTCCCAAGAGAAGAGTAGTCTGAGGGAAATGTTTCAAAAATCATGTGCTTTAACACGTACCAAAATACCCAACAGCCCTTTGAGACAATTTGCTGCATTTCAGTGCACTATTAAAAAAAACAGACATGTTATAATGTTGTGTTTTTTCTTGTCCAGTGCTCAAGCCCGAATCAATTTGTCCTCTTCGACAATATCAAGCCTAGAGATGCACAGCAGTGTTTGGGAACTAAGCGGGTGTTGAAATCTGCTGAGTGGTATTGTTAACAGAGCGCACAGGTCAGTCTGTTGCTCGGCCTGACTCTGGGGCCCACTCGAAATGTCAAATCTGATTGGCATGATTGGCTATGGCGCTGTGGGAAGTGTCCTGCCTCGATCCAATGGAGAAAGCTGTCAGCAGATAGGGAGAAACCCAAACACAGCCGGCCACAAAGCTTGGCCGTACCTCCAAACCCAACACTCACGGTAAAAAATAAAGTTTAGATGGGTTTTCTGTAGCTTGCTCCTGTGGCTTTCTCTCCATTTCTTTCTGCTTCTTTCTGTCCAGCGCCCTTGCTTGTCCCCGAACACTTACTATACTTGATTTCTAAAAACAAATCCATACAGCACGTTTGAATTAGCAACATCTATTCAATAACAATGATGTAATCCATTTATACTCAGGAATCCGGCTTTAATGCGGCAATGGAACGCTGGAATGCTGCAGAAAAACAAACGCGGCGTAGGAAAATAGACAAACCGGGATAATGCGTAGGCAGAGAGGAAGAAAGCACACGAGAGACCCTCAGAGACAGAGAACATTCATCCTAGATGGGATTGTGAAAGTATGAAAGAATTGCTAATGCGTGGTGTTTTCTATCACTGCCAGATCTCATGAGGATTTTTGGTCTTTTTTGGCGCTTTTTTTCAGGAAAGAGATGGGGAAAAAGGGCAGAATCAATAACAGGATTCAATCCAAAACCGAATTTGACCTCTAATGTTCTGTATTAGACTCTAGCTCAACGTGTCCGAAACCAGTAGGCCATGGATCCATAAAAGATTTGTTTAATGAGGGCTATGAAGGTTAAGTGGGTTTGGCAGAGGGTAGAGTAACTCAACTCCTGCTCCTCTCTTTAGAGAGAAAGAAAGAGGAGCAAAACTGTTGGTGATGCTGATTTTTGTAACCTAATCCTAATACTGAATACATCATTTTTCCATGCCCACAGTCATTTCTCTGTTCTCAGTTCAGTTGCTGCCTCTCATTGTCCATTGGGCTGGCTCACAACGGCAAATTACAAAGTCAAAGCTCAAATCATAAATAAGCATAAGATAATATTTTCATTCTTTGGGAGGAGGTTCGAGAGGAAAATTCAGGCTCCTGTTATCTTCTCTTTTCTGTGCCGTAATGTGTTTGCCTTATTAATGGGATGGAAAGGACAGAGGTGACTAAATCATTCATGATGTCAAAGAAATGAAATATAAACTGTTGCTATGGAGAGTGTACACTGCAGTGGCCAAAAAATTGACATTCTACTCATGATCTAAGGTAATCCCTAAAAATATAATCAGAGGAATAATAACAGACCCGTCCCGACAGAAGTCGTCATGAGGGGCTGCTGTCTTTTACTTCAGTTTTGTGTTTGTTTATTTTATTATTAAAGTCTTTAAATGTTTGCCGTTTCCCGACTCTTTCTTTCTTTCATAACAACGAACTGCGTTACATGAATGTATTCTAGTAGTTGTGAAAATGACATATAGTGATGTATGGTTGTTGTATACTGAAGTTACTAGAATGAGTTTTGATAGTGTCAGCTGTCAGGGCTATATGTCTTATAACTCTTACGTTACATCACATGTACGTATTGAGCCACCTGGTGGATCTCATTACTGAGGCTATACACACAGAGGTGGGGAAGAGGCTATGAGCAGGTATTTACAACCTCCAGTGTGACGTGCTAGCAGCTTTAACAAGAGAACAGGAGTTAATGTTTAATGCAAAGCTGGTCATATGGATGCTCAATTTTCTGTATTCTGATGTGATGACACGGTCATAAAACTAGCCAGACTAACACACTAAAAATATAAAACAAGCAATTTATTTTACTCAAACAAGCAACTTATTTTACTCAATTGATAAACTCTTGATAAACTCTCTCTCTTTCTCTTAGGCTATGTATATATATGATAACAAACCTGTCTCAGATGAGGCAGTCTTATTCCAATTTTATGTTAAAAAAAAATTGTCTTTGATTTTTCTCATCCAGAATATTATGTCAAGAAAAAGATATTGCTTATAAAGATATTGATATTGCTTCTGGGTCAATCATCACATTGGAAATTGAAGGTTAAGTGTGTCACATTATGGGATATAGTATTCCTCTAGTATGGAGAGCTCCTCATATTCAGGCTCACTACTTACACTTCTAATGAGCAGATCGTTGTCCTCTAACAAGCCTGTAGAAGAGAAAATGACAGCCCTGAAGATGCCTCTTCACAATGCTAACAGGATCACTCAGCTCATATCATAAGTTAGCGCTATGATTAGCTAATGAGACAGCAATAATATTAGCTGACTTGACACTGCACTCAAGAACACAGTGATGTTAAACGTCTGGACAGTCACTGTGGAGAACCAGATATGAGAAATGTAGTTTGCTTTCTTACGTTTGGCTCTTCAGTGATGAAACCCAGTCATTGGTCCAGGTGTATTCTCTCTTTAAATTAATACCTCTTATTCTATACTTGACTACTCTGTACAACTTCTTCTCACACTTCATTTACAGCTTGCCTTTTAGTTACCACCACAGAAGCAGTAACATCTCAGGCCTGGAAAAACATGGCTGCAAATGTGGGCTGGTGTGTGCGTGCAATCATGTGCCAGGCCAAAGGGAAGTTAAAACACATATTACACACACTCGCAATCTCAAGTAGCCTTGACCTCCTGCCCAGAGTGTGGCTTCCCCACAGCTCAGCTCATACATCTTCAGACACACATACACATACATGATCACATCATCACACACCATAGTGTAGTTACAGAACAAGGTAATTGCCCATAGCCGGGTGGGTCTGAGGGCAAGAACAAGGTTTTACAGCACAGATGAAAATAAAATATAAGGACTTTGTGGTTCACAGTACAGTTGGAAAGACAAATATTATTTTTTACGAGGGAGCTAGAAGGCCGAGGCTAGATGTATAAAACACCTTAATGATTGAATAGCTTAGGTATTAAATCTTCCGACCTGAGCTCCGTCAGGGAGCCTATAGCATTAAATTGGACAGGATGAGGTTGAAGCAAGAGACCAACCATGTGAGTGTGACAATGTGGCCAGAGGGAGAATAAACCCTCCCAACACTTTGCTTCCTGGCAGGGTCACCCTCTCCGTAAATCTTTGTGTTGGACAGCTTTTGGTGGTTTAATAATTACCTGCGAATGAATAAGCTTCACTTTTTGAAGTGAACTCCGAGATAGGGTGAAGGATGCATTTTTGAATGGTGCCCTGTGTGCCTCTTTTCTTGAAATTGAACTCTTTTTAAGATTTAAAGAAAATGAGAAAATATGCTTTTGCTCTTTTAAACCACTATCAATTATAAAATAATTAAAACAGTTATGCATCCTTCCAACGCAAGAAATCTTCACAAGTTGATTATATACAGGATGAAATAACCTTTCTTAGATTTTATTGTTTATCATATGATGTATCAGCTCTTTTTATTATAAATCATTTAATATTGCAACCCTTTGCATATATTGAAAGACATATATATATATATATATATATATATTTTTTTTTTTTAATACACATGATTATTTAACATATGGCACATGTTACATTATTTTTCTATTTCTCTATTTCTTTTAAGCCATGGTTTATGTTAAAAAAATATATATACTGTTGTTATTTGTTAATTCACAGTGCGGGTCATTTATAGAACTTTTTTGTTAGTTCATAATTTATTATTGTAAAATGTTAGCTCTGTATTTAAATATATTTATAACCCAAATATGTAGGCTAAGTCTAGATTAATCATGATATTAGTTTTGTCAGGCTAATTTTCTTTGTTAACTTGTTTCTTTTTTTTTTTTTTTTTTTGTTGTTGAAAAAAATGTATACTTTCCTACCCTATTTTCTATGCCTAAAAATGAAAGGAAACTTGTAAATACATCATCTACATTTTTTATTTTTTATTATTATTATTTTGCTTTGTGTGTGCTATGATATTTGAGCTGTGGTTTTGGGCTGGTTTTGCATGCAGATCTGGCAACCCTGCTGGACAGGATGAAAAGTACCCTGTGTGAGACCATGATTTGACCAATAAAGATTTTGTTATATTTTTTATATAAAGATATTTTTCATATAAATAGCTTTTCAGCCAGTAAGCTATAGTCAAAGGCTAGACTTAAACCGGATCCACCCTTGTCTGTTATTTGGATGAGGTAACAGAATCTACCATAGTAACAAATGAGTCCCGCCCAAACATCTACCGTCTTTCTCATCTCTAACTTGACCTTGAGAACAAATTTCCGCCCTCACCTTGGCTATACTTTCCTTCCATGTCTCCTGCCGAGGAATCACGTTATTTAGTCAAACATTCTTGTGGTTTGCAGACAGCGACGGTGCGCATGTTTGGACGGCACAATATACAACTCAGATGGAGAAGATCAAAGACAATTGAAGAAAGGATCTCAGAAGTCCGAGCCAAGGCTCATTACCGGTATACACATCCTACTCTGGAATGTTAACACGGAGGGTGGCTGTGTCAAATTCTCCACATATGCTTGTCGCGGTTCAGTTACTTTTTAAAGCGAGATACCGTTATTTAAAACTTTGGTTACGTTACCTAGGCGATGGTGATGAATATGCTAATGTACCGACATACCAGAGAAATGATTCGTCTTGAATATGTATTTTACCCCTCGGGCTGCAGACGATAATCGTCAGAAAACAGGCAGAAGGGTCTATTCACTGAGGCGCGCGTGCGCATTTCTCGAAGCTCTCAGATTCCGCGCGCATTTTCTCAGGCGCGGCTTGTGATGCAAGCACGCGAGCTATTTCAACCTGCGTCTCCTCAGCGACAGTGTGTGGAAAACCAAGATTAGCAAAGGCAGCAGGGAAGGTTTGATTTGAATGCGACAGATAGAAAAAAAATCAAAGGAGAGCTGTGTTCACAAGTGGCAAAACCTCAGCGGTTCGCCTCTTTTATTCCTTTATCTATCCCTCTTTCTCCGTCTGCCTCATCCACATTCTCTTTCAGCCTCAGTCTCTTTTTCTCTCCAGCTGCAGCCCTGATGGCAGGACTTCCTCCTGGTAGCCATTATAATATGTGTGTCTCTGGGTGGTCCGGCCTCAGTTCCACAGCTCTAATAGTTTTCTACTGGTCTAGCCCTTGCAAGGCCCAAGGGCGTAGAGAGAGAGAGAGAAAAAGAGAAAGACAGAGGGCAGTTTGTCTAATAAAACCCTTGTCCAGACCGCTGTATGTCCCTCTTAGCACTTCCTGGACACTGCCCCCTGCCAACCCCAACCACCTCCTGTGCTCCACCTCTAATGGGACACAGCTGGACTCCCCTATTACTTTCTTTCTTTGTATCCATTTTGCTCTACCCATCCTTCCTCCATCACTCCTTTTCCTTTTTTTCCGGCATGCTGCCGTGCGGCCGCTGCGTCTGCTTCTCTCTTATGTTCTCCACTCTGTTTGTCTTTTTCAGTCCCCTCAGTGTCTCAGGGACAGATGTATGGCTGGATGAGCGTGGACTGGCTGGGTCTGGTTCTGTGATGTGGCATGAGTCAGGATGTGAGGGGATGCAGAGAGGATAATGCTCATTTACACACACCCCACGGCCCTCGGGCCCTGCCTTCCACTGTGTGTGTGTGTTCACACATCAGTCCGTTTCAGCACCACACAAGCACACACTCTCTCTCGTTCTCCTCCAAACATCCCCCTCCACCGTGTGGCCAGCAACAGCTCCAGTGTGGGGAACATTTGTTCTGCAGATACTACTCAATGGAAGAGGGCGGCCCTGAGAATCGCTTTAGGATTTTACAGTACGAAGGCTGCAAAACAAACAAAGCAGTGAGTTTTATGCAGCCTGGCTATTAAAACCCACACCCCAACATGATGTGATCCCAGGACGGCTCTGTCGGTCAGATCTCGGGGTCACGCGGTGACGTTTTTGTACATGCTTTTGGCTCAACGTGATGTCTTTACATCTTCGACAGCTTGTTCGTGTGATGTGCAGCATGTGGGTGGGCAGATACGCGGTTTGTAATCACAGATGTCACTGTAAAAGTGAAGAGCATGACTCTCAGTAGATCAAACTGTTGGAGTGGGGAGGGGGTGGATGGCAATTGAGAGATTCTGTGAAAAAGGTAGTCTAGGGTTTTACTCATAGGGTTTGACTTTTTAGAGGGTGGCAGAAATTAGTTGAAAGAGCAGAAGAATTTAAAAGGGAAGTAAATTAAAGAGCAAAGAGAGACACGGGAGTTAGACATACTGATTTGGTCCAAAACAAGAGAAAAGAGGGTGAGGTAGAAATATCACAGAGATGTTTCATTCACCATGCGTATATACACATTGAAGTACTTAAAACCTGTTTGCAAACATCTGCGACTTTGCACTTTAATTTATTCAACAATAATAGTTTATTAGAGTTAATCAATTAACTATGTAACTTACTTTTTTTCTTGATTATTTACAGAGTAACAAAAATAATGTGTCTCGGTAACTCGGTCTGCAGCTATTTACTTGTCATTGTTGTATTTGGATATACTTGGCTTTAGGTTTTGCTGCACATGCTCTCAGATGAGACTGAATCTTTAGAGATTGAAATAATGTTTGCAGAGAGTGAGAGTGGCTTTAAACTAGCTTGTGTCGATAGTCTATTGGGTGTATTATGTCAATGATGTGCTCCCTCTTTTGGAATAATTAGAATAAAGTGTTTTATTTTACTTTTTACATTTTTAAGATACATTTTAAGATGACTTAAATATTAATAATTTTGTCAGAGTAAATTTGTCATAAATGACTTCTTTTAGTGCAAATGTCTGATCAGCCTTGTTTCCTACCAAAATGAAAACCATCCCATCTCTCTAAGCGTGCCACAGTGGTTACGTAGCCCTCTTTTGTTTACTGCCCACAGACGCCCAGCAGACGCCCAGGCTAAACAGGAAAGGACAGAAAGGGGACACACAAAATACAAATGCCAACTGTTGAAGCACTGACACATCTGCCATTTGATCCAGATGCTATCTAGACCTTGTGTAACTGTGAATGAGAATGTGCTTTCATGGGGCTTCAGTGTGATTTTACTGAGGTGGATATGTTGAGTATGTATGTTAGTGTGTGCCTTATGTTTGTGGGATGAAGCTTGCTTCCTAATCTAGTTGACTAATAAACTGGGCATTGTATATGCGTTCTTTGACTAATTGCTTTTGTTAATTTTTTGTAAGTCACTTTGAATAAAAGCATCTGCTAAATGCATAAATGTAAGTACATGCATGTGTGTATGGGGTACTCTCTACGGCATAGAGTAAAATAAACACTGACAGAAAGAAAGATTGCTTTGTGTGAGAGACAGTATAAATCATTATGTTTTGAGTGGTGGGTAGTGGGACTTTCCATGAATACAGTACTTTTTGTATTTATATATATTTTTAAGAATTACAGGCAACAATTCCACTTTTTTATTGTGAGATCTGTTAGATATGTCAGGTAAAACATTATTATCATCACAAAATCAAATTAGCATGAGAAACAATTCATTTTGTTAGTTAACAATTAACAATTTCGTTAGTTATAAATGCATAAAATGGTTTTATTGCCCTTATCAATGGTGATTTCATATTACATTAAAACATGTTAAATAGATATTTAATTTGGCCCCCAAATTAGTTACAACTGAATCTTACAAATGGTCTAATTTTATATAAATGTATTGCTAGAAAATTACACAATGGCACAAATCAAGATTTTATAGTAGATAGGCCTACAGCCCATTCTCACCCCAAGGCGTCATCTAACTGACGTCTTGGGAATCAGTTTGACCATGCTTCAATATTCGACGCTAAAGGCACCCTTTAGCGTCAGTTAGTTGACGCGATCCCAGGGCGTCATCTAACTGACGCGTTACCCTTAGCGTCAGTTAGATGACGCCCTCCTACCCAGACCTAAACCTACCCGCGTCCAGCATATGCTCCAAACTTATATATCAGGGTTCATAAAATTGCAGCCTTAATAAACAAAAAAATAATATGTCTTAAATAATAATTAGTTTCACATCTTCAGGTTGATGATCAGCATTTTCTTCCACTGACCATTTCATAAAAAAGAAAAATATTATTCTAATGTTTTTAAAGGTGCCCTAGAATGTGAAATTGAATTTATGTTGGCATAGTTAAATAACAAGAGTTCAGTACATGGACATGACATACAGTGAGTCTCAAACACCATTGTTTTTTCCTTCTTATTTAAATCTCGTTTTTAAAAAACACCCCTGAAAAACAGGCGAATCTCCACATAATACCGACAGTGACGCAACTGTCGGGGATCACGCCTCCAAAGATTTGCATAAGCCAGCCCATGTTCAATGCCAGGCGGAACTGCGCAGCCGAGTCATCGGGACAAGCGAGGATCAGAGAGAAAATGGCAGATCATGGAAATAAATGCTATGTTACAGGCTGTGCAGGGAATGTGAGGACTTTTCATACCCTTCCCACAGAAAAGAAATGTCAACAGGCGTGGATGATGTTTATATATAATCGGATACCGCAACAGTTTAATTCGTTGTTGTTAGTTGTTAGTTTGCTCTGCCCATTTCACCACGGACTTATTTTCGAACCACGGACAATATCAAGCTTCTCTCACCGTCTCAAACTGAAGAAGGGGGTAATTCCAACTATATTCCCCCAACCGGTAAGTAGTGATTTTATTAAAGATAATTTACACTGTGTTAGACCCAGCGCAATAGCAAACTCCCAAGTAACTAGCCTAGCTGCTACATAACCAACGTTAAATAGGCTAATTCTCAGTGAATAAACTATACAGAAAGTGGTCAAAGAACAATCCACACAGCGCAAGTTTATCTCTCTTGCCAAACTCGTTATGAAATCTGACGCTGTTACACTGCCAACGAAGCTCTTACTGTATGTACATCGTTTGCATTGGTGAAAGCATGAGAGAGAGAAACTGCGTTGTCTCTAGGGTGACCAGACGTCCCGAAAAATTTGGGACAGTCCCGAAATCTGACCTGTTGTCCCGAATCCCGAATCCGACCCTAATTGTCCCGAAAATTATACTAAAGCAAAATCTTGAGTAGCCTAGTTATTGTCTGATAAAATATTAAAAACTGTCTGTGGAGGTTGAGTCGGCGCCTGCCGGCGGCTCATTTTCTTTTTATTTTTTAAGTTCTAGAAAGATGTAGGCGCGAATTTAGATACATTGATAAGCAAAATGTCATTCATTCGTTACGTTGACATGACTGGTGTACCGTGTACCGGAACAACAACACGCTGTTTTTTAGTAGCAGACTAAAGACTAATGACAGACTGTTGAACTTTGAAAAAAAAAAGGTTTGAAATTCATTATATCTTTTATTATAGGCTTTGTAGCAGGGCTGCCAACTCTCACGCATGTCACAGTGTCTGGTTTGTGTTTCCCCGGGTGTCCACTAGAGGTCTCTTCCCCATACTGTCACCATTCACTCTGGAACTGCATTCCCCACAATCCTTGTCTGTACCAATCACTGTTCATTGCACTCAGCTGTTCCCCGTCATCATTGTACCCAGCTGTTCCCTGTTATTCATTGTTAGTTCTTTGTTTTATACCCTGTTGTGTCAGTGTTTGTCATGGAGTCCTTGTTTGATGTCCGCGCACTTCCATGTTTCCATGCCTGTATTGTTTCGTGTTTTCTGGACTGCCTTTGTTGGATTTTGACCTTTTGCCTGACTTGGATTATGATTACGGACTACCCCAATAAATTGCTATTGGATCTTACCCTACCTGTTTGTGTGCGTTCCGTGACAACGCATTGACCGTGAGACTCACGCAATTGACCCTTTTCACACACTCTCACGCCACACATCCATTTTCTCACGCAGTGAAAAATCGCGGACAAAGAAGACACTTACACCGACAGACAAGACAGACAGGTTACTTTGATAAGGAACAAATCCACAGCTGTCCGATTCTGTCCATATTTTTACGAGATTCACACAATTAATAACGTTTTGGCTCTTTGAAATGTGACAGGTAGCGCGTCAGTTCAAACGGTACATGATACAGCAGCCTACACCCCCCCCCCGCCCCCCCCCCCCCCGTCAACAAATCAATTCAATTCAATTCAGAAAGCTTTATTGGCATGACAAAAAAAATACATTTTGTATTGCCAAAGCATCAAGACAACATAGAAAGTGATTTATAACATTTAGTACACAAAATAATAATACTGATAGCGTAAAACAATAATAATAAAATAAACAAAGATTAATAAATAAATATAAAGGATTTAGAAATTATCTATATAAAAGACAAAAACAAGCGAAAAACAAAAAAAAAAAAACGAACACTGAACTTGGAATTGAACATTATATACATGTAGGTCTTAGGCTGTGAGTGTGTGTGTGTGTGTGTGTGTGTGTGTGTGTGTGTGTGTGTGTGTGTGAGTGTGCGTTTATTGGGTGTTTGCAAATCTCACTCCCCCCATAAACAACCCCTCAACCCCCCCCCCCCAATTTCAGCCAATCTCATCTGGTCACCCTAGTTGTCTCGCGATCAACAAAATGTCATCTGCTTGCTCAATGTACATCAAAGCAACATTTTATGTGATGGAAATAGATTTGAATACTTTAAAAACATCTCACGATTCGTTAATCACGATAGCTGTAATAGTTAAAACGTATATAAAAGCTGTAGTGAAAGTATTCGAGAGAGTTTCACATGTCATATTTCATATGCAAGCATGTCAGCCAATCACAGCAGTGGCCGGTTCTCACAGCAGACACGCCCCTTCAAACAGAGTGTTCAAATCAGAGACTAAAATCAGGCTAGGAAAAATGCCTTTTATTTCTAAATTATGACTATTTTTGATCTAAAAAACATACTAACATTATAAGGGCAACCCAGGAAACATTATAAAATAATTTAAAAAACCATTCTAGGGCACCTTTAAGTTTCAAATGCTATTTTGTACCCTATACTTGTAAAGTGCCTAGACACTATGTTTGTGTATATAAAGAATGAGACGGTACCCACACACACTACTTAAATGATGTCAGATTAACATTAAATTTTAGCCCCACTTGTGTGTTCATTTGCATGACCTCTGGCAATGACTTTGTAACCATCGGATATGTGTGTGTGTGTGTGTGTGTGTGTGTGTGTGTGTGTGTGTGTGTGTGTGTGTGTGTGTGTGTGTGTGTGTGTGTGTGTGTGTGTGTGTGTGTGTGTGTGTGTGTGTGTGTGTGTGACGTGACGAGCGCTGGTCAGGGTGGAGGACTGGAGTTTGTCAGGACAGCTCCATGACTGTGGCTCCAGTAACAGGACAGGCGGAGACTGGCGGGGCTCGAGTCAGTGCAGTCTGATGCAGGAAGCTTAGAAAGTTTACCTAAGAGGCTCGGTTTACGTTCTGGGTCACCAAAGTTAGACCCATACACTGTTTAGCTTTAGACCACAACTAGCATGGTGAGGTTGTTTGTCAGGAGGGTGAGTAAATGATTCATTGTATATGACATGTTACAGGACAGGTTTAATTAAGCGGTGTTGCAGAAACTCAGTGTTGGTGACACAATCTTGCAGGCTTTTACAGTATACGCTCTCCGGTAAATGAAAAAATGACACCTATAAACACCTTCGATTGTTATTACACTAAAAAGATTGATAGGCATACTTTGTGTTTTTTATAGCAGGTTTAATCTGATGATCTGAATTAAATTGCTCTGGGCGATGCACCATGACTCTGCTGAAGGAACTGCCAGGTGTGAGGCACAGTGCCAGCTGCAGTCTGCAGAGGTGCGGAAATGCCCAGCTGTTGCCGTCCCCCAAGAGAAACTGAATTCATTCATGTTAGTCAAGACACTGCAGGGATGACTGCCTTGTTTCATGCATCTTTGTCTGCATTTTCTTATGCTCAAGCTGCATTTGTACAAAATACATTTATACAAAATACAGTAAAACCATTCATATTGTAAAATATTATTCCAATTTGAAATAACGTTTTCTATTTTAATATAAAATGTAATTTATTCCTCTGATGGCAGCCATTACTCCAGTTGTCAGTGTCACGTGATCCTTCAGAAATCATTCCAATAGGCTGATTTAGTGCTCAACGGTTAAAACAGGGATACATTTTCTTTTAGAATTATTTGATAAATAGAACGTGCAAAAGAACAGCATTTATTTGAAATCTCTACTGTGTATATAGTCCACGTTTCACCTACTTTGTTTAGACACTCACAAGTTTGCATTATCTGAGCGTTCTCTCGATAGTCCAGGACATTATTCACCTCCATACTTCAGCTCTAGATCCCTCAGGTGGTTGGGCATCCAGGCCTCTCTTTTTCTCTTTCTTTCTTGATTCGTCTATCTCAGAGCTACAAAAGCCCCATAACAAATGAACTCGCAGTCGCAGACCTTTCATGAGGCCAAGCGTCAGTGTATGTCAGAGCGACAGTGGTTTCACCCTCCACGGAGGTCCAGGACGCTCTGTGTTGTGGTCCTCACCCCCAGATAGACCCATTCAGCCGCGGGACCTAATGAACACTCCTGGCCTCATTCACTCCTACAATGGGCTTCTCCACTGCCATTGAGTGCGAGCACAATAGGGAACATCGCTCCAATTAAACCCCAGGGGACAATGCATGTGCAAGGGGGCCAGCGCTTGGGTGTTGGGGGTAGAAGATGTTGGGGGTCCCTCTCTGGGTGCTAGAGCGGGGGGTCACAGGGGTAACGAACGTCTCCGACCGGGTGCTTCTAAACGGAGGGAGGCTGAAGTGGCGGTGTCTGTGATGTGCTATTAGGATCAGCAAGGAGTAATTATGTGACCAGAGACCCTCACGGGCCCAGTGGAGGGGCTGTTGGCTTCACAAGAGGGGTGAGGTGAAGAGAGGGGAGGAGTAAGAGGAATGATATATGTGACATATTATCATATTGCTTTTGCTGCTGTTTTATAAACGCAATAAGCCTCTTCAGGCCATGTGTTATACTGACTTTTACCGCAGTTAAGGGGTTTTTAGACCTAAGGCCTGGGAAATGCTTGAGGCATTGGAAAACAGCACAATAATTGGTTTAGTTGTAATTTTTTTACTTTGTTTTTTTTTTACATTTATTGATGGCGCTTTTATCCAAAGTGACTTAGAGTGCATTTATTTAATAGAATTTTGTAAAAATATTTTTGAAAGAAATCTCACCTAGGCTGCATTTATTTATTTAAAAACACAGTGAAAAGCGTAATATTGTGAAATACTATTACAATCATTTAAAAAAATCTATTTTAAAATGTAATATTCCTGTGATGCGAAGCTACTAGCTACTATTTCAGGAGCCATTACTACTAAATTATTAAATCATTCTAATATGCTGATTTGGTGCTCAAGAAACATTTCGTATTATTATCATCAATGTTAAAAACACTTTTGTGGAAACTGTGATATATTTTTTTCCTTCAGGATTTGGAATGACATGAGGGTGAGTAAATGATGACTAAATATTATTATCACTTTTATAAGAATTTTTATTTTTGGGCTGATTATCTCTTTAAATTGTGTAGTAGTCAATTAGATGGATCTTCAAGATTTTTACATTTTATTAGTATGTCCATCAACATAAATATAAACATAAATTCCAATGTCCAGACCAAATTATCATTCAAGGTATTGAGGTGCAGGCCACTGTGCCTGTGAGTGCAGACGGTCTGAGTTTTCTTTGTGGTCTAGTTGTGTAATTGAATCGGGCAGTCCTCTGGACAGCTTTGTTCCTCTCCTGTCCCTAGCGGTCCTGGCAGCCACACAGGAAGACGCGTGTCAAACACCGAGACAAGGGAGCTCTCTCTGCACAGCCCACACAGGAACAGGGAAACAGAGAGAGAGAGAAGAAAGGTGGAATTAATGCTGTAAGAATAAACACAGAAAAGAAACACAGGAGAGGCGGTTAGTTAAATAACAGAAGGGGGAAAAGCTGCTCTGGGGGAACATTGAAGACATACCCGAATTTTTTAAAGTCGCAGCATTGAAAAAAGGTTACAAAACCCCTGTGCAAAGAATCCTCTGCCATATTGTGGTTGTATAACTCATTATTGACATTTATACACAAAATAGATGGAGGCCTTCAGAGAGGTGACATTTCAGTGGGCACGACAGCCAAGAATACCAACAAACTGATGGCGCGAGATGACAGAAGCACCGAATTTGCCCTTTCCAGGATGCTCAGACAGAGGCTGAACCTGGGCCACTGCTGACCACACCATCCACACCAATATTAGTAGGTTATATTATATCATTTTATATTAGGCTATACTACGGGCTGTTGAATGCTTGAATCTGATTGGTTGAGGAACATTTTAAGGTGTGCAATTCTTTTAGGGTAAATACCAGGCAGGTCTTGACCGCATTATAGTTTCATATCACACACCAAATGATTTGTTATAGGTCCTTACAGACTACAACAGAGAACCAAAGCCCACAACAACACTAACCAAGCAAATAAATATATTAAAATAGGATATAATAATTACAAATTATTTCCATGTTTTTTTGCGACAAAAATACGTTTTATTACGATTTTATCGGTAAAGTAGTTTAACTATTTAAAAGCTACATGACATTTCTCACTAGCGAGATAATAATGACGATGTTCTTGGATGAGATAAACATACAGTTTCGCTATTAGTAGAGACACTGCTGCCGAACACTGTTGAGAGACGCACCAGACTCAGGTAATAAACATATGTAAATAACTGCATCAATAACTGCAATAGTCTGCTATCAAGCTGAAGCCTCCGTTACTAGCTCTAAAATGACGTTTTGGAATTCGCAACAGAGACTTTGGATTAGATGCGTAAGAAATTATGTCTAAGAAATGTCTCATCATCTCAACATTGTTTTAGTGTGGTAATTGTTGTATAAACGGAATAATTGACTCTGAGCATTATTATATTATTATTATTTAATTATTATTTAAAATTAATAAAAAATTATGGGGAATTTATTTGCTTCCCCTAAGGAGGAGCTCCTTATACAGACTTTGTGATCTGAGTGTAGGTAGCAGCAGCCCTGGGCTGCAGTGTTAGAGCTGCTCTCTAAATGGGCTGAGGTGGCTCTCCAGTGTTTCCCCTACCATTGTTTTGGGGGGGCGCCCCGCCCCCCCAAAACGACCCCCCGCCCCCCCTAAAATGCTGACGAAATCCAGTCATAAAAAAGGAATTTGCTGTATGTATAACGTGGAATTTCACGGAATTTACAAATTTTTTGAGGAATAAAAAGCAGTTCAGTACACTTGAAGTAAAATCGCGATGTAGACTAGTGTGTGTGAAAGACTATTTAAATACGAATCCTGCATGTTCGGTGTTGAATGAATGGTGCAGCCGACGCGCAGTTTCATTTACCCACACACACACACACACACACACACACACACACACACACTGAAGCACGTGCGACGCTTGCGCTGTTTTTTGCCTATATGAAGACACAAATGCATTAACTTTCTCTCCAGGCTCTAGATCCACTCCGAAAGTCACTTCGTGATCATTTAACCGCTTCATTTGAGAAAAAACTATCATCATGACATAAACACACAGAAACTCAAAAGGTCTTCACGGCAACCCGTCAAAATAAAAGTCCGGTTTAACTTGACAGAAATATATTACTGTTGTACAGTAGAATTTAGATATGTCCCAATGTAATAATAATACTAACACTAATCCAAATAAATTATCATCAAAACTGATTTTTTTTAAGGAATAATCAATTTTTCTTCCATGTTTTAATTTTAACAGTAAAGCTCATTGTGCAGCACGTTATTTGACAAAAAGTTTATTTAATTTTATATGATTAAAATTGATGATAAATGATCAAATTTGTTTTTTTTTTGTCTTCATTTTATTACCAGAAAAAACTCAACACAGAATTAGTGTGAACTTTTTTTTTCATATTTTCATATATTTTTGTTTAAAGTTTAATGTTTATAGTTTAATGATTCATAATACATGATTTCAATTAATTAGACATGCTTTTTGATTGCTAAAAAATTTACACCACGTATCCGAAACACGCCCCCCCCCCCCCCCCCCCCCCTTAAAAAAAATCCTAGGGGAAACACTGCTCTCTATCCCAGCAGGGTCCCCGAAAGAAAGTTGTAGTTGATCCGGGCATCTGTCAGGGCTTGAGGTTGTTGTGTTCTTTCCATGGGATCAATCTTCCTGTCTGACCCTAAAGGACACACTGAGAACTCTTAAGGACATGGAAAGAGTGAGAGAGACAGCATAATCCCTGCTTGTTCCCTGTCAGCCAGACAGCTGAGGACTGTCCTCTGTGTGTGTGTGTGTGTGTGTGTGTGTGTGTGTGTGTGTGTGTGTGTGTGTGTGTGTGTGTGTGTGTGTGTGTGTGTGTGTGTGTGTGTGTGTGTGTGTGTGTGTGTGTGTGTGTGTGTGTGTGTGTGTGAGAACAAAGTGGATGATAAGAGTCTGTGTATACGAGTATGTGTGACTGTGTGTGAGTGTTATGCACTGGTAAATAGTTTCTCAGGTACAATAGGCATGCTCTCACTGAAGTGGTCAGCCATAAGATAGATAAACTCATGTCATTTAGCTCAGCGGTGCTAAGAGCCCTCTAGCTCTTATGGCTGGTTCCTTATTCTACACTCGGAGAAAGCCAAACATCTCTGCGTCTTGTCCGCTCTCCTCCGCACTGCTCCATTCACAAACTAAACTCTATGCTAGGCCTCATCTGCCCTCAATTTACTCCTAACGTGACCTTTGACCTGTCAGTACAGCATTCCTTTCTTTATTACACAAAACACCATATTGTTTTCCAATGAAAGGGGGAATAAATAGTCTAGAATATTTGCCAGTCTACTCGAGTAGAACCAAGCCTTGTTATTGTAAATCAAAGGCCGGGGTAAAAGTTGCTGGATTGCAAATGTGTGTGTTGTGTTTAGGGGATTGCATTTTCGCTAGTATGTGAGCCATTGCAGTGATTTAAAGCGGTAGTTATGGATTTTTAGTGTGTGATTGTCTCAACATACGTATGCCTTTATGCATGTGTATATTAAAAGGTAGGGGGCACTATATACTTCTCTACTTAATTTAAGACTCCCAGAGCACCTTTTAACTTAGGCACAGCACAGCTTTCTCTTTTTTTCAGATTCCTTCTGTCTTCCTCTGCTTCCTCTGGCTGATGGAGGTGAGGAGAGCGCTGGGATGGGGAGCTAGGTGTGTGTGTGTGTTAGTGGTGTATCGTGTTCTCCCCGCTCTCTCCCACAACAGATTTATGGGGGCTTGGGCCTTCTCTAAATATTTGGCTTTCCCTCTGTACTGGGAGAGATTGATGGCCTTTGATGTGTGTGTGTGTGTGTGTGTGTGGGGGGGGGGGGGGGGGGGGGGGGGGGGGGGGGGTTGTTAAGGGAAAGCTGGCAGACCCAGTTCAAGAACATGGCTCATGGTGTTTGTATGTGTGTGTTTGCAGATTCATAAACACTGTACACTCTCAACTTCCATTAAAAGTTAGTTATGAATTCTATACGACTGAAGAGATAGACAAGATAGAAAATTCTGTCATTAATTACTGTCATGCCGTCGTTCCAACCTGCATGATTTTTTCTTTTGTGAAACACAAAAGAGTTTTTTTTTTTGTTGTTGTTGTTTTTAAAATTGTTATGATTTGGTATTTTTTGTCCATGCAGTAAAAGTCAGTGGGTTCTAATGTTGTTTGAACCCCTAATCTTCTTCAAAACATCTTATTGATAATATTTTAATAACGTAGACCGATTAATCACTCGCAATAGGACCAGTATTGTGTGTTGAAGTATAGTTCCAATTTTAAAGGGCACCTATTATGGAATTTTGAAAATTACCTTTCATGTAGTGTGTAACATAGATCTAAGTGAACAAAAACATCCTGCAAAGTTTTATATATGAAAGTTCACCGTAAAAAAAGTTATTGTCTCTCAAAAGTATAAGTCGACTCTGAGTCAATTTAATGAATCGTTTTTCCAATGAGTCATTTTCCTTTTCATCGTGACGTCAAGGGGAAAAATGATCAAATTGGCCACGCCCACTCATTGCGCGTGCAGACACCAGGGGAAACCTGTCTATGGGGGAAACTTGAAAACATCATGTCGACAACAAAAGTGCGAATCAAAAGCGATCTTTTTTCACTGCCCAGGGACGAGCATGTGAAGAATCAGTGGCTAGAGTTTATATTTGAAACTATACCACACAAGTAGTCTGAACCTTGTGCTGTGTTCACGTCATTTTAATGACGATTGCTACAACACAACTGACTGGGTCATCTGACCAATCACCACCGATTAGCATCACGCAAAGGAGGGGTTTGGAAAAATGAGTCGTTGAACGAATCATTAGGGAGTCAGTGAGCAAATCAGGTAAAAATAAATGCATATTATAAGACAACAAAAGTGTTTTTTGTCATTGCATGCATGTAAAACTGTTGGGGACTCCCAAAACAATATTAGGAACATTTTAAATGCCATAATAGGTGCCCTTTAAATTCAGATTTACTAGTTTTATGCAGTTGAAAACAAAGCTTTTAGGTATAGAAGTAGCCTAATGTTCTTTCAAACTGAAAGCTGTGATTATTTTTTAAATAAGTCTAATATTTTTTCTTTAATTGTATTTATTTAATTATTTATACATAATTAATTATAATTAATGATATTTTTTCAATTGGAAGTTTTGTGGACAGGGCTATTTTTATGCTTTGTCATTTGCTGTGGACACAATGCCCTGTTTTCAGTCAAATGGCTGTCAAAGAATTTTGATTCATGTTGGGTGTTCACTGCAGAATATTCCAGGCAAAGATATTGTAGATTCTGGTCTTTATTTGTTTACAGATGTGGGTCAGTTTGCCGTGTAATATTGAGTCTGAGTAGCACATGATAAAAGCCACGGGAGGCTACAGTCTGAGGAAATGCACTCCAGAGTTACAACTCACTATTGTTTTGTAATGCTGTCTGTGAAAAATCAGGGGCAATGCATTTCCAGTGGCAATAAATATTGCATAATTCAGGGTTTGGATTTGAGGCTTTGTTCTGTGTTTTTCCCTTTTGATCTGTAGCTTCTTGCCTCGGAGATGACAAAGAATGTCATGACACACGCGAAATAAGGAAAAACATCTCTTGTTTTCATGTTCAATTTCTCTCCCACACACTCAATTTGTCTCACTCAAACAAGTTGAATCAGTGAACTGTGTTAGTAACTGTATTGTCCAAGCAAATAATTACAGTGGTTATTTAAACATAAACATGAATCCAGCAACTCTGATGATAATGTAAACTAACTCTCTTTCTCTCTCTCTTTCTCTCTCTGTTTAACTGTGGGGTGTAAGGGAGTAATTGTGAAGGCTTTACCCTTTGGCTATTGTGAGTGGAAACACGCTGTCACATTACTACGCTTTTCTCTGTCTCTCAGCTTGTGGCACGGAGGGAGTGTGTCCTCAAAAATAAGGATAATTCAAATGATAGCAAACGTCAAATACTTGTTTTTAATGGTTTCAAAGGGAGAGGAATTAAAGCTCATCAAAACATTTTTTTACCTTATTTTTTTGTCTGTTGTTTCTTAACGTCATGCTCAATTAATATTACTATTCCTTTATATTTAAATGTGATAATTGCCGTTCTTAGTTTATGCTGCATATTAAATTTAATAGTTAAATTTTTTGCTCTTCTGATATTTATTTTCAATGTTAATTTAACATGTTTATTTGCACTTGTTATTTTATTTTACGGTGCACAATTTTTCATTGTACACAGCCAGACATTTTGGCAAATCAATGTGCAGTTTTTGTCATACTAAGTAACACATTGGACTGTGTGTGTGTGTGTGTGTGTGTGTGTGTGTGTGTGTGTGTGTGTGTGTGTGTGTGTGTGTGTGTGTGTGTGTGTGTGTGTGTGTGTGTGTGTGTGTGTGTGTGTGTGTGTGTGTGTGTGTGTGTGTGGAGCCCGTGTGTGGGTGTGGGAGAGCAGTATTAAAACAACAGCAGCAAAGAGAGAAGGGAACTTGTAGCAGTTTGGACTCCTGTTCTCCTGGAATGCACAGCAGTGGCATTTACACGTTCATGGCGATTTATGGATGCTGGCTTCCTCTATCATTCTCTCTCTACAATGTCTAAGCCAGTGGAGACAAGGGATTGCAACAGTAACCACCCTCCACCCCCACCCTTCCACACCTGTTGTGTCAATATGCCATTGAACGTGAGTGAGAGACAGAACGTTTGTATGCGTGACAGTGACAGTGACAATCTGTTAATGTATGTGGGTCTTAATGTGCATTAAGGCAGCTGTAGTGATGGTCCTCCTGTTATTTAATATGAAAAAAATAAAGAGAGACCATAAAGATTTACCTCCCTTCCCTGCCTCCCTTCTGCCCCACAATTGCCTTGGTGAGTAATGGAACCAATTTATTACACAATAATTTAGCCATAAAGTGATTTCAAACCATCCAAATTGGTATTATAATTCAATGTGGCTATGACAGTGTATTCCCTACAGCTCAATGAAAGTCTGCTGGAATCTCAGTGCTTGGCAGTTCAATCACAAGTATGAGAAGAAGAGAAAGACTCAGATTTAGATGAGATTTACTGTAAGCTCGTCTGATACATGAGGATAGAGTGGAATGGAGCGAGGGATTGTATTCTTTCACTCGGCTGTGATATAAGATGAGAGAAAAGAAGAGATGGAGTTATTTATGTTCTGACACTGAGGGGTCGGATGGCTATACAGCCAGTGTTATAGGAGGCTATTATTTATAAACTATTAAAGTATTTATTAATAGTATTTATTATTTTGGTAATTTTGGTAACACTTAATATTAATCACATATTAATGCCTTATTCTTCATGACCATATTCTGCATCCCTTAATACCTAAACTTAACAACTACTTTACTATTAATAAGCAGAAATTAGGAGTTTATTAAATGTCATAGTTAATATTTATGACATTCATATTTATGACATTATCATTGACAACGTTAGTTAATTATTGTTAACAAACATTTTTTAAATAATTTATTCTTCTAATATTTATATTATTTTATTTCATTTCAGCTTTAGATAAGAGTTTTAATAGTTTTAGTTTTAATAATAATAGTAAACACAGGTAACAGTTTTATGAACGTAGAGCAGAAATAACGTTGACCTAAATCAGAATTTCCCAAATGAGGATTCACAAACATTGAGGGTTTCATTCGATTATGATTGAAATATCATGCTAAATTAAATACATACTTTAAAATGTATTATGTAATAGTGTTATGTAATTATTTATGATAAAACAAAATAAAAACATGCAAAGTAAAAATCCATTATATTTTAAAAGCATTTACCTTATTTATTTAGCAAACTGTGTCATCCAAAGCGTCTGCTAAAAGAATAAATGTAATAATCAACCTTAAGAGAATATATTGGACTTTTACTTTGCATGATGAATATTGAGTTGAGTATCTAAAACAACTTATAAACAAAGAATATTAGTGATTCATCTTGAGGCAGAACTCTTGCAATACAAAGTTTAAAAATTATTCAGAGAAGGCTTATAAAAAAATTGTGAAACTCTGATCTAAATGAAAGCTGTTCTGTTTTCCTGGTGGCAAACTGATTCAGGACACCGATGTAAATCCGTGACCTCTAGACCATTAGTGGAAACAGAATTAGCCTGTTTCTACACTTGTTTACATGTCTAAAATTAAAACCCACAATTAAGCAAAATAATGTGTTGTTTTGATGTTCTTTTTGCGTTGCGGTTATGTTTGACTGGGGTTAATGAGCAGGAGACGGGGCACTCATCACTGTAAACCCCCTCCCTGAACCCAGCGTGTTCTCACCCACCCGAACACAGATCTAATTGGGGGCAATCACTCAGATAAAAAGGCTCAGGAACAGCACGGCTAGGCTCTGCACACATACTCTCTCGATCGCTCTCCCTCTCTCTTTCTCTCCCTTCTCCTCTTGTCTGTTAGCCCTCCCATTAAAATGCCATGTCCTTCTTTCATTTCTCCACTGAGTGATCCAAACAGCTGGCTTTTGTGTGGGAGAAGGAGAAGAGGCAGAGAGAAAGAGGAAGAGATGGAGAGCGAGAGAGCGAGAGAGAGGGCAGCCCCGTTGTTGACTGGTGCCATTGTCTCGGACCCCTATGAATTCACCTCCTTGAAAGTGCAGACCCCACAGGTTTTCAATGGATGTTCCCTGTCTCTTTTTCATTCGTTTTTTTTTTCAATCTCTTCCATCAACGTTACAGGTGAAGCGTGTCATTTTTTAATGCTAAAATACTTTGTTTAATGTGCAACTAAGGAAGTCATTAGCGTAAACACGTTAGTGCTTTACAAGCATACTAAGTGTCCCGACATGTCCTTCAGTGTGACTTTGGTGTGTAACTTTCACTAATAAACTGTTCAGGAGGGAACAGACTTTTTTTTTTTTAAAACAATTGATATGTGGATGGGTCGGTGGTTTGTGAAACGCAAAACCAACGTTACTCACTAATGGAGCAGAAACAACGCAACCTCTGCGTCAGTTTTAGGCCTTCCCACTTTGGTCTCTCCAACTGGAAAGTTTTTCTAATATTAACATGGGTCCTAAAGCTCTTGCCTGATCATAACCCTTATTTCACCAGTGATATTCCTCTGACCTTTTCTCTTTTGTAATCGCACTCAGCCATCTCTTTTTCTTTAGTCTTTCTTCAAGTCTTCCTCTAGCTCACTCTCTCTCCTGGATGAGTGGACACGCCCTCTACTGCTGATTGGCTAAGAGTGTTGTGGTGCTCTGTCCGATCCACTTTCAACAGCATTTCCCAGAAATCACTTACTGCACCTTTAAATGCATCTAAATGTAGCACCACCAGTATCACCACACCAAATTTTAATGTGTTGATTTAACACTAGCTGTGTCATTTTGAGGCGGGGCTACCTGTTTGCACTTGCAATGGCAGACAGAGGGTTTTTTATGTCGCTAGAAGTACACGTCATACTTTTAACACAGCAATTTTTAAAAATAAGAACACATATATGTGTGGAGCTGCTGCATGTTGTTCCAGTGGAAGTAGACTGCAGTGAAGAGGACTGCTCGTGATTGCCACATGGGCTTTAGAACAGAGAGAGACTGTTGATTTGGAAATGGTGCAAAATGAAATATGCACAATGATTGCAAAGCTCTTTAACTGAAGAGCCAGAGCCACCCGCACTCTGAGGCTCTTTCTCTCTGCATCTCTCAGAGGGTGATAGTGTTTGGAGTCAGCGTTGAGTTACAGATGGCGCTGTTGGATGAAGAGGATGGTTGGAGGCTAATAGGGTGGAGCAGACCGACTATTGAGAGAGCCAACCCCACTTAGCTCCTTCACTCCTCTTTTTCCCTCTCTCTCTCTCTCTCTCTCTCTCTCTCTCTCTCTCTCTCTCTCTCTCTCTCTCTCTCTCTCTCTCTCTCTCTCTCTCTCTCTCTCTCTCTTGAATCCTCTTTTTTTTCTGTTTCCATGTAGATTTTTATCTTGCCACTCTCAGGCTTGGGTAAAAAATGTCTCTAGTTTTAAAAAGTTGTTAATTTGATAAATGCCAGATTCCATTCTGAAAACTCTTCAGCCAGTGTTAGAGGCCCTATTTGTATTTTTTACCTTTTCAAAATTAAACAAATAAATAAAATATTTGTATTATTATTATATTTTATTCATTCTTTTTCCTATAATATTTTATTTTAATAATTATGATAATCATTTTATTTCATTTGTGTTACTTAACTTAAAGGGTACCTATCATGGATTTTTGAAAATTACCTTTCATGTAGTGTGTAACATAGATCTAAGTGAACAAAAACATCCTGCAAAGTTTTAAATATGAAAGTTCACCGTATACAAAGTTATTGTCTCTCAAAAGTAAGAGTCGACTCTGAGTCGCTGATATGAATCGATAGACGAACGATGCATTTTCTCTAACTTTCGTACGTCACTTGTACAAGTTATTTGAATTCGACACGCCCACTCAGTGCGCGCGCCGAGCAGACAGAGAAACCTGACAACATCATGTCGACGAGACTCTGTTCTGAAGTGCGAATCAAAAGCAAACTTTTTTTTTCACTGCCCAGGGACAAGCATGTGAAGACTCAGTGGCTAGAGTTTATATTTACAACTATACCACACAAGTATAGCCACCTTGAGCTGTGTTCGCGTTATTTTAATGACGATCGCTTCACAAACACAAATGCTTTCAAGTGTGGATTCGCGAGTCGCCTGATACTGAAGGAACGTTCAATACCAAGTTTATTTGGATCAGCTTCCTCCTCCGAATCACAACCTGTAAGTACTAAGTACTATTAATAATTGTTGCTTTTATGTGTGTGTGTGTGTGTGTGTGTGTGTGTGTGTGTGTGTGTGTGTGTGTGTGTGTGTGTGTGTGTGTGTGTGTGTGTGTGTGTGTGTGTGTGTGTGTGTGTGTGTGTGTGTGTGTGTGGTGCGCGTGCGTGTGTGTGTGAGTGTGTGTGAGAGAGTGAGAGTTACGCTAAGCAGCTTCTAGGTCTCCAATGTCATTTTTTTTGTTTTTTGAAATATGTGAAATTATGTGAAGCGTATTGTAGTACTGCAGTGCTTTATCAATATGTTTAAGCTTTGGGCTAACGCAAAATATAACTGACTGCGTCATCTGACCAATCACCTGCCGATTAGCATCACGCAAAGGCGGGGTTTGGACAAATGAGTCGTCAAACGAATCATTAGGGAGTCGGTGAGCAAATCAGCTAAAAATAAATGCATATTATAAGACAACAAAAGTGTTTTTTGTCATTGCATGCATGTAAAACTGTTGTTGGGGACTCCCAGAACATTATTAGGAACATTTTAAATGCCATAATAGGTACCCTTTAATCCTTGTCATTTAGTATTATTTATATAGTTATATTTTTATTAATAGTTTTGAATATGATACTATTTTTATAATATGTTTCCATTTTAATTTGTTTCATTTTAGTAGTTTTGTTATGTAGATTTTTTTATTTTATATAGATTTTTATAAAAAAAATATATTTTATACCATTTTTATTTGTTTTAGTAAATTTAGTCATTTGCCAATTGTTTTCATTTGAATTTATTTAATTTGAGTCATTTAATTTTGTTATGTTAGTTTTTAAATAGTTTTTTTTATTATATAATATATTTTATAACATTTTTATTCAGTTTTTGCTTTAGTAAATTTAGTTATTTGCCAAGGCAACATTTCTAATTTTGTATTTTTTTTAATCTAATATTTATACCAAAAACAGTTTTTAATAGTTTGAGTAACAACACTGATGATAAAGTATAATAAAATAAACTCATATTGTTTTGTTTTATATATAATAATGGACTCATTATTTTTTGTACACTATACACACGGACAGAAACAATCCAAATACTGGAAAGAAAATGTGGAAAGTTAAATATAGCAAAGACTTGGGTATTTTGCGTGAGATTTTTCATTGCTCAGCCACCGTTCAATAAAAACAGCTGATCAAATATTGCAGTGAGGTTATGAATCCAAGTCAAAGTGTTCTGTATTATCACATTACATTAAACATGAGAGCTGTACCCACAGCACTCAGTTTGAGTATGTGTGTGTGCGTTAGTGAGCGCAGCGGCGCTCCAGTGTCCTCTACAGAGCAATCATGTTACACCTCTCCAGTATCAATTAAAACCAACAGTCCACTCGGTACTCATCTTCTGCTTCTGTTTATCCACAACACTCTCTCTCTCTCTCTCTCTCTCTCTCTCTCTCTCTCTCTCTCTCTCTCTCTCTCTCTCTCTCTCTCTCTCTCTCTCTCTCTCTCTCTCTCTCTCTCTCTCTCTCTCTCTCTCTCTCTTCTATCTCTCCCACAGCCAGTGAAAACATTAACATAAGTAAGCTCTCTCCACGACAGCCCTCTCTGTAGTCATGTGTGGCTGCAGAGACACAGGGGAAAACATCCTAGTCCAGGAGAGCAGCTAATGAGGGAGCGTCGGCGAGCCAGGGGCTGATGGGTAAAGCCACACGGCACTGTCGATGGGAGAGGACTAGTGTAATTGTTCAGGCCCTTGTCTCTGTTGATACAGGCTCTTCAGAAAGCATGTGATTTAGCTAAAAGCCATCTCTAGGCCAAGTAATTAGAGACACCATTTAGGACTGGCATTAGCCAGATCCACAGTTATTGACTCGCACAAAGGACACACATGCGCGCACACACTTTACTACCAATGTAACACCACACAGTGGGTGTTATTCAAGCTATTTGTGGTGAGATTAGTCACCCGGTGTGACAGAGAGAGTAAGTGAGTGGACAAGTGTGTGAATGTGTGTTTGTGCTCATGGGTATGTGTTTCTTAATATGTTTTCTCTTTCTGAGCAGGGTGTGCATTGATGTGTTTCAATACTGAGATCACTGTCCTCAGACAGGAGCTGCACACTTGATGGGCTGAAGTATTTCGTGTGTGAGTAAGGGCTGTTTGTCTGTGTGTTTCGCTGGGTTCACTCTCTAACAGTGGTGGGTCAGTGTGGCAATTAAACCCATCCAAAGTGTGACTCAACAGCCAAGAGGACACGCGCACACACACACACATATTTACACAAACTGTTGTGTAATATTTCATATTTACACAAACTGTTGTATTTCAGTCACTCAGAAATACTTTTCTTTTAATATTATTTCATGTGTGTGTGTGTGTGTATACATCAGGTATACATACATAAAATCATAAACACTACCTCATAAGTCTGGAAAATTAAAATTGTATATGTTTTTGAAAGAAATCTAATTTTTAATAAAAAAAGATTCAGGTCAGGGCACTTCGCAGTGACCCATTTTTGTGTTGATTTTCAAGTTTGTTTTGGATCTTTGTCCTGATGGATGATTTAACCATGGACCATTATATGATTTCTAGCATAGGCTGTCAAGTTCAGATTTTTTTATCTGTTGGTATTTGATAAGAATCCATGATGCCATATATTTAAACAAGATGTCAAGGACCTCCAGCAGAAAAATAGGCCCACAACATTAAGAATCAACTGTATAAAAATCTTTTTTTTTAGTTTCATAGATCATAGAACCTGGTTATGTTTGAAGTTCCAGTCGTGTCTGACAACTAAATATGATGGACTTAACACAAACTTAACATGAACTAATAATAAACAATACCTCTACAGCATTTATTAATCTTGTTTAATGTTAATCTCAACATTTACTGATACATTATTAAAATCAAAAATTGTATTTGTTATTATTAGTTAATGCTTTATAAACTAACATAAACAAACAATAAACAGCTGTATTTTTATTAACTAACATTAACAAAGATTAATAAATGCTGTAACACATTATTGCTCATTGATAGTTTATGTTAGTTAATAGATTAACTAGTGTTAACAAATATGAACTTATTATAAAGTGTTGCGAATATTTTTGAGGCTTCCTGACCCAAGAATTACTTTCTGCAATTCTCCAGCTGTGATCCTTGGAGAGTCTTTGGCTACTTGAACTATCCTCCTCGCTGTGCATTAAGAAAATATTGACACGCGACCTCTTCCATGCAGGTTCACATTATGATTCGCAACACAGATTCGTAACATTTCCTGTTGATTGGAACTTCTTAATTATTGCCCTGATGGTTCTTTGGTTTCTTTGGTTCTTTATATATGGTTTTGCTCATTGTGATGGACGATTAAGGGAATTTAGCCTTTGTGTTTCCTCATATTTATACTTATGGCTGGATATTTTCAAAAAAAATGTAAATATGAAGGGGAATAAACTTCAGATATTTTTTACTTTTAAGAATTTCTAGGGGTGGCAGTAATTGTGGCCAACATGTATTTGAGAAAAACATTTATTTCATAATGTGATTTTCCCCCACATTCATTAGTTTTACTTCTAACTTAATTTTTTTTTAAAGCTACACTGTGTAACTTTTTTTAGTTTATTCTTAGCTAAAAACACTTAGTTCTTTCAAAAATATATGTGCTCAATCATTAATGTATATTTACTTCGTTCAAGTAATAAAGTATTCTCGTGAGTGTATAATATGCCATTGAAAATACATACGGGTAAAGGGTTCTAATGTCGGTCGCCATGTGCCCCACCATCTTGAAAGTACATTAGCCAAAGAGTGACATACCTGTTAATTCAAGCTTCGCCTTTCGCGTTTTAACGTGGGTTAGCACTCGAACTGCCTAACACTCGAACTGGAAGCCATGTTAATCTTGGACTACATTGGCCACCGTAGGAGTTAAAACGAAATCGGAATTGAGAGGAACCGAAACTAATATTCACTGGATGGTCATAAACCTTTTCACCACTAGATGGGGGTAAAAATCACACAGTGTAGTTTTTAATGAAAGGTCAAAAGGATAAACAATGCAAATTTATTTTCACAGCCTTCTTTACCGGTAATTATATTTACCAACAGTGTTTAACTGTTTATATATATATACATTCTAAGAAAAGTAAGTGAGCATTTCATAACGACAAAGGTAATGTAAGTGTAAAAATAATTTAATTTAGTGAGTAGAGGTGTATGGACTGGCTAAAAGTTGCAAGCCAGATTTGAACTCTCACATATGCACCACAACTCAATATGTCAGTCAAGCATTCTAACCTCTAGGCCACGTTTCCAACAGAACGAGCTAGCCTTAATGTGTTTGTCATTCCCAAAGTGCATCTGAACGTGTACCTGTGTGACACAAAACAGGAAAGCCTGACAGCTACCATGAGGGAAAAGTCAAAACCTAACACTTAGCGGGGCTTTAACGGTTAATAAAATCAACCTCCAAGAATAGCGTTCCCTGGGTGGGCTCTGCCGAGATGAAAAAGCGAAATGTGATAGAATTTACTGGAATAGAGTGATAGGCTGAAGGAGGAACAAACAGAAAGAAACGGAGAGTGGAGCGTCTGTGGAGAGGTGAAGTTAAAAAGATCAGGGAGCCCCTCGTGGCACCTCGCTCCCTCTCTGCCGTTCTCTTTATGGGTTACCCGATTCCCTGACAGTTTGTTTTAAATTTGACCATGCAGATGTTTCTCTGGGTGACTGACTTTTATAGTTTAGAAAAGATTATATCAGTTTCCCGCAGATTGTGTTACTGTATTTAAAAAAGAACCGACCGTAGAGGGAGAAAGCGATCGAGAGGGAGGAAGGAGAGAGAGGCCAAGGGGCCTGGGGGAGCAAGGGTGCGGGACTGGAAGGAGAACGCTGTAGGTCTTTAAATCCTGGGGTCTCAGTGGCACAGAGAGAGAGAGAGAGAGAGAGAGAGAGAGAGAGAGAGATAGAGATAGAGATAGAGATAGAGATAGAGATAGAGATAGAGATAGAGATAGAGAGAGAGAGAGAGAGAGAGAGAGAGAGAGAGAGAGAGAGAGAGAGAGAGAGAGACTGTGCTGGAAGTGGAGCGAAGTTCAGGGGAGCCAGGTTTGGCTTATAGCATTAGACACAGATTCTTTCTAATTTCAAAGGACAACATAAGCGTCAAATTTGAGGATATTAGTTTTTGATAGGCAGCTGGGGCAAAGAACTTGGAGGGGAAAAACACACTGTTCCCATTACTGACTTCAACTTCCACTCTAGCCTGCCAGAGAACAACACACACACACACACTGCGATCTCTTTTTGCACTCGCTCTCATTCATAACAGTATCTTTAGATCTCAAACTTTGTTTCTTAAACTTCCTATCTCCTAATCTCTGTCCTCTTAATTCATTATTTCTATCTATATCTGTCTTTAATGCGAGACTGTGTTTGTGTGTGTAATCTTTACATGTTGCACTTAAGCCGCCCAGATAGTGGAACGATTACACAGTTCATAGGAACGGGCCTCTGAAATTTCATAAACATTTTGAGCATTCACATTCTATTTCCTAAATAACGTCTGATGCCATTTGGCAGGGGCATTAAGTTCTCTAAAGGACACAGGATTAAGAAAGTAGGTTGAGTGGGCTAAACAACGTATGATAGGTGGATGGTAATGGAGAATTGAAAGGGGTTGTTAGGGAAAATGAAGAAAAACTTCACTGCTGCTCGTGTCGGAAAGCATTTACCGCTGCTCCTCTGTCAGGTTGAATTTAAAAGGTCATCCGTCCTCGGCCTGGAACTTAATCAAACCCCATCAACACCAAATCTTACTTTTCCTTACGAAAAACATGTCGAAAAACCGACGGAACACAACTGACAAGATTAAGAAATCGATAGCACTGACTTCAGGGATGAAGCGAGAGTATCAGTATGTATATGTAGACGTCTAAATCAGACTTGTGCAAAGAAAATGACTATTTGGGATGTGGGACTGGTGTTGAACTTTTCACATTGGTTTGTGAAATTCAGAATTTATCAGAGATCAGTGTTCTGCCATGCTCCGTACAGTCAGACTAAACCGTCTGGGAATGACTCAGGATTTTTCCCAGACCATTGAGGGCGACTAACCTATCCTGTACTGTATTTCTCAGACCACTAACAGCCTGAACCTGCTTTACACTGATGAAGATGTTTGCGCCACAATGAAAGCTGTGTAATCTGGCCTCGTGTCTGTCAGTCAGCTCAAATAAACTCCACGAAACTGAGCCACACCTTCCTTCCTGTAACGGTCAAGGACAACACACGCTGTCTTTGTCAGGCTTTAGCCTTTCAGTTTGGGGTGACTTTGTAAACATTATTCTAAGATATCTCTCCCTCCGAATTTTCGGAACAAATTGAGTTTCACTCTGTTGCAGATTTGGTGCAGATACATGAAAATTGAGTTAGAGAAAATTAGATTACGTTCAGTTACATCATACGTTAAGTTAATGTTTTAAAGAGCTTAGTTACAGACTGTTTCTTTTCCCTGTCTTGCTGAGAAATGTAACATCTGCTGAGGGCTTCACTAAGAGGCTGCATATCTGACCTGATTCTAACACTATGGATCTGCACAACCCACTGCTACTACTGGAACCACTTTTCCACAGTGATGATTATACCTAGACAACACAGTCTCATCCCAAGGCGTCATCTAACTGACGCTTCGGACCATGCGTCAACATGCCGACGCACATGGCACCCTTTAAGCATCAATATGAGACGCTCATCCTCGGGCGTCATCAAATGACGCGCACCCTTTAGCGTCAGTTAGATGATGCTTCCGTTATGGGTAGGTTTAGGTCTGGGTTAGGGTTAGGGTTAGACCACTATAAGGCGCGTCTCATATTGACGCTTATGTGCGTCGGCATGTTGACGCATGGCCAAACATGGTCAAAAGCGTCAGTTAGATGACGCCTTGGGTGTGAGACTGGGCTGACCTAGAATTGGACTGAATTAGACTATCAATGGAGATTCTCCATTTAGATTTCAGTTGGAAAACGAATTAGTGTTTAGTATTAGAGCGTTAAACTCTCACAACAGGGTTGGGCAAAATTCAGATTTGAAGAACTGACTCTCTTTAATTAAGTTAGAATTTGAATTGAATTGAGATTAATTCTGGTATATGAAGTGGTCTGCCACCAATTTGAACTGGAATTCAGCATTCTTTTTTCCTGCCTCAATTCAAATTTGTTGAATTGTCATTAAGATGCATTCTCAGTTGAATTCTAACTGGCTCAACCCTGCCTCACAATGGCTTATGCTGCATCCTCATTGAAGTTAATAGACTCAATTAATTTGTAATTTCAGTTTCCCTCAACCAAAATAATTTTGCTGACTACAGCTTGCTCAGATGATGTCTTGTACTTTAATGTTTGTGTCCCCTGGCCTGAAATTAGAGGGGGTTTGTTGGTTTGAAGCGAGGCAGTTGTTGACTTGATTTTCTTGAATCAAGATGAAAGACCAATCTTTCTTTCTATTGCATTTGATCAGTGAGTTCCAGTGACTCCTTTGCGTTCAGGTTCATCACGGTCAACCTCTGATCCACTTATGACAACATGATAGAGGTGACAGCAGAAGTGCCTGAGAGCCCCTGACTCTGGCCCTTCTCTCTCTTTCTCTCAGTGTCATCAATGACTTTGATTATTATGGGCTCAGTGATAGAATGGAAGTGCTGTCATTTGCCTGTAATAGCAGCACAATCAGGCTCCGACACTCAGTCTGTATTGCTGCGGAGGGGCCAAACATTTACTAGCACATTTCTGCTTTACATCTGTTTACACTAAGTGACGTCCCTGATGCCGTGTGCACTGCTCGCTTCCTTTCTATCCCTCTGATGATTGGCTTTTTAACTGTACATTACAGCGTATAGAGAAAATATATGTATTTATGGTTTCAATTGTGAAGCCCTTGGGTTGATAAGCTCTTATGTAGATGTTCCTTTAATCTGCCTCTTCATTATGGCAATGTTAAGGAGGGAGAGGGGGAGTTGATGGAGGAGAGAAAAAAGGAAAAACCGAGTAAGTAGAGAAATGTAGAGGAGGGAGAACTGCGAGAGAGCTAGTTGCTTCTCCCTCAAGTGTTTCTGCCTCACCTTTAATCTATGGAAATGTGCGTATCAGATGAGAAGTAATTGTAAAGTGGAGTTTGACCATTAAAATGTCTGGAGAGCATGCTTGATCAGCCGTCCAATGATAGAGCTGAGATAATCGCAGTCACCTCGCAGGACACTGATGATGAGGACGGAATTAATTTGTGGCAGAGGAAAACAAATTAAGGCACTCGCCGCAGAGCTCTCCATTAGACAATAGCATATATAAATATTTGATCTTGTGCGATACGGGTTTGCAAAGGTTTAGCACATGCTCATCCAGATGAGAGCTCACACTTCAAACGCTCGGCTCTCCTTAACCTGCAGCCACCTTTCTTCCTTCCATTGCTCTCTCTTTCTTTCCGTTCTCTCCTTCTCATCCCAATCCCTCTCTCTCTCTATTCTCTACTCCACTTTTTTCCTCAAATTTTTTTTTTTTTGCTCGTCTAGAATGATTCTCCATTCCTAAAACTACAGCAGCAGCATCAACACTGTTTAATGTGAATGGCTGAGGAAAAGCATTAACCCCTCATAAAGAATATAGTGTGAAGCGTGCTTAATAAGATTCAGCTGGCACTATTCTAAATGTCACAATGCTTTATGAATATTGCAATAAATTTTAATGGACTCTATAATTGGAAGTTAGAGTTACAGCCGGACTGACTCCTATGTTAGTTTCTGGAAGGATTGTATTCACACTATTGGATTAAATTAAATTGAAAAAATTACTTCACAGCTTCACAATGCCATTTGTATTCTCTCTCTCTCTCTCTCTCTCTCTCTCTCTCTCTCTCTCTCTCTCTCTCTCTGAAATATTTTCACTTTAACTAGCTCTGGTAAGAAAATTTTGATCTTCTGTTTATTACAAGCTAAACTTGAAGTCGCTCGTCATTGGAAAAACACAGAAAGCCCTAATTTTAAACAATGGTTACAGGCCATTGGCCATTGGCCCTTTGGATTTTGTAAGGAAACTGAACCAAATAGTCTATTTTCTGTGTAACCTGGCTTAGCATGCGTCACATCATGATGTTAATGTACCATTGTTTTGTCTATAGTAGGGTGACCATATTTTGTCCTGAAAAAACAGGACAGTTGGTCACCCTAGGCTATATAGGCCTAGATGATGTTGATTTTTTTTCGCCTCCCTTTTAATTTAATTGTATTATTATTATTTATATTATTAGCTTTTATGCTTTAATGTTAAAATCAATGAAGACTGTGTTGACATTTTTTGTGTGTCCTATACATCCTTGGAAGAATGTCAATCATGCAGGTTCCCAACGGCCCTTTAACAACTCCTGATGAATCATGACTGATGAATCTCTAAATCGTTTCTAATTTAGTGTTTTTCTTTTAAGGAAATTGTAATGTTTGGCGTATGTAAATTGGCGTATCGGCTATATTGCTCAGTTTAGTATAGCCACAGTAGCGTAACCAAAAAGCGTCGGTGTTGATGTTCATGGTTTGATTAGCTAACAACAGGCGTCCGTAATTATCTCAGCTTGCTTTAATGACTGTGTGTCGGTGCGCATGCAGAGAGTTCCTCACGCACTGCTCCTCCCTCTCCCGCTCGGACTTAATGAGCCTAGTGCTTTAATGAGCGGGATTTAATGGATTTATTGCCGTTTAGGGCTCCGGGGTACGAGGCTGCCTGATGTCAAATGGCTTTAATTGGCATATGGAGTTCGCCCAAAAGTCCATTCCATTGTCTTCTATAGTCGCTCACCTGACGCAAATGTGCAGTCAAGTATAACTAGACTGATGCCTCTTTTCTAAAGGCATGTTGTCTGGATAGACACAAGATTATTTATTTACAGTATTTTTTTTTTTAGCTACAATTTGTTAAATATTACAATATGTATGCTAAATAAGAATATAACAAACCCATATTAATTAATTAATTAATTAATTGTCACAGAAACTATTAAAAAATCAACTAACATTAACTTCCAATCAAATGAACAAGGTTTGACATTTGGGTTTATATCTGTTTCTTCAGTTAATTCATCTCCTTCTCGTTCAATCTATCTCACATGCTGTCTGTATTCCACATCAGTTGAAAGTCATCTTTCAGTGTTTGCTCTGGCCAGCTGTCAGAGGATCTGAGTCCTCTAGCTTTGTGATCAATACTAATTTAGTGTTAATAGATGTCAATTGATCAGATATCCCCCAGGGTGTGTGGCTTGACCACACGCAGAGTTTGACATCTATAAGAAGGTGGTAATCCAGGGAATCGGAAGCCACACATTTGCTGCTGAGATGCATTGTCTTCTCAAGACTCAACGTCAAAGGAAAACAAAGTGGCACATCTAATGATAGATGATTTTATTATCAATATTCTAATTATTGTTTACATTTTTGATTCATTTTTTTGCTATTAGTTGTCTCATCTCAGAAGGCAATATTCAAAATTGATCTGAGAATGGAGAAGTTTCTGAATTTGTATTGAATTTGAATTGAGGTGAATTTGAAATTCTAAAATGTAAGTAAATAGATTTAAAATGAACTGAAGTTTAAAAAAGCATGTAACTGTATTTTATTTTATTACAATTACTACAGTTACGTTTTTTTTTTTTTATCAGTTAAATAAATCCCACTTCCGGTCATTTTTTTTATTCACTTTCCTGTGTGGCAATTCAAGTCCACACTCATGAATTAAAAGGGAGTCAATTGTTCACCTCTGATTTTGCTTAGCCCTTGTGCCAGAAACAAGTAAGATCTTTCATTCCTTTGTTTATTTCAGATAAAGCCCCACCTGCACGTATACCGCAGCTCCAGCAGTATGTTGAACGTCTCTTTACCCTGTTATTTCTCTGGTCCTAATAAAAGGTCCCTGTGATACTAAGCTCGCCCTAGAGACAATTTGTATTGGCTGATGCGTAACATTCAACAAGCTCTTCTCTTCAAGGAAGGAATTCACCATTTATAAACATAATCACATAAAACAACTTTTGCAAAATAGGAAACAGAACATTTATAGTTGAGCCTAAAACATGTTTAATCCTCTGTTTGTCCCACCCCTGTGGATCTGGCTCACAGAGGATCTGGAGCGTGTGGATTTGGAGAAGAAAGGAAGAGGAACTTCGAAAGTCTCCTTGTTTATTCCTGTCCTCTACCCATATTTACTTCTGAACTGTCACTCATCTTTTTTTTCCTCCCTTGTTCGCTCTGCCCTGCGGCTTTTCTCTCACACACAGGCTGTGTGACGGCGCTGTTGCAAGCGGAGAAATCTGGGGGACCATCTGAAACCAATTAGGGTGGTGCAACAGCCACCCAAAGACTCGGTGACGGATGGGGCTCTTGTATTTATAGCCGGGGTAATTGGCAACACACACACACACAGACACACACACACACACATACATAGATTGTGGTGCATGAATGCACTTTTCTCAAGACGTGTGAGGGAGAGCCAGGCCAAGTCCCTCCAAATTATGATTCATGTTACATCACAGTTTGATAGCACAGATGTGTATGAGATTACACGATCCTCCCTCTCTAGAGTGAAGATGCTTTGAAGCTGTTTAGGCTGCGTACGCTCGTCATGCCTGCCAAAGAAAATCTTTCCAGTGTCCACGGACCAAATGGTCTGGAATGAACATATTAATACGATCATCAGTCATTGTGGAAGGGACGAAGTGGAAATCACGGTGGCTGTGTGCAGCTGATACGGAAGTCAGGGCCGAGGCCGTACATCTCAGCTATCTGTCCGGGGCTGTCAGCGCGTCAAACCTGCATGTGAAAATATACACACGGCACATCTGCCTCTCATTAGCCGCATAAATGGCTGCCATGTGGTCTGCTGATAAATAGGCCAGTCTATTTATTGGAACACAACAAATTGGCTACAAACACTGACATGGAATCGAAGCACTATAAATACTAGACGCGATGAAAGTTTTAAAACGTGCTGCAGGTATTTTATGGGGGTCCTCGTTTTTCCTCCTTTCTTTTTATGTACTTTCAGCCATTCCTCTCACTCCTTTCTTCTTGCTCTGCCAAACAGGAGTGGTCTCTTGCTCGCGCTCTCTCTCTCTCTCTCTCTCTCTCTCTCACTCTCTCGCTCCTTGGCTGTAAGTGATCAAGCATAGAATGTAGATCAGGCACTGACTCCATCACGGAGCCGAGTCTCTGTACACTAAAAGCCATAAGATTCCTGAATGAATTGTCAACAGACAAGCCCTAAACCCCGTGTAATTACATATTTGGAGTTTATCTGGGTTTATGCGAAAATGCACAAGTTTCCCTTCCTTGGTGGTCCTTAAACACATCCATATGTCTCGAGTGTTTCCCTTTTCACTCCTCCCTTTCTTTCTCTCGCTCTCACTCTCTTTCTCTCTCTCTCTTTCTCCCCTCCCTAGTCTTTGGAAACATTATCCTTTTGCATGAGTAGATTAGTAGACCTGTTGGTGTGGTGTTTTTCTATTGTTAAGTTTGTTGTGGCATTAGACACTTTCACTGGCCCAGAAGAGGTTTTGGAGCGTGGAAGATCTGGGCGGGACGGTTTGCAAACAGAATCAAGCCGCAAAGCACATCCCTGCAGAACCAAACAGGAACACACAGTAAATGTGGGGAGGCCTGGGATCGTGTGTGGGCCTGTTTTTCCTTTTTTTTTTCTCACTGCTTGAGAAAACCGATCTGTTTTAGAACACGTGCTAAATATTACCATATTTACATTTTCCTGTTTGAAAAAGGCCAAGCCAGGAGGGAGGTGGTGGGGTTTGCAGTGGAAAGGTCTCGAGCCGGGTTAGGCTCTGTTTGAAACTCTAAACCCTTTTCATGCTTATTTGTTTTATGATTCTGCAGGGTACTGTGTTTACACTCAAAGTGCAACATCTGGATTAGATAATTTGTTGAGAATTAACCGAGGCTGGATGCTTATCGACCTCTTCTGATTAAATCTGTTTGATGTTTTGTAATTTCGCTTCACAAAGATTTTTTTTGTCGGTCTGTCAGCTTGTATCTCGCATGATATATTTTGTTCTAATAACTTTGTGAGGGAAAAAAGCAGGTGAAGGCGAGGATTATTGTACAGAAATGGCCTCTTTAAACACACAGACAGAGGAGAGAGAGAGAGAGAGAGAGAGGAGAGAGAGAGAGGAGAGAGAGAGAGAGAGAGAGAGGAGAGAGAGAGAGAGAGAGAGAGAGAGAGAGAGAGAGAAGAGAGAGAGAGAGAGAGAGGAGGAGAGCGTCACGCTCTAATCACATTCATGGCCTTTGATCTATAATGGCTTATTTGAAAGTTAAGCATGTGGTGACTGTTTGTCTAAAGGCCACTCCTGCAGTCTACACAGTGGAGGACCAGAGAATGATTAAATCCCTCTTACTTCAGTAATATTTCTGTTGTCATTCACCAGCTTTTGTGGAAACCGTGTATTACAAATGTGGTCATGTTTGCTGTGAAAGGAGCAGAATCAATGGATTATCAAGTGAACGCACAAGATGCAATTATGAATAAAGGAATGCAAGAACAAAGGGAATCAGTCCATTTGATTTAGACTGTATGCTTCAAGAACTCAACGGGTGTCACAGTTTGCAGGTGTATCTGCAATAAATGCAATAAAACTGCAATAATATAATATTACAATATTGGATGATAATAATATGAATATAATATAAAAGAAATGAAAACGTATAGAAATACAGTGTAAAATTTTAATAAATAATACAATTATTTTTAATTGTTATAATGATTTTTAGAATTATTGAATTGTATTATAATAATATTACATTAAAATGTATTGTATTGTTTTAATTTTCTATTTAATTTATTAACGTGGCAGATGCACCTGCACATACACCAAGTGTGTACTTTTTGTATGTGCATATTCTGGAAATGAACATCCAGAATAACACTCTCCTGTATTATGAATATTAGGACAATATTTGGCCAATTTAGTGGAATTTTGGTATAGTACATGCATGGGTCAAAACAATGGGGTGTAATTCAGCTTGTTTGTTTTGTGCCTTTTCCAAAGACAGCATCAGCTTTTATCAGCATGCTACCACCAGTGCTTTGAGAGCATGTCCCAATGAGGTTTATTAATATGCATTTAATAGCACAAAAGTTTTCAGTAGAAAGGCCAGTAATGACTCACAGGACTGAAGAGAGCTGCAGTAATTCGATGGGATCGTTTGAATCATGGGAAATTCCTTGCTTTGAGCCGCTCTGCCATGCAGGGTTCCAGTATGGATTGTAAGCTAACTGTGTTGCTGAGGTCAGCCATAGTTCCAGTTCAGCTGCTGGTGTGGGGTCTGTGTCACATTAATGTCTTTACTGTCAGAGTGAGTGTAGTGAAAGAGAACAATATGTGTGTTTTACGGTTCAGAGTTTGTGTCGTCTTATTTATTGTGTTGTTTTAGCTTAAAATGGACACAAAGCATCTGGGGTGGCGTTCTATGAAATAGAAGCTTAATTAAGTAAACAAAGGCCTGTGACAAATGTGTCATAAAAAAACGACAAGGAGACTTTCTATGTGTCCAGAACAACCCCCTTCAACAATGAAGGGCCGGTTGTGATCATGCAAATGATGCTCGTTCATCAAGAACGTCCAAGAGGGATTAGCCGAGTTACTTACTCCCACTGAAAGATGAGAGGTCTCAGGGGCGAGCCCAGTGCCCCCCCATTCCATCACTGCTGTCCCAGGTCTCTTCAGCGAGGAAATTACTCTAATGCTGGGGAACAGATGTGTCAGAGACACGATTTGTGTGTGTTTTATTGACTCTGTCCATCTGTTAATACAGTTGCTTGTTTCTTGCAGATTTTTTTCTGATTTAGAGGCAAGCATGTGTGAATGCCAGAAGAAACTAGGAAGGAAAGGAGAAGGACTGATGATGAGATGAAGGAATGGATCGGGTATAATGTCTTGAGATTTAAGAGTAATATTTATTTTTTTGATGACATTTTATTTGAATTACCTATCAGTCTCTCTCATATGTGTTCGTTGTTTGATGCGTTTTCCAGTAAAGCAGTTTATGCTAACAATTTAAAAACCAACATAGAGGGAAACACTTTGCATCTGTTATAGTGACTAATAACCACACAAAATTACCACACACAGTGAGGATATTAAATGTCTGTCAATGGGACAACCCTGTAGAATACAGAATGCCACGTTGGTTAAATATATAATATAAAATAAAAATGTATGATAGTAAATATAAAAATATCCTTAATAAATCAAATATAAGAATTACATTAAAATTATTGAATGAAAGAATTTAATTTCAATTTGAGTTATTTAATTATTTAAAAGAAAGTTGCATTAGAAAAATAAACAAATCATACATTTATTTTATTTTAGACGTGATCATCCAACGCTATTCTATTCAAGTCTTGGATATTTGGGCATCTATATTACATATGGCTGTAGATGTTTGTGACATGCCCGGTCTCAGAATCATGTGACCAATGAAATAAAAGCTTGGTAAGTAGTTAGTATAGGTCCTGGCTTTAAACTTCGACTAGACTTGACCACTTTCTTCTCAGATTTTGACTGGTTACTGACATTGTCCATATAAAAAACATTTTCTGTGCACTTTTTAGCCATTCTGTGAACCTGCTAATTGTAAAGCTGAACATAAAGTTAGTTAGCACTAAGATTTTGTTTACAATTTATTAAATTCATGTTAAATGTGAGCTTTATTGGTTAACTTTAAGCTATTTTGTTTAATGGATTTCACTGTTTAAAAATGCTTACACATTGTATCAGATCATCACAAATGTACTTAAGTTAGTTCTCCTTGCTGTGATAGTTTTCCATTTGAGATTTCTTTCCCAAAATATATACTGTCCCATCCCATTCCAAGCTGTTTCATCAGCACAGTAGAATGTGCATTAAATGTCATTAGACTATGTAAGTGTGTGTGTGTGTTTTGTGTAGAGATAGTTTAGAACAACTGATATATCTGCCCATGAGAAATGTTAGTAAATTTATAGATGCTGTTACCATTCCCTGTGCTCTGGGAAAGCCTTACATTCTTCCGTGTCACAGGCCTCACATTTCATCTCCCACTTACCATCTTTTTCCATCTCCATGTTTTTCATCCATTTGCCTTTCTCCCATTAGCAGTATATCTCACAGCTTTACACTGTTTTACTGATGTATTTGCAGTGAACTGACTGTCCCGATGCTGTCTGCTCGATTTACAGGACTCAGAGGTTGCAGATGTCATGTGATTCAGTCCAAACGCCGGCTTCTGGTCTCCTATCAGCCGTGAAGCTTTTTGAGTGCTGACTGCATTATAGCTTTTGAATACCTTGAAATCCCATCATAACATTCAGCCAGTGTGGCTATACTCCACAGTACTTTGCTTTGTTATCTGTAAGGTCTCTTTCAACACTTAAATCAGGAGACATAGACTTGTGACATAGATGAGACAATGGAGGGGTGTATGTGGTCATAACCAGTGTTTGGGAAGCTACTTTGAAATTGTAGCTTGTCAAGCTACAAGCTAACCATGATTTGAAGTATGACTTTAAAAAACTGTCAAGCTGCTGTTTTGAAAAAGTAATTAGGATGACAGTATCAATTTTACAAATTTAAATACAACACCACCACCCTAATTTGCACATATGCAGTCATGGGACGCCAATTGGTGAATCATGTTTGTGAATCTGTTTATTTCATGAACCGTCTGAATAAACAAAGCTACACAGTTAGCTTACAATGGACTTTACGACGCTATATGAAAAAGCCATTATATGAAAGAGACCAGGATGAATGGAGAATGAATCCGGTTTATGTGAGAGAAAGGACTGTTTAGGTAAGTTTGTTTGATTGTTTCCTCAGATAATAAAAACAGCAATGCAGTGTTTGGTTGTGTTTTAGCGATAGTCTTTGGTTAAAGTAGCTTACTGGAAAAGCCAACAGTGAAAATGTCACGCTACTGTCATGCTACATGTTGCTGTTTTTAGTTAGTTAGGCCTGTAGCAATTAGTATGAACTTCTGCAATGTTCTGATGTGAAATGCTCAATTGGTAACTTAATGGAGTCAATTTCGCTGTTAGGTGGGCTATTTCTACTTTTACTAAAAGGGTTCATCCAAAAATGAAAATTATCCCATAATTTACTCACACTCAAGTCATCTAGGACTTTCTTCTTTCAGCCAAACACAATCAGAGTTATATAAAAAAATATCCTGGCTCTTCCAAGCTTCATGATGGGAGTGAATGATACCGTGTTTTTTGGAGCCCAAAAAAGCACATCCATCCTTCATAAAAGTAATCCATATGGCTCCAAGGGGTTAATAAAGGCCTTCTGAAGTGAAGCGATGCAGTTTTGTAAGAAAAATATCCATAATTATAACTTCATAAACTGTAATCACTAGCTTCCGGTAACGTCCGTCCACGCATTCACGAGAGAGTCGAGTTCCAGCGAATGAGGTAGGACTTCAGAGTCACGTAAGCTTTGGTGAGAGTAGTCCTCTCGTGGTTCAAACAAATAGGGCTGGGCAACAAACTCAAGCTCCTCCAACATTTCTCTTTAAAAATTCTCATCTTAGACTACTAATTCGTGACCGGTGTTTTGTTTTGCTCTATCCTCTATCCTCAGGTAAGAGTTCACTCTTCTGCCGGAACTAGAATCGCGAACGGCCGTTACAGGAAGCCAGTAAGTATATATAGATATTTTTCTATTTTTCTTACAAAAATGCATAACTCCACTTTAGAAGGCCTTCATTAACCCCCTGAAGCTGTATGGATTACTTTTATGATGGATGAATGCCCTTTTATGGGCTTCAAAAAACAAGGTACTTGGAAAAGCCAGGATTTTTTTTTGGCTGATTGTGTTTGGCTGAAAAAATAAAATCATACACCTAGAATGGCTTGAGGGTAAGTAAATTATGGGATAATATTCATTTTTGGGTGAAATAACCCTTTCAGTATGTTTTTCAGTACTCTTTACACCTCTGTCTGAAGCAGATAATGGCCACAAACAAACATGCTATAGATGCTATTGTGTGTTAACCGCTGCAAATGAATACAATTCTTGTGGTTTTATTTATATCAGACATTACAAAACGAGGAGCATTTCAAGATAGTAGCAGATGGCAAAATAGCAAAAAGCAGAATTAAATGTTTTAGTGTTTGTTAGCTTCTTTTCCTCTTCCAACCCTCTCCTATATGGTCACACAAACACACTCTTTCTCAGACCAGCTGAATAGTTTTTGGTCTCTCCACAGGTTGAACCAAAAATAAGAGGCTGTTTAACAGCACTGGCAGGAGCTTACATAAACAGGCAGGGGGATTAGAGTTTCACGAGTTTCTGTCTCTATGTCTGGTATCAGCTCTTGAAGAGAGTCAGGAGAACCACATGAAACATTTGGAAGGAATGAGCAACCAGCTAACGTCACATCATGCATTATGGATGAATACGCTTTCCATCGTCATGGAAAAGGCTCACATTGTACTGTTCTTTGTGTTATTGTTTATGTGCTTGGTAGTAAATTAAAATAATGTGTACCCGTTTTATTACCTTTAGATCTAATAATAGAAATATGGCTGGGTAAACTCTTAGTGTCAGATTTATTGATGTGCAATAATTTTTTTAGTGCAAGTATTAACATTGCTTTATTTTAGTTTCGCAGTTTAGACTGGATTTAAGACCCTGTAATTGTTCCACATTATGCTTTAAATAGGAAAAAAAGATAAATAGATTTAGTTTATTGGTAAACTCTGTTTGTAAAGACAGAACAGCTGAAGGCTATTTCTTGTGAGCCTTGTTTCATTAAAAACATCTGATCGCTTCTGAGGAGCACAAAGACGATGCCTAAAAACCAACACAGCCAGTTTGTGTTCATGTGAAATTCTTATATCCTGCGCAACCAGTATTGTGGCAAAACACATGGAGTTTGAGGAAATCAGGCCTGTGTGAGGAATCTCATTGGCATTACGGCGTATTGTATATTGGAGAGAGTGCAGACATGACTGACAATGTGTCATTCCTCTTTTGTCTTTCTCTCTGATGGTTGTCTTTCAGCTTTGTCTGCCTTTGGGCAGTTTTCTGGATGCCCTGCTTTGATCTCAACCATAAGTGAGCTGTGACAACAACCTTGAGATGTAAAGAAAATAGCCATGTTTTCATGACAGGCTCGTGATATGTGCATTTTGTCTTACTGTATGGCCCGCTGATGCTTTTCGTGGCTGTTTGAATCATAATCTATCAGAATTATCATGTTAAAATGTTTATCCTATTTAGAGATTTTTGTGATTGATGAATCAGTGAAAATTATTTATCATCCTTCATCTCAGTGAACCTCTACAATCATCATCTTTATGCAGATTTCCTGCAGTGAGTTTTATCCTGTCTCCTTCATTCTCTTTGAAGGAGAATAAGGACAAGTTTAGTACATCCCACCTGGAAATCGCAAAAATCTTTTGATTGGATTAAAAAAATGGACCTGATAAATATCGAATTGACACCATCTTTTGCCCCACTAGCGACGGCCCTGCCCACTGACCGGCTGTGAGGCTTAGAGAGGAGAAAAAGCAACTGTTCAGCACAGCTGACTTCATTTGTTAAAATGCTTCTTTTTCTAAGGCCTTTTTTCCACCTTTTTTTTCCCACCTAATTTACTGTTTATATGGTATGGCTATTTTTCTTATGTTTTATGTTTCTTGATTTGTTTTATTTGTATTATATTCTTTGTATAAAGTAGACAGTAAAGTATATATTTTTCTATACAGCACTTTGGTCCACTTCAGGGCTTTTAAAGTGCTTTATAAATAAAGTTTGATCGATATTGATACTTTTCTTAAATTAAAGGAAATATTTTATTTTTAAAATTAGTTAACTATTATTTTTTGAACATGCAGTATATTTTAATATTTTAAAAACCTATTGGATTTAGCAATTATTTGATGTTGTTGGCAGAGGGACAGCACTTTTCAAACAGACATGCTTAATGTATCAGAGAAACAGTTACAATGTCAGTTCAAGTGAAATATCAGAGGGCCGTTCCAGAACAATAAGCGCATACAGGTGTCGCCATATGTCTATACATTTCACATGTGTTTACTGACAGCAAGTTTGTAGGCTCTCATTTGTGGTCTTGTCTGTTTGTGTGTTAAAAAGGTCTGCCTAAACATCTGAAAGTCTGTGTGCTTAATCATGTACACAAAACAACATTAATCTCCCTCTCTCTCTCTCTCTCTCTCTCTCTCTCTCTCTCTCTCTCTCTCTCTCTCTCTCTCTCCTCTCTCTCTCTCTCTCTCTCTCTCTCTCTCTCTCTCTCTCTCTTTCATAAGGACTCCTTTGCTTTCAGTCTGTTGTTGCTACCAGCACTAACACACTCTTGCACACACAAGCTTTTTGGCGATCTCTCTCTCTCTCTCTTTCAATCCATTGCACCCAACTGCACAAACACAGCTATCCCACCCTGAGGACTCTCTGGGGGTGATCTAAGGGGTTTTGGGGGGAGTGAGGCAGAAGCTCACACATGGGCAGCTGTGTGTGTGTGTGTGGGAGGGCTTTGATCAAAGACAGGGGGAACAGCCAAGTGGAGGTGGCTGCAGAATGCGGGCTGTGATCATTGAGGAAGGGGTGGGATTGGGGGGGCTCACTACTGAAACACACTATCACTGCAAAGAACAAACACCTGCTTATCTCCTCACCACCTCCTCCACATCCAAACCACTGCCTGCTGCCTGGCTATGCACTCACCAAGACAACCAGGAATAGGGGCTCTGGGAATATGTGAATAGCGTTTGCTATAGTAGTTATTAGCTGAAAAATAATGGCCCATTTTCTCTGTGATTGCCAGATTTGTTCCCATACATCTGCACATTTGCAGAGCTCTTTATTGAATAAAGTCAAGGTGCAAATTATGGAGGAATTGGGCGGTGTGACCTCCATAATTATGACTTGAACCCAACCAGAGGAGGTCAAAACAATGTTGAGGGCCGGGGTCTTATAATTATGCATTATGTTTTAATATAAGCATATACATTTCAACAGCCTTTTAGCAACCAAAATGCGTGCAGTAATTCGAGATCGAAAAAAACATAACTATCCTTATTTATGACAATAATTTACGCGTGACAAATAGACTATAATACAGCTATCTTTTAGCTTTGTGTTTTGTTTTTTTTAATTGATTGAGCGAGAAAGAAACCTCAAGCGACTGAAAATTAACAATTTTAATTTGAAAAATTTGACCTAATGAAAGTCATTGAACAATTAGCATGCTGAATAAATCCAGAGAACGAAGAATAGCACATCATTTTGAATAATTAAATCATGGCTATTTACTCGGTCTCGGGCATGTGACTCGCTGGGAGGACATGTGTCTAGGCTGAAGTTTGTGGAAAGGCTTTTCATAAGACAGCGTGGCCAAAAATGTATTTGCAGGTCAGGGGCGTCGCACCCGTGGGGGATGTGGGGTTTTAACACCCACACTTTTCCCGGTGAGGAGGGTTCAACACACGCACTTTTTCTGCAGTTTTGCACAAACGCCTGCCTTACTACAGTCGCTCTCGTTCAGCGTCGTTTCTCTGGCCGCTCTGTGTGTGCGGTGCTCGCTACGGCTGCTCCTCTCCCCCTCCCTCTCCCTCTCAAAAATGACACCGGCTTTGAGTGAGACCGGCTGATGATTGGCGTTCTGCCTTAAGTCCCGCCTCTCTGTCAGCTCGTGCTGAGGAGGCAGGAACTTATGGTTTACAATTACATCTCCCTTTTCCAGGTACTTTGAATGAGTCTTTATGCTTTCGATGTTTTTAAAAAAGCTTGATATGTGTCTGGGAAGATGTTATGTTTATGTTTTGTTGACATGTCGAGTGTTTTCGGTATTATATTTCGTTTTTTAGACTACTAAACAGCACAAGACTTTAATTAAGTAACTTAGGCATTCTGTTTGTGTTGGTGCACTTTGCTCACACTTTTCTCCAAAATAAAAGCTCAAGGGTTTAAGTGAAGAAATTAGGACAAAAGTATTGTAATTTTCCTATTCTATAGCGTAATATAAAAAAATATACTTTTGAAATATTAATTTTCATTTATACAATAGCATACATTTATAGCTAATATGGATTTTCCATCATAGGAATAAATAATTATATAAATCTTATACTATTATAATAAATGTTTGGCATTCTAAAACACCAGTGATAATGTAATGTAGACTGAGACTCTATATCATAACTAAAAATATGTTTGAGCCCTCTTTATGTACAAGTCAATGCTTTTTCTTTGTTCAATGTGCACAGGTCATGGGTCGAACCCGTTGAAGCTCTTAATTTGAGCTCTCAAAGTGCATCAGATTGAGCATTTAACCTTAAAATGTACAAAAAAAAATTGCGGGGGAGCATGCCCCCGAACCCCCCATACAGGGACAGAGGTCCACACAACATAGTTTTACAAAATCAAGTGGGAAAGAACAATCATTATAAATTGTGCCCAGCATATACAACAAAGTTCCTTTTAAGCTTTTAGTCATTAATAGCTGTTAATGCCAAAATTTAAATTTCACATCCATCCCCACACTTTTGAAAGCTTGCTACGCCCCTGTTGCAGGTTTATATGCTATTTGAGCTCAGTCAGCACCACATTCTCCCTCTTCTGTGGAGGAACATATTCCTAATCTGACAATAGATTTAACCCAACCCAGCTGTTTTAAAAAATGTCTGAACGAATTGGTCGTGAGATAGCGTTGGAAAGTGTGGGATTTTAATAGCCTTTATGTTTGGCTAACGACCAAACGTATTGGAATAATCGAGACTGCTGAAAATATATATTTTTTCGTTTTCAGGATTTCCTTCAGTTTCTGACACGCGTGAAACGTTATGCCTAACTCAAAACAGACCCAGAACAGCTTTCTTCAAAGAGTCTGTGTTTTCTGTGTCCCTAAACCTGATTTATTTTCAATAAAGCAGCTGTAAGTTGTCCATTTAGACAGAAATATAATAGTTCTCAGCTATTTTATAGACATGCCCGGGAAGAAAAATTAATTATGAATGAAATAAATGAATAAATAAAGCCTTTGAAACTAAAGAAAGTCAGATCGTGAAAGCTCCACAATCCTTTGCCAAACACAACTTACAAACACGCTCCTGAAAATTCACGGTTTATTAGAGTTGACGCATAAAGATTAAATTAAATTTGACAAATAAATTAATAACAGAAGGCATAGGCAGATTTCAGTTGAGTTTTGAACACAATATTCCATATGCAATATTACTGCACTGATTATTAGACTATTTAATGTCACTTTTTACTAATAGGCTAATAATAATATGGCTAGTATTGTTAAAATAATACTATCAAAATTATTATTTTTATAAAAGTTTTTGATGTGTAAATATAAATGTAATTAAATATATATCATAATTGTCTCAAGTAAATTTATATCGATAGCAATGGACCTATTGTGGTTATTAGGTCTGTAGCCTATTATTACTGGCTGTGGTGATTTGATTTGCAGTTTAGACATCAAGTTGCTCTTCTCTCTCTCTAGTAGAGAAAATACAGTTTGGGCATCCAATGATGAGTATTTTATCATATAGGCTAGCCTATATTTTTTCATCAGTTGTGCTTTTCTAATTCATATTTTAATAGCTTATAGGCTTCACATGGCTATACACTTTCCAAGTCCAAAATTGAATTTTATAAACGACGTCAGTTTGCTCCTCACAGTCCGCACAAAAGACACACGCCAGAACTATCCATAGTGGCTCTGAGGAAGAAAACCCACAAACGATCATATGTTTTAAGTTTAGTTTCCAAGCCGACCAACACACCGAATTGGAGATGCCGCCGACGTTTCATCCGTTTCATTCTCCCTGAATGATGTCATGTAATGGAATCACTGCAGAAAATGACGTTGCAGTTTGAGGAAGGAAACGCACAATTAAAATCAGAGTGAATCGGCATCACAAATCCTGATTTAGCCCCTGTGTGCGTGTGTCTTAGGCCTATTTCACAAGCAGCAGAGTGTGTGTGTGTGTGTGTGTGTGTGTGTGTGTGTGTGTGTGTGTGTGTGTGTGTGTGTGTGTGTGTGTGTGTGTGTGTGTGTGTGTGTGTGTGTGTGTGTGTGTGTGCGTGTGCGTGTGCGTGTGTGTGTGTTGGTTTATGTGATTTATGAGGACACAAATTTGTATAATGACATGTGTATTACACTGGTATTACAACTTATGGGTGGTTTATGAGGACATTTCAAAAGTCCTCATAAATCAAATGGCTTAAAAAACATAAAAAACAATGTTTTATTAAAAAATTAAAAATGCAGCATGTCTCCTGTGATGGGTAGGTTTAGGGATAGGGGCAGTGTAGGGGGATAGAATAGTTTGTGCGGTATAAAAACCATTACGCCTATGGAGAGTCCTCATAATGCTGTTGCACCAGTGTGTGTGTGTGTGTGTGTGTGTGTGTGTGTGTGTGTGTGTGTGTGTGTGTGTGTGTGTGTGTGTGTGTGTGTGTGTGTGTGTGTGTGTGTGTGTGTGTGTGTGTGTGTGTGTTTGAGAGTCTGGTTGTTATTCAATAACATCTAGCCTAAGTAATAATTCAAGCCTTTCCGTTTAACAGCAGTAGGACAGAAGACCAATGGACCGAGGCTTGGCAGTGAGACAGCTTTGACGCTGACCCAATGCAGCGCGCATTACTGTATATTGTTGTAATCGCATATTGCTGCTTCCTTGCCAAAACAAGACGTAACTTTGTTGAGATTAAATTGGGATTTCACTATAGAAATAATTAGAGAAATCCATTGTGTTGATATTATTATTTATTATAGCCTATTTATAGACTATTATTTATAGAATAGCCTATAAATAGTTCATAATTTTATAATGATAGGCCTATAAACTTAAGGCCTAATTATTTATATTATACAAATTTAAATATGTTTCATATTTGTATAATGATATAGGCCTATAAATTAGCTTATTTATCGTGGGCTATGAACTTTACTCAACTCTTTTTTTTTCTTTTTTTATGTATAGGCTTTGTAGAAAGAATGGTGCCCAGTTTTACCTGGAATTGGGAACATGGAAAACGCGAGAAATAAATCAACGTGTGTTTCCAAACAAAACGAATGGAATCAAAAAACGTGTTTGGTTGTTCAGTGGTTCTCCGCGGGCGATCTCTCTCTTCTTCTGATGACCCCTCATTGGAGTCTTGGATTGTGCGACACAAAGGCGAGCAGATGGGCTCTAGTCTCCTCTTTTCTCTTTCTCTCTCTGTGCACTAACATCCTTGCACGCAAAACTAACACACGTCTCGCGCCGTTTTTTGAGGACGTGGTCTTGCCACCAGTGCCGTCTTACGGGTCAATTAGACTTTTTGGCTAAACATTTGTGATTCCTTTCCAATTAAATTAACTTCAAACTAACTTCCTTGGTCGGGTCCGTTTTGCTGATGTCATAATGTCTATCTGTCTAATTGCTGTAGACAACTCGAATCTCAACACAAATGTTAAGCAATTTTAAATACTTTGTAATAAATATTTCAGCTCGCTTCGCCACAGAAGTGCAGCCAGGATTGAGAATCCGCCGTGTTCATGGCCCTGTACCAGCCCACCTCGAGAAGTGGTTTAGTCCTCAGAAGTGCTATTTGGCATGAATAGCTCGGGGTCTCAACAAAGAGGCCGAGCTCTGTGCTCCTCATCGGTGTTTGGAAACCACTGGTTCGTGTGATGAGACCGAGGGGAGAGCTGGGTCTGGGTCTGGACTCTCTCTCTCTCTCTCTCTCTCTCTCTCTCTCTCTCTCTCTCTCTCTCTCTCTCTCTCTCTCTCTCTCTCTCTCTCTCTCTCTCTCTCTCTCTCTCTCTCTCTCTCTCTCTCTCTCTCTCTTCTCTCTTTCTCTCGCTGCATTAGGCCGTAATAGGTTTGGGATGACCTAAACGATTTGTTGACTGGGACAATAAATCTGTTGTGTGTTTCTTGGCATGCTGAGGGGAGGATTACAAGTTGTCGTACAAAGGAATGCAAATTGCTGGCCAAACTGCTGGAGAGGGCTTGGAGGAGGCGAGCAATTCGCACCATTTGTGCGGATCCCTTCTTCTTTTCTTCCCTTTATTTTATGTTTTTCTATTAGGCCTAATAACTGTGAAGGGGTTGAAAGTAGTCACTGTATTCATCCCAAATCAATGGATCACCCATAGCAAGCCCTGTAGACCCCGAGATTTGCATTCCATTGAAATATCGACGCTGAGAGGTGACCAGGAGGACAATGTCCTTCACTGGTGTTTGGACTTTCTATAGGGAACCTCGTGAAAAGTCTTGAATCACTTGGATTTCTTCACCCTCTTCGATCCTCTCTTAGCTTCCCCGTAATTATTTCACACGAGTCTGCTGAGTTATGGATTTGGTCAACCGTCACACTAAGTCCAAAATATTGACTTAAACTTTATTCACCTGCCATTTTTTGCACAACATATAGGCCTATAATTTGATTGCACTTGCAATGTAATCATATAATATTTCATATGAGGATAATAGTACTTCTATAGAAAGACATGACAAATGAAGTCATTCTTAATTCATGTTGTTCAGCTCAAAAAGATAGGATGACATATAGGCTAAAAAACATCAGCTTACGATTGGTTCTCATGTCTGTGATGGACTATACAAAAACTGCCCAATTCAGCACTAAACCGGTTTCAAATAAGTAATTTCAACACTTGGTATTTTAGGTGGAGCTTGTAGATCAATCACTTGGGCTTTGTGTATTATAAGCACAATTATCTCTCTGTTAATAATATTTCAGGTTTAGAGTACGCTAGATGTCTAATTTGTAATATTTCATTAAAGCCACTGTTAAGCATTTCATCCATCTTGCTTGTGCTCTATTCGCGTTGGATAAATTGCCTGTCCTGCAGACGCTTTCAGTTTCGGGGTTGAAGAATGGAGACAGGGACAAAGCCGTGTTCAACAGCGCCTCCTAGTGACCCCTAAATACAATGCAACGCCCGGCTCCCTGGACAGTGGACACCTCGAATCCTTGTGAAGTCCCTCGGTTCTTCTGCAGCGAGAAAATAAGAACACATGACATGACCTATGACTTGCGCCACATATTCTCTCAGGCAAATAAAAATAGGCATAGCTATCTATCTATCTATCTATCTATCTATCTATCTATCTATCTATCTATCTATCTATCTATCTATCTATCTATCTATCTATCTATCTATCTATCTATCTATCTATCTCCTTCCTTGTGTGTTGCGTGCGCGGAGGGCTTGCTGGAAAATTCAGCTGACTTCAGCACTGTCAAATCGCTAAAACTACTTGAATTCTCTCCTTTACCTCCCTACCCTTGATCAGTGGGGAGGGATCCGTCGTTTTAATTAAAACACAACAACGACGTTCTAGTTTAAAAGTCTGCTCTCAGCGTATCATTCTCAGGACAGGAGACGACAGACTCCTCCCTGTTAACAGGTTTAATGGCGCTGCGCTAAAAGCACCTGCCATGTGAGAGTTACAATGATATTTTACGATCGCCTGCTTCCAGGGATGAGCCATAATTTCGATCCTCATAACTTTTTAACTGACTTTTTGTTTGTACGATGTTGCATAAGACCAAAGGCGATTATTTTAAAAAGACAAAAAAGCGCATGTGAGCACGAGAGACAGGAAGATTCTTGTCTTGATTTAGCCTACACCATAAAAACGGCACTTAGCCTAGCACAAGGACACCGAAATTATGACAAGCCCTTTTCACGTTTGTTCAGTAAAATGAACTAGTAGCCTAGCCTATCTAAACTAACAGGGAATTTCGTTAAAAGGTTTTCCAATAGACAGGTGAATTCGAGGCCTCGCTTTGAGGCGGGAAACGCTTTATGTCGTAGCCTGGTGTCGTCACCGGGATTCTGCTCATTCTAACGACCCACACACATCTCTTTATGCAAACCTAGGCTCGCCCCTCAATTAATCTCATTGTCTTTGATCAGCACTCATCGCTACATTTAAACCTATTGGCACTCGGCTACCCATATGTGGCACACCGCGTGAGTGGCCGTGCGACCACGATTGGTTTGATAAATACAATAATGACATGGCACAAAAGACCCGAATATCCATTTCTAAGGAGTGGCGCGAGTGGTTTTCCCGCCACATACAGTACGTCACCCTGGCAACGGTTGCCTCTAGAATGCAGATCAGGCGCTCGGCTCTTGTGTTCTTCTCAGCAATCGAGTTTGATAGCTGTCACTTTTGTTCACAGGAAAAGGGGGCAGGTGGAAATTACAATGTGCTCCAAAACCATCGCCCAGATCTTTTTCCTCTCTCCAGTTCTGAATTGATCAATTTGCCTCTTTTTTTTTTCTTTTTTGCCCTTCCACTTACGAGCGCCAGAGTCCCATAAAACCGCTCACTTAGGCGCGCGCGGCGGCAGCGGGAGAGAGGTCAGTGTTATCCAAACAGTGCCATCGGGCCATTTGCTATAGCACCCTCCAGCCAGCACGCCGGAGGAACCAGAGCCCGTCACTTCAATCAAGCTTACAAGCACAAGCTGTGCACAATGAATTTATAATGCCAAGAGCAGAGGAGCAAAATCACACCAGAAGAGCGAGGGAGAGGGAAACGGGGAGAGAGAGAGAGAGATGGAGAGGAGTGTGTGGGAGGTGAAAAGCATTACACACACAGAGAGAGAGAGAGAGAGAAGAGAGAGGGAGAAAGAGTATTATGCTATCGGTGTCAATGGCTTCTATTTTGCTTGTGCGTTTGCTTGTTTACAGATGGAAATAAACAAGTGATTGTTGAAGGTGAGAAAATAGACTGTGAGCAAAGCCAGCAGTAAACAGCGACCTGTTGTCATTGTGTCTGAAGGCTATATGTGTGGCTGTAACACAGTCTCATCCCAAGAAGTCATATATTGACGTCTTGGGACGTCTTTTGACCATACGTCAATATCCGCCTTTTTAGGGTACCCTTAAACGTCGGTAAATGACGATCCTGGGACGTCATACAACTGACGCTTTACCTTTAACGTCAGTAGGTGACGGGGTAGGTTTAGGGGTAGGTTTAGGTCTGGGGTAGAGTTAGGATCCGATAACGTCATCTAACCGACGTTTAAGGGTACCCTAAAAAGGCGGATATTGACGTATGGTCAAAAGACGTCCCAAGACGTCAGTATATGACTTCTTGGGATGAGACTGCGCTGGTGACAACAGTGTTAATGTGCTATTTTCAGGGAGCTGCTGTGGAGGTTTATTTCGCCTGTTTTCGCAACACTTTTTGCAACGATACTGTGACTATTTGGATGTGGGTGTGTGTGTGTATGTGTGTGTTAGAGTTGTTTGCTCATTTTACACCTGGCTGGTGGCCTTTGACCACATTAAGTTCTTATTATGGCTGCTCTTATCATGTCCAATCAAACATTCAAAGTGAGGAACATACGTTTAAAGAAATCGAAGGAGAAACAAATGAAACTGATTGAGAATGAAATAAGTGAAAGTGTGAAAATAAGAAAACATCTTGAGGTAGAGAAAAGTGATAGATGCTGACATGGATCAAGCGTATATGGTGCAGTTCCTCATCTGTCCTCTAGTTTTAAAAGGAGGCTGATCAGCCTTTGGCAAACAGGATGTTTTTACGAGACAGCACTGCAGTTACGAGTTACCTTGACTGTCTCGGGTTTAAGAGCTCGTCGGCCTTGGGGTTACCTGGATACATCTGGGGGAGGTGATAAAGATCTTAAGTTAATGGAGCCAGTGAGTTCAAATTAAACCCATTCTAATTTAGTCTCTGGGTTCTCCTTCAGAGTGCGTCTGATGCCTTGTTTGTCTCCAGTCCAGGGTCTCAGTTAAGGACAAATGCCCTTGATTTGTGTAGGTCTGCATCTTCAAATAAAGCTATGCTGTTTCCATGGTGTCGACTGCATCCTGACACACTTTCTGTGACATTTCAAACAGGTGTTTGGAGACTGACTGATGGGAAAATATTTGATCTCTCTGTCTTGCATGCTTCTCATCACTTAAACATATAATTTGCATGTGCTTGGGTGTGTGTGTGTGTGTGTGTGTGTGTGTGTGTGTGTGTGTGTGTGTGTGTGTGTGTGTGTGTGTGTGTGTGTGCGCGCGCGCGCGTGTGTGTGTGTGTGTGTGTGTGGTGCATGCATGCACAGTTTGCATAGTGAGCATCAGTTAGCAGACAAGCCTCACACTCACAAACAAACACACACTCACACACATATTAGCAATGTTTGATCAAATTTAATCCAGGACCATTTGACCTCCACCTTCCCTATGACCTCTAGCAAACTCCCCGGGGAGATGAAGGCTAAGGTGGATGTTTGTATGCCTTGATGTCTGACTAAGGACTAAACGCTGATGGTCAAACACACATGCCCTTTTTCTTTTACTCTCTGTCTCACTTCCAAATACAACCCATCCATTCCCCTCTTCCTCCTAGCGTGAAAAGAAAAGGAAAATAATTGTTTTATGCATGGCTCAAGTTCCAAAGTGTGAATTTATGAGCTTGAAAATTACAGATATAAATAATTACTTCTAGATTGATGATGCACTGCTCCTTTAAACAGCTTTTCCCAAGTCTGCTCACATGAAATAAAGGCGAAGAGGGACATACATATCCTAAACATAACTAATTCAGATCATTATGGTTTTTATTTGCTGTAGCCTATATGTGAAACAGTGATCATCTGTAAAATTTGTATGTTTTTTCTTCTTCCATTTTACAAACGGTTCTGGAACATTATTTGGTGTGAACAATGCTTGTTGATCTGTAAACCCTGACACTCTGAACCATTTTTGGAGTCAAATGATGCCACATTTTGCTTTAGTGAATACAAATAATCAGACATTTGAATTGGTATTCATTACGGGGAAAGTATCTTTGGATAAAATCATATTTGTTTCTCTCTTTTTTTACTCTCGCTGCCTCAGACAAGCTTTCTTGTGTATGTAATTATCAGACATCATTATGTGGTGATTGTCATCACTGGAGCATCAAAGCTTGGGATCCTCGCGTGCGTGTCAGTGAAGCTTACCACTACACTCTCTCTCTCTCTCTCTCTCTCTCTCTCTCTCTCTCTCTCTCTCTCTCTCTCTCTCTCTCTCTCTCTCTCTCTCTCTCTCTCTCTCTCTCTCCTCTCTCTCTCTCTCTCTCTCTCTCTCTCTCTCTCTCTCTCGATAGTTCTAATTATTTATTTATTTATTTTGAATACATTTGTTAGCGTCTGTTTTTGAGAGCACTAGCTTCAGTCCGTATCAAAGAAAGCGCGTGAAGTGCTTGTTCACGAATAAATGAATCGGTGCAACGTCGAGAAAACCTGTGAACTACTGTAGGCTACTCACTCTTTTCTTACCCAATTCTCAGTCTGTTTGCCTATTGAAAATTTCTCCCTAGGTGGCAAAATATTTATTCCATAGCGCGACATTAAATGTGATATGGTATACGATACAAAGTTATTTGAATATTTAATACAAACTGTTCTTGTACTTGGCAATGTCTTTAAGCACATGTCGCGTAATGGCGTAACATTTTGTTTTAACGTTTGTAACTTTTTTGTAGCCTGGGTTAAAACACTAACAGAAAACATAAATGTTGTGCACTAATTTACCGTTATCAAATGTAGCTACTTGTTCAAAAGATAGAAGTCTCTCATCACCATCTCAATTTCATGAAAAAAAAAAATAATAATCGAAGATTTGTAAATATTTAATCCATAACAAAAGTAAATTAAATTGAAAACAAATATTTATAGAATAACACGTATGCTAACAATACGAAAAACATTATAGAAAAGCAGACCTAGCCTACAATTGTGTGCAACCTTTCTTTGTGGATGTTAAATGTCAAATTAAATAATTGAACGTGCCGATTTAAATTACACCATTTTTCATGTCATCTACTATTAAAATGATAAGCAAAATGTTAAACTTTCATATATATATATATATATCTGTATTTTGTTAAACTTCTTTATTATATGTAAATATAATGACAATATCTTTAAAAGTAACAAACTATATGTTTGTAAATATAGTTTTATTTCTGTAAATATAGCTAATTTCCACAACTGCTTATACTACATAGGTATATTATATGTAGCTAAATTATTATATTATAGCCATAAGCACTGCAGTTATGCAAATTACGGCTTTATTAGACTGGTATATTGTTTATTATAAGATATTACTCCAGAGGCCTTTTTAAAGCTTTGAAACTTTTGTAAAAGATATTCCATTACGACAGTGGATGGTGCTTTCATGGCTTTTGCTTTATTGTTTGACATCCACACCTCAACGAAAACACATGTATGATGTAGCATATTCGTATTCATATTATAGAACAATAATATATTTTGTAATAAAAAAATATGATGAGAGCTGTATTTTTTCAAGGTGAATATTGATGCACTAATGTGTTTATCCAGACGTTCCTTTTGAAGGAACTGAAATAATAGCTTTTATTTGAAATAATACATTGTCCTTTATTTCCATTGATCTCTTAAGGAGTCCTTCCAATGGCAGTCCCCTGTAAGCAACAAAGCAACCCTCTTGTTTTGTGTGTTTTATAACCGTGTCCCTGAAATTGTTATTGATTAAATGAAACTTACTATGTAGTTTGAATTAGTGTTATATTTCAAATATAGACCTTGAGTTGATGATTGTGTGCATGCTTTATCTTTCACTCTACTCAATCAGACCTACTCTAGATATATTTGCAGAAAGCATTTGAGGGGCCCAAACAAAACTACACACAGACAAAAGATAAGTTATATATATTATATATATATATATATATATATATATATATATATATATATATATATATATATATATATATATATATATATATATATATATATGTATAGGTAAAATAGAATCTATAAATAGTATTGCATTTATTTTGACCACTCTCAGCATCTCCCCAGTCCGTATCCTACAAGATGCTGAAACCACGCCATCTTTGTCTAGCCCTGGTGGGCCTTAACCTTGGACCATATGACCGTGCAAAAGGAGGCCTTAAAGCTGAGGGGGTCCTGGAGGTGTGTGGGCCATGTCATGCCTTCCACATTATATGCTTTAACATGGATGGCAAATCCAGCACGGTTAAACAAACTTAACCTTCATTTGTAAAACGGTGCAACTCAAAGGGCAGAAAACGACTTGTGAAAGTAATTACCGCTGGGGAAAAGCGAGAGAGAGAGAGAGAGAGAGAGAGAGAGAGAGAGAGAGAGGAGAGAGAGAGAGAGAGAGAGAGAGAGAGAGAGAGAGAGAGAGGAAAGAATCAAAAATCATTTAGACGAAGAGGCATTTTAATGAGTTTGCTCAGACATTGATTTTTCCCAGTAATCTTTTATTAATATGCAGTGGGTGTTCTGTCCCCAAGCCCAGGGAGGGGTCACAGCCTGTCAGGACCCCTACTCCCTCAAATAACACCCCAAAGCCAAGGCAAAATGGTATTTTAGCAAATGCAAACATTGTCCTGTCCTGGCTTAAGGGGCGTAATAGCTGTTTATTTTAAAACTTGTTTCTCTCTGCCTGGATAAGTGAGGTACTTCTGTAGGTACTACAAAAGGAGGTGCAGATATAAAAGACATGCATAAAATTGATAGGCCTATCCAGTTTTGCTTTTAGATTTAATTTATTACTTGAGATGAGAAGTATTTAAACTTCACTCAGTTGCAGTATTAATACAGTTTAACCACATTTGACTATAAGAAGGGCAAATATACAGGCCTATACAATTGAGCAAGATATAATTGTATAAATATATAGGATATGATAAGACACTGGAATGTTTTGATTTTGGGAAACAAATTTTTTTTTAGTTCCCAATTATATTTATTTTAACCATTTAATATTAACAAACTTAGTTTCTTTAAAGTGTAATTGAGAAATAATTTCCCGATGAAGATAAAGGAAATGGGCAAATGGTCAATGTTATTATTTATTTATAAATACTTTAAATTAAATTAAAATACTGTAAGTATGCCTATTATAGGTTTGATATCAAAAGTATTGAATATAAAAACTTAATATTGTTATACTAAAATTTTACATTTTTTAACTCAAGATTATTGAGCTTAGACAAAACATCTTCTGCAACGTGTTTCTAGAGGTTGAAGATTAGAATGCAACATTCTTAATCAGTTACAAAGGTGTTGTCTGCCACCTAGTGGATCAAACAGGAAGGGTTGTGTGCATCATTTAGACTCATTTTATTCCAACGCAGCCTACTTATTTTTTCCTTTCTTGAAACAGAAAGGAGATGGGTTTTCAATACAATGAAAGCGAAATATAATTTTAAATGCCAAGCTAAAAAGGAAAGACAAAAACTAGGCTACCATGGTCCATACGAATGGTGGTCAATATTCCAAGTCTTATGAACCCATACTGAAGTTTTGTGTGAGGAACTTCAGTAAATACTAAAATTCAGTATTTATTGACTGGCTTTTTCCCTTGTGCACCGGCTCGCGGTCATGACATGAAGATGTTTTGCACGTCAGAGCGGCGCCATTTTTGAGTTGAACACGACCGCGAATGATTTCTTACTCACCTGTCATGACCATAAACTGTGACTCATAGAGAATACATTCGTTTTTTATGATACTCAAAACTTGGCATTAAACAAAACCATCCGTTCCCATTCGAGAGTCGCCGTATTGCGTAAGTTAGCAATATGCAATAGCCACTCGTTCCCTACTTTCAGGGAACCGAGGTTATAACCCAGACGATTTTATAGTAGGCTATGGGAAACCGGTCTTAGAATTTTCTGCCTTCTCATGTTTCAGAAAAAATATTTGCTTGGGAACTGCATGAGGGTAAGTGATGATGACAAAATTATAACGTTTTTATTTTGGTGGACTGTTCCTTTAACAGAACAAAACTTGACAATTGAATATGTGGATTATAATAAAGTGTCGACCATATTTTTTCCCTCCATTTAATAAATCAACTCGTAATTGTTTTTACAATTCTATGTAGGCTACATACGATGAATAAAAATAATAATTAAAAAAGAAATGCTTTGAGTGCCAGTAGAGGGCAGTATGCGTTCAAGTTTTAGCAACGTTGAAAATTAGGCTAAGGGATCAATTAAGGCACAGGAGTCAAGATTGTTTACATAACTCTTGTTAACTTTAATACTTGAGAAATGCATGAAAATATACTCTTCATGAAATAATAAATATAAAATTTCTGTATAAACAAATGCACAATTTACAAAATATAAGTGTCATCTCTGTGAACTATTTAAGTTATTCAGTTATCTGTCAGTGACCATATCACATAATAACAGTCTATTACATAATTTAGGTTTTTAACCTTTATATGATACTGATAATTTGGTATGCTTTCTTTTGCCCCATTTCACTTTCAAAAAAAGCACATTCATGTTTTGCTGTCTGCTCTAATGGGGCAGGAGGGAACAGTCATGTGGGTATTCACATCAAGGTACAATCTTAGCTGATACTTATGAATGAAGTCTGGTCAGAGTCATTGCATAAGTATAACAAAAAGTTCTTGTTTTTCTTTTACTGTTATTCTTACAGACTACCATTCTGCCAGATGTACAAATGTCTCGCCTATGTCTGCTGTTACAGACTACAGCAACTAATTTATTGTAGGCACTAAGGCAGACTTCAAAAATTGATCTAAGCAGTACCTAAATGTACTTTACTGCCATTTATTTTTTACCACAGGCAAAGTCACTCAGATACAATTCTGATCGAGTTGGTTTGTGAGCTTCCATGAGACCCATTCCCTCTTCAGGAAGTGAAAAGCAGTTGTGAAACGAGACAGGCCAAAAGGTACGTCAGCGTATATGTTGGGTTTGTAGCAGCGGAGTCAAGTACGCTGGAGTTTGTGGGCAGGCTAGGGGGCTGCAGTCTGTCTCTGAGCGGCGTTCGTCTTTGCTGTTGTTCGTGCCGTGTTTGAGGAGGTTCCACTGTCACATAGCCATTGGTTATCCTCATATTCAAGTGGGGAGTTGTGCTACGGTCAACATGAAAACAAAAATGTGGGTTTTATTAGTAAAAAAGCAGCTTTGAATATCCTGCGGTTTCTGGCATGTGTCGTGTCCTCACCTGTCTCCTATGCGCACCCACAGGTCACTGAACAGCCGTGGTCGACTGTGTGTATGATGGGTTTTACGAGGGCGCTTGTAGCGGCCAAACTCCTCTAGCTGGCTGAGACTGTCTGGCAGCAGCATGTGTGAGAGTTCTTCCTGGCTGATCTCCTCTAGCTCTGGAGGTTCTGATGTCCATTCAGTCACTGACTCAGAGCTGTCTTCAGAGGGATTCACGGTAGTCCCCTCAACCTCAGACCAGCTCCTTCTATGAGAACATGTGGCAGTTAAAAAACGTATGAGATGCAGAATTTGAATTGGAAATTGTCGAAACACAACAAGTTTATTTATTTATATATATATATATATATATATATATATATATATATATATATATATATATATATATATATATATATTATATATATATATATATATATATATGCTTAAAATTAGGTGTGCATGATATATCAGTACCATATAATTTATTCTTTTTTGTTTTATTGTGTTTGTCAATATTGGATATATTAGCTGATATTTAATTGGCATTATAATTTCACCACATTTTAAATTGCGATTATTTTTACAGTCATCCAATGCTCACTAATATTTTTTAAAACATTATTAATTTAATAATGTAAATAATTTAGAAATCCTCAAAATGAATATACATTTTTAATACTAAATTATAACTTTGTGATGTTTAAATTCAGATGCAGTGTTTAAAATGATTAATTTTTTGTTTTAGTTTTCAATTTACTTAACATTTTTTAAAATTAAAATTGACTAATAATACATTTTTTTTTATATCAGCCATCTATATCATAATAAAAATATTTTAGGCTATCAGTTTAGGTCAGAATTTTAATATAAATTTAGTTTAGCAATTAAAATGAGTGTTTTTTAACTTTAAAGATAATTTGAATTGAAATGCATTATTAATGAATATTTTATTATCAGCCATTTATAACATGTAGCAATTTTCTGATTATCGGCATAGGTCAGAATTTTCTATGCATCCTATTCCCTACTTAAAATATTGGATTAATACATATGAAGGTTATTTGAGAACTGGGTAGTGTCAGGAGACACCTTTGAAGTACTGGAGATAAAATCCTAGTAGTGTTTTAAAAAAGCTCTGGCTTATGGTGTGTGTGTGTGTGTGTGCATGTGTTTTGGAGATACCTTGGACTTCAAACAGCTTCATATCAACTTTTCGGCTTGCTAAGAATTTACAAAGAGCCAGTGAGGTCAAAACTACAACCTCAAAGTCTTGAGCTCTCTTACTGATATCCCAATTCAGACGTGCATACCAATCTATACAGCTATTAAATGCTAGTGTTATACAGTCATGACTCTTGTTTCATTATAGACATTTGGACATAGACTTTACCATAGTGAACCAGTAGGGCGTAGCATTGCTCAAGATTATGCCACTCTATACTTGTCACCTCCTCCTGGTGAGTGCCCTAGGGCATTTCATCGATTAACCATGACGACATTTGGTAAACCGTACTTTATTCCAAACTGCCTCATTGTGGTTAGGCCAACCCACTGTGTTTAGTAGGTCCATGAAGTGTTCTGTTTGGTTTGAATCTCGTAATCACCCATATGTACACCACAAACACACTACAGGACTGGTTTCGGTCCTCAAGTTTGTGGTTCATGAGCTTTTAGTAAACACATGTCCAGCTGCCATTGCATGTTGTTTTGCTTGCCCATCATATCACCTCTTTTTTTCTCGCTTTACAGAGGAGAGAAAAGTGAGCTAGAGGGAGCAGGCCTGAGAAAGCTGGAAGGGTTCATGTTTCTAAACCACAGTCAGTCCGTCATTCAGCCAGTCCATCCAGCTGTCAGCTTGTTACCACAGCCACTGTCATCATCTCCAGCAAGCTGAGAACCCCCCTCATGCTCTCTCTGCCTCTCCCACTTCCAGTGCCGCAATGTGCCAAAGGAAAACGTTTGCACTGAAATTTGCAACGGGAGATTTTTCAAATGACACCGGCTGTATGTTGTGGCGCTGGTTGGGTGCTTTTGAGTTCTAACTGCCTTTCTGAGACTGCTTGTCGCTTTCATTTTTCCATTTGCGTCTTTGTTGGGTGTTGGAGCCATTACAAAAGCTATTTAATGAGTACAACCTACAAAGCCTTTGGATCACCTCCTTCCAGCTCCCCTAAAGGCCTGTTGAGTAATGGTCAAGTATGCCAACAATGGAGGTGGGTTTTCTTTGTTTGGGCACGCATTGTACCTCTCTCTAAAAGATAACTGGATGAGGACTAAGTTTGGAAGAGTGCTGCTGGTGTAGCCCACCTTCTCATGGTTAGCAGGGGGAGATAAAGGCATAGTTTAGCACTGTTTGCAGTTTAGCACAGTAAGTGGAATATCCTCCTGGTGATTTACAATGTGCTTGGGGTTTCTATGTGGTGAAATACGATGCACTACTGAGTCTGTGTATGTAGTATGTAGTATCTAGAAAAAAGCAGAATTCTTTTCTCGACCAGCCTCCCACTAAAAGCTTACATTCCGGGGAAGAGAAAACACAACTGCCTACATTCATAAGGATAAGAGAAAATGCCTCTTCTAGAGAGAACCATAAAGCCAAGAGTGTGAAGCAGAGTTGTGTTAAAAATTCAGTTCCTGGAGTTGAATTGAGGTAGCAAACAGGATGCAGAAGTTCAGTTCCAATTGGAATGCAAGGAATCACAATGAATTATGAAGAAATTCATATAACTGTAATGTTGAAGTTTTCAAACATGGCTTTGTGAAGCTAACATTAAAGTGTGGCTGGACAATACCATGTTTGAAAGTTAAAAAGTCTTGAAGTTTCAAGGTTTATAAGCCTTGGATGGATGGATGGATGGATGGAGATTGATTAATTAACTTTTGAGGCCTGGGTAGAAGAACACTTAATTTCCCAGAATGCATTGCCTGTGTTGAATTTCTTTGCATTGCAGTTCAGTAAATTCTACTGCATTCTGATTTTAATTCTGAATTTTGCACAACCCTGGTGTAAAGTGTTTGTATGTGTGTGTACTCACTGTGTGATGAGCTCTTCCGCTGGTGTGTGCTCCACCTCATAGCCCTCCTGCCGCAGAATATCCAGTACACTATGATTCCCAGGAAATGACCTGTAGCACAAAGGAAACGAGTAGCGGCCATGTTAACGAGGATATGTTTCAGGTGGGCGTGTGCAAATATTAAGAGAAAGCAGATAAGTGCAAATAGTTAAGGGCGGACGTTGTCTCAAGAACCCTCAGTTTCTCTTGTTCTTGATCTTGAGGTGCACTTGTTCCTTCAAGAATAAGGCCATATAAAATGCCCCCGTGCTACTGTCTCTCCGCCTCAGCTCTCACATATAATACACTCATAATTCCTTCACTCTTGAGACATCAAACGCACGCGCTCCAGCGCCACACTGATGAAAGCTGTTTCACTTGTCTGCGTAGCCGATAATCCTGTGTGTCACTCAACCCAGCAATAAGCGCTAATACAGCCTGACCTCATCGCCTCAGCATGCTCCGTGAGCTTATTAACGGCACGCTGAAAATCTTCAAGGCTGTCTCTTTTCATGCTTCTTTATCATCATTATTTTGCTGATCACTCGTGAAGACAGGGAAGGGGAGGGGGAGAGATGGGGCCCGCGGTGCTTTCTTGGCCGCCGAGTTCAAAGGCTGTTGGGGCGACTGGCACGGAGCGTGAAGAGGCTACCGCTGAGCGGCGGTCAGATCAGACGGACAGATTATGCCGCTACGCCCTTCGGCCCGGTGGGAAGGAACAGGCGGTCCATTGAGGCCGGTCCTGTTGTGTTCCTCACCTCGTCTCCCATCCCAGTGCTGACTCGGGTTCAATGACACTGCGGCATGGTTGGCAAGCTATCACACCCACATACTCTGATTAATGTTCATATTAAACTCAGTTAGAAATGATCTTTTATGGAAATTTCAAATAAAACAGCCATGCCTCGAGCAGTTTATTTCATGTGCTGTATTTATTTGCAGGGTTTGAGCCACATAAATAACCCAGCTGGACAGAGCGTTCTCACAGACATTTGGCTACTGGAGGAAGTAGTTACTGGAGAAGTGTTTGGTTACTAGAGGAAGTAGTTAGATTAAGTTTCAGGCTGCGGTGAGGTGCGGGTGGTCACCTGGCTACCAAATCGGTGAGGTTTTTCTTTGTTGGGACTTCTTTAGGCCGTGTACGGAGGTCTTTCTGAAAAGCTCTCCTTTAATTAATGCAAGGAGGCAGATGCATGCTACAAAACAAATCAGCCTGAACTAATCTCTTGCTCTTTCTCCATAGGCACCCACACCCAAAACACTGGCACACGATAAATAAATATCCACACCCAGAAACAAACAAACAAACCTGTGCGCCATACTACACACAGACTCGTTTCACTACAGGAGCTTCAGCTCTCCAAAGGATGATGCGATTTATTATGTGTATTTGTGGTGTTTATTTTGTGACCGCAGTTAGTATATTCTTATTACCAAGAGAAAACTGCTGTTAAGAAATCCTGAAAACACGCGCAGGCCTTAAACAAATCCACTTGAGGCTTAGCAAAAGCTCCTGGATTTTCGCTACAGTTACACCTAAAGCCCTCTTCCAAATCATCCGGTTTGCAGGTGCAGTGACTATCAGTTCATGCCTTCTGATTCAGTCAAAGTAGAGCACATGTGGTGTTTCCATAGTTTGTTTTTCAGTTGGTAAAGCATGGCGGGAGCAATTCCATGGCTATGGGTTCGATTCACTAGGAGTATGAATACATTGAATTCACTGTAAGTGGCTTTAAATAACAGTGTCTGGCATATTAATACATGTAAATGTTTAACTAATGTCCTTACAGCTTGGCTTTTGCTGTAATGCTTAAGCTCTGAGCTTTCTCTCTCTCTGACTTTCATCAGACTTGTTCTCGGTTTCACTCTCGGGGTAATTGAGGTTCTTCTCAATAACTTTTTAGCAAAAACTCTTTGGTGCATTTATACATTTTATGAATCCCCTCTCCTCTCGCCCAATCTTCGTACTCAGAAGATGTACTGTGAACGGTTCAGGGGTTGGTTTGAGTGTTTTGGTTTGTGTCCAGGTATGTCAGCACCTTTATGATACATTATACATGACAAAACACACACACACACACACACACACACACACACACACACACACACACACACACACACACACACACACACACACACACACACACACACACACACACACACACACACACACACACACACACACACAACAAACACAGCCAATATTTAAACTTCTGAGCAGTGTTTTACACAGCAGGATTTTTAAATATTTTTTGCAGGTTAACGCTACAAACTACTGACCTGCAAAGCAGCACAGCTCCATTTAATACACACACACACACACACACACACACATACTGCCCTCTGCAAGTTTTTACAGCAGCAGGAAATCTATAAATCTCGACATGGTCTCTGAGTCAACAAAACCTCCACGCCGCCCTGAGTGTGAGCGAGAGTATATGACCACAGATCAGCTCTCACACCTCCTATAAATCTCTAAAGATCAGGAAATTCCAGCCTTCAGGCCATCCCAGGGATCTGAGCTGAACCCAGAGATTAGTGAGAATTAAGGGGGTGCTTCTCTCTTTTACCTGTCCAAAGGGACTCCTCTGGTGGTAGTTCAGCAGACTCCATAATGAGGGGACTCTCTCTGCGGCGCTGCTGAAGGGGAACTGGACTGAACTACTTTAAGGTCTGTTTGAGGTTCAAGGGTTTGATGCAGAAACATTGAAACTGTTTCCTTTATGGCTTTTTACATTTCTTACAGTGACTGCTGGCTGGCGGGCAAGCAGATTTACCAAAGAGAGAGAGAGAAAGTCCAATGGATGGGGACATTTTCACAGTTGGGGAAATGTGAAAATGGAGGAAAGAGACAAAAACAGGCAGAGCAGGAGCGCATTAACAGTCAAAACTCACAAGGGTTAAAGCATTTAGGGGAAATTGCCCCTACAGTTTGTTTTAGTTTCTGACAGCTGGGGTCTCTACTTTTTTTCTTGGAATGTTGAAGTGGCTTTGAAGCTGTAAACAGAAAGAAGCCTTTCTTGCACATAAATACATGTAATGGTATGTGCACACATACTCGAAGAGCAAAAACTACGTTTATTGAGAGGGCAGTGCACAAAAAGTGTGCGTGCGTGGGTTCCTGTGTGTAAATCAAATGTATACAGCCAATGTAGCATATATAACTGCATATATATTAGAAAATATTAATATTTATTTATATATACAGTAAAGTCCAAAATTATTCATACCCAAGCCAAATTTTTTGTGAATGTTTACTTGTTGAATGGGTATCTACTGACTGTCAATGACAAAAGAACGTGGGCAAAGACTGTAAGACATTGTGTTAGAGATATTAATGACACAAACATATTACGTTTTTTATTTTATTTAAATTTTGTACATTTTGACAAAAAGTTGTCCAAAAAATGTCCAAAATATCTTATATCCCAGATCTTATCGCAAAATTCTCAGGTAATGCATCTTCTGCACCATTCTAAATGTTCCTGGTAACTTCTAGCATGTTCTAGAGCGTTGCAATCAACTCTAAATTCAGAACATCTGATATACCTGTTTGCTAGTACGTTTCTAGCCAGTCATGGCTAAACCATTTTTTTGAGGACCTCCGGTTGCATATATATATATATATATATATAATATATATATATATATATATATATATATAATATAATATAATATACTATAATATATATATAATATATATATATATAATATATATATAATATATATATATATATATATATATATATATATATGTGTGTGTGTGTTAGGTGGAGGTTATGATAAAATATCATATCAGTTTTTTTCAGGGAAATCAGGATTCACGTTTTTATCACATTGTTTTTGGTAGTTGTTTGTTTGGTTTTTATCTATTTTGCAAGTGACATTACAGCCAAGCGAATGTCCCGATTTTAAAACAAAGCCTTACAAGGTAACTACATAAAAAAAAAAGAATGGCAGACATTTAGGCCAAAGTGGCAAAGATAATCTTTATCATTATTTTCTTTTTTATTTAAAGATAAGAACAAAGATACACATTACATACACAACATACAATAAACAAATTAAATAAACAGTGCTTTATTTTTTCAGCTAAAGTATTTAACAGAGGCATTCAAGAAAGAAATTAAATGAACAAATATAAAAATAAAACACTACATAGACTTCACTGTATAAATTATACAATGATTCTTATTAAAGCTACTATTAAAGTTCTCGTAGCAGTGAGTGATTTTCTCTTTGTTTTTTGTTGTTTTATTAACATTAAAGGGATAGTTCCCCCCAAAAATGAAAATTGTCATTTACTCAATACATTAACATTTACTCTTTGAAGTTGTTTTAAACCCAAATAAGTCTATTTCTTCTGCTGAAAATAAAGTTATTTTAAAGAATGTGATCTAACACTGGCACGGGCACCGGCACGGACACACTGGACACACAACACAGACACACGACACAGACACTAGCAAGGCACAGACACCGACATGGACACACCGTAAAGGGACACAAGGCTGTGTGTGTGTGTGGTGTGTGTGTGTGTGTGTGTGGTGTGTGTGTGTGTGTGTGTGTGTGTGTGTGTGTGTGTGTGTGTGTGTGTGTGTGTGTGTGTGTGTGTGTGTGTGTGTGTGTGTGTGTGTGTGTGTGTGTGTGTGTGTGTGTGTGTGTGTGAGAGTTGGATAAAATCAAGTATGCAGGTAGAAGCATCTGTGTAAGTGCATCACAGTAAAACAGTGTGTGGGAGAAGAGAGATCATGTGTTATGTGTGTAATGTGAGCTTGAATCCCATTAGCACCCAGATCAGTTGTTTTAGTAGCTAATGAGGCATGTAATTGGCAGAGTCTGATAATGAGCTCTGCTGGTCTAATTAGCACTGAGAGTCACTTTAGCACAATGTAAGACTCAAAGATGCAGACCAACACAACACCGCAGCTCAAGACAAACAGACTTTTTTCTCCTGGGTCCCGAAAGCCATTTGATTTGCATATAATAGTTGAGCTTTTTTATTGTGTATTTGGAGGGAGCATTTAATGACTCAGATAAAACTGCTTGCCTTTTGAGCCTGCATGAGATTCACTTTCTATAATAATATTCCTTGCCAATAAGAGGACCAATTGCAGTGGTTATTGTGATGCCATCTGGTGGAGTCATTTTTTAAATCGCTTGACAAGCTATAAGCGACTCAATTTAAAGCAATTAAGTTACAGTCAGGCTGCTTTTTGCATCCCAGTTTAGCTCAAAATAATCCACAAAAGTTCTTCATTTAAACAATCCATCAGAATGAACTTTTACTAAAATGAATTGGTCCCAATGCTTCATATTGCTTTATCAAAGAATTGTGATCATATCCTATTCCATTCACTCTGCAAAGTTAACATTAGGTACTTTGACATCATCTTCCCAAACCACTGGAGCTTTTGTTACGTTTTTTCAATGACTGACGCTTATAATGCAGCGCGAAGAACCTTGGACACCAAGAAAATGTTCATGTCAAAGGGCCCTTTGAACAAATTCTTTTTGAGCACTTCTGTAAGGAATGACAATACAATGACCACCACAAACAACTGCAAAACACATGTGTTCCTCACCACACACAAACACGGATGAGTGATCACATTCATACAAACACAGTAAGACATAAACAGTATCCCTTGCTCTTACTGGAACTGACTGTAATAGTACTTTAGAGCCTGTGATATTATCTTTGTCATTTATTAGTGTCATTTGCATGTCAAATCAATAGCAAAACAAATCTGAGGCCATTAATGCGAAGACAAATGCTTCTTATCACATGTAGAGTGTGTATTAAAGAAGAAAGTGGTTGGCCTGGGTTGTGGCCATTGCAGGAAATTCCTAGGGATGTTTTCAATAAGAGCACGAAACTCCACGCAGCACCGAGGAACCAGGCAAATGAGAACCTGCTGAAACGCCACACACACACACACACACACACACTCCTTGCTCAGCAAATGGCTAATTAGTGAGTGAATATATTTGAGGAAAGCAAAATTATTTTTATTACACAAACAATAAACAGTATAGCATTGCCTTGACATACGGCTTTTTATGTAAGATATATGTTTTTGTCGGAGGTTAATAGATTTGTAGTGGATGTGAAATACTAAGATATACTGAAGTGTGTCTGATCTGTACCATAAACAGATGTGCCATGGTGGTGTGTTCCTGCTTATCATCTGACCTGTTATGTAACTTTGCAGTTCTTCTCACACTCACAAAAAAACAAAGTAAAACAGATGAAAGAGAATAAGAATTGCTTTTCTTATGAAAAACAGAATTTTTGCAAAACTGTACATCAGGGCGTGTCCAGTCTTGCTCCTGGAGGGCCAATGTCCTGCCCTGCGAAGTTTAGCTCCAATCCTAATTAAAGGTGCTCTAAGCGATGTCACACGCTTTTTAGGCCAAAACTTTTTTTGTCACATACAGCAAACATATACTCACTATCCGCTAGCTGCCTGTCCCCTGAACACACTGTAAAAAGACGCGGTCTTTGCAGACACCCCAGGCTCCACAAACGGCAACAAAAACAAACTCTAGCGACCCGCTCTACGAAACATAACAAACTGTTCCAGCCAATAACGACAAGAACAATTTTGGGGTGGGGTTTGGAGAGTTAGTGTGTGGATGAGAAGGGGTCTAGCTCCGTTTTGTTTGACAATACTTTAAACGTCAACAAGAAGTGATGTCACCCGACATCGCTTGGAGCACCTTTAAACACACCTAAACACGCTGATCAAGGTCTCACCAGGCTTAGAAACGTCCAATCCAGGCAGGTGTGTTAAGACAATTTGGAGAATTTTATGGACAGTCCACTAATACAGTTCACTTGAAGGAGTGAATGAAAACAAGTGAATGAATTCAGACAGCCGTTGAGCCAAACTGAATCAAGTCTTATTCATAAGCAAATCATTTAGTTTTGTAAACTGTGTGTCTGTTGAATTATTGAACATATCCAATTCAAAAGAATGATTCATTCATGAAAGTGAATGTCAGGTAGAGCTAAGGCTGATCAGATTTTTAATCAACATAAATTGTATGGATGACTTTTAGGGAACCTTTTACAAAATGGTGCTTTGGCGTCAGGGTTGGGGTATGTATGAGTGCACATGTGTATGATTTTCCAAAAGAGTCTTCTAGCCTGTGCCATAAGGGCTTCCTTTTGAATCAAAACATGCTTTTGGAAAGTCTACAAAGCAAAGGTGGCAGGTTTGCTGTGGAGCAAAGATGGATGGCTTGTTTAACCACTTTACCAGCACAATGTGTACTTTAATCACCCCTACAGAAACTTATGGAGCACTCTGGTAACTGTAGAAGCCTCTGAGCTTGGGTTTATAGCTGCCAATTTTGCTTTCTGTCAATAGTTCTGACTAGGTTCTGTGTGAAATGGTCCAACTGAAACTGTGAGTAACTCAAACAAGAGCTCTGAATAAACACAGTTAGAGAAAGGACTAGCACACCAGGGACAGACCGACACACTATAACTACAGCCAACTATTAGTGTGTTATATTTGTCACGTCTTGTTCTTATACTGATTTTGAGCTAAATGTAAAAAAAAAAAAAAAAAACCACACACACAGGGCATTATCGTGTTAAATTCTTCTTCTATTTCATTAACACTTACAAATTAACACACACACACACACACACACACACACACACACACACACACACACACCACACACACACACACACACACACACAAAACTTGTCCAGTAGAAAACCTCAGATTCACCCCATCAGTGCTAATAAACTTCACAAACATAAACGTCTGCTAATACACACACACCACAGTTACCCCTGAGGACTTGAAGCAGCATTAGTTTGGAATGCAAATTAAAAACAAACCACTCACACTCTTGCAGATGAGACTAGCTGTCAGTCCTCTCACTGGGTCTCATTCACTATTATACATTCAAGTGTTCTTAATTACGTGTGTACAAAACGTTTTCACTAAATTTAGAACAGGTGTGCATTTCTATTCTCATTCTAATGAATCCAGATTATTCTAAAGTGTGTAGCAAGAGTTAGTAATTAGCATTATACACACCCAAACTCTCACTATATGCAACTGCAACCCTTTTGATAATTCAAAATTTCATGAAAATAATGCATTTTGTGAGGTGTGCATTTGTCAAACAGACAGATAATCGCACACAGGTGCACACAGAATAGGAATGTAAGTGATGTATTCTCAGTCGTGGGAAAAGTTCTGAGGGCCGTTTGGTTTTACTGCCATCTGGGGGTGGTGTGTGTGTGTGTGTGTGTGTGTGTGTGTGTGTGTGTGTGTGTGTGTGTGTGGTGTGTGTGTGTGGTGTGTGTGTGTGTGTGTGTGTGTTGTGTGTGTGGTGTGTGTGTTGTGTGTGTGTGTGTGTGTGTGTGTGTGTGTGTGTGTGTGTGTGTGTGTGTGTGTGTGTGTGTGTGTGTGTGTGTGTGTGTGTGTGTGTGTGTGTGTGTGTGTGTGTGTGTGTGTGTGTGTGTGTGTGTGTGTGTGTGTGTGTGTGTGTGTGTGTGTGTGTGTGTGTGTGTGTGTGTGTGTGTGTGTGTGTGTGTGTGTGTGTGTTGTGTGTGTGTGTGTGTGTGTGTGTGTGTGTGTGTGTGTGTGTGTGTGTGTGTGTGTGTGTGTGTGTGTGTTGTGTGTGTGTGTGTGTGTGTTGTGTGTGTGTGTGTGTGTGGTGTGTGTGTGTGTGTGTGTGTGTGTGGTGTGTGTGTGTGTGTGTGTGTGTGTGTGTGTGTGTGTGTGTGTGTGTGTGTGTGTGTGTGTGTGTGTGTGTGTGTGTGTGTGTGTGTGTGTGTGTGTGTGTGTGTGTGTGTGTGTGTGTGTGTGTGTGTGTGTGTGTGTGTGTGTGTGTGTGTGTGTGTGTGTGTGTGTGTGTGTGTGTGTGTGTGTGTGTGTGTGTGTGTGTGTGTGTGTGTGTGTGTGTGTGTGTGTGTGTGTGTTGTGTGTGTGTGTGTGTGTGTGTGTGTGTGTGTGTGTGTGTGTGTGTGTGTGTGTGTGTGTGTGTGTGTGTGTGTGTGTGTGTGTGTGTGTGTGTGTGTGTGTGTGTGTGTGTGTGTGTGTGTGTGTGTGTGTGTGTGTGTGTGTGTGTGTGTGTGTGTGTGTGTGTGTGTGTGTGTGTGTGTGTGTGTGGTGTGTGTGTGTGTGTGTGTGTGTGTGTGTGTGTGTGTGTGTGTGTGTGTGTGTGTGTGTGTGTGGTGTGTGTGTGTGTGTGTGTGTGTGTGGTGTGTGTGTGTGTGTGTGTTGTTGTGTGTGTGTGTGTGTTGTGTGTGTGTGTGTGTGTGTGTGGTGTTGTGTGTGGTGTGTATGTGTTCTGTGTGCTTTCATCTGTCACTCCGTGAAAGCAAAAAGAATCTTTGGGTGGGGTTTCTCTGAAGGAGGGCGGAGACACGGCGGGCCATTCGCTCGTTGCGTTTGTAAATGAGCTCCTGCCGCAGGTAACTGTCAATCTGCTGCGCTGTCAAACGCTCGTGAGCTGGCAGGGAACTGTTGATGAAATGCGGAAGCTGAGAGCGGAAAGAGAGAGAGAGAGAGAGAGGTGTTACTAAAGGCCTGGCATGAATCTTAGTCTGTGTATGTGAGAAATTGGGCAGCTGAGAAGTTTATGACGCTTTGTGGAACGTGACATCCACACACACTTACAAATGCTGTTTTACTGTCTTGGACTCCATTGATTTGCTGCAGGGTAAAGTGTATAGAATGCTCTCTACACAGTCTGCTATTATGGACTGAATATATGGAAGGAGAAAAGGGAAAGTAGACTTCAAAGATGGAATAGAAGAGAAAAAGAAAAGGAAGATTGGGGAAAGATAATAAAGATGCCATCTTAAAGTCCCTATGAATTGGTTTTCCACAATGAGGTGAACTTTTGAATGATTGAGCTTCTCCATTTTTTTAATGGAATAATGTCTAAAGGATGCCCACTTTTAGACTTAAAATGAAACTATAAAATTTCTGTCATGAACTACTGTAAATCAAAATCATAATAGGGTAAATTATGCAATAGAGATGTATAGTTTGAAAAGCTTTGCTTTTATGGCACAAAGTTGTCTCCAATTTTCCTCTTCAATGCTGTTTATAATCGAGGTTGAGTCAAGGTTTTCTAATCTTTTCGAGATTTTTTTAATTCCATAGTGCTTTAAAGGATTAGTTCCCCTCAAAATGAAAATTTCCTAATAATTTACTCACCCCAATGCCATCCAAGATATCCATGTCTTTCTTTCCTCAGTGGAAGAGAAATGAAGTTTTTTGAGGAAATAATGGACATCAATGGACACCAACATTTTGAAGTCCATATCAATGCAGTTTCAAAGGTTTTTGAAGTGCTTCAACGGGCTGTGCACGATCGCAGCTGAGGAAGAGTCTTATCTAGTGAAACGATTGGTCATTTAAAAAAAAAAAATTATATATACTTTTTAACTACATTTGTTCAGGATCGAGCTGATCTGCAACACGTTGGGAACTACTTCATCACGTTGAAAGATCACTTTAATAAAAAACGTTTAGGTTTTAAAAGATTTAAACACCCAGGATACGCACGCGTAAGGACCATTTTAAACAATAATATGACACAAAGACATAAATGGGCCATTCTACAGAATTGGTGCAAACTGCTGTCCCTCATCCAATAAACACATTTGAAAAGCAGTTAATTATTAAAATCTTAGATGTTTACTAAGATCCTTCAATTATCTTTTGAAACCCAATAATATTTAAGATATCAGTAAGCTTTATATATATATAAAATCATCATTTATGGGCTACTTTCAATTAGGATGTGGCTGTCCCAAACCCTAACCCCTAAATTTTAACTTGTGAAAATGATTTTGAAAAATTGTTTGCAAATTTTTCCATTCTTGTTTAAAAAAAATAAATAGACGTCAATAATGCAGCGTAATGGAATAATCTCCCGATCAAACTCCGCTTCCCGTTATAAACTGCCTCCGGAACCCAGTTAAGGTACACAAATCTATTCAACAAAAATAGTGAAGCAGTTAAGTGTTTTTTTCGCTGCAGCCGAGCCCTCTCTGTTACTGTGTGCAGCTGTCAGTCACCTCTTCCTGAACGTTACGTTACTCACTCACTCTAACTCGCTCATCCGGGCATGCGGTCTCGTGAGAAGACGCATCTTTTTGATAAAAAGTTTTTCTTGTTCCCGAATACAAATATTTTTTTAAGTATTTGTTCGAAATAAGTATTCGTAAAAAACACGTTATTTGTGCCTTTCCGAATACCGTATTCGGGTTCGGCTCCACCCCTAATATTATATAAATTATATATATATATATATATATATATATATATATATATATATATATATATATATATATATATTTTAAATGAAGTTAAAAAAAAATATTTATTTTACATTTTATTTTTAAATCATGAAACTTTGTCTAAAAAAACGTGTCCTGCATTTTCATGTCACTACCAAAACAGTGAATGTTATTATCACGTTTTGATGTATTTAGTTCTGTTTTGTATCTTGTCTTCCCCTGTCTTTTGTGATTTTGGTTTAGTCCTGTTAAGTTTTCCCGCTCCTCGTTTGTGTTCAGTTTTCTCACCTGTGTTCAGTTAATTATCTTGTTTGGTTCAGTGTATTTAAGCCCTGTGTTTTCCCTGAGTGTTTGTCGATCGTCGTCTATGTATGGTTGTGTGTAAACCTTGAAGTCCTGGAGTTTTGTTCTTGTTTCATTTTGAAAGTTTCATTTTGTTATTAAAACTATTATATTGAAGCTTCCGTGTCCTCGTCTTCGGTCACCTGCACCCAACCCTGACAGTTATAGTCTATTGGCTGAGTGTGCTTTTAACCACACCCCTACATTTTTGATCAGGAAATATTCCTGTGTCCCTCTCTCTCATGTGCTATATCTGGTTAGTAGATTGATCCCATCATTTTGAGGTAAATGTGTTCTAAAGTTTAAAAATCTGTGTGTAACTTAAGGAATGTCACTACTCATTTTTTCTGCTATTGAGAGAACTTTTTTGGATGTTATTCCATAAAATTTATTTGTTATATGTGTTCAACTGTTCTGACCAGTGATTGCTAACCATAGCCTGTTTAGCATCTTCGAGCTAGGCTCAAAAGTATCTAAAATTGTCACTACCAAAACAGTCACAACCGAAACATGTCTTGAAGTTTCGGTTGTGACATTACTGTTTTGGTAGTGACAAAAGGGAACACATAATCCTTTTTTTTGGAAGAATAAACTACATTTTAGTACAGTTATGCAAATAATTACTACTGTACAGTAGTAATTAATTATGCATACAGTTATGCAAATAATTACTACTAACCATGTGCTGTAGTAATTGAAACTTCAAGACATGTTTCTGTTGTGACTGTTTTGGTAGTGACAATTTTTTTTGTAGTGTTTTAGTATGCAAGATTCTGTTACAATTCTGTAATGTGATGAGAATACAATTACTTAAGGTTGCAGTCCATGATACTAGCTTAGGTGTAAGGTTGTTGTCAGTAACGTTAATTTCTATGATTAATAGACAGAGAGAATTATTTTAAAAATGTGAAAATAAAACAAAGTGGTTCTGAAACAGTCTACATTGTAAGTTATTGTTGTTTTTTAGGAAGAAAAATCTATGAGCATACCTCTTCTCACTTGCACCACAAGACCCAAAGTATAGAATAGCTCTAGGTGTTCTTATAAGATATTTACTGTCAGATGTGTGTCTGCTATATATACTGACTGCATATGTGCATCATAGTTATTTATTTATATTAACATAAAATGTGGACAGTCTGATTCAGCCATGGCAAACTAAGTATTGTGGTCACTACCAAAACATTACTGTCACTACCAAAAATGTGCAGTCACTACCGTAACATGGGATGTTTTGTCAAAAATAAAGTATATTCAATTATCAACTAAGATGTTATGATAGTGTTTGGTTCAATGCATATTCAAACTAATGAATCCTTAACTTTATTTTATATACTTAACTAAATTACACTTAAAATATTATTAAAATTATAATATAATATTGATTTAACCTGTAAAAATATTAATAAAAATAGAAAAAATATATATTTATAAGGTATATGTAAACAAAATCTTAATAGGTCATTATAAGCCTTATTATAAAATTATTTAATATTGTGTTTCAGTAGTGACAAATTTGGGGAGAAGGAAAATATTCCAGCATTTTCTGAAAATACAATACGAGAATTAACTGCACAATTACTAGAAAAGCGTACCTTGGATATTATACAATTTGCATACATGCAAAATTTGTGGAAAAAAAAAATTCAACATGTTTCCAACTCTGACTTTGCACCAATTCTGTAGAATGGCCCAAATATGTCATTCAACATACAATAGAATTTGAACTATCCTCCTTCGCACGGTCGCTTTGTAAACAATAGGGCGGTACTTCCACCGGCGACATCGAGCTTGACCTTTCAACGTGATGACGTAGTTAAAAAGTATATATATATATATATATATATATATATATATATATATATATATATATATATATATATTTTTTTTTTTTTTTTTTTTAAATGACCTATCGTTTCGCTAGATAAGACCCTCTTCCTCAGCTGCGATCGTGCACAGCCCGTTGAACGGTTGAAGCACTTCAAAAACCTTTGAAACCGCATTGATTTGGACTTCAAAACATTGGTGTCCATAATTCGAAGAAAAATCCAGAAATGTTTTTCTCAAAAAACTTAAAGGGGGAGTGAAATGCTGTTTCAAGCATAGTGAGTTTTTTACACTGTTAAAGAGTTGGGTTCCCATGCTAAACATGGACAAAGTTTCAAAACTGAAGTTGTAAGTTTGATGGAGTATTTCTGTTCCAAAAATACTCCTTCCGGTTTGTCACAAGTTTCGGAAAGTTTTTTTCGAGTATGGGTCTGTGTGACGTCAGAGTGGGGCGGAATTTCCTTATACGGGTCTTAAGGCACTTCTCCCGGAAGGGCGCGCGCGCAGCTGTAGTCTAGTGCATGCGAGAGATCAGAGAGATCAGAGCGCTGGGCTCGGCTGCGCTGCAATAAAAAAAATGGCACCAAAAAAGTGTGTTTTTGGTTGCCAGGGCAAGACAACACTGCACAAATTTCCAAAGAACCCAGCGTTAAGGGACCTGTGGATGGATTTTGTTTTTCCAGAGCAGTAACGGAGTTGTGCAAGTGTTCTTGTTTGTTCCCTTCATTTCGACGGTAATAGTTGTATAAACAAGGCCCAGTTCGACGCCGGATTTGCAGATCGCCTAATACTTAAAGATGGAGCAGTCCCAACGATAAAGGTTCACGGTCGTGCGTTGGAACCGCAGGCGGTGAGTAAAACTGCTTCAAATGTCTGTGTGTTGTTAACTATCGGCGTGTAACGTTAAGCACAGCAAGTAAACAACATGATCACGTACAGTTAATGTATCGATGGAGCATGCGATGTATGGTGTGTGTGTGTGTGTGTTTGTGTGTTTAAATACATTTGTTTAGCTGGCCACTGTAGGTGTCAGTTTGTTTATTGTAAAAATAAATCATGTCCTCATAAACCACCAGTCTGTCTGTTTACAACACACGCAAAAGCTTCGCGCGCTCCCGCCCACACGGCGCGCCTCCACCCGTTCGGGTTTTTCCGGAAAGACTCGGTACAGCCTGTCTTTCTTTTATAAATATAATAAAACTAAAGACTTTTTGGAGATATGAAGGATGCAATACTATAGGTACTCAAGATTAACATGAGATTAAGTGAAACTGAGTGTTAATTTCTCCTGCACTGAGGAAAGAAAGACATGGATATCTTGGATGGCATTGGGGTGAGTAAATTATTAGGAAATTTTCATTTTGAGGTGAACTAATCCTTTAAAGGTGCCCTAGAATTTGAAATTGAATTTATCTTGGCATAGTTAAATAACAAGAGTTCAGTACATGGACATGACATACAGTGAGTCTCAAACACCATTGTTTTCTCCTTCTTATTTAAATCTCGTTTTTGAAAAACACCCCTGAAAAATAGGCGAATCTGCACATAACATCGACTGTGACGCAACAGTCGGGATCATTAATATGTACGCTTCCAAAAATTTGCATATGCCAGCCCATGTTCAATGCCAGGCGGAACTGCGCAGCCGAATCATCGAAACAAGCGAGGATCAGAGGGAAAATGGCAGATCATGGAAATAAATGTTATGTGCTGTGCAGGTGATGTGAGGACTTTTCATACCCTTCCCACAGAAAAGAAATGTCAACAGGCGTGGTTGATGTTTATCTATAATCGGATACCACAACAGTTTAATTTGAAGTTGTTAGTTTGTTCTGCCCATTTCACCACAGACTTATTTTCTAACCTGGGACAATATCAAACTTCTGTCTGCGTCTCATACTGAAGAAGGGGGCAATTCCAACTATATTCCCGCAAGCGGTAAGTAAAGTTAGTGATTTCATTAACGATAATTTACACTGTGTTAGATCCAGCGCAAGATCCTAGTACAGTAACAAATAGCAAACTCCAAGTAACGAGCATACATAACTAAATAGTATGACAAAATTATTTACCCTGAGGTTTATATTTCTTGCCTGTGTTGTCATATAAATCTACAAAATAATACTGTACGTAAATTCCCTTTTGTCAAATAATTTTACTTTCGTCTATTTCATCAACAAAACGTCAGGGGCTAACTATTTAGTTGCTCACAGATAATGTTAGCTCACTCAATCCTTCTAGCTAACAATTTTAATAATTTAAGACAGTTTAAAATAAATGTTATACTTTTATGCATCATATGAGTTAGAAAGTTGCAATTGTGAGATCTAAGGCTGCAATGACAAGATATGAAGTCACAATTATGGGATAAAGAGGCAATTATGAGAAAGTCACAAATGTCATACATAAAGTCACAATTTTATTTATACAATTAAGTCATAATTACCATTTAAGTTTTTTACTTGAGCTTCTAAATGTATGAAATCCATCTTTAGAATTGGAAAAGTGAGTAGATCTTTGGAAGAGAGCAGGGCATTAGGGAAATATATATGGTTATGCACAGAATCCAATTCTGGACCTTTCGCTCTAATAGATGGTCGTAAACACAACGATTCCCATGTCTTGACTGGCTATACATACACCAGGAAAGAGGGGGGGGGGGGGGGGGGGGGGGGGGGTAATGGATAATGGTAACAGGACGGAGGAAGCGAGAGAGACTTAAAAGAGAAACTGTGAGGTGGCCTCTTGTTAGAATCCAGAGCTTTGGAACGTCTAAATACTATGTGTGTGTGTGTGTGTTTATCCATTCACCCCTCTAATGAGAGAACAGTTTGGAAATTGGGAGGCAGAGAGGGTAAATATGGCTGTGCACGTGTGTTTATCTGAGAGATTCCTGGCTGAGCTGTGCACTAGATAACTGAAAGGTGAAGTGCAGTGATGCAGAAAGCCATACAGTGTGTGTGTGTGTGTGTGTGTGTGTGTGTGTGTGTGTGTGTGTGTGTGTGTGTGTGTGTGTGTGTGTGTGTGTGTGTTGTGTGTGTGTGTGTGTGTGTGTGTGTGTGTGTGTGTGTGTGTGTGAGTGTGTGTGATGTTTATTCAGACACAGCCATGCTGTACCCCTGCAAGCATCCAAACCACTTTTAGAGAGGGCTTTCCTGTAATGCCATCTTATACTCTCTCTCTCTCTCTCTCTCTCTCTCTCTCTCTCTCTCTCTCTCTCTCTCTCTCTCTCTCTCTCTCTCTCTCTCTCTCTCTCTCTCTCTCTCTCTCTCTCTCTCTCTCTCTCTCTTCTCTTTCACAACCTTCAGTGTGCTAAAAGATCTAAAAGTCATGGAAATTCAGTAAAAAGAGTTTATACATACATTATCCTTGAACAACAGAGAGAAATTCCCTCCCTCCTTCCTCTTACTTCTCCCTCACATTTTTCCTAAAATGTTAGTTCTCTCTTGCACTATGTGTGTGTGACGTTGCTTTAATCTCTTAGCGTGCAGGTTGAAGTGGAGAATTATAGGCCATCCATCAGAAGGAACCTGTTGCTGCTCAAACTTTAAGCTCATAATGACTTCAATACATCACATACATGCAGTTACACTACACACATACATACCCGCACGATGCATAGAACAGGAGTGTGTTTTGTGTGTGTGTACCTGTGATGTGTCATGATTGAAGATGATGGAGTTGAGGTCTCCACAGTTGTAGTGTGTGATGAGGTCCTCAGTAGTGAAGGCGCCCTGCAAAATGCCTGCACGCAAACTTTCATGCTGAAGTAGAGTCTGGTTCAGAGCAAACAACACCTGCAGATACACATAGAGAGAGAGAGGGGGGGGGGGGAGGTCAGTTTGTCATTTTGAACACATAAAATACACAAGTTTAGACATTTTCACTCCCACACACACAATATAAAGTCACAAACGCACTCACAGACTATATATCTATTCACACACTATAAACATACTCCATATGAACATTTTTCCATTTGGAGGCACCCAAAAATTACGCCAGCATATTGCCAGGTACAAATATGTTGTGTAAAGCAGGCAGTTTCTAGAGAAACAGGTATAAAAGAGAAACAAAAAAGACAGGGAGCTCTCCTTTAAAACAGGCTCTATCTCCTGGGTCCAAGGGTTGTAAATTTACAGCCCCCATTAAAATAAAAAGTAAACTCTCTTTAGAGAGAATTTATGGTGTGCAACAGCCACAGACCACAGTGACACTGCAGCTGTCCCAGACTCCTGGGGTTAAACTTCATACTCCCGCCCACTTCGCTTCCACACCTCACCTGATTGGCTGACTCGCCTGACTCTGGCTGTCAATCAAAGTTAAGTGTTTTGACAGCACAGCCCGTGAGAGATGGGAGGGGGTCATTTTTTCTGTTATTTTCTGTGGAAAGGTAGATCGAATTTCACACTATCGTGCACTCAGTTGGCTAACACGTTCATACCCGATCATGTGTGGTCAGTTGATTTGTGTACTTGATTACACCTCTCTATTCTGGCTGGATCCCGTCACATTAATTGCCTTGGAGATTTACAGGGAGGGTGTGTTTGTGAGCGTGTGTGACAGAAATACAGTAATGAAAATGGTCAATGAAAGCAGTGATGCTGATTGATTTATGCACTAGCTTAAAGGATACAGAAGATTTAGTTCCTGCCTCATGCAGAAAGGTTGGAAATGAGAATGGGTGCTCTTCTATTTTCTAAAAGGAAAAAAGCACTAAATGGTTTAGCTCCCCAGTACTTGAGCGAGCTCTTAACGCATTATAGTCCGTCACGTCTATTGCGATCTCAAAATTCCGGCCAGTTGATAATACCTAGAATATCAAAATCGACTGCTGGCGGTAGATCCTTTTCCTATTTAGCACCAAAACTTTGGAACAGTCTTCCTAACATTGTCCGGGAAGCAGACACACTCTGTCAGTTCAAATCTAGACTAAAAACACATCTCTTTGACCTAGCATACACATTATAGATGTTGCGTAGATGTTGTCTATGCAAAATATTAGTCTCTCTGTTTATCCCGAGGTTTACCGCAGTCCGCCGGATCCAGATCTGATGAAGGACCTGCGCCTGGACACGACGGCAACTAGTCTCTCCCCTGTGAAGGCCTCCTTCCCTTCCCTTTAGGTCTGTACAGATAAAACGTTGTCAGGATAATTCCGGTCCACGTGGCTACGCGGAAGCAATAACAAATTCTGTATTATACATTTTTCAAGTACCATTTTTCTTGCGACGGAAGTGAACTTTAGCTGGGCAATAACTTTGTTTTAGAGCTGCTGTAAAGCCAAAACAATCTATGTTACTTTAATTTCCTATTATCACTGTAAAGCTGCTTTGAAACAATCTATATTGTTAAAAGCGCTATATGAATGAAGGTGACTTGACTTGACTATTTAGCACTGGGAATGAAATACAGAATGCTGTTTTGCTCACTAGTCCAATGTGCTTTGTCTACACTGCAAGCTAACCAAACTTGACATCACTTTGTTTAAAAGTTTGAGAATCATAGCCTAATCTCTATCTATCTTGATTTGTCATTACAAGTGCACAGCCATGTGAGCGGTGTTATTAAGAGTGAACACGGTCAATCTGACTGCAGTAGATGTGAAAGATATGATTAAAAATGATGTTTATTCAGCCAGCTCACATACCTGTATTTTCTTCCTGTTTTCGGCCGAAGTCCACAGTAGTCGATTGTCGAGTTCGCGCGCGATCCTTAGTTATCTAGTTACCAATGATCGCGCGCGCGAACTCGACAAACTACTGCAGTCAGATTGACCGTGGTAACACCACTCACATGGCTGTGCACTTGTAATGACACATCAAGGATGTTAAGAGGCTAAAAGCAGGTTTAGAACTTGCCCCATTTTAAAAAGAGGATAACATGGTGTAGGAAACACCGATTTTTGTCGTTGTTCTCTGTACTGACAGCATTCCTTATTTACAAAAAAATGAGCTCAATGTTAAAATTGACCGGAGTTCTCCTTTAAGCTTTATTTCAAATAAAGAAAAAGATTTTTAATAGTTTTAACTATAACAACACTTTTGTTTGAGTAGCTTTCCCAACACTATACCAGGGTATGATGTCAGCGTGGGGTTAGTGATACTGTTTAATCTATTAAACATTTTTTAACAATTCTATTTTCAGCCTAGTGCTGTGCAGATCTTTGTCAAGCTGCCAGTGGGGTAATCCCAAAATGGACCACGATCAAACCAGCACCAGAACAGCACGAATGCACTCCATCTATCGCACTTCACATCCAGCCAGCTCTCTGTGCTCTAAGCCGACCCCCTGCCGGCCTTGTAATCGCGGCCGTTTATTTCCATATTGCGTGTGTTGTTTTATTGTCTTCATTTTTTACGTTGCCATGTCATGTCGGGTGTTGCCCTCCTGTGCAGATGTGCTCTGGCTCTGTGTGCCACGGTATTTGCCCACACATGGGAGCTTTATAGTGATGCCAGCTGCTGCAGCGGCCATGGCACGCTCAGATTAGGAGACGGGTGTCCGACCCATCTGCCTCACTTCTGTGCTGGTGCCAAAAATGAGGAGTTTCCCTTAACCTTAAGCGCATTCCATGTGAGAAATAGAGAGATGAAAGGGCGACTGGGACGTGATAGATAGAGGGATTAAAGGATGGGACGGCGAGGACGAAAGCGAGCCAGGAAAGAGAATTGGATCATTCTGTGCTTCTCTGCTGTTCATTTGATGGACAGAGTGCGAGAGAACGCAGACATTAAGGCCTGGTGTTTTGTGTGTGTATGTGGGTATGTGGGATGAAGGATGGCTAAATTGTGTGAGAATGTTCCATTTGTTGAAGTGTGAACATCCATTAGCATCCATTGTGCTAAACAAAAGCATATTTTCACAGCGCTTTCTCTCTGGTAATGGAGATTTCACAGGGTGGTAGGTGTGCGGTTTACCCAGATGGACTCTTCTGTGTTTCTTGACATGTGAGAGGCCCCGTTTACTGCTGATAATAACATCCGTTTTGGTGGTCAGTTTAGAACAGGATGATGTTGAATACAAGTGTTAAGATTTGGATATAAAATAAACCTAAAAGGTATGTCTGGGCTGGGAGTAACAGTGGTGAGAATTTCCTTTTTGTGATCGGATCACTCGAGACGGATAATAGGTGTAAACGGGGCTTGAGTCTCATGGACTGATTAAACACAGAAACCCTTTTGCAAACAAAAAAAGTTTGGAGAACCCAGCCTGCTTCTGGAACGTCTTACCTTCTCCCAAGCATTGCATTCCAAAATTTCATTAGCGGTTTTGGGAAAATAAATAGAGAAAAATACCAAGTGAGGGAGGCAAACACAAAAGAAGAGAATGTTAATTCCCATGTAATGATCCCAAATGAGAGGAGGAAAAAGAAGCATGCTATTTCAGTGACACGTGTGTGAGTATGGAGTAGTTGACTTCTTGCTCGTTCATGTTAGTGGTCCAGCGGACTTCTTTTTTAGTTCGGCTGGCGTAGATCTTCTACACGACCAACACACAGCTCGCACCTTTATTTCTTTGGGTCTCTTTCTTCATTCAATTCTTTGACTCGCTTGTCTTCATTGTTGTTTATGGAAAGTTCTGAGGTAGAACAAAGGGATGGAGGGAGAGAGGATGGCAAAATAAATAATTGCTGGCTGCAAATGCATGTGCACCACAGCTGGAAGTGATTTCGTCTCTTTTAGAGTGGTCAGAGGCATTATGGGAAAAGTGCAGATGGGCACAGGTGCAGTTGGTGGGCAGTGCGAGCCAAAATCAGCTCAACGTATCCAAACATAAAAAGAAAAACAGCAGTCGAGCACAGCTGACCACTTCAAACCAACATCTTGTGGATGACACTTGCTCTTTATTGGTCATTAATTAGAGGTTCTCTTTTTCATGCCAAATTTATTCCTGCACTTTTGTTCTCACTCTTGACTGCCCCCTACATGTCACAGAGATATTGTGCATTTTGTGGATTAGCTTGGGATAACTCGTATATGACATGAAGGTTTTAGTTTCTAATCTTTCAGCAGAACGCTTTTCACAGCAAGGTTGGACAAAATTAGAATGTAAGAATTGGCCGCATTTAATTCTTGAATGTGAATTTGAACTGAAAATTTAGTATTGTCAAAACAATAATACTCCCACAGACAAAATTTCCCCCACATTGTTTCAGGTAACTTTATAAAAATATCAAAATTGTGATTAATTTATTTTGTAATATTTAAAGGTGCTATATGTAACTTTTCTACTAAAATAAATCCTTTTTTTATTGCCTGTGTGTGAAGGGGTTGTAATCACACATTACAATGATCCACTTGTCGAGTTTTGCTATTACCTCTGAAGGCCAGTATTCCTATTTCTATGTGAAGTCTCCAGGTCGGATTTACCGTGAAATCCAACGGATGTGACGTGCATGCACGCTCCCGAGCTTCTCTCCTTATATACAGTCTATTGGAGACGGTCAGGGAGTTACGTCCGGTTAAAGACGCACGTTTTTCGGCTTATATCTCGGTCAATCTTTGATCAATATTCCCAAGACTCTAATCGTTCGTAGTGCTGGACGGGGCCTTTCGAACGAGCCCACCCCCGAGGTCCAACTCGCCCGGCTCCCCGAGTTATAGCCGTTCGAAACCGGGGGTCCCGGCAAACCGACGATCTGGTAGGGGGCATCCCCGAGGCCCGCCACTCTAGTGTTCGGGCAAGGGTCCCCCTGGGACCTCCTCCCCAGAATTTGAGCTGGGTTTTTGCGTTCCAGAGATGCGAGCGATTTTCTTCTGAGATCGTGACGTCACCGGCGTCCGCAATTTTGCAGTGCGCCCGGCGGTTTTCTGCTAATATATCCGCGAAAACACCACCAAAAACTATGGAACTTATATGGTTCTTTTCAGCTCGACTAGATGGTCCCAACGAGCTCGGTGCTCGCCGAATCCGTCTAGTATTCGCTGAGATATTTGCGTAATAGACGGTATTGTCTATGAATTCGAGCACGAGCGCTCTTGTAAAATTTGGTTGCAATCTGAAACATCACCACTAGAGGCCGCTAAAAGTTACATAGAGCACCTTTAATGAACAATTATAATTATAATATTAATTAGTTCATTAAAAATGACTCAAAGTCATATTCTTTGCATTTATTTATGTTCCATATTATTTGTACTTCCTAAAATTCGAATTTGAATTCAATTCGCATTTAAATTCTGCTTCCATTTTAATTTGAAGTTTAAAGGGCATTTTCAATTAAATTTCCAACGACACACAATCCTGAATCAAAGCAGGTGAGATTTTAATGTTGTTTTGACAATCTTCTAAATTGTAAACATGTAGGCCTAAACATTTGTAACATGTGTTGACATTTCTTCTTGTAAATTCAGCTTTTTTCTTGCAGTACCCTTAAAAGGACATCTTTACCTTTTTTACTCCTAAAAGTTGAATATTGGTACCAAATACGTACCTTAAGACTACTATTAATCTTTTTGTGATAAAAAAAGGTACAAATATGTCATTTTAAGGGTACTGCCCCAGTGACAAGCTGTTGTACCCCTAAAGGTATTTTTTTTTACACCTTTTTCTTTCTCTGTGTAACTTAAGCAGTTAATGCATTGCTTTGAAGCACTTTCTGGACCAGGGATTCTCTTTTACTACCTTACTAATTTTACATGCTTTCCTTGTCTTGTCTAGTCTTTTCTTTTAGTCTAGTCTATATTAGTTACTGCCAAGAGAAGTTTGGTAGCACATTGGTGCATTTTGGTTTTCCTCTCCTTCCTGGCTTGCCAGACAAATCTCTTCATCTCTCTGTCTAATCTCTCCATGCACTCGTCTCCATCCTGTCAGTCTGTGTCTTGAACCCGCTGTCAGCCTGCAGTGACCATCTGTGTCTGTTTAATAAGATCATGGAGAGAGTTTCTCTTTTATTTTCTCTCTCACACTCTCTCTCTCACTTTTTGCACTTGTCCAAAAACAAACTCTGCCATTTGACTTGGCAGCACCGGTAGCGGAGTCTTCAGCCATTCTTTCCCTTCAAACAAAAAAAGAAAACAAGACGAAAGAGCAGGAAAATAATCAACTGTTTCTCAGCGCTCCAGCTGCTTCTGTGCTGTGAGGAGAAAAAAGTGGGATATTACAAAGAGTATGAAACGTATAGAGAAAGTGAAAGGGTACACCACTGAGAAACAAGAAAACGCTCAGGCCGGTCTCTAGGAGCTAAGGGAAAGATGGAATGGAGGGATGAATAAACAGAGAAGGAGAGGAGCATTGTTGAGAGGGGTCAGAGGTCAAATAAAACTCAGCCTCCTGAAAGAACACCGCTCTGAATAAACATGCCAGTAGAGATGAGCTGAGCTGCATGGGGCTTTAGGACACTTATTAACCCCTGTGCGTGTGTGTTGTGTGTGTGTGTGTGTGTGTGTGTGTGTGTGTGTGTGTGTGTGTGTGTGTGTGTGTGTGTGTGTGTGAGAGAGAGAGAGAGAGAGAGTCAAGTTATTTTTTGCCTTGTAGAGGGGGGAGTACTGTTAGGACATGATTGATTTCCGAAGGACATTACAGTTTAACATACAGCTCTTGTATTTTCGTTTGATACTGACGAGATTGGGATCTGTGTCTCTCTAGATGTGGGTGTTATGGAAGGTCAAGTGCTGTGGAATATTGTGAAATATTATTACAATTTCAAATACATATTTTTTGTTTTGAATATATTTTAAAATGTAATTTATTCCTGTGATGGCATGTCTGAATTTTCCACGCCATTACTCTTCAGTGTCACATGATCTTTCAAAAACGACCCAACAGTTGGATATTTGCTTCGTAATTTTGGTTTGTGCAAGAAAAACATGTTTGATTCGGATGGTATTAAAATCACCAAACACAAATTTGTGTAAACTCATCAGTAAAAATGAACAGTAAAAATACTAAGCATGTTTAATGTAAATATATAAAAATGAAAAAAAATTGTGAACAACAGGATAGACAAAAAATATAATTCGCTCAGTATATAAACAATAGTAGTCAACGAAAACTCCTCATGATTGATAATGTGTGTGTGTGTGTGAGCGTGTGTCCTGCACTCTTGCATTGATCCTCTCACATTCTGAAAATAGTGGCCCCTCCCACTGGGAGAGATAACTGACTCCCACTGCTCTTTATCAGACCCTGGGGCGTCTGATAGCATCTAAACCATATGATGCTCATTCCTGAGCAGAGCGAGAGAGAAAGACTGAGAGAGTCCTTCCAACTTCTCTCTTATCTACAAGATAGGCTTTTGTCCGTTTAATGCCTTTGGACAGCATAATTCTCCTTGAGTGATTTGTAGTTTTCACAAACTCTTGCTGGAGAGTGTGCTGAAACATGAGTGTAACCCATAAGTTTTAATATGATAATAAATGTGCTGAGGAAACTGGGGTGGGGGGAGCCTCCTACCGCTGCTGTTCATTCATACAGACAGACCTGTGTGTGTTTGAGAGAGACTAAATGAGAAGCAGACAGTGACAGTGTGTCATGTTCTCCTGCTCAGAGTCACAGATGAGATCTGGAGCACAGATGGACTGCTCTCCTCCACCCAAACCTGCAGTCTTATCAACATCACATCCTCTTTCTCCCTCTCTTTCTACGATTCATCCTCATCATAATGTTTATTCTCCTTTCATCTACTCTCGGCCCTTCCTGTGCCATTTTCCTTTCATGTGCGTATGTGTGTGTCCACTAATGTTGGCCGAATCTGAGTGTGATTGTATAGTCAACATGTGCTCCAGTTGGTTTTTACATAGGTAAAATGGTAGGCTGCACTGATAAAAACAAAAATGTGGGGCCAAAAATGCCATAAAATGCCACTTTCGGTTTTGGCTGAAAGTGAAAATAGACCAGTTGAACAGAAAGCATTACTTTATTCAATAACAGGATCATTCAAGGCTTTAAAGACCCAAAAATGAAAATTTTGTCATCAGTGTTACTCATCCTCATGTTGTTCCAAACCCTTTCGTTCATCTTTAAAACACAAAGATATTTTTATCTAACAGCCTACCGTATATGATATTTCTGTAATGAAACTCCATTCACAGAAAACTCAAATCAAAACATTCATAAAAACTTTGTAAATCAATCCACAATAACCAAGTGGTTTAATACAATCATCAATCAATTCATATGGATTTCTTTTACAGTATTGTTATAAACTGTCAAAGATTTGGGTGAATGGACATTCAATGGAGGGTAAACAAAAAAAAAGCACTTTTTGACACTTGTTACCCATTCTGTTTTACTGAAGGATGAAAACTATATTATATTGTTATATTGTATCACTTATAGTTATTTAAAATGTTATATAATGTTATACACTATTAATATTATAATATAAATATAATATTAAAATGATAAAAGTAATAAAATTAATAATTTTGTTGTTATTTACATTTTTCAAACAAAGAGCGTTTAAAAAAAAGCATTTTAGCTGATCAGCTAAAAGAAATATATCTTGCTTAATTTAAAAAAAAATCAATTCAATGCTGTATAAATACTGAAAAAAAGCACAACCAATCAAAACATATGATCTTTATTATATATTTATTTGGAGCAGGATTATGGACCAATGAGATTTTACTCTGAGTGGAGCTCCTCAGCGTTACAAAAAAATAGAAACCAGGCAACCAACAAAAGCTTTTGTTGCATGTCACGGATGCAGCTGTTAAGGATAAACTCGGAGATTGAAGACAGAGGGTTTGACACTTAGGAGGACACAGCGTAAGACTGAGTAGTTTGTGTCATACCAGGCACACTAATGCAGCCTAAGCCCAAACAAACACAGCATTTCACGGCAAATCTTTGCAGAAAAGTCCGATTTCACACATAGACTGTGCCAGCACTGCAGGCCACTGTCTCAGACTAGAAGAGAAACAGAGAAAATGTGTGCATGTGTTGTGTTTGGCTAATGGCAGGCACATGTTGTCTTGACTGTGTCCTGTGTGTACTCTACATGTGACCTGATGACAGAAAACATGGAAGTGTGTATGTGTGCTTTCATATCAGGAGCTTTAACATGTGTTGAGTGTGTGTGTGTGTGTGTGTGTGTGTGTGTGTGTGTGTGTGTGTGTGTGTGTGTGTGTGTGTGTGTGTGTGTGTGTGTGTGTTGTGTGTGTGTGTGTGTGTGTGTGTGTGTGTGTGTGTGTGGTGTGTGTGTGTGTGTGTGTGTACAAAGGCAATTGCACTCATCCAAAGGGGTCAGCCTCCTCCGTCAATTTCAATGTATTCCATTACAACAGGAAAGGTTCCTGTCAGCATGTGCGTACACACTGCAACAAGAACAAGCTGTCTGAGCCTGAGCAGATATTGATGGAGCTTTCACAGACTGGCGCACAGACTCTGTGTGATTCTGTGGAGGAGCCAGCGTTCTCTCAGTGCTGGCTAGAGTGCAGTCAGAGTCTGAAACCGGAATGAAATGACACTTTTTTCCTGATGGAAAATATGTACACAGTGCTTGAGCAGTCTTATGTCATACATTTCTCGTGCTATTGCTCTCTGTTTCTGGCTCTCACCATACCAAGGCCCTCTGTGTAACATACGCTCATGTGTATTTATACAGACACATACAGATACAAATGTCATTGGATATATATATATAAGAAAAAAAATTCCAGAAATATAATAAAAATATTAGCCTGACTACGTCAGACTTCCTACTTCCGCTAATTTCATTTTGCTCCTGTAGTCAGTCTGAGATAGCAGCCTATCTTTCTGTTTTCCACCGGCCTGAAAACAGCCGGGCCAATCACTGAACAGAAGGCGGGCTGAAAGCCGTGACGTAGTCGCTAAGCGCCGAGTTTAAGAGTTAGGTCAGAGAAATCGAAAACGACCGCGGATAGGGAGACGCGGATGCAATTCGCTGAAGCCCGAACAAGAAGAGTGTATTAAACATTTTGAATGGAGGTGATGTTGTGGCCCTACTCCCTTTGGGAAAAGTTTAATTTATCAACTATTGCCGATCGTCAGCGAGAAACTGGGGAGCCTTTTGACAGGTCAGTGTCTCCTTTCTTTTCCAGGTCTTATATACCGTAAAACTTCAAATAATAGCCCAGGCTTTTATTTGCCCAAATCGTCTAACTGCACCAGCTTGTAATTGAGACAGGCGTCTACATGAGACAAGCTTTTATAGTGTTGAGATGTTGTTCATTGAGATGTTGTTCCTAGAGTCTCTAATCTCTAAAAATCTCCAAATGCTCCACGTGAAACTGCGGTCTTCCGATCTTTCACTATCTTGTCGATTGATTTTGATTAATATTTGCGAGGGAGAGAGCAAGATAGCGCTCGTGTTGTTTGAAGACCTGAGAGTGCGCGCGCGCGTCTCTCTCCTCTCTCTCTCTCTCTCTCTCCTCTCTCTCTCTCTCTCTCTCTCTCTCTCTCTCTCTCTCTCTCTCTCTCTCTCTCTCTCTCTCTCTCTCTTTGTGCCCTGTCAAGCGCAGCAGTCATTCTATTACATCACTCACCGATCAAAAAAGTCGTTCACAGCCATGTTCACTCCGGTATTTCGCTCGCATCATCAAGTGTTTACAGCAGTTTTACAGTGGAAGTTCGATCATAGATTTGAGTTCGATGCATGATGTCTGTGGTTCGATGCAGCTGTGTCAGCGCATAACATACGTCATGAATAAACTAATCTGATTGGCTTACGGTTAACCAATGATTTTAAACTTTAGAAATCGCCCCCTAGCGAGAGAGAAAACACTTCTCTATTATGCTATTGTGACAATCAGCGGCTGGAGTGCCCGCATGAGCCACTGGAGGGCACTCTCTTCCTGCGTTATGTTCCACCATGGACTCATTGTTTAATTATGGTTTCATCAGTCTCACCTGTGCACCCTCAGCTACCCTTTATCTGGACTGTTCTATTCTGTGCCCATTTTGGTGAAGTATTGTTTTAACCCAAACTCTGTCTCAGTTTGTACCTCTTGTTTAGCTGTGCTTGGACTTGATCTTTTGTGTTTGAACTTGGACTCTGATATAGTTTTGTGAACCTTTGCTGCCTGCCTCTGACCATTGCGTGTTTGACTACGATTCTGGATTGCCCTTGACATCTTTTAAGTTTTTGTCTGCTTGTTCTCAGTTTGTCATCTCCATTAATAAATATCTGCAAATGGATCCGACCGTCTCTGCCTCAGTGTTACAGAATACTTCACCACAACAGGATCTAGCAGCCTTGTATGCCTCCCAGTCAGCCAATACAGATCGGAGTGCTGTACAGCAAGTTCGACTGGATCAACTCACCTCGTCGTTGGAGAGGTTGGCTAAGATGGTTCGCGGTCTTCATTTCTCCACACCGGGACCATCGCGCACTCAACGTGTCTCCACTGTTGTCAGCCCTGAACCGATCCGGGTTCCACGTCAAGCTCGCCCAGTGAAGTACGACACGGATACTGGAGCTGAGATCATGCGTCTACGCCAGGAGGGTCGTTCGATTGAGTGGTATGTCGAGGAGTTTGTTGAACTTGCACGCTTCACGAGAATGACCACCGTATGTTTAAAGCTCTTCTTCCGCGGGGGATTATCGGAACCACTCCGGTCTCAGATGCCTGAACCTGATTCCATGTGAGCCATGCCGAGCCCGCGACTCACGTATGCCCACTCAACCCCGTATTCCGCACGGGTCCTATTGGATTTGCCAATCCGGAGACCGCGGAGGTTTCGCCGGCCGAGTCAAGTGATTCAAGCGCCAAGTCAAGTGAGTCAAGTCCGCCCGCCGAGTCAAGTGAGTCAAGTCCGCCCGCCGAGTCAAGTGAGTCAAGTCCGCCCGCCGAGTCAAGTGAGTCAAGTCCGCCCGCCGAGTCAAGTGAGTCAAGTCCGCCCGCCGAGTCAAGTGAGTCAAGTCCGCCCGCCGAGTCAAGTGAGTCAAGCGCCACCGAGTCAAGTGAGTCTACCGAGTCTACTGTGTCAAGTGAGTCTTCCGAGTCTTCCGAGTCTACTGTGTCAAGTGAGTCTTCCGAGTCTACTGTGTCAAGTGAGTCTTCCGAGTCTACTGTGTCAAGTGAGTCTTCCGAGTCTACTGTGTCAAGTGAGTCTTCCGAGTCTACTGTGTCAAGTGAGTTTACAGAGTTTACGGTGTCAAGTGAGTCTACCGAGTCTACTGTGTCAAGGGAGTCTACCGAGTCTACGTTGTCTACTGAGTCAAGTACGTCCAGTAGTGAATCAAGCCCAGTGAAGCGCCGTCGCAGAAGGAAGAGAGGGAGGACTCGCTTGGCTCGCCGGGCTCCGGAGGGCGTTCCCGGACTCCTCGCCCTGCCGGCCCCGCCTCTCGCGCCTCGCCCTGCCGGCCCCGCCTCTGCGCCTCGCCCTGCCGGCCCCGCCTCTGCGCCTCGCCCTGCCGGCCCCGCCTCTGCGCCTCGCCCTGCCGGCGCCCGTCAAGCACCTTCCTCCCGTGGATTTTCCCAAGTATTTTTTGGGGGGGGGGGGGCAGGAGGTACCCTGTGAGGGTCATGGGGGCTGCGTCTACATGGACCTTTGCTAGTAGGTACCCTGAGAGGGCCATGGGGGCGGCATCTACATGGACCTTTGCTCTACTGCCTACGTCTGAGCTTCCTGGATTACTGGTCCCGGCTAGCCCAGTTAAGTGTGTTCTACCCCGTTCCCGTGTTCAGTGTGCTCCGCCCTGTTCTCCTGTCTGTTATGCTCCGGCCTGGTTCCCTGCCAAGCATGCCTCGCCTTGGCTGCCTGCGGAGCTTGCTTCTCCGTGGTCTCGGGTCTTGCTCCTGTCTCCAGGTCCCCTGCCTCTCCACGGACCTGGCCCTCCATCCCATCCCCCGTTGACCTCCCCCCGGAGCTCTTAGGAGCGTCTGGAAGCCGCTCCTTAGAGGGGGGGTTATGTGACAATCAGCGGCTGGAGTGCCCGCATGAGCCACTGGAGGGCACTCTCTTCTTGCGTTATGTTCCACCATGGACTCATTGTTTAATTATGGTTTCATCAGTCTCACCTGTGCACCCTCAGCTACCCTTTATCTGGACTGTTCTATTCTGTGCCCATTTTGGTGAAGTATTGTTTTACCCAAACTCTGTCTCAGTTTGTACCTCTTGTTTAGTTGTGCTTGGACTTGATCTTTTGTGTTTGAACTTGGACTCTGATATAGTTTTGTGAACCTTTGCTGCCTGCCTCTGACCATTGCGTGTTTGACTACGATTCTGGGTTGCCCTTGACATCTTTTAAGTTTTTGTCTGCTTGTTCTCAGTTTGTCATCTCCATTAATAAATATCTGCAAATGGATCCGACCGTCTCTGCCTCAGTGTTACAGCTATGCCAGACTCTGTCTACGAAGCAAAGTGAAGTAGCAGAGTCTGGTATTACCAGGCTATAAAAATATAGCTGCAAGCAGCAATTATCGGGGTTTAAGCATTTTAAGCGTTTCAAATGCGTAAAAAGACATTATTTTTTATTTAGCAAGCCTGTTACCATCTCAATCATAGATGGAAATTACCATTTACAGCCAATACAGGAAATTTTACAGGAAATATATGGATTTAAAGTTTTTAACAGTAATTCATTGGCCAATGGCAGACATGTTTTTTGAGATACGTCAATGTACGCATAGACAATCATTGCAGCACGAACAAAGATACGGCATGCTAATTTTCAATCAATTTGGACTAGTGGTCAAGTAGTTATAGGTGTTTTCATGTTTTTCCCTGTTATAGCGCCACCAGGTGGCAAGTCGCCACTTCCTTTTCAACGTGACCACAGAATGAGCTCTTACATAGGTGCGCTGAGTTTGGTGAAAATCTCTCATTCGGTTCACGAGTTAAAGCCATTTTAGTAAAAGTGGCTCCTCCCACATCGAACGTTTTGGCGGCCCTTAGGGACTGTGAACCGAAATTTCTTTTTTGATAACTATCGACAATCAGACTCCAAAGGATCATGTCAAAAACCTAGGACTAGTTCTCTAAATTATTTATTTTTCTAAAAATCCAAACACCCGAAAATTTCGCTAAACGACAAGCAAATCTGGGGCATGCATTTTGTCCGCCTTGAGCCAAGGATTCCAAAGATATAAGTATCACCAGCCCTCATGATTCAAGTCTCTACAACTTAGGGTTTGGTCTACCCAATCACCTTTAGGGGAGAAGGCAGATCCTTTAAAAATGTTACAATTACAATAGGGTTTCAATGCTATGCTGTATTTTATTTAATGTAAAGCCCAATATATCAGTCCTTCCAGAAAAACGCGGAGTTTTTTTGTGATTGTTGCGGGCAAAAATCCTTGATTACGCGGCCCGTTTTCTTTAAAAATGCGATGTAATATGCGGGATATTTATGCAACTTTTTGCGATGAAATTGCGGGAACTTGCAAAAATTGCGGGAACTTGCAAAAATTGCGGGAACTTGCAAAAATTGCGGTTTGATGAAAAAGAGAAAAAAAAGTGATTCCCCAGACACCATGTTCTCACTAGGCTACTACCTTAATGTTAAGAGTCATTTCTTATTACTTCCTATGATAAGCAAGCATACTACATCACAGAAAGTGCTGGAAATATTTAATTTCTCATCTTGTTTTATTCCAGCCTGTAATGAGTGGAAATAAGGTGTGGCCCCTTTAAGAGCTGTGCGCTCCCTGTTGAACTGTCTGCCGCCATGCGCCTCGAACAGTGTTCAGTAGACACATAGACATAATATAATACAATGTATTATATTATGTCTATGAGTAGACACCCCATGTTCGATGCTACTTCTTTTCTCTTATTTTCTTTATTAAGTAACGATGTGGACGGAAGAACGTGTGACAGACAGTTATACGAGTTCGATTTGGGAATAAAGTGCGAGTTGTGAGATGCCAATCGCCTCCGTGAGTCTGTCTGTCAATAACTTCAGCTGTGAGCTATCCCTGTTTTTCTTCTTAAATATTTAAAAATAAAGTGTGCTCCTGTTTTACAGCTTTTCGATGATGTTCACACGTAATTACGTCACTTTAACGTTCCCATGGCAACAGGGAGAAATGGCTGCTCTTGTGTGAAGCAAACGCAACATTTTTCAACTTTCTGCCAAGATATATATGTGACTTTTTGCGACGAAAATGCGGGGATTATGAAATCATGCAAGCCCCGCATATTTTGCGCGGAAATGAGCAATTTATGCGGCAAAATTTCGGAGTATTTGAAAAAATGCGACCCCCGCATAAATATGCGGACTTTGGCTGATTTTGCATTGAATTCAGCGATCGCATAATCGCGTTTTTCTGGAGGGACTGATATATTGATCATGATGCAGACGTGAAGAGAAGCGCCCCAAAATGTCCTCACTACTCAAATGTGTGGTCACCAATATATTGAAACCTGTAGAACAACAGGTTTTGGATTTCACTATTTGAGATGTTCATAAATCTGCCAAATCATATTTTGCTTTAAATCTAATAATTTCTACTGTAAGGTTTAGGATTAGGTGTATAGTAAAAAAAAAAATGAACATGAAAACTATTGCATCTCTGAGAAGTCTTCACTAAAACAGCTTCAAAGGTTTTTGTGTGAGTGAGGTGCATGCCGGCTCGGGCCAGCTTCTCAGACAAAGAATACATCATGTCAGCTCTTTCCCTACACAGAGCGAGGGAGCGGGTAGCTTGGCAGAGGAGAGTGTGAATTAGAAGCAGATGAAGAAGGAGAGTCACAGCCAGTGTTTCGGCAGGAACGAGAGCATTTTTACTCTCTCAGAGACCCACATCCCAGAACACATACACATACACATACAGAAATCGACACACACACATAGAAAGACAGTGCTTCCGTTTCTACAGCTGGCTGGATCCTTATCTTACCCTGTGCATGAGACAGAGAGAGAGGGAAATGGAAAGAGGGATAAGACCGACATATACAGACAGACAGACAGACGACAGGATGAACTCAAGGAAAAAGAGCCAGAGAGAGCCAGGCAGACAGACCCACACACACACACACACACACACACACACACACACACACACACACACACACACACACAACACACACACACACACACACACACACACACACACACACACACACACACACATAGAGCGCCTCTTCGACTATGTGCTGGTCTTAATTAGAAAGTGGGATCCAAAGTTTCTACCTCTTTCTCCCTCTCTATCCCCTTTTTCTTTCTTAGTGTCTTTCTCTCTTACTTTCTCTTGCCCATGCCCAAGTCTCCGAACCAAAGAGACATTTATTACTTTACAAGAATGTTCCACAGGTGAGGGCAAGGCCAATTTGTAAATAAGCCATTGGGCAACTTGCACAGTGAAACATGCCGAACTGCAGAGATCGCAGCTATATTTGCATCCATTTAAGTCTCGTTTCATTTTAGTCTTCATTAGCCTGTCATAACATTATTTATTTTTATATTTGTGTGTTTTTGTATTTTTTAATCACTTTGAGTATGATGCAAGGTTTTCGGAGTACTCCATTTAGATTATATTCAGGGTTTTGTTCCTCTTATGGATCCTCATTGGGGTTGTACAGAGTGCTGTTAGGGGCTTAGATTGTGTGAATATATGTTTCTGACTTTGTTTAAAAAAATAGAATGTGAAAATTGTGTTTTTTTTTTATTACCCTCATGTCGTTTCAAGCACATGACTTTTTTTCTTCTGTGGAACAAAAGTAGTGCTGAATGTATGCAATGACCAACAACGTGAGGATGAGTACATTTATGTAACATACACTAATGTTCAAAGGTTTGAAGTCTTTTTTTTTTAAAGAAATTAATACTATTATTCAGCAAGAATGCTTTAAAAAAATAGCAAAAATGAAAGAAATGCTGTTGTTTTAAACTTTCTATTTATCACAGAATTCATCAAAGAATCCTGATTTTTTTTATCATGGTTTCTACAAAAATATTAAGCAGCACAAACTCTTTCAACTGGGATATTAACAAGAAATTAACAAGAAACATATTAAGGATCATGTGAAACTGAAGACTGTAGTAATGATTCTGAAAGTGTTTGCCATCACAAGAATAAATCAAATAAATGCAGCCTTGGTCAGCATAAGTGACTTCCTTCAAAAACATTACAAACCAAATAGTACTGTATGTTACAGATTTTAATGCAAAAGCATTAGTTGTGGTGGTCCTGTAAATTGCACACTGTTTCGTGCATGTCTGTAATTCTAGCTGAACTTTATAGGTGTTTTCCAGCGTAATTAGCAGCTTTCATATCATTCATATGATGCATTTTGTTCTGGGCAGTCCAACAGCTCAGAGCTGATTTCATTGTTCTTATATATTTACAGCTGTAGTTGTTTTCCCTGAATGTTTTGTGTGTGTGTGTGTGTGTGTGTGTGTGTGTGTGTGTGTGTGTGTGTTTTGGTGTGTGTGTGTGTGTGTGTGTGTGTGTGTGTGTGTGTGTGTGTGTGTGTGTGTGTGTGTGTGTGTGTGTGTGTGTGTGTGTGTGTGTGTGTGTGTGTGTGTGTGTGTGTGTGTGTGTGTGTGTGTGTGTGTGTGTGGTGTTTTGCGTGCGTGCATGTCTGTTTGTTTGCCTTCCAGTAGAAGCATGCATTTGGCAACCTCGGGTCTTTTGCTAAAATTACAACAGCATTTGGTTTACTACATTCTGTATCTGTTTGTTTGTGTGTGTGTGTGTGTGTTTCCTTTGTGGCTCTTTGCTTTGAAAAACAAACATTTTATTATTTCATTAGATCCTTTAATAATGTGCAGCATTAGGAAAAACAGAGATCTGGGATTTGGTTTCCTAGTAGTACTAAGTAAAAATAAGGGTAGTTTTTTTTGTCTTGTGCACATGATGGGCTAGCAACCAATCACTAACAATCCTGTCTTCCAGCTCCTGCCAGCGACCAATCACAAACCAATCTCTGCCTCAGCTATCTGAACCCTTGGAAACCAAAAAACATTTTTGCAAGCATACACACACAAAGGTTGTGTCATATTAAAAAAATGTATTCTGATAAATGTAAGCTAGCTTTGATTGATAGTCATTTGTAATACAAAGAGAATACAAAAACAGTACACACACCTGTACTTACTTACATTTGTGGCAAATTTGGATGACAAAACCCTGGGGAGAAAAAGTGCTGATGTTAATGGAATAGCAGGGAGAGGGAAAGTTTTTCACCATATTTTAACCAATAAAACCAAAGAATTGTAGCACAAACGGACTCCATGGCAACGCACACATACTAGCGATGTTACATAAACTGAAGCTTCAAAGCGCGTATCGAGTACGCAGAGCAATTTTCTCATGAAGCGCGTATTGTTTTCAGAGAAACACGTGATCAACGAAATACGAAGCCTCACTTTCTTTCTAGTCCCCTGAATGCTTCACTTTGCGAGTCGGAATATTTGAACCCAGACCGCTACTCTACAGGTTTTTGGAAGTTGAAGTCCATTTACTATAATTGTTTTTTTAAATATATAAATAGCCTATAGCCTATGTGATCATATATTCTGCCATATAAACAGCATAGAAACCTTAAAATAATTATACCACCATTTACTTGCTTAAAGCAACTCTGCTGGTATTTTTATAATTAGTAGGCTATTAATATAATTGTTACATTTAATTTATTGCCACACTTTAATATGTGAATTATATTATCAGAAGTGTTTAAATGTTAGTGTCAGGCTTTTATTTGCGCTTAATAGATAAAAAACGACACTCTTGATGCTTCATAATGTTCTTTTCCCGAAACAATCAGGGGGAAGCCTCGCTTCATGAGCCTTCAGTTGCCCATCCCTAACACATACACAGTCACGACCATAGACATCATATAGATAGACGCCCTATCGACCGCTACTACCTACTGGCGCGGACGAGCCGTGGGGCCGCCATCTTAGACCGGTCACCCGCTCTGCTCAGTGTAATCTGTTTGGCTGGTGCAATGAGCTTGACAGCTGATTTTCACGCAGGTTTTTTTTGCTGCAAAGGTCATACATGTAGCTACGATACAGGACACATTAAATATTTTATTCACAAAATACAACCAATATTACGGTAATGTTAAATATTACTTGTGAAAAGTAATCCCCGAGTGATGGTCCGCCGATTTGAGCAGGAATATGCTGCACAGTGCTCTGGCATCTACTGCTGCTATGCAACGCAAATAGGAGTATGACCGGTTTAAGATGGCGGCCGCATTTCTTGCGCCAATAGGGCGTCTAGCTCTATATGATGTCTATGGTCACGACTGCCTCTCTCTGGTAATCAGCGCCACCCCGTCCTTTAATTCGTCTCCCTTCGCCAGGTTCCCGACTGGAGTGGGTGTGATTGGAGAGGAGGGGGCGCTGAAGAGGTGAATTGGCGGTGTGTGATGAGGCACGCCTGAACATAATGAAGCCTCATCACCGCCGCTGTAAAAAGCTGAGCACGACTCCCCTCGAGACAGGTCTCTTTCTCCGTGCATGACAGAGAGAGAGAGAGAGAGAGAGAGAGAGAGAGAGAGAGAAGAAGGTGCGACCTCCGGACACCGTCCCCTTACCTGGACCCATCCAATCTTTTCACTACCCGTACTTCTATCTATTTTTTTCTTCTTCTAGTGTGATACACTAAAAAAGTACTAGTGCTTTAAAAACATATAGATGACAGATGCAGGAAACCAATAATTTGAATTTATTTCTTAAATCATACACTTTTTGCAGATAAATAATAAATATTTTGAATTTCTTTTGAAATAATGAGAGGTGCTTACTCCTTATTTTGAGTTGCTGGGACATTGCTGTGCGATTGCCGTGTTGCCTCTAGGTAATTGGTTCCTGGCTTAAGGCCCCATCCACACTACTACGTTTTCGTTTAGAAACGGAGACGTTTTGCTACATTTGCACCTCCCGTCCAGACTAAAACGGCAAAAATGAAGACCTAAAACGGAGAAGTTTGGAAACGCTGCAGACCTGTTTTGCGTTTTGAATCTCCGGAGGGCATTTTAGTGAAGACGGGACAAAACGGAGGAATTTAGAAATGATGACGCAGACGCTTGCGCTCGGCTCTCTGATTGGGTGTCATCAGTCATGGCGTATTCTTCCCTGATTCGTCAGCCACCCATCACATGACCCGTCCCCGGACGAAAACATACAAAAACAGCCTGGACTTAGTAACGTTAGTGACTGCAACATGGATAACGATTTACAAGCGTTACTGACTTTGATGTCTTAGCTAGCAGCTGTTGTGCAAGTAAATTCTGCATTTTACAATGCTATAACTGCCTACATGCGCCGGAGGCAAGCTATTGTTCGAGCGATCTTGGACAATTCCCGTGAGCAGCGGCAGTATCGACCGTACATGGAGCGTCGGTTTTGGGTTAAGCTGGGAAGAACCAGCGCATGGTGGGATAATTTTATTAATGAAGTTGTGGTTCCTGAGGAATGGTGCGAAAACTTTCGAATGTCCAAATTGGCGCTTATCAACCTCAGCGAAAGACTACGTCCGCACGTAGACAACAGCAACAACAAAAATGAGGGCCCCCGTGGATGTAGCGTGCACGTTGTATTACCTGAGTGACGAGGGGAGACTAGGGAAAACCGCAAATGCATTTGGACTATCCCGACAAGTTGTTTCAGTAATAATCCGAGAGGTCTGTAAGGCCATCGTCATTTTCATGGGTCCAGACTTCATTAAAACAGAGCACAGAGGCCGAGGTGAAGGATCTTGTTGTGAAGATTGTTTACACCGGCACGCGCATGCCCAGTGTTGGTGAATGGTCACATGATCCGCGTTTTCAGTCGTTTTAGTGTGGACGGAGATCAATTCTAATACGCAGCTAAAACGCTGGTGTGGACGGAGATCGCATTCGTTTTAATTCTCCGTTTCTAAACTAAAACACAGTAGTGTGGATGGGGCCTAAGTCAAAAGATTTCACTCCCAAGTCTATATGATATAATATACCCTAAATATGGTTCGGGTCCTTCCATCAAGTAAGTCTAGGGGATTTTTCCATCCATTTAATTGTCCATCACGCAAAATCGTAAATCAGATTGCTTAGAAAAGTAATAGCACACCTCTCTTCAACAAACCACATGATTTGAGGTATCATTCAGGACTAACTTCATGCCAAAGATTTGTCCAAATCCCAAACCTTAAGCATGAGCAATAGTATTAATGATGATCGTCATAGCAAGCACCACTAATTCTAAGTGTGATCAGACTTTTAAACAGCCTTTTAATCGTTAAAACATTTAAACAGTCACAGATTGATTCATCCATAGTGCCATTAATGTGAATCAATCTTGTTAATAAAGCTTGATAAGTTGTGATGGAGCAGGTGAGGAAGAGGGTAATTTTGTGGTAGCCCTAAACGTTCCTTCTGCTGGACCAGCTGTGAGCAGTAAATCCAGCGGTGCCGCCAGGCTGATCTTAGCTGATTTAATTCAATGAGTCGTCCTTTTCCTGCTCTGGACAACACGGCCTCCCATCACATTAGGGCTGTACTGAGGCCTCATGGGAATGCATACAATGGAGCTCTTTTATTGGACTCTCAACTACTATTCTTTCCCTCTCACTCTGACTTTCTCTTACGTTACCTCTCTAATTTTTGTTCATAAATTTGAATGGGGCCGCTCTGTTTGGGAGCCGAGGACTTTGTGCTGGGTAAAGCTGGTTTAAAGTCTCCTGTTTCTGTAATAGATGGTGCTGATTAAGTCTTTAGGGGACCAGGCAGAGTCTTTTGCAGCTGTGTGAGGTGTGCACATGTGTGTGAGGGGATGTGGGGAAATAGAAATGAGAAAGTTCCTAATGTTTCGGGCAATTAATGATATGCTGCAAATGAATGCTATGAAAAGTACTGAAAGAAAAGTCATTCATGAGCCAGGCTGATGATAAGGTTTATAAAATTTTCTGGTTTGCAATATGAGCCCGGAGTAAATAATTTTTAAGTGACTTATTGTAGTCCAGTTTTAAATGCCATATCTGACATTGACACACTCAGATTGGCCGTTCTGTGACCCTACATTTATGTGTTGTTCAGATATCTCTGTGGGACTCGAGGCACTGTCTGGTTTGGCTATGCCCCAGGTCATTTAACATTTCCTCTCTCTTTCTCTTTCTGTATCAGTCTTGTACTTAAATGCAGTGAATTTCATTTCTTGAAACTCACTAACATCGTCTACAGATGTATGCAAGCATAAAATCTGCGTGCAAACATTTTCACACAGAAACTTATGTACAAAAATGTATATGTACGTCAGGGGCGTTTCCTCCGAGGAGGCAAGGGAGGCAATGCCGCCTCAAAAAAATAGGATGAGAAAATAATCCCATTGCAAAAATAAAACAATGCAAATATTACAAAATGTGACATTATAAAGTCACTACTTTTGTCCAACAGCAACACCAGCAGGTAAAGTTACTGCGGGACGCTACGCCTCTCGTGCCTCCCCTGAGCCCATTGACTTTTAACAGAACCCCTAAAGTTTGCAGTGGGTTTAGTGTGGGGTAATTGAGAATGAATGGGGGAAAGTCACATGAGAGGAGGCAATGCCTCCACTGCGCTAAGATTAGATGTGATTGGTTATGATTGGTTCACATGATAAATCTCGCCTCTTGTTTTTGTGTGTGTTCCACATCCGCGAATCAGTCTCAATGAACAAAATGATGGCGCAAATGGAAAGACTAATTAAAAATGAAGTAAACAGCCCATGTTGTGTTTTCATGTTTTATGGAGACTTTCCATAGACATAATGGTTTTTATACTGTACTAACTATTGGTAGTATAGATTGGGGTAAATAATATTTTTTTATTCATTCTTTTATTCAGCAAGGATGCTTTTGACTGAAAAGTGACAGTAAAGATATTTATGATATTAAAAATGGTTTCTATTTTAAATAAATGCTGTTCTTTTGAACTTTCTGTTCATCAAAGTTTCCTTTAAAAACAAATATTGTTGTATGTTGAAAATTCAGCTCTGCCATCACAGGAATTCAATACATTTGAAAATATACTAAAATAACTATTCTATTAAAATTATTTTAAAAAGTTTTAAATTTGAAATTGTAATTATATTTTGAATAATGGCAGCTTTGGTGAGCATAAAATACTTCTTTCATAAACACTCAAATATTAATCTAAAGGTTATACTGTGTATATGTATGTGCTTTATATAGCTTAATCTGGGATAGGCTCTGAATAAACATTAAGTCAATGACAATATTTATGGTATAACTGCAGAGAATGCATCTTTAACATTGTGGTGAAATTTTGTGTGAGAACCATTCCTGCCGACATAAGCAAGAACATTCGAAGGCAATTATTAGTGAGTGAGTGAATATGAATGACTTTGACAGTGGCAAAGCCTCTACCTGAGTGTCTACACAGTATGTCAGTGTGTATGAGCTCAGTTTCACCCAAACCTCAGGACCCAGTCATTTCTCATGAACCTTTTGTTTTTTAAATTAATATTAGAATTGAAATAGACATTGGACTTGGACTCATAGTTAGTCTTCCTGTGCTCTGCCTATTTCTACCAAAATGCTTGACAGACATCTCAGATTAAACTCTGTCAGAAGCACTTAAGTTACGAGGAATGTGTTTTTTGTTTATGTGTTTGAGAAGAGAGCAATAGCAGCTCTCATCTTTCAGTCGAGCCACTGCTCGTTTCATTTAGTAACAGATGCTCCGGGTGAGTGGTTGTGGTTTTGGTATCTTTTGGCGTGTGTGTGTGGTGTGCTGTGCCTCCGAGACACAAACTAACCACATTTGCATCGCTGTGTGCGCATACATCAGTGCTTTTTATTTATTCAAAATAAGAATGGCAGAACGAGAAGAACTATTTCAGCAAAAATAAGTCTCAGTTCACCGCAAACACAGACACACTCATACTCTTGGCTGTGTAAGGAAATGCTTCATTTTCAAGGCCTTTCCACATAGATTACAGGCAGTGAGTTGGTCACCCCACAAACAGTGTGAAACCAGAATCCTTGAGAGGAGAAGATGAGCTCTTTGGGTTATTTCAGGTCACACCAGACCCAGAGCACGCACACACACACACACACACACACACACACACACACACACACACACACACACACACACACACACACACACACACACACACACACACACACACACACACAGCCGAAGGCTGCAGGGGACATTTAAAGGTGTCAATTAGACAGACCACAACACACACATAATAAAGTCCGGTTTGTGGGCAGTCCAGCGGTGCCCGTGAGTCAAAGCACAGCTTCAAAGGTAGCCTTGAACACCATTTTCAGAGAACATTTAGACATTACTTCTCTGTCTGTACATTTAAACAAACTCAAGACAGCTTTCCACAGTGTGGTAACTGAACCCACACACCAAGAACACAGAACCGGTTTCAAACGGCTTAATGGCATATACAATAAAGCTGAGATATGGTGCTGGTTTGGCAGACGGGGTTTGGGCTTGGGTTTTATAAAGGATAACATTACATTTGAATTCTTATACGATTTTAGTATCTCACCTATTTAGGAGACATTTCATGAATCACACTGTATTTGGATTTGGATGAGGATGATTTCGAAGTGGGGTGAATATATAAATTTTCCATTTTATTGACCTAACAAATTGTCCCAACTGTTTTATTAGTACTTAAATTGACTATTTATTTATTTAGGCCTATATATTAATGAAAAAATAGCACTGTATATGAAAAGAATATATATTGATAAAAAATAAATGGCACCCATAAATAATGAGTAAAACATAAGATTAGATTAATAAATTCAGCTATTTTATTGATACTTTCCATATATATGTACGTTTCATAAAATGCGCTATTTATGTAAATGAAAAAAAACTTTATATATAAAAAAGTATATTTATAGTGATATAAAATAAATGAAGCACATTTATGATGGATAAATCACCATATATGAATAAATTAGATTTTTCTATTTTATTGATACTTTTTAGTGTTGAGTGAAATATAAGTTAGTTAAAATGGACTTTCATCTTAACTCATCCATCATATTGGATTTTCTTTTTTATTGTGCTCAGCGCAACACATTGTAGGATTGCTTTTTTTTTTTTTTAAGGAAGATTATGCCATGGAATATATTTTAGTAGGCAACGTAATTAGGCTGCTTGCCTTTTGCAACAACCCTCATTCAACAAACCCCCCATATTTTCACAGCATATATGGATTCACAGGGTATCAAAATGCTTGTTACGAGGTTCAGATTGCAGGACACTGATGAGATCAACACTTGTGCAGAACAGGACACAGAGTATTACACAAAAGTAATCTGTAAAAGTATATAGTTAAAATATAAATCTCCTATTTTTAATAAGAGAAGACTAGCAGACTGTAACGTGCTTGTAGAGCAACAATGACGTCTACAAATGCTGTCTAGTTAGGAAGCTCACTTGGTTTTGGTTTTGGTCAGCGCTGATGTGTTTCTTCCTCCGACCAGAACAGGGACCGGGACACATGGTTATCGTTGAAGAGGATTGAGGATTCCTTTTATCTGTCTGTTTCCTAAACCCCGCTCTGACCCTTCTTACCTTTATCTCTCCCTGTCTCTCTCTCTTCCCTTTTCTCTCCATTTTCACCCGCTCTCATCTGCTTCTCATCCGCGAGTGAAAGTGAATCGAGGGGTTTGGAATCAGAGCATGTGTAATGTATGTCAATGCTGGACTCTAAACCGTTTTCCCATCTTCAAGTGGAGGTTATCTATTCCCATACAACGATACTGTATCTGCTGTAGACAATAAGCCAATAGATACACATGGATCACCAGTCCAAACAGTGGTTTGTCAGAGTAAATGTGTGGGGGGGAAAAAACAAATAGAGATTTGACGGGGCAGCCTGCCATTTCAAAGCACACATACAGACATTCTTTAAGGCTGTCAGTGCCTGTTAAGCTTGGCATCCTGATTTACAGGCGGTTTGGATCCACTTTCAGAAGACCTTTTCCCCTCCACTCCTCTCCCATTCACAGACAGAGTGAGAGAGGAGGATTATGGGAAAGTCTAAAAAGTCTTAGAAATATAGAATATATTTTTTTTTCTCATAACCTTATTTTATGTATATTTTTTAACTTTTTTTACCAGCTTTAACTCTGAGGATTTAAAAAAAAAGTGAGCAATTCATAAAAAAAAAAATTATTTAGCAGTTCCAACAGTATTTGTTATTGGACGATATTAGAGATTGTTTTATTTATTGTTATTTAATTGTGCATGCTCATTTCTCCTATTTTTTAAATATAGATTACCTTTGCTTTGCCATTATCTAACACTCACTTAATTTTTTTTAAACTTATATTTAAATACCACTCTTAAATGTATTATTTAGCTAATCTCAATAGAATATCTATTTTTTATACTGTATATTATTGTGATGCATAAACTCACATGTAGCATTTAAAAAAACTTGTGTTTCAAATTTAATTTATTTAGACGAAATAGTATAGAATTTTAATCTAGTCTATTTATTTTGACTTATTGTTTCAACCAGAAGTTTAATATCAGGGCATCACTACTTTAATTTTCAGTCTTTGAAACTAAATCCTAAGGGAATGGAGCTGATAATGAGTATTTATTTGTGTTTAGGAGTTCTGAGACTTAAGACTAAACCAAAAGATCCCTGTGAGTCATTAAATCCACAGTAACATCAGCCTTAAAACTGACCCAGATCACAAACTCAGCCAATAATGACAGAGCCTCAATGCAGAATCAGATCGTCCTGATTATGTCTATCACCACATTAAACATTTTATCACCATAATAAACAAAAAAGGCAAGAACGTTTTCCTTGGATGGAACGTGTTCTACAGAGACCAGTCGGCTAAAGGTGCTCTTTTTCTCTCGCTCTAACCATCTCCCGTTCACCCTCAGAGGAAAATCATTAGCTCCTACTTTTCCTCCATGGATAATGTGTTTCAAATGACTCCTTGCATCTCTTTCATCCCTCTTTGTCTCTCTCCTCTGGGGCAGGGTGCCTCTTGAAGGGCTTGTTTGGAGAGGGATGTTTCCTCCTGAGTTTGGCCAGGGCCCATGGCAGGTTCGAGAGGGGCCCCTGCAGGCCTCTATTCTACAGGTTGATGGATGGCTGTTTCACCTTGGACAGCTCTAAGGGTGGGGGGGAAACGTTGCTGCTTTGTAACGCTGTAACGGGGCTCGTTCACCCCCCGAGACGGATGGCACTCCAAATAGAGTGATCGGCAGGGGGCCATGTGGCTTGGTAAGTTAACAAGCTCATGTGTGCTTTTCTCTCGCAATATTCGGAGCGCTGTCACACTCGACCTCTACACCGCGGGGTCACGGCTTCTGTAGAACGCAAGGTGGGAGGGGGTCCGCATTTGGCCGGTAAAGACATTATAGGAGAGAATGCTCACACATGCATAGAAACCCCCTGGTATATATGGTCTCTTTTTAACCCTTTCGTTCATTTTAACCTCTTTCTTACTTGAGCCCACTGAAGAAAGGTTGTGCTTTAAAGACTACAACTAAACTAGAAACACTATGGGTATACCTGATAAAGTGTATACCTTGAACTGATGTGGGGTCAAAGGTGTTTGTTATCTGGCTAATTCAAATCCACATGACTCAATCAATCAGATTTTAGATCTGGAACTTATCCAGTGATATTTAAAGGATGTTTAGTAATTTATATACAATGGAAGTCCTTTCCTTGTGTAGTATTCAAAAACCATGTGCAAATTTTAAGACTAAAACAGTAAGTCATTGGGGCAGCACCCTCAAAAGATACACCTTTATAACTACACTTTATTGGTGCCTATTAGTACCCTAATGTACAATTTCTACTCATTAACACACATAATGTTTGTTTTGGGGCTATACTTTATATACTCTAGTATTTTTTAACATTTATCCTAGCGGACTTCTATTGTGAGTACCGTAAAATGATTTTTAGTTACTGAGGGATGGGTCCAAATCATTTTGTGTGTTAGTCGACAGCAGGACAGCAATGCTGTTGATAGAGATTAGCTTATTTTGAACCAAGAACATTCCTTTAACTTATCATCAACAAAGTGTAGTCAATCGTATACCTTATCTTCTTCTCCGTAGTGACCTGTTTCACCCTCCTTTGACCTGTTTTTAGGAATTTGTTGGGGAATTTATAGCAGTCGTGGTTGTATACAGGCCAGCTGACACAGAGAGTGTCTTAAGCACACAGATATACAAACACAGGAAACATTTGTGCATGCTGAGTGGTATAACTGCCATTCAAAGCTGTGGAGACACAGAGGTCATCTCAGGGCTGAAGTCAAAGGTGCTGAAATATGTAAATCTTGGGCTGAAAAGCCTGAAAATCTGTAATTGCTTCAGCTGGTGGGCCGATCGTGGTGCTGTAATAACAGACTCCCAGGAATCACAACAATGTCCCAATACTTTTCCACACTCGTGTTTTTAAACTCTCGACTAATTTCTCTCAGCATTATTCCAGCAAAAACACATTATACCATTAATTGAACCTCTCCAATATGTTTTTTAAACCGTTCAAGTCATTTTTGGCTGCCTTTATGTGTAGATCTAACAAGCGTTGATGGTGGTAAAATTCAGGATTAGTGGATACCAAGGAAAGCTGACGTGTTCGGCTCAGTCATGGATGGTTGGAAAGACCCTTCCCCGCTCTGTCGACACTCTCTTCCCATCTCCAGTTCTCCATCGTGCTAAATACCTCTCCTGTTAGCAGGCATTAAAAAGCCATTCACACCGCATCCATGTGCTTGAGTTGGCCGGCATAATAGCTGAGCTACGTCTGGAAGGTGTCCGTTATTCTCTCACTCATTTATTTTCTCCATCTCCCTTAGCATTTGGCATGCCAACAGCGTTCGGTCTCTCTAGACCTGTGCTCAAAGCCGCTCAGACACGGCAGATAAAGTCTCTCATGCAGCTTTTTTTTGCTTAAAACACAGAGAAATGGCTGTTATGACTGTTACCTGTGAGAGCCGGAACAGAGAAACGTGATTTATGCGTTCGAAAACTAAAGGATTTGCTAATGCATGTCGATCGAATATCATGGCAAGCCACGGAAAAGCGTTCTCTGGCACGGACGAGTGCCTGAAGCCATATTTTTCACATTAGAGGTTCTGTACAGTTGCCTTGTGGTGCACATATCCGCTGGCACTCTGCTTGGGGGACGATCAAGCCTCGCAGGAGCAGTTCTCTCATACTGCGATGCCCATCTGACCATCATCATAATCAAATACACTGCACACAGGCCCTGTGAATGATCCAGTGTAGCAATGCGGGCTGAATTGGGGGCATTTTGGAAAGTCAGGGAGGGGTTAAGAGCTTGATGGGTGGGATAGAGATGCTGTAGTGCAAGTCTCTTTTTCTCTCGCTCGCTCAACCTCCTCCCTTGGGCAGGTGGTCTGGCCGAAAACTGACAAGGGCATCAGAAACCAATTACCCAGACTGCTTACACACAGGCTTTTCACTGCCAAACCAAACTATGCTATCTGAATAGGCCTGCGTGTTCACTCCCACCCGAACCCCCCTTTCTCTCTTTCTCGGTGTCCAGCTCTCAGAAGAAAGAATGTGAGATGGTACCGTATTATTCCCCTGTTCCCAATCGTTATGTTTTTTTCTCATTTTCATTCATCACTGACATTGCTTCAAATATCCATTTAAAAGTTATAAACACAATTAAGCTGTATTTATAAAATCCTGGTGTATTAAGGAGTGTTTTCCCTTTACTTCTTTTTCTTTCTTTCTTTCTTTCTTTCTTTCTTTCTTTCTTTCTTTCTTTCTTTCTTTCTTCTTTCTTTCTTTCAGTGTTGTTTTAGGGTAATTTATATACTGCTATAGTATTTATTAATATTTGGAATTTGCTTTTATTTTTAAATGTTTCAGTTTTAGTTTTTTTATTTGTAATAGTAATGTTTTTAAATAATTATTTTTAATATATTTCTATTAGCTTTAATTTATATTTACTCCAGTTTTAATTTTGCTGAATTAAATTAAGAACCTCAACTTCAATTAATTTATTTCTTTCTTTTTTAATATAAAAAAAAGTAAGGTCTCGTCTCAGACGGTAGTGCACAAGAGGCCCAAAAAAACTTGTCCTCTCTCACTGTGACTCCAAAAAACCTGAGATTTCTCTCACTCGTTCTCTCTCTCCTCGTGTCTTCCTGTTTTTCTGTCTGGAGGGTGTAATTTCAGATGCCCATCATCATCTCCCATGGTAACTGGTTCCTGAGGAACCAGAGCTGGAATCGTTAAGCAAATTTGATTTCTCAACTCATTGGCCTTCTATAAACGTTGCCATGTGTTTGATATTACATATAAGCTGTTCCAGTGGGTGCAGAGGGAAAGCTGAGAAAGGAGAGAGGTGGAGAACAGGAATCGGAACATTAAATGGCAGGTGAAATTGAGCGAGATCTGAAGCGGAGGAAAAACAGGAAGATGAGAAGAACGATATGCCAAAACATCACTTTTCTTGGCCATAAATAGGGAAAAAGACAAAACATAAATTATTTCAATCAGTCTGTTTTTACATGCGCAAAATAAGAACATCAGAATGTTGAAAGTTCAACCAACAGACAACCGTGATAGAAAACAACACCATGTCCCAACTTTACAACGAGACTTAAACAATGCAACATTGAGTGGCTAACCAGAATCTCTCTGTAGGCTGAATCAAAAGTATATTGTTTCTGGGGAAAAAAGATTGTAAAAACACTCAAGTATTTAACTCAAGGACAGCCTGAAGTTTGGACAGTTTTGTGCATTGTAAGGAATGTACGCAAAGGAAAATTATCAACCAAAGACAGACCTAAAAACCTTCAGCAAGGACATTAAGGGGATAGTTCACCCAAAAATGAAAATTCTGGTATCATTTAATCACTTTCATATACTTGGTTTTTTAGCAGAATGTCAAAACTGCTTTCTGTCCAAACAGTGAAACTGGTATGGAACAGTAGTGCCAAATTAATAAAAAAATATAAAATTATTCATTAAAACTGACTACGATTTATAAATGTCAATGACTACATCAATGTCCAAAAATGCAATTTAAAATATATTCAAATAGAAAACTTGTAATAATATTTTACAATATTGCTGTTTTTAGTGTATTTTTAATACATGCAGCCTTGTTGAGCATAAGAAACTACATTTAAAAACATAAACAATGTTTAATGTTTCCAAACTTTTGACAGGTACTTTAAATAAAGACAGAATAAATTTGTTTATGCTTTGTATGGAGCATTATGAGCACTAAATAAGGTTATGTAGGGTGAGAGTGAGTGCAGGGATGGGTTTATAATATTTAAGAATAAAGGAGAGGGATAAAATGAGACTGGTGATGATCTGTCAGTAACAGATATGTGTCACTGTTTCCTCTTTGATGTCACTGGCTCTAAACCAGTATTAGCGCAGTGCAGAAACCTAATATTGTGCTAATCTGGACCTATCTGCTGTCATCTTAGATGGACTGACGGGGAGGGCATAACCAAGTACTGTAGATGTACTTGCTTCCCCATGTATCTATATATAAACAGCCACGAACAGTGAGTGTTGCATCACATCCCTGCTTTATTGATGAAATGGGACTGAATTTGCCTGATCTCATTCTGATTTCATTCAAAAATGGATGGAATGATGATATACAATCCTTTCCATCATGCCTCTCTCAAGAGCAGAATGGTGATAACTTTGCATCGGAGTATGAGACCTTGTTAATATCACTGAAGCTTGTCCCCTCAGGCGCTGAAGATCAGGTGTTGTTCAGACTCTGAGCCTGCAGAGGTTACAGTGACAAAGTGAGGTTTCGAGGGGAAGAAGTTGACAGGGAATCAGAGGATTTATGTGCACGCCTGTAAAACTTTACGAGAGGAGCCGCATTTCAAACATCCAGTGGGCATTATTCACATCAGTCTCGACCCGGTGGGGGCAAGCTATGAAAACTTTGTCTAAGGCGGAGGTAGAAATGATAAAAGAAGAAGAGAGATTTAGTCAGTGGCTAGCAGCATCTGTTCAAACAATAGCAGCCTGACAGACGCTGTATGGTTCAAAACTGTCCATATGGAAAATTAATATTCTGATTAGGGCAATGATTCTTACTTTGCATGCACGTGCCTGCTTGTCCAGGGGTCACAGAAGTTGCCCTATTCCCATCTTTACTCATCTCGTGGGGTTTGTGCTGACATGTACGGGCAGGACCCAGAGGAGTGTTTAGGGAGAGTATGGGTCGTGTTAGAGCAGAGGTCACCGAGAGGCTGACCATGTGTGCTGTGAACCTGATAAGATTCAGAAAAAGACCATTGAACCAAGCATGGAGGGTCTCTGGATTAAAGAGTTTTAAAAATACATTTACCTTCTGTTTTGACAGATTCCTGAAACTGAATATTCTGAACTTAATATTATTATATTCAATAATTATTATATTCAAATAATGTAAGGAAGGACTTGATTTTATCTATTAAGATTTATTGGATGAGTTTTAAATATATAACACGCACACACACACACACTATCATTTAATGTAGTGTAATTTTTTTTAAAGAAGTCTCCTATGCTCCCCAATCCTAATGAAAAATTTGCATAGAAAAAGTAGCTGTTTTCTATGTGAATATATTTGAAAATGTAATATAAACCTGTGGTGACAAAGCTGAATTTTGTATAAACTAATGTTCAATTTCTCATTTAGTTTCTTTCAGTTCATGTACTTTCACATGTGATGAAGTCGACCACACAAGTGGATTTCCTCTAGTTTTGTGTCTGTGTGTGTACATGACAAAAATGTTTCAGTCTCATTTCAATCTTCTTTGTTCCACTAACAAAAGTACTGCTGGAAAGTTTCCTCATATTTCTGAAAGGGTGCCATGTCTGTGGTCAGTCGCCTCAGAAATCTTTCCAATGAAGAGGGAACACTCTCCAAACCTCTTTATCTGTTGACCGTTTGAAGGGTGTTTGTAGTGTGTTATTGGATTTAACTATGTTACACCCATTGGTTGTATTTGTGTGTATTTTTTGTGAAATAGACCTTGTTCTCACTGATAGGTAAGACAGCCAGTGGGCGACCTTTCACGTGACGAGGCCATTAAAGCAAATATGAAATGACTGTTCCATTCTCAAGGAGGAATGCAGTGAAGAAGATGAAGAGAAAGGAAAAGAAAGGTGGATCTTGGCACTGGGATCACAGCTGTGTGGAATAGCACTCTGTCTTGTGCATTCCCAGCTGTTAGGAGCTCATAGCACGATCTATCCCCAATGTGCAGAATTCATTAGCGCTGGAATACTGTAGCACAACAGACTTTCATTCAGGCCATTCATTCAGTCGAGATGTTTCATGAATCACTAACAATAGATTGGTTTACTGATGGATTAACAGCAATAACTGATTTTGAGACAAAGAACGTCTGACTGCATGAATCATTAAATATCAGACATCACTGATCACAGATCAGGCATTAGAATGAACATGGTTACTTATATGTTGTGACATTACTGTCTGGTCCATTTCTTACAGTGAAAGTCTGTTTGCAAAGCTTGCGCCGAAATTGCAACTGATTTACCTAAGAATAACAGTGAAATGTACTAAACAAACAGACAAAGCTCTACTGAGACAGTCACATAGTTGAAAATATAAAACCACTTTCTTTGCATTAGGATTCTGTACCTCTTTTCTCTTTCTTTCTCACTAACGCGCCAGTGGGCCGGGCAAAAGATACGATGATGTAGAAGTAGACGTTGGTTTTATTCTGCTGAGGTAGTCTTTCGTCACACTATTACGTCATAATGTGACAAAATTCCAAACCAGTCATTTTCTAAGCCTGGATTCAATAAAAGCTTCGTTTTTGGACTAAGTTTTGAGTTCTAATGTTTTTATAGCACAATGACCTTAATTGTCGAGGAAAGGAAATTTGATTTCTCAATTCGTGACCCCTTTAATAGACTTCTATCAAGCACATAATAGCAATCTTACCAAAACGAAACGTATGAACTGTAGTATACACTCGCAGGCACACATCTTTTGCTATTGAGTCAAAATTCATTTTACGCATTAACATTATCCGCTTCTATTTTCAACTTGACAGAAAGCAGAAAAAGCCACAGGACAGGATGTTTGTGGGACACAAACTCCTATGTGTACTTCATGGATAATTACCTCTGCGAAGAAGGGCACACCCTCAGCACAGACACAGAGTTGGCCTTGCTGACCACTGCTTCCTCGCTGTGTGTGTGCCACACTTTGGGGAAAGATGCAACTTTGATGTAGGTAACTACCTCCTATTTGATGAAAGTAAACATTCACGGTATCCATGGCTTGGCTTTTCCACTTCAGTGATTTCCAGAGCAAGCCTGCTTTTCAGGCCAATACATAATTGTCTAAGTGGTCCTGGACAGCAGGGGGCAATTTAGTCATTAGAAAGGCCAATTAAGTAATTAGGCCAGCGGTTTGACTGCCGCGTGCACGCTCACAGGCCCCGCAGATTGCCTGATTTGGCTTCGGTGCCACTTCTACGCACATTTGCTCTTGATATCATTGAAAGCTTAAGTCCCCAAGTGGACATCCTCCAAATGGAAATTGCATTTCTTTAAGAGCATGATGGGTAATTGAGAAAATTAAGTCGAGGATATACAAACAGAGGTCATTCCTGAGTCAAAAGCATTTATGAAATAGAGAGTGCCAGAATCTTGGGTAATATTTAAAGACATGCTTAAACATCAGCCAATCAGCCACGCGAAAACACCAAGCTCCAATACCATCTTGAAACAATGAGGAAAGAATTTGATGATAACATCTTTGCTTCCACCAGACTGAAGCTCATGTGTTCACATTCCCATATTCTGATATTCTAATTATCCATTTATTCTAATTCCATTGTGAGCTGACATTAAAATTCCACTCTTTGCAGGTAGAGTGTCACAGAGGTGTGCAAAATGCCTCCACGAATAAGGAAAAAAGAGAGAGGCAAGGAGAATATTTTGGGCTAGGAGGTTATCCAGCAGGAGCAGAGAGGTGGCTGCTTTTTCCATCACGTCGTTGCTCATGCCAGCAGATCATAGCGCCCAGTTCTTACACATGAGACCTGGAATGTAAATATTTAAATGCAGCAAAAGTCAGATTCTCCTTAATTCTATCATTTAAATATGCATTATTTATCCGAAGTCCATCGGATGATTACAGCATGGAGCATTGAGTAAATATTTGTAGCACAATGCTGATTATAAACTCTTTTGAAAAGCCAGTTGACCATTTGCAAAATATATGATGGAAATTATACACACATTTTCCATCATGGTGTCATTCCTAATACCATTTCTAATTAAGCAGTAAGAAAACAAGCAAGAGTGTAATTGTGCACTGAATGGCTATGATTCGGGTGCTTGTGATGTTCTTCATTTTTAAGTTGCTGTATTTCTTTGATTAAAATGCAGGAGAAACATAATATTGTGAATATTACAATTTAAAATAGCTATTTGAATATATTTTTTAAATATATACAGTATTATAAAATAATGATATTAAAAATATATATTTCTTCTGCAGCCATTACTCCAGTCTTCAGTGTCACATGATACTTTAGAATGCCGCCTTTTTTTTTCTTTTTTTTTAGTAACACCAAACGTTTGAACAAAAACAAGTTTTTGAACAAATTAACATAAGGTAACTGACATTTCATTCACAATATGTCTGGCCATGTTTATTTTTGCGTCGCCAACAAAAATACTAGCTAATACAGTTGGAATTCTCTGTAGCAAACACAGAGAAGCAGTGATACAAACAAATTAGTGGACTGGAACTAATTGCTGTATAATAATATGGTGAAAAGCCCATGACAATTTCTCAGTGAGTGTACAAACATTTCTCCTGTATTCAACCTATATATTTCTGTTAATCCCATTTTAACAGACTATATCCCTCCACGGTCCATCAACAGTTTAGCACTTCTTCACAGCAGAAAACAGATGTGGCTTCTGCTAAAGTGTGAGATCCAACAACTTTATACTGTTAGTCTAAGTTTGCAGTGGGGTTTTCACTCCTTACGCAGAGCTGAAATAGCCTTGTGACTTTCCCTTTCTGCTGGTCAGAATCACACAGAGACTCTAGTGTACTGGGGTTGTCTGCATCGTCAGCAAGACCTTTGACCTCAGCCCTGATGAGATTGGCATATATATGATGTTTCTCGTACATTTTTTGTCTTCACCACAATTGTCAAATTCTAGCTAAGAAGTGACCTCAAAATGAATACATAAGCACATGCATACATAGCTTTACATAGGCATGAGGCATTCAGTCCAGTGATGCATTATGGGAGCTTTTCTCACAAAACCAGAGATAAACAGCTTGTCCTCCACCCCTATGGGCACCCTGTTCTGCTATTGCCCGGTGTATTCTGCATGCTTTAAGCTTTAAGTAAGTGTGTGTTGCTTCCTGTCATGCCCAGCTGTCTGTGTTCATCCACGTCTGCGAAGCTAGAGATGAACCATGCGCTCCATGAGGCCTTTGAAACTCACCATTCCTGCTTCAAGGAGAAAGCCAAACCCTCCCCAATGCTCTTCAACTTCCCCCTGCACTCCATCCGAGAGCCAGACATGGATCTGTGCCAGGCCAGGCAAACCGCTCTATCCTCCAGGCATCACACCCCATTATCCCCCAAGGAACCACATCAGCACTGAGATGGGACCTGTTTTTCTGTAGCACCTTTCAAGCTCAAAGCACTTCCTGAGCTCTTGGCGACGATTCCCAGCGAACAGAGAGGTAAAAGGTCAGGCTAACTGCTTTAACCTAAGGTAAAGGCCAAGGAGGTTAATGCCAATGACAACTGATGACTTACACCACAAAGCCCCTAGAAAGAGCGCACTGCAAGATTGAGGATATCGTAGGCAGTTACTTTTATTAGGAGCGATTAATACGCCGGCTAGCGGCATTTGGAAGCATTCCCAACTCTGATCTCCCACAATCCCGTGGCTCATGTTTCAGATTAAGCCTCGCAGCGACACCACAGCCTACACATCATCCAACTCCTTCCTTCTTGCCTCCACGCATGATCTTGCCGTCTGACCTCACTCCTGCTTGAGCGTTCCAGGCGAGCACAGCGCTCAAATTATCCCTCAGATTCTAATACAGCATAATCATTTGCCTGTCATTTTCATTTCATGCTCTTTACTTCTTCTGGGACTATTTTTGGGTGGAAAGCTGTAGGAAATTCAGATGTTCAAAAGCTTGCTGATTAGCCCTGTGATTAAAATGGATCGCTGGCTGAGCCTTCGCCAGAATCTAAAGCAGAGACTTCTACAGTCATTAAGAGCACTTTGTAACAGTTCACATTGCAGTGCCTAACTCCATCTGCTCTGCCCATTCTGATCACATTTAGTGTACGAACACAATTCGCTGAAAAGTAAACTCATACTCAAAGAAATATTTGATGCAATAAATATCCAAACCCAAAAGCCATTCAGTCTGAAAGCATTATTTTGCTGCTACATTAAATACGATTTTTCGACTTGCTCAGCCTGGGAATGAGAGTGGTTGTTTGACCTCTCCCAAATTAAAGACGAGAGTGCTGTCACCCTTAGCTGGGTCTACATTTCCCACGATTCCTTACAGGGGGTGCGCTGTATGGCAGGGCCTGAAGGCATGTTCTTTTTTGACAGCATAGTTAGGAGGTGCTGATGAAAGTGGAGAGGCTACGTTGCCCTCTCAAATTAGCACAGGAGCCCTGTTGCCTGTCACACGGGGGCCCCGACTCACAGATTCAGTTGCAGTGTGAGCGTTTATGACTGTGTTGCTGCCACTGATGCAGGTTTTGTGGTTGTATATTTTTTGGATGTATATATGTGACACTAGAGGAACAAAAACGAGAGACTCTGATGTTGGACAGTGGAATACGATTATGTTCACTTTCAATAAAAATTCAATCCTGTTTGCGTTACCACAGTTGAAGTATCTTCAGTTGAATCTTTCTTTCTTTTGGGAATGCCTCATCTGATCTGATTTATCATTCATATTTGAGATCGCTTTTAAGATCTCAATCTTTTGAGGTAAAAAAAACACGGCCTTTTTTGCCGTGTTGAATTGGCGATGTGAATTCTTTTTATATACATGTATATGCAAAAATGTACTTATTTATTAATGTGTGTGTGTGTGTGTGTGGCAAACAAAAACTGTCTGCCTGTTTAATATAACTCCTACGCTCTATACATATTTCTGACCCACTTCTTCAGTGCAGAAATAAAAGCTGGATACCCTCCACCTGCATATCATCAAGCAATTAGGTAAGTTTGTCCATCTTTCACTCTAATGTTACATTCGACAGGCAGCAATAGGATAATCAAGACGTGTCAGATGACAGCGCGACCCCACAGGCAGCCAGTCATTCTCTTTCCTCCCTCTATACCTCATAAATATTATTCAGCATTGATTTCCACACCAATCTATCAACCTGACAGCTGCTCTCCCTCCCCCTCTGATTTAACTTCAGTGACTTCAGACTTTTTTTGTCAGACTTTTATCTCATTTCCTCCCTGCTCTGGTCTGTCGGTGGACATTCATAATCACTTAATCCATAACAACACCTCTTTTTTTTTGCACATGCACACTTGCCAAAACACACACACAGGCCTCTCTGTCTGGTTGCCTGCTCACTGACCTGTGAGAAGTTCAGTCCATTCAGGGATGACACTGTTCCTCCACCCTCTCCACAGCACCTGTCTGCTTCCCGAGACGCTCTGCCTCCTGCGCCATGAACAAATCGAGCACCGGAGTTCCCCTTGACCGCACATCTGCTTCCGTCAGAGAGTTCACCATCAGCATCACCCATACAGGCCTCTTGCGTTCCCAGTTCCCCGCAATGGCATTGAAGAGGTAGTCAGCATAAAGTCCACGGCCACGCTGATCTGCCGTCATCCAGAAGGGCATCATGTGTTTGACGTAGTCCAGGTGGCGCTTGAGGCGACGGTAGAGGTCGCGCGGCAGTAAAGTCTGGAGGTTTCCTCCGTTGGGCAGAAGCTGACAGCTGGTGAGTTTTGAGATGGTTAGAGGATCTGTGAGGTCCAGTTCAAAGAATACATTGGTGCTGGTCTGGAAGGCCCGTTTCGAGCTCTCAGGGATGTAGTCCCAGACTCGAGTATAGGGGACGTGGATTGTCCCAAACAAATAGGACGGAGGGTAAGGACGAGGCCGTTTCAACCGTCCACAGGAAGGAGTTCATGTCTTTCTGCTTTATAAAGAAAAAAGGAATAGAGAGGAGATTTTAGGGTAATTAAAACATTGGACTGACACAAATACATCAAGGTTATTTCCTTGAACTCATATAGCTTTATATTTAGAAAAGTAGCCTATATATTTTCATTTTATAATCATTTAAAAAAATCTTAATACATTTTCTTAACTGCATGAATCAAAGTAAACAACACTGATGAAGTATTGGACACTGATATAATAATCTTAACTGGATTCCACAGAGTCAGACACTCACATACATTAGCTTGTTCCTTATTCACAGTCAAACTGAGGGAAAAAAAGCACCGTATAGTAGCTGTATCACAGAGGAGTCGGTTCATGCCAGTGCACTGATAGAGCTGGCGTATTAAATCTGGGGTGGAAATGTTTAACTGGGGTTCTTAGTTTACAGTGTGCCTCTCCTCGTAAAAAGGGCCTTTACACTCCGCAGAGCTGCAAACCTCTGCTGTTCTGCACCCTCTGAAACTCTCAAGTATTTACTATTGCTGAGGCTGTCAATAGCTGTGCCATCGTAAAATGTAACCTTCAATGAACAACTCACTCTTAAACGGTCAATCTTTAATTTTAATGAATTGTTCATCCACCTCAGATCAGGAAAGAACAGTTTAGAGTTTATTAACCACTAGTCAGCGCTGATGGTAATGAGAGCAGAAAGAACTGCAAGTGATGTTTGACTATATTTCTTGAAGATCCCCGAAAATGTATAGCCTACATAAAATATTTCAGTAGGCTACTGTTTACTTGGTTACATGTGATATTTAAGGGTCATGAAATCAAAATATTTTAAAAAATGGTATAAATGTTTTGTTTTTTTTTTAAATATGAAACCAACATAAATGCGAATGCATTTCTAAGAACTTGCATGTTTTAATATTATCTTTTTTAATGTTTAGCCTGACATCCTTATTATTGTTAGTGTTGCTAATATGCCTTGGTTGTCCGCATTTATTTAGCTGTATAGGCTATTCCTTTTATCTAGGTCTTGACGCCTGAAATCCTTGTTCGTAAATGGCCACGTGCGACGGCTCTTGTCTTTGCATTAGCCTAAATGGACACATGTGAAAATGACTCAAACACTGACCAGCTTAACTGGAGAGAATCTTATATACTAAAGTAATATATTGTGTATTAGCTGGTCACATTCGCAGACCCTCTGCTCTATTTTATAGAGTAATTTCTTAACCAAAAACAGGCCTCGCAGTACTCGCGCATTATGAATTACATAAAGAATGCACAGGTCATGTCCTGGACAATGGGGCCATTAATGATATAAATCTCCAGGAAAAGATAAACATTAATTGTCCAAACTAATAGAGAGGTAAATTGGCAGAATGTTTGCGTGCATAATGCATTAATTTTCGGATTCTATTTAACAAATTCTGTTGCATGTGTGCCTAAATAGGCTACTCAAACAAACACTATTGCATGTGCGAATCTCTATTAAGATTTGGGATAGTCAATATGTTTAAAGGAATGGGCTATAATGCATCATCTTTCCTTTTGATTTCCACCTCGACCGATGAGGAATTCTCTCCTCTACACACTGTATGGCTCAGATGAAAGCGAGACATTAATTGCGTTCAACAGACTCGGGCACTTGCCAAATCATAATGAAGTAAATATGCTCGATAACTACTTTAACAGTTCTCGTCTCACTGAAACTTGATCAGTTTATGGGGGTCAGTGAATTTTTCCCATATAAATGCATTTGAAGTCTATTCACCCGTGGGCTTCCCCTTTTTTCCTTTGACACATAAACTGGCATTGCACTGGCAAGAGTTTAACGGTATTTCACTTGGCACAAAAATTCATTTTTCAGGCCCAGATTTTTACGAGTATATGACAAGAAGTGACACGCGGTTGGCTGGACGCCACTAAAATAATTTTTAAAACAATAAATTCCTATGGAATAATTAATAAATGGAATGCAATAAATCTAATAATAATAATATCCTACAAATAATTGTTTCTATTGCGATTATAATGCCCCTAGAGATTTATATGATAACTATTTTATTTTTAAAATATTATATAGGCCTAGGCTATATTTGGTGTTGTTAATACGAAGAGGAACAATATCGTGAAGAATAATTAAATAGGCCTAATAAGAATGAAGACCTCACTTTCATCTCATAGCAAAAGTAGCAATTGTTTTATGTTCAAATTAAATATAGCCTATATATCTTTCTTTTTTTGTGCCCAGATGCAATTTTAGTTTGAGAAAAAGTTCGTACAGAGAATAAATGTAGCTATCTATTTTTAATTCATTCATTTTAATTTATTTTAATTTATTTTCTACATTTTATTCAACTATAAAAAAAAATGCAAACGTAACTTTTATTAAACATAGGCCTACATGCATTCTAATAATTTTGACTTAGCCTAGTGTCAGTTGATAATAACACCACCTCATTAAAATAGCCCACATCAGCAACAGTGAAGATAAAACAGCGAATCAACCTGTTTAAAATATCATTCAAGATAGATCTCTTGTTAACATGTCATTTACAAAGATCTCCAAAGGTGCGTGCATTGCGCGCGAAGCAACGGTAGAAAGTGCGTTTGAGACAAACTCACCGATACGGGCTTGTCACATTGCCGCGTGCTCTCGTGCGTGTCCCGGTGTGAGCCCACTTGAAAGAAAGCGCATAAAGTTACCAACCATCGTAGTCCCGAGTGACAGTTCATTTCGAGATGAGAGGGCACAGGACACCTCACGTTTCCCTCAGCTCCGTTACCTCTGTTGTTTACAAGTTTCTCCTGGTTTCACAGCACAAATGAAGTGTTTTACGCCGGTTATGATAATGAGCTCACATTTGCCGTCTCGAAAGGGAAGCATTCTGCCCCTCCGCCATTCTACTGCCCCAGACTATCAAAGAGATTCGCGTTGTCTCCTCTCTCTCTCTCTCTCTCTCTCTCTCTCTCTCTCTCTCCTCTCTCTCTCTCTCTCTCTCTCTCTCTTTCGTTCTCTCTCTCTCTCTCTCTGTCCAGCTGCCCAGCTGTGGAAAGCACAAACTCTGCTATGCGCCCCTCAAGTTTCCAGTTTAACTGCGCCGAGAACGTGAAACGCCTTGAATGTTCCCCCCTCTGCTTGAGGAGGGGAGAACAGGTTCTTTCGGAGGACGAGAGTGTGTAGCAATTCGACGTTCATGGAACAGAGCACTGATCTTTAGCCTGTAGCTATATTGAAAATATTGCATTTTTCATTAGATGAATGTAGACTTTTCATTAGATGGATGTGCATGAATCGAAGTAAACCCCAACCCCCATACAAATTCCTGTTAAATCTGCTGTGAAAAGGACAGCTCTTGTCCCCAGAAATTCACCTGACGATGTTTCGGTCATTACGGAACGTTTTTTGCTGTAGCTTATATTTTGCAATTTCATACAGCTATATCATCTACTGCAGTACCTATAATGTTAATATTCCTTAATTGGATTCCTAAAATCTGCTTTGTAGGCTACCTTAAAATATAACCACCATAATTGTACAAACAGTAGCCTGTATCACGCCACGTAATGAACAATGAGTAGCGTACACAGTGTTACACAAAATACCATCCAGGGTAACAAACATGACAGTAAAAGCATTAACTAAACAACAAAAAGTGTTACACCCTAATTTGCATAAATTATTTCAAAAAGTACATTTAAGTATTTAGATAAACAGAATGTGATGTAATGTAGGGACTCATGGGAATGTCTTTTTTTTAATTGATATGCCTTTCACTGTAAATTATTTACAGTAAATTATCTTGTATTTTTCAAAAAAATACATTTAACATTACTCTCAATATATGTATTATCTTGTTAAATATAGATTTGCACTGTAAAATAGGCCTGTCGGTTATATTAATTCATACTTTTTACTTTCATAATCACATTTTTAAATATTTTACAGTAAAATCGGCTTTATCCATTAATTACATATTTTACAGGGAGTCAAAATAATCCAGCAGTCGTTCTTTAAAGGGACTATATGGAACTTTTTCCTCAAAATAACGTAACAATAGCCTTTTTATTTTACCATTTATGACTCAAACATCTCCTGTTGAGCATACTGACACCTTGTCCGCTCACAGTGGGTGCACCTAATATAAGCCTGTATCCTATTTTTCCTATTTTCTGTCGGGTCGGATTTTTCCCGCGCTGTCTGCGGATGTGACGTCAAGCGCGTTCATGTTAAACGTTTCAGATCACTCTGCCACCACCGGTAGTCAACAAGTAGCCTACACTCGCAAACTTATCTCAAACAATATATGTATTTGACTGTTCTTACCTCTGTAAACATAATGTTGACCTCCTTGCAGGCAGCAGATCATGACTTGTGAAGTGTGCACGCACGTACGAGCGCTGCGAGCAGTGTTGCCAGGTCCGTATGCCTGCACTGTTGTTGTCCGCAGGTTGTTTGTGTAGTGCACGGGTTGACGCGATTGTTTTACTCACTGGGAACATGATTGTTATCGGGGAAACACCCGGGAACGCTCTTTGACTATTTTTGGCCGTGATTGGGCTAGTTTTGATGAGCAATTGGGCTGGTTTTCTTGTGCAGACCTGGCAACCCTGGCTGCGAGAGCGAGCAGAAAGGAAGAGCAGTTCTGTTCTCTTACGAGAGTATCTCTCGTACTACGTAATATCTTACGCTATGGGGAAAACTCTTTTCCACGAGATATTGAAGCCAAAAATTATCCTTAATTTTTTACTAATGTAAAACGCTTTGCAGCAGCAAGCAGACCTAGGCGAGACAGCTCGCGCGCCTATTGGCTGCTCTGCGGCAATAGCAGCAGCCTATCGAGAGAGGCTCTGCGTGACGTCACGACGAATGGGGGCCCTTCGCGCCCATATCGTCACGTCCCGCCAGAAAGGGCGTGGTCTCGCCCTATATCTAGGCTCGATAGCTGCTCTTACGTCGATTTTCATCTCTTCAGCGAAGCCTCACGCATCGCTGGATCCAGAGTGAGAAGCCGCGCCGTCGACCTGTAGCCTTCAGCGGGACGTGCCATTGAGTCTGGAGTCGCTGGCCTCGCCGCCTTCAGCCGCCGTACCTGCTGTGCTTTCCGGCGTTATATCCTTTCCTCTGCATAGAGTGTGTGTGTGTGTTTGCATATCTGCTTTTTTCCCACCCCCTCTAAAAGAGCGGCGTCTTTTTAAAGATGCCTTCCTGCGGTTCTTGCTGAGCCCCACTCAGCGACGAGGACCGACATGTCATCTGCGTGTCCTGCCTGGGTGAGGATCACGCGGCCATCGCGCTCGCTGACGGCGGATGCCATCACTGCGAACGTTTGCCTATGGTGACTCTGCGGACTCGCCTGGCTTCGTTCTCCGAGCCCGTATCCCAGCCTGCCGTGACGCCGCGTCGCAAGAAGCGCCGCGCCCAGCGCGCTCCCGAGCTATCTCCAGCCCGCCAAAGCTCGCCGGTTCGCCCGCCAGCTTCGCCGGCTTCGCTCGAGTCGCTCACCGACGGACAGCGGCCGCCGTCCGCCGCCGCGTCCGCCATCGAGTTGGACGACAACACCGAGGCGTGTTCTCTCTTGGCTTCGGATAGCGAGGATTGGGCGAGCTCTGTGGACCTCCCCTCCGCTAACGCTCCCCACCAACCCTCTGGGAAGAGAGCCGGCATTGAGTCTGAGCTGATGCGTCTGCTCACCAAGGCCGTAGAAAGCATCGGCCTCGATTGGGAGGCACCCACGCTGCCGCCGCGCAACAGATTAGACGGGCGCTTTCTCGGCAAAGACGAGGCTCCGTCAAAATCTAGGCCCGCGCCCTTCCTCCCGGAACTTCACGAGGAGGTTGCAAAGTCGTGGAAGGCCCCCTTTTCCGCCAGGATGCGTACCTCTACCTCCGCGGCATTCTCCGCTGTCGACGGTGCGGGAAGTAGAGGCTACCTCGCCATTCCTCCGGTGGAGACGGCTGTCGCGTCGCATCTCTGCCCGCCCTCTGCGGGACGGCGGGTTCAGACGACGCTCCCGTCCAAAGCCTGCCGAGTGACATCATCGCTGCACGGACGCGCTTACACCGCCGCCGGGCAAGCAGTCTCAGCGCTGCACACGATGTCTATTCTGCAGATCTACCAGGCAGACCTCCTTCTCAAGCTGGACGAGGAGGGACCCGGTGCTATCTGTGTGGCGGACCTGAGGAGCGCTACGGACCTCGCTCTAACGCGCTTCTAAAGCCGCTGCGCAAGCCATGGGGCGGAACATGGCCTCTCTCGCCGTCGCCGAGAGACACTTATGGTTGACGCTGTCCGAGATGACGGAAGCCGAGCGCTCTGTGTTCCTCGACGCGCCCATTTCCCCGGAGGGCCTGTTCGGAACGGCCGTCAAGGACTTCGCGGACAGGTTTGTTGAGGTGCAGAAGACTTCTCAGGCTATGAAGCACTTCCTGCCGAAGCGCTCGAGCTCCGCTACAGGCCGCACCAAGCCGCCTGCTCGCAGCTCTCAGCCCCAGCCTGCACCGCCCTCCCCGCCGCCGCCGCCTCACAGCGCCGCCAGGCCCGGGATCAGAGACCGCGGTCTCGCTCCGCCGGACGCCGCCCCCCTCACCGCGGGCCCCGGCCGAGGATTGAGATCAAGCCCGAGGCCCCAAAGTCTTCCTAGCCGCTCTAGGAAAACGACGGTGTTCAGATCCCGCTGCGGCCGGATTTCCACCAAAACTTCTCGCTCGTTCAGCCCCATGCGTTGTGACTGTACCAGTGTATTTTGCAGTGAAGCAGCCGGTGTCTCAGCCCGCTTGCCTGCACACAAAAGCTGTTTTTACGGCTACCCAGATAAATCCAATAAAGAGTGTATTTTCTGGTGTTCCGGCCTCGGCCGATGGTGTTATGAGTGTTGTAAGAATGCCCACGCCCCAGTGCCCATTCCCACACCCAGACACAGCCCGCCACGGTGCAGGGCTCGCACAAATAAAATCGACTCCGGTCGATTGTGCAAACACTGTAGTGAACGCGCCCATATCCCCATGCCCGCTTACACTACACGCTGCGTGTCCCTCGGTTTCTGTAAAAACGAAACCAACACACATTCAGTCGGCCCTAAACGACAGTGTTTTCAGTGTAGCAAATGTGCCCGTGGTCCCGCGCCCACATTTCCTCACAGACACGCCGAATCCCACGGGATTCGCCCCGCTCTCTCTCTCGGCGCTACCCGCCTCAGAGGAGATGAGCGCGGCCAGGCTGCCCGCTGTGATCAGCGCGCCCCCCGCCTCGAACGCCGTAAACACGGCGCTGTGTTCCCAGCACACGCGGGCTCTTGTGCCGCCGCTTTCCCCGCGCCAGAGCCCAGATTTCATTCTGCCCCTAGCTATTCACGCGGATGCGTGGGCAAGGCTTCCCGAGGTATCAGAGTGGGTGATGAACACTATAAAGAGAGGCTATTCGCTACAATTCGCTCGACGCCCTCGCCGCTACGCGGCGCGCGTCGAAACTACGGTGAAAAGCGAAGTATCTCATCTACTTCGAGCCGAGATAGCGAAACTACTGAGAAAGGGGGCTATAGAACCTTTATCTCAGGCTCAGAGCGAAGGGGGCTTATACAGCAGATATTTTCTGGTACCGAAGAAAGATGGTGGGCTCAGACCCATTCTAGATCTGAGGCTGCTGAACAGAGCGCTCGTGAAACGCCAGTTCAGGATGCTTACGACCAGGAAAATCCTCGCGCAAGTGCGCCAAGGAGACTGGTTCATGTCAATAGATCTGAAAGACGCGTATTTCCAAATACAAATAGCGTCCCATCACAGGCGATTCTTGAGATTCGCCTTCGAGGGCCAGGCATATCAATACACAGTCCTGCCATTCGGCCTGTCCCTAGCACCCCGTACGTTCACGAAGTGCATGGACGCGGCCCTCGCTCCCCTGAGACTTCGGGGCATGCGAGTTTTGAATTACTTGGACGATTGGCTGATTCTAGCTCGTTCACGAACGGAGCTCTTAGAACACAGGGCCGCATTACTCGAGCACCTCGAGGAGCTGGGCCTTACAGTCAATTGGGCGAAAAGCTCACTGCTCCCCAGTCGGAGGATTTCCTTTCTGGGAACAGTGTTAGACTCGCTATCCATGACGGCACGCCTGTCACCAGAGCGCGGATTGAATATCCAGCACGTCGCGAAATCCTTCCGCCACGGCTCTATAGTCCCGCTCAGAAGGTTTCAGAAAATGCTGGGTCTCATGGCCTCAGCAGCCTCTGTACTCCAGTTGGGCCTGCTCCGCATGCGCCCACTGCAGCTATGGCTAAAAGCACGAGTTCCCCCCAGGGCATGGACCGCAGGTCTGTTTCGCCTCAGGGTCGACCATCAGTGCATTTCGGCTCTGAAACCATGGAAAGCGACCGACTGGTATCAGTCGGGCGTGAGTCTGGGGATCCCCTCAAGTGTGAAGGTGGTGTCTACGGACGCCTCCACTTCGGGGTGGGGAGCGCTGCTCGAGGGCAGACCGCTGGCTGGCCTGTGGTCAGTGCGGGAGAAGCTCCTACACATAAACTGCTTGGAATTGATAGCAGTCGACAAAGCGCTAAGGCGCTTCTGTCCCCAGATAACAGGCCACCACGTATTGGTCCGGTCGGACAACATGTCAGTGGTGGCATACATAAATCGCCAGGGCGGCGTCAGGTCCCGAAACCTTTACAGGCTGACGGAACGCCTCCTGGTCTGGGCTCAGCACAACCTGCTCTCGCTGAGAGCGGCGCATGTGCCTGGTCACCTAAATGTGGGACCAGACAGGCTGTCCAGAAACAACGTTCCAGCAGGAGAATGGTCTCTGCACCCGCAGACGATCCAGCTGCTGTGGGAAACGTTTGGCAGAGCGCAGGTGGACCTGTTCGCGTCCCAAGAAAACGCTCACTGCCCGAGATTCTTCTCGAAAAGCCGGGACGCGCTGGCCCATGTCTGGCCCCGCCGCCCCCTTTATGCTTTTCCCCCTGTCTCACTCCTGCCTCAGGTGTTGGAGCGAATCAGGAGGGAGGGATGCCCAGTGCTACTCATAGCTCCGCTCTGGACAAACCAGTCGTGGTTCCCTGTCCTGATGCAGCTGACCAGCGCTGCTCCATGGCCGTTACCGCTGAGGAGAGACCTCCTCTCTCAGGCGGAAGGCTCGATTTGGCATCCTCGCCCGGATCTGTGGTCCCTGCACGCATGGGCCATCAACGGGTACCCGCTGACCTCCCAGAGGGAGTGCTAAACACGATCGCGCAGGCTAGAGCCCCGTCTACCAGACGGCTCTACTCCTCGAAGTGGTCTGTGTTCTCTGCTTGGTGTCAAGCGCAGGGCTTTTCACCTGTAGACTGCGGGGTTACGGAAGTGCTTTCCTTCCTTCAGGAGCTACTGGATAAGGGCAGGTCCCCTTCCACGCTCAAAGTATACGTGGCGGCCATAGCAACGTTTGCAAAACCGGTGTCTGGCCAGTCACTAGGAAAGAGCGACTTAGTCGTGCGTTTCCTTAGAGGAGCTCGGAGGCTAAACCCTCCCAGGCCCCCTTCAGTCCCGACATGGGACCTTTCCACGGTCTTGGAGGCCATGAAAGGCGCCCCATTCGAGCCAATCCAGTCGTCAGACATGAAACACTTGTCTTTCAAGACAGCGTTTCTTATGGCTCTCGCTTCAGTGAAGCGCGTAGGGGACTTGCAAGCGCTCTCAGTAAGCGCGTCATGCATGGAGTTTGGACCTAACGACTCTAAGGTCATACTCAAACCAAAGCACGGTTACGTGCCGAAATCCCTCAACACACCGTTCAGGGCCCAGGTGATTTCCCTGTCTGCCCTTCCGGTTTTCAATGAGGAGAAGGACGCGAGTCTCCTTTGCCCTGTCAGGGCACTAAGGGCTTATGTGTCCCGCTCGTCTGGTTTCAGACAGACTGAGCAGCTTTTTGTTTCGTTTGGCGGCCGTACTAAGGGACTTGCCGCGTCGAAACAGAGCTTATCCAGATGGATAGTTGGTGCCATAGCGCTGGCTTACACTTCTAAGGGCCTTCAGTGCCCTTTGGGTGTTAGAGCGCACTCCACGAGAGGCATGGCCTCCTCGTGGGCATGGTCTAGCGGGGTTACCCTGCAAGATATTTGTATGGCCGCGGGCTGGGCCTCGCCGTCTACATTTATAAAATACTATAATCTGGAGGTCCCCGCCTTACAAGCTAAGCTTTTGGCGGTATAGAATTCAGTGCTATCTGCCCGCTGTGCGGCTCGGATACTGAGTTTGGCCTGCGTATCGCTCACTGACCGGTACAGCAGCTCATTTAAAAATTGACACACTTGTGGCCACCCAGTTCAGGGTGAATGTTCACCCTGACGGTTTGGTTATTGTCATATGATTGGCCCCTTTCGGAGGCTATTTACAGGGAATGATGCTTCTAGCCTCTCTTCCCTCACTCTCTGTGAGTTTATGGTGATTATGCACTATATGCGCCCCGGGCTTCGGCCCCTGGGTCTTTGGTGTTGGATCCCTACCAGCACGGCGTGTTGCATTGTGTTCCCCATAGCGTAAGATATTACGCAGTACGAGAGATACTCTCGTAAGAGAACGTACTCGGTTACTAACGTAACCTCGGTTCTCTCTAGAGAGGGAACGAGTACTGCGTATCTTGCCGTGCTTGGAATACGCTCTGGTTCGCTTCGGCGATGAAAACCGACGTAAGAGCAGCTATCGAGCCTAGATATAGGGCGAGACCACGCCCTTTCTGGCGGGACGTGACGATATGGGCGCGAAGGGCCCCCATTCGTCGTGACGTCACGCAGAGCCTCTCTCGATAGGCTGCTGCTATTGCCGCAGAGCAGCCAATAGGCGCGCGAGCTGTCTCGCCTAGGTCTGCTTGCTGCTGCAAAGCGTTTTACATTAGTAAAAAATTAAGGATAATTTTTGGCTTCAATATCTCGTGGAAAAGAGTTTTCCCCATAGCGTAAGATATTACGCAGTACTCGTTCCCTCTCTAGAGAGAACCGAGGTTACGTTAGTAACCGAGTACGTTTTTTGTCAAAAAGGTGTCAGTGGCGAGTTTAAATTTCAGAAAAACGCATATAGCCTCTTTAAGGGTTAGTTCACCCAAAAGTTAAAATTCTATTATTAATTACTCACCCTCGTCATTCCAAACCCGTAGGGCTTTTGTTCATCTTCAGAACACAAATGAAGATATTCTGTCCTACCATTGACAGTCTATGCAACTACCACTTTCAAGCCCCAGAAAGGTACTAAAGACATCATTTAAGTAATCCGTGTGACTCCAGTGGTTTAACCTCAATTTTATGAAGGGACTTGAGTGCTTTGTTTGCACAAAAAACACAATTTAACACTTTATTTACAAAATATTAATCTCCGACAAGTTGACAAGAGAGCAGACGTTCGCGTGAAAATTCTTTGGAAATTAATATTTTATAAATAAAGTGGTAAATTGTGTTTCACTTGCCTTTCATAAAATTGAGGTTAAACCTCTGGAGGAGTCACATGGATTACTTTAATGATGTCTTAGTATCTTTCTGAAAGGATCTTCATTTGTGTTCCGAAGATGGATGAAAGTCTTACAGGTTTGGAACGTAATTAATGGCTGAATTTTCATTTTGGGGTAAATAACAATTTAAGATCATTTTTCATTTGATTCTTTTCCACAATATACAGCACAAACTGACGTTCTTCATGGATTTGTGAATGTCATCAGGGTCTTTTAATGCTTAAACGTTTCTGACATATTGTACTGTTTACCCTCAATTCATCACTGTCACCATCTATTTGACAGTAATGCGTTTTGGCTATTGCCTCTAATCATTTTTTGCATTGACGTGTACTGGATCGCAGGCGTAGCTATGATTAATGGATCCAAACAAGGAAGTAATGCCTGCAAAAATATATTTTAAGTTTGTTTTTCATTCCATGTCTTAAGGATGTGTCACTCCGGCCAGTAACACTGGTGGATGAATGGCGGTGCTGAAAGCCAGTTGTCGTGTTTCCGCAGTCCCCGGCTCTGGTGCCGTGACCCGTGTTATTGTCCGAGTGGATGGGCGAGTGACAGTGTCAAGTAGTGGGCAATTAATCATACGGATCCTTCAAAACAAGTGCTACATAGAGCTCCGCTGGTGACAGCAGAAAGGGTCGACACAAGAGCCCCTTTGTGTTTCCATCACGTCTCATTCTCCAGACTCTCCACAGGTCCTGTATAGGGCTCCAACGCCGGCGTACTTGCTCTTACCTACTGTATATTTTCTGTCGGCTCAGTGATTACACCACCCTGATTACAACCTTATATTTGTTTATGTGAGTGCAAGCCTGCTCAACCAGGGCTTGATGATGTGCAGTATCAGTAAGTTTTCAAGCAGCATGTTTCAATCACACGCGTTGATGAACGATTAAATTATATATCTGGCTATACAGTAATGTAGCTGATGAACGGCTCTATCTAAAATATCCCTTGCAGTTTACCCCACGTGCTCTAGTTACGGTAAGAGCTTCAGTGAGAATCAGTTTTCAGTCTGAATGATAGATAATCCCGTTTAATTGTGTTTTTCTACGGCTCATTGACCGTATGTGCCGTTTAGCGGGTTTATTTGACTGTTACTCTCGTGGTGAATGTCAATGGGAGCCCACATCTGCCTTCTCTCATTGTGTGTTCTGTTATTGAGATCTTTTCTCTTCGTACATGTCTTCTGTATCACCTGTGGCCACCTGCAGATGCATTTACCTGTTGAAACGACGCCTGGAAAGAGGTCTGGGTCTGAGGGTGATTTTCACATTCTTGGCTGGTAAGTGCCGAATATTCCTGGATCTGCTCCAGAGCTTGAAGCACATATATATTGTGCACTAGGATAGTGGAAATAAAACAGTTAAATGTTAATGTTCTGGTTGTTTCTTTAATGGATGCCTTGGGAAGCATAAGCTTAAGAGCATGTGTGTTTTTTTATGGTCACAGCGCTGTCATAGTTCGTATCTGCATTCATTCACCTCATCGTCAGACTCAACCCTTCAACTGGACGTTCAACCAAACAAACACGCTGACAGACCAGTCTGCGCTCTCATATGCCGTCAAGCTGCTTTTTATGACGGAGTGGGTCATGTCTTTCACCTCAAGGTTCCTCAAGGCGCTTGTTTTCGTGTTTCTGAGGCCGAGAACTGACGCTTTGACATTTCACAGCTCTCCCCCGAATGAGCTCATGAATCATGGTTAAGTCGAGAACAAATGTCTTCATTTATATTTGAAGGTTTTTTTTGTTTCATTTGTGAGCCTGTGCTAATTTTGATCTCTTTTTGGTGCTTTACCTGCTGTGTCCATTTTAATATGTTTAACTTGTTGTTCTTTAAAACAGCGCCCTCTATTGCCCACTCATGATATTGCAAGAGTTTTTGAGAACAAACCTGGAACAAACTCAGAGAAACGACCATTGTGCTACTCTCAGTAACCCAAGACAGTCAAACAAAAGGGAAAGTTCCCAGCAAGAGGGCTATGAAGAAATTAAAAAGAAAACAACCTAGTCCAGACCGTGCTGCTCATCCTGACAGTTCTGTAGCCGAACAATGATACAATACTGCAATGGTATAACCTTTAAGTCAAATTTTAAACTGTCCCCCGAACCAAAAACAACACAACACGGCCTTGTTGTCAATAATGAGGCATTGTTGTGGTTTCCGGCATTTTGGATTTCCTAGGACAGTATGGGGAAAAGCGGTCCTCACAGAAGGGGGTTGCAAGTGTCGTTTAGGGGTCACTAGAAGAAACATGAGGCTCTGAGTTAAGTGAACTAGTAATAAGCCTAAGCAGAGAAAAAAAGTTTAAGATTTCACAGTTTTCATGCCAAAACATGAAGAACTTGTGTAGTTTTGACAGCAAAGTGTAGCAAACTACAAAAACAATAAAGGAGAACGACTCCGTTTACGACTGTTTGAACTATGTGCTTTCCTGGCGTGTGCTCACACGCAGACAAAGACTGTCGGGCTATCTCATGAATCAGTATGAGAGAGATGGAGAGAAAGAGTGAAAGTGAGAGGGGGGATGTGGAGAGATTCAGATGATGATAAGATTGGAAGGCGACAGACGGATGGTTGTTCGCTTTCTTTGAGACTATGATGGAATTTCTTACAGATCGAATTTGAAAAGGCTGCTTCCAGGGAATATCGGAAACTGTGGTTGGGAATTGCTTAGCTTTGTTTGTTTGATGTTGGAATAGGCTTAACGGGCTTGTTAGTGTATGTATGTAGGAGAGAGAGTGGAAAAACAGTGTTCATAACCTCAGAAAACACTGAACAATCACATCAAAGAGCTTGCAAACAAAGGCTTCCCATAATGCAACAGTGCTTTCTTTTTAGATCAGAGATTATGTGTGTAATTGCATGATGATCTGTGGGGGACCCCTGCTATGGCTTCATCTGTTACTGGGGTCTCTCAGTGTTACAGTCTGAATAGACTGCATCTATTCATGATGCAACTGTACAAAGAGCTTCAAAATTACTGCTGGTTAAAGATTGTGGCGGTTTAATATACTGAGACCTGGAAGCCTAGATTTGGACAAAAAAATCATAATATTATGGAAATAACAACTAGGGCATCATTGTCAGGCAGCAGTTCATTCACATTCACCACAAATCGGCTTATCCAAAAGATGCTAATACATAGCAGACTGGCAAAAGGGATCCAGAATTACCCATAGGGAAAAAGGCACTCCATACTGAAGCCGGTGTAAATCGTTTATTCTCTGACCATGTAATTATAGGGTTTGAAGGAGCAGTTAATCTGACCAAAGCAGGCAAACATTTATTGTCATAAATTTGCCAATCACAATGTACTGACACACCATTAGATGTAGTATATCATCTTCTGTTTAAAATGTACTTATGTGTGTGTGTGTTTAAGGCAGAAATGGGTGGGGGGTGGCCAGAGAGCTGCCTAAGAAAATATGGAGAGGCCAGTTTCCTGGCTGCAGCGAACTGTGTGGGGTTTTATGAGTGGTGAAATCTTAACCATGTTTATCCAGCGTTTTTTCCAGTGTTCTCAAAGAACATCTTAGTTTCTTGACCTGGATTGCTTGATTGAAATGTTTAGGCATTGGCTGTGTGTGTGTGTGTGTGTGTGTGTGTGTGTGTGTGTGTGTGTGTGTGTGTGTGTGTGTGTGTGTGTGTGTGTGTGTGTGTGTGTGTGTGTGTGTGTGTGTGTGTGTGTGTGTGTGTGTGTGTGTGTGTGTGGTGTGTGTGTGTGTGTGTGTGTGTGTGTGTGTGTACGAGTACGGTTGTGAGTGACAAACATATGACGAAGAAGCCTAGTCTTTTTTTTAATCAATAATGAATACATTCATTTATTATTATTTTTATTAATACATTTCTGTCATGACAACTATTGGAGTGTTTGGCATGATCATGGATATGACCATTTTCATATATTTGGTCTTGGCGGAATAGATCTGCTACGCTGCTGCTGTTGCAGAGCATGTCCGGGACTTGCTACTGCCAATATATACACAACACGCTGGTGTAAGCAAGTATATCATACAATTACCCATAGCAGATCTATAGCCTACAGGTGGAGCTGGGGAAGGTGGAGGGTTTCCAGTAAACACGTCATCAGAGAAGAGAAGAGATGTCACGGCAAGAGGAGGGGAAGATGTTTTGATTAAAGATTATAAGGGCACTTTAACTTTAAAAACATTATTTGTACGGATAAGTCGTTTTTAATAAATACTGTAATATTCCATAAAATATAAGAATTTTCAATGTGACATTAAGGAAAGTGAAAGGTGTGAAATGAACATCTAGTTCCATCTGTTACTTTCAAACTTTTTAAAGAATTAAAAAAAATTGTATCAAATGATCAAAACTTGTAATGCAATGTCTTTTTTGACATGTTTTACAAAAGAACCTCTTTAGATCATATGTTGGTATAAAGGCATCTATGAAGTCCTGCAAAAATGGCTGAACTGATGGTTATCTCGCTCATGTTGGCACCTTTAAATGTTTGTGTGTTAGTGCTGTGATTTGAGCTTGTGCTGATTATTTCTGTCTCAGCAATCATAGATAAATCAAAGAAGGCCAGCAGGCCATGGGAGAGAGTTGTGGACCGCTTCCCCAGTCTGTCAAGTGGACAGAATTGCAATGCCATTTTTAAAAGCTTGGAGAAGTGCATTACAAATTCTGTCAAACTACATCATTTTCTTGTCTTGGCATAATCACGTTCTTGTCATGTCTGTGTAATTTTGCACTAGAGATGAAGTCCTGTAAATACTTCACTGGATAAATAAAACTCAAATAGATATCCTGTCCAGCAATTTTTGTCTTGATTAATCTTCAATGATAATTTGTCTTCAATGACTCAAAGCTCTCCAGGGAGGCTAAAAATACAAGTACTTTTCTCAGGAGGAAAAAAGGACGCTGAAGTAAAAAAAAATGCTCTGCTTTTTAGTTGCCATGAAAGATTCTGCACTCTCTGACACTACAATTGTGCTTTACAGTTTGTTTTCATCCAGTGCTGTCAGTAAACAGCACGATCAGATCCTACCTTTTCTTCCGCTACATGTTTTCAATTTCAGCTCACAAACAGTTATTGCTCTCTGGCTCAACCCAGAAGCAAAGAGAAGCTGTCACAGTAGGGACATGATCAAGACTAGGAAGCATCCTACCCTCCATCCCTTAAATTATCATACCACCCCTCTTCCCAACGAACGGCGCATAACCGGAAAAAAAAACAATGAGTGTGGGCGCTTCCAGGAAAAGCTCAGTTCTCATTTACTGCTTCTCTTGCTGATTCTGAGCATGTGTCGGAGCTCTTACTGTAATCTACAGTACGCCCAGGAAAAGGAAACATGAGTTATGCTGATTTGCTTATTGTCCTGCCAGCGGCCATGGCCTGACGTGCCTGTTTGTGCAGACGCACTTCACACACAACATATGTTTGTATGGAAGAAATTATACAAGTATGTGAATGAATCATTCACGTCACATTTCCAGGCACGAATAGTAGTGTTGAAATCATTATCATATTTATTATAAAATCATATTAATCAATCACTTTGATGAAGAGGTGGTCATATAGCCTTTCGAATGGCTGATTCGGGTCCTGGATGCTGGATGTCAATCTAATGTGCTCCTTATTCATGTCTGTCAAAGTGTTCCCTGCAAAAGAAGGACTCTTATATTTGTATTGAATGTGCACTTGTAGAGTACCGTACTTCAATAAGTACACTTTTAAAATGAGGTGCATTTTATAATAATGTCAACTTAAAAGTTTTACAGTACTTGAGGGTACGTGTGTATTTTTATGTTGAATAAAGCCTAAGCACATATAGTATACTTGTTTATAATTTTGTTAAAAATTTTGTTAACATTTTTTAATGTTTTTTAAATTGCAACTTTATAATCAAAAAAGTGTAATTACAAATAATCATATTTAATTACATGAGAAGTTTAGATAACCGTGATGTTAACATTTTATTTTACCATAAATGTTTGTTAGTATATTCGGCAGTACACTTTAACCAAAATTCAATAGAAGTAATTATGACATTATGTATAAAGACGTACTATTTAAGTGGTAAAAAAAAAAATAAGTTCAGCTTATTGCATTTAATATGCATTTAAAACACATTTTTATTTAATTGTAAATGACATGCAGTAAGCGTTTATTTTTTTTCCCATAATATGTAAGTCAATGGGGCCCATCAACTGTTAGGTTACCAACATTCTTCAAAATATCTTTTTGTGTTCAGCAGAAGAAAATTCATACAGGTTTGGAGCAACTTGAAGGTGAGTAAATGATGGGTGAACTATCCATATTCAATTTTTTAAAGTATGCTATTCTTTTTCCACAGGGGCTTGCCGCTCTAAAGCTTCAGCTAGATTCAGTTCCTCTGGCTGGACTCCACTAAAGCCTGTAGGGGTTTGTTTTAAGTGTGGGCAAAGGTGAAGAACTAAAACACACACCACTCAACAGGCGGTTAAAAACACAGCAAGGCCGTATGAAGGCAGAAAGCTTGATTAATGCTGCGTTCACGTCCAGCCAGATTCATGTGCACTGTAAAAAATATTTTAGCAATTTAGTTATTTCAACTTATTTTTTTAACTAGATTGTCTAGACAACAAGAAATTTAAGTTTTCTTGTCCTCAACTTATCGAAATAAGTAGTTAAACTAAAAAAAAACCCATGCAAAAAGATAACTCAAAATAATGAGTTAACTTTTTTTACAGTGTGGCATCAAACATGAGATTCCCGATTCCTCTTAAATCAATCTCAGAGAATTGCAGATTTCCTGGTGTTGAGTTACATCATATCTCAGATGCTGTACGTGATATAGCAGCGTTTCCCTCAATTTGATTTCAATGAGATGAGTGCCTTATGCTCAGACATAATAAACAACAGTCATCCTCTTCGTTTTTCTTTCTTTTTTTCCAGTCCACTGTCAAACACAGATTTCATCCACATGGAGACATGTTATGAAACCCTTTTATTTGTTTCTGTTTGCAGAACTCCCTCCTCAAGACAAGCCACAGCCGATCAGAGCGTCATCATCATGTGTCGGGTTTAAATGATGCATGGATGGATGAGAAGCATGCAGGTACTGCAGTCTGACTTTCATATTCTGAATGAGATTACAGATAAAGCATCATGTATCGTTGTCAAGTTAAAACTTTTTTTCCAATAAAAAAGAAAGAGAGTTCTATGAATATTTTTCCTAAACCCTGTAAAATTTGTGAATTTATCCATACTCAGATATTTATATTACCCAAAGCCACAAGATAAGCATAGCATGTTATTTAATTGTAAAAATATTCAAATAGTTTTTACAAAAAATGCTCATGTGGCTCTTTGTTCAAACTTTTATTTCCATAATTTGATGGATTTCCAAGTTAAACAGGATATTCAATGAGATTTGAAGTGCAGCACTTGATTATATCCATGAGGAATTGATTGTCTTGTGAAAAGTGGGATACCAGATTGGAGCCAGATTTAAGGGGCGGATTGAGAGATTTGTAATTTTATATGAAAGGAAAGTTGTTTAGGAAGCAGAGCGGGTTATTCTATTATTATTATTTTTTTAAGATTGAAAGTTTAACCTTTTTTTTTAATAGCATGCAGGACTGCTTGTGCACTATATGGCAGAAATGTGTACAACAAAGTCAGTTTTATAAAACAAAAAAGTTTGATTTTACATTGACTTGTTTCAGCTAATGTTAAATTTTTACTTATGAAGTAAGAGAGTCAACTTCTTCAGTGTGTTCGCTTCTCATTTAGTCGTCATATAGTGCTTGGAGACACAACTTCTGTTTTGAAGAAGCAGGACTCAGACAGTAAATGAGCCGCGGTGTAGGTAATTGGGGAAATAATCCCCCTTGAGCTGCAACAGCATTTTTATAAAAAAAAATATTAAGTGGAAACAATTTCATAGCCTGGCCACCACATTCTATGCAAGAGGAGGAAAGACGGAGATGAAAAATTGCAATAATCCCTTCTTTCCTGTTTATCCTGGCTCAGTTTGATGGTATGTGATACACTGATAAAACAAGGAACCGATGTTTGATGCAGAGGGAAAGGGTTTCTATCTTTAATATGTTTTATATTTAATATATTAAAGGGTTTAATATGTCAGACTGACCCTTAGATGTTGTAAATTAAAGTAGGAAAAACTGTGTACTTGCAGGTATAAAATGTGGTTTTAACATAAAGCAGCACTGTAATTAGTATGGGCACAGAGAGCTAAAAATGAAAGTGCTTTAATCAATGTAACGCTTAAAAAAACTAACGTTCATTTGTCTTGTGAAACTTGTGAAAAGATCCATGCATACTCGTGTAGTATATAAATGATGAATTAGGCCTAACTCTATGAGAAATCACAGAGGATCCTGTTCTTTTCCAGTTCTGTTAAATTTTTTCTATGATTACCAAACAGCTATGTAAGCTAAAGAGCAGACCTGCCCTTCAAACAGTGCTTAGAGTCTGCTGAGGCTTTGTTCATGGGATTTTGCACATGGTTAATTAGATTAGATTAGCACAGATTCCTCTGCTATTCACATTAATAAGCTTGTCTGTGTGGGTGTTTATAAATGTGTATGTGTGTGAGAGAGAGAGGGACTCTCAGTGTTTTCCATGACAGGGCCAGACAGACCCCCGGGCCCGACAGAGCCTGTGATTTATCATCTGTAAGCCCCTTGCTTCAAATCTACACACACACATAGACTGATCAACCAAGTTCTCATGTGGTTAACCACTCCTCAGAAAGACAAATCTCTCAATTCTTAACTCTCTTACATATAGTGTGGAAGGCACTGTCACTCCAAGAAATGCAGTTTGTGCAAAAACATGACTCCACTGTAAAGTACACTCTTAAGAAAAATGGTTCTAAACAGTTCCAAATTAGAGTTCTTCGGCTTGTAACAATAGCAGAACCCTTTTTGGTGCTAAATATAACCCTTTTAGTTATAGACATTTTAATAAATAAATAATTTACCTGTTGAGAGTATGTTGACAGTCTGTGTTGTATAGCTGAGCTTCAGAAAATCAGTAATGAGGAGGCTTTGACAGTTACAGATTTGAGACACAAAAAGGCGGGAATAAAGAACCCTAAACTCTAACATAAAAGAACCATTTCAGCATATAAAGGGTTCTTCAGGACAATACTGTATTAAATAGAACTGTTAATACTTGAAAAGAACCTTTAAAGGACCATATTTTTTTAGAGTGTATGAGCATGTACGATTTTTTTAAAGGGCACCAGTGGTGGTTCTATCATAGTTTAATCTAAAAACACTTTTAACTAGCAAATATAGTAAATGTATATAAATACACTTCTCTACCATTCAAAAGTTTGGGGTTGGTAAGATTTCAAGTATCTTATGCTCGCCAAAGCTGCAAATTATCAAAGTGAAACCAGTTATATTTTTGAAATAATAGTACAATTTAAATTTATTTTAAAATGTAATTTATTTCTTGTGATGGCAACACTGAATTTTCAGCATCATTACTCCAGTCTTCAGTGTCACATGATACTTCAGAAATCATTTTAATATGCTGATCTGCTGCTCAGGCAACATTTCTTACTATTATAAATGTTGAAAACAGTTGTGCTTCTTAATATTTTTGTGTAAACCGTGATGTTTCTTCAATTATTTGATTAAAAGAAAGTTCTTTTTTAAGTAGAATCTACTACAAAATATTTTGTAACATTATCAACTCAATATTGATAAATTTAATGCATCTTTGCTGAATCAAAGTGTGCTAATGTACTATTTCCAGTAAAAATCTGAAATCCCAAAACTTTTAATGGTAGTAGCTACAGTATATTTGTATATATAATCCGCAATTTATAAACACACCCACAATCAATTTTGGCCTCCAAGTAGAGTTAACGGTAGGGTAGGCAATTTCGGTAGCAAGCTAGCTTTGAGCATTAGATTCCACCCTTCCATCAGAGCAATCTCCAAAGCCATGCCTCCTCCAAAAGACACACGCACAGCAGAGTCTGCAAAGCGTCACGAAACGGTGTTAAATTATCTCAAGTCTCAAAGCACACAACATTACAATAGTAATGAACTTAACTTAGAGCTTACTTGTACCACCTGACTGCTGCAGCTTCATTTCAGTGTTGATTGAACACATAATTCTGAGTCTGAGGATGTGAACAGCTCAGAATAGAACTTCATGGGTTGCTGTCTCTAAATTATGTTTAAGACATTCGAACCGAATGCAATGATTGGACTAACATTTTTTGGTCCTGAGACTTCCACAGGAAGATATATGTACGTTTTAATATATATATATATTTTATAATTTATTTATAAACTTTTTCAAAGCATTAACAGAAAGCATTAACAGAAATCGGATACAAGTTAGCTCCCCCCCCCCCCCCCCCCCCCCCCCCCATTATAACCTGTTCCGCCAAAATAATTAACCATACATTACATACAAGTTAAGACAACAATAGTAATAGTAATAATCCAAAAAAAAAACAGAAATATATATAATATTAATATATATATATATATATAATATATATAATATATAACTATAACAAAGATTATACATAAAAAATAAATCTGACATATTCGTGGTCCGTACATAATTATAAAACAAAACCACAATTGATGATCATACAAATTTTAGACAGATCCTTTCATTAAATATTTAATTTTCTCTAATTTTAAGTATGATATTAGATCACATAACCACATTGAGGCTTTAGGTGGGTTTGTTGATTTCCACTCCAATAATATTCTCCTTCTCGCTACCAAGGTGGCAAAAGCAATACGTTTTAATATTTAGACCACTTCTTTTACTGATTGCTATCATGAAGAGAGTTTTAACCTATAACAAAAAGTGTTTATTTAAAAAAGCTTAACTATTGTGTAATTTTGTTTATTGTGTTTTTAGCGTAAAAGGGCACCTGAGTTTAATTTGTTTAATAAAACAAATAAGATGAGCTTGAAACCTATTTATTTTGCTATAATATTTATTAAAAATGTAACATTTCAATTACATGACTGTAGGCCTACGTTGAAGTAAAAAAATGACTTTTACACAACAAACTCTAAATCGGTTTTGCCCTCCAAGAGGAGTGCATCAAATTTAGTGTGTGAGACTGGGCCGTAAAGATGACGAACGTCAGCATTTGTTTTCCCATCAGCGGCGAGGCAAGTTTCACCCAGGAGAGCTCTCTGTCACAGCCTTCACACTTCCTCAGCTCTCAGCGGGTCAGCAGTGTGTGGAAATGACCGCCCTCAGCAACCTCTTCACCACAGTAAATCAGGCCTTGATGATGATGCTGCTGCTGCACTTTTCAGGTTCAGGGGAGGAGGAGGAGGAGGAGTATCAGATGAGAGGGAAATGAGAGGAGAGATGAGAGAGGAGGATTTAGTGTGTGGGAGGATTGCGGTCTGAGGTTGATTTGAAGCTCTCCCAGGTTGCCTCGGATCTCCTTCATCTCCATAGTTGCTTTTCTGTTCATGAGGCAGTTTTGTTTTTCTTTTCGAGTTCTATTGGTGACTTACTGACTCTAGTAAGTCTTTGTCGCATTTCACAGAGCTCACAATTAGAAAAGGGATATATTTCTTTAATATTAAAGGGGTGGTTGATTTGTGATTTCACTTTTCTAACTTTAGTTAGTGTGTAATGTTGCTGTTTAAGCATAAACAACATCTGCAAAGTTACAACGCTCAAAGGGTCATATTTTCTTTTAAAGAAATTGCTTTTTTAAGGACTACAACAAACGGCTGGTAGGGACTACACAAGCATCATCCCGGGTTTGTTTACATCACAAACCCTAAAATGTACATAAACCCCGCCCCCGGGAACGCGGTTTATAGGTTATCACGACAGAATATGCTAATCAATGACTAGAAGATAACTACACGTAAGCAACATAAATTCATCAACTACCATTCAGAAATGTCCTGTTGCATTCTACATGTTGTCACTTCTTCTTGAGTCTCTCCATCATTGTCTTACTCCAGTTTGAAGATAAAAGGCTAAAAGTTGTTGAAATTTTCAGTGCATGTCTGTGTGAGGTACACTCTTAAAAGAAATGGTTCTATTTAGAACCAAAAATGGTTCTATCACCCGCTTCATATATGGAACTCCAAAATGGTTCTATATAGAACCATTTTAATGGGTTCCATAAATAGAACCCCAAATGGTTCTTTGAATCCAAGTTAGATGGTTCTTTATAGAACCATTTAAGGGTTCTATATTATTAAACCATAATATGATATTTAATAAAATTATTATTAAATTATTATTATGAATACAAAAATATAACCAATCCAGAAAATTCCAAAAGTTTAAATTTAATTGATTATACAAAAATATTAGTGTCACATTTAAAATTACACATCTGTATACTCTGTATTATACAGCAAAACATTTTTTACATTTAAGATGTTAAATTACATTCAACCATTTAGTTTGAATTTAAGCAATTTTCACTTTGCAATAAACATACATAAGCTTGTTTATGTACTGTATGTACATGTACAGTACTTAACTTTTACATGCATCTCTGAAATGAGGAAAAACAAATCTTTGATTTCATATTTTTGATATTCAACAATGCAGATAAAAAACAATACATGAACAATTAAAACATCTAAATAAACAGCACTACAACTTACACAAGTTGACAGTACATTTTTAGTACAGGTATTGGTGTTCTTGTGTCATGCTCTTGTTTAAGTTTATGCATATATTTTTGAATAAAACAGGCATTCCACAGCCTTTGTCATGTCAATAGCCGCGTTTCCACCGCAGGAACTTTACCCAGGAACTAGGAACTTTGGGCTGGTACTCGGTGTGTTTACACCATAGGAACCAGGGTCTAAATGAAGTTCCCGGTAGATATTTCCCCCTCCGAAAGTCCCTGCTTGCGAGGTAGTACTTTTTCAAAGTTCAGGAACTTTCGCGGGTGGGGCTTGTGCGCTGCCGCATTATGATTGGGTAACTCCGCGATTTTTAGAATCTATTGCAGTTCGTGGCTTCATGGAGTAATAAAGTTCCATGCAGTAAGAGTTGTCATTCTGCAAATATGGAATTTAAAAATAAAAAAGGCCGCTGGACCGACGACGAGATTCAGGCTTTATTAAGCGTATTTGCGGAAGAGAGACAAATTTTCTGCGCGTTCGTCCCAGCCGTCTCACGGTCATGTCCGCAATAGCTGATAACATACGCTGTCTAATTTTAGAGTTAGCATTACGAGCTTTCTGAACACGCTTTAATATCAGTGCTTGTCTCTTTTCTGCCGTGTTGTTAATGACCTTGTTAGTAAACCAATAAATCTCAAACAACTGCAGCACAGTGTGAATCTCTTCCATATTTATTATAAATGTGGTGCTCAAAACTGATTACTGTCTTTTTACAGTCTACTGTCTGTCACAAGCAAGCAATGAGCAGTCGCGCGCAGTTTACCCGGTACTTTAGACCGCGCTGTAAACGCAGAAAGCTACCGGTCTGGGGCAAAAAAAGTTCCTGGGAAAAAGTTCCTGGGACAAATAGTTCCGGGCAATTGCGGTGGAAACGCGGCTAATGTCTGCCTCCATGATAATGCTGACACTTTCAGTCTTGAGGGGATCAGGACAGCTGTTAAACACCATGGTTGATGTAGGACCTTTGGGTTCCTGTAAAACAAACATTTCAGCTTTTGAGTGCCTTTCACCAATTAACAGAAGTCATCAAATAGACCTAAAATTAATGTTGGTAACCGAACAATGCTGCTACCCATTCACTTAAATTATATGGACACAAAACCAATGCAGCAAGTCAATGGGCACCACCATTGTTCGGTTACCATCCTTCAAAATATCTTTTGTGTTCTGAAGAAGAAAGTCAAAGATTTGAAATGACAAGAGGTGAATAAATTATGACAATTTTCATTTTTGGATAAACTATTCCTTTAATACTTTCATTATTGTAATACATGTTTTCACTCATACAATTTATAGAAGCTACAACCTTTACATTGACAATGCAACTTTACACTGGGCATGGAACAGATAGGTTGGATGGGGAAAAATATATGGTGTTACCTTCTATGGTTTCCTCTTCCTTCCTTCCTTTTTTTGCACTCCCTATGATGTTTTGGGCCATTTCATTAGATGTTTCCATGTTCTTCACCAAGTCTGTTCGAAACCTCATTGTCATTTCATGCAGCATCTTTAAAAAATACAAAACATTTGTTTACTTCAGGTGCTTATATCCAAATTACACACTTTCAGCCAAACAAGTTCCTTAAAGTTAGCATGAACTGGAGGTTGCAATTGACTACCATATAGTGATGTATTTCGAGAATGTTCAATAAGAAAAAAACTGGGCGTGGCCAAAGTAATCAAAATTATTACATGCCTTGAGTCTCACTGCTGGCCAAGGTTTGGCAACAAATGAGCCCTCATTCTCACAGGGTTCTTGTCTGTTAACATGAATACAATGATGAAGTCTTTTTATACAGGATTTTCATTTTACTTGCCACAATATACAGTCTGTTTAAACGTCAAAACAATGATACATACCGAGTACAAGATATTTGAGGCACTTCAGTTTCCAGGCTGTTTGAAGAAAAAAAAATATAAATTAAGATAAGGATTTTAAGCTTGCTTTAAGTTTGTTTATTTAGCATCAAGTCCGTTTAAACGTCAAAACAATGATACATACAAGATATTTGAGGCACTTCAGTTTCCAGGCTGTTTGAAGAAAAAAAATATAAATTAAGATAAGGATTTTAAGCTTGCTTTAAGTTTGTTTATTTAGCATCAAGTCCGTTTAAACGTCAAAACAATGATACATACCGAGTACAAGATATTTGAGGCACTTCAGTTTCCAGGCTGTTTGAAGAAAAAGAAAAATATAAATTAAGATAAGGATTTTAAGCTTGATTTAAGTTTGTTTATTTAACAACAATGTTTAATATTTAACAACACAGACTTACTTTTTTAACTTATAAAGCTCTTTTTGTCAACCGTCGTTACCTGGGGAGAAATAAAACAGAGCATAAATAACACTTCACAAACCAACTATGCAATGCATTAAACACACCTACACATTTAGCCATGTGCTATCATCACTTTAATCCAGCGCATGCATCACAGTAAACCGCAGTAAACGATGTTACGAACGCTGCACTGACTGCAACCGTGCAGTTTTAATGGAGACCGGCCGGAAGTTCTCAACTGTAGCGGTGTCCACCTGCTGAGTTTAGCTCCCACCCTGATAAAACACACATGAACAAGCTAACGTTAATCAAGATTTTCGGGATTGGAGCTAAAAACTGCACGAAAGTGGACCTCGCGGGCCAAAGTTAACAGTTAAGAACTTCTACACCTGTTAATATAGGCCTGGGGAAAATACTCAACGCAAACTGAGTTAACGTTATGTGTAGCTACTGCGACAAACATCCACATATCATACACCTCCGTCTTCCACCCGGTTCGCTTTTATTTCAATCGGCGCCTATCGTTAACTTAACGTTAAATTACCATTAAAGAAAAACGAGCGTGCGCTTCATTGAGATTAAAATTCACGCTTCTGTCTCGAAGCTCGTCTCCTTATAAAACAGCTGTCTTATTGTTATTGACCATTTCATTAACTATAACAAGGAAATAATGGCAGATTGTAACTTTATTACTTTAAAAACCGGAGCAAATTCAATTTAACAGGGCTTTCTGAACCTACGGCTGACGAAGCCCATCGGTGCTAAGTTACACAGCAGTGTTTTTAACTGAGGTGAAAAAATTCCATTTTGTTTCTAGTATCAGTATTTAAGACAAGGACTATATACTCTAACCAATAGAAATATTAACTGCAATACTAAATATTTCAGTAAAATGATTTCAAAAATGTAAAAACTTAACTTACCTGAGGGTATGAACGGGCAGAAATGGCGGACTCCTCAGTTTGAAAAATTAACTGTCACTTGTAGGTTCATCTTCGCCAATCCACCAATAGGAATTCAAGAATGATGCAACGCATATACGCCACCAGAGGGCATTTTTACGATTATTATTTTTAATGTTCCCTTCAATAGATTAAAAGTTAACCATCACTATAATGTACACACAAAATAAAGAAAACACTTTGGTTGTTTATTATTAGGCCTATAATGTTTTATTACAAAATGATTGGTAAAAAAGGCAAACTTATAATGTATTAGGAAATATAAGTTTAATGCTAATGTACAGACGTGCATAAAGAAATCTCAAATCATACATTGACTAGACATGAACATTTTGTTAACTCTGGTTTTTGACTACACCAGTCATTCTCATGGTTCTTGACTCAAACAGCTTTGTGAATGTGTTGTGTATAATTATTGTGTAACATGAATCTTTAGTTTACACTTCAGTCATAAAACATGAATTATAGAACCATTTTAATAAAAAAGGTTCTTTGCTCTCCAAGGGTTCTACATAGAACCATTTTGTCGTTAAAGGGTTCTATTTGCCAAGTACGGAACCCCAGGGTTCTATATAGAACCTCGAGGAACCCTTTTTTTTAAGAGTGTAAAAGGACACAAGCTGTTGAAGCACCGCCCTCTGTGCCGGGAGCGTTTGCATTTAAAGGAACACCCTCAAAAATGTCAATTTTAACAATTTTTTTATTTTGAGCTAAAACTTCACATACAGACTCTGTGGACACCAAAGATTTATTTTACATCTTGTGAAAAGGCCCCTTTAAGCCTCAAATTTAAAATTATACACATTTTAGAATTATCTTAAAAGTTTATTCTGTAAACATTTACTCTTGAGCATCCTGGCAACACTGACTCCAATGGTGTCAGTTTAGGGCAGGCCTATCTGATTCTCTGAACAATGGAGAACCTGTTTGAAAACAGTCATTACCAGCTGGTGTCGCTAGTGAGCAGAAGTTACAGAAGCAAAAGAAGAGTTCAAATTCAAAGAGTTTGTTGCTTTCCATTTAAACCTGCTTCCCAGCTTGCTATGAGTGAGGGAATTAGAGGCCAAAACTCAGAAGCTGAAGGAAAGAGAGCGTGAAACCACAGATCAAATGATAAAGATGAAAAAAGTAGTCGCCTGGCATGGGGAGCCTCTGCTAAGCACTACAGGAAGTCATCGGTACAGAGGAGCTAGTCATTAATTTGATATGATACCTGCGCTAGGCTGGCTGTGGGCCAAACCAAATACTGGTAATGGTGAGGGGAATGCAGCCCTTTTCCTCTGGCTTTGAATGAGCTTTTCTAATTAATATATGGGCCCTGTGTCACCAGGAAGCAATTAGGGGGTGTTGAAGCTGTCACTTCTTGTCTTCATTGAAAAACCTCTCAGTCAGAGGCAGTTACTTCAATACACCGATCAATACACAGTTTTGCTTTACCTTGCTTTTTAACCTTTTATTTAAAAACATTATTACAAATTCAGTGAAAAGTGTGTAAGAATTGAAATGGGAAGGTTTAAATAAAGTTAGATGGTACGCGAGATATCGCGAGCGTAAGGAAAAAGAAAAAACGTAAAAAGGGGAGGGTCGAAAGAGAGAGGAAGCAGAGAGGGGAGAAGGAAGGAAAAATGGACAATGTAATCGGGTGGAACGCTGTAGAGTCACAGTTAAGAGAAATGTTGTAATAAACACTGAGTTCTGAGCACAGAAGTCTTGGTCTGACTCCTCTATCAAGTGACTGCGACAGATACAGAAAATAGCCAAGAACCCACGCATAATATTCGGTAAGCACAGATTCCTCAAGACCCGCGAATCCGAATATTACACTGGTGGCAGCGCTGGTTGGCTATTTTTATCTTTCTGTTTTCGTATGGACATTTTCTGCTTGACTCTGAACAACGTGAAATAGCCACATCAACCTGCAGGCACGTTAATATTGGACATAATATTTTACGTGCTATATTTTTGCAAGTTCGGATTACATGCCATATATAAAAAAAAAAATTATAAAAAAAAAAAAAAAAAAAACTTTCTCTCTCCTCTCGCCGTTGCTCGCACGCACAAAATGTCTGATGGTGAGCATGATATCGTGGAGCAGCCGCAACCACATAACGTGACGGCTGGTACAAATTCACATGTGCCCTTCAGAATTGATCTTCCTGCTCCCTTTTCGGGTGATAACGCTGAACCATTCGGCTCCTGGATACAGAGATTTGAAGTTGCACTTAATGTCTCTGCCACACCACCAGATAAAACTAAACTCCTCCCTGCCAAGCTCACGGGACCTGCATTTGCATATTGGCAGTGTCTCTCCCCTACTGTTAAAGCGGACTATGAACTGACTAAGGCCAGTTTAGGTGCTGTTTTTGGACGTGCCACATTTTTGGCCACATTCCAAACATATTTGAATGCTCGTCCCCGCAAGCCTCAGGAGCCTCTCGAAGTTTATGCAGCTGAGCTCACCAGCTTAGTGACGGAAGCTTTTCCTCAGTATGATGTCACGGCTCGAAATTGTGAAATTTTTCGTAGATTTCTTACTGGCTTAGATCCTGCACTTCAATTGAAAATACATGAGCATGGAGCAGTGACCTTGGACAATGCTTTAAAAATAGCCAGTCAATGTGAACGTGCACAGTTGGCCATCAGCATAGCCAATCCAACGCCTATCATGCCAGTTACGGTGCATCAGCAGCCTTTATCTGCCACAGCGACGCCAACGCCCATCGCAGATCTGGCGTCGGCCATCGCTGACCTCCGGATGGATCTGCATACTTTACGCCAGTCTCACGAGCGTCGGACTGACGACCGCCTGGACGTACTCTCACAACAGATCGCCAGCCTTCAGCACAAGATGACAGAAACTACACACGCCTGCGCAGCTGTTGACTACAACGTAACACCACGGACTCGCCAGCCTGAGTGGGATGATTATCACCATCGTCGCCAGGACTGCCGCTACCCGTCACAGCACCTACAGGGAGAACGACGACAACAACCTTATGATGACTACAGCTCCTCGCACCGCTGCCGCTCTTCTCACGATCACACTACATCTTATGAAGACCCCCGTCATCAGAGCCGTCGCAGTTATTCTCCACCTCCTCTGTGTTGTGAGTCACACACCCCATATAATTCACATCCCGATCAACATAGCCCCCATAGACACAATTATACACACCCCAGACCAGACCGCTCCCCCTCGAGAGAACGCCGACCCCATTTGGTCTATGATGACAGACCACACGCCACTCGCTCGCCCTCACCAAACTCACATTACAGGCATTCTACTTATCGCACCCACCGCTCACCATCACCAGCTCCGCATTACAAACAGCCACCACACTCCCACACATCCCCTACCCGCCATGTACATTTCTCTCCAGTCAAAAGAGATACTGCCCCTCCTACGCCACATCAGGGAAACGAGTAGAAGCTGTCATTGGGGACCAAATGTCAGCTCCAGCACACTCGATGGTCCACTCTGATAATATACACTATACATCCACCCCACCTACACCATTCATTCAAGTTACGCTGGCTGGCACCGAAATCTACGCTCTAGTCGATACCGGTTCGGGTTTATCCCTCATTACCGACGACTGTCGTAGATCGATCCCAGCCTTGGCATCTCAACCTATTAATAAGTCATTCGTGTTGGCCTCCTCAGTCACAGGACAACCATTGGACATACTGGGCTCTGTAACAGCCCTTGTGCATATTGGGGATGCCACATTTTCTCACATTTTTCACATAACACGAACAGCAACCCATCCGGTGCTTATCGGATGGGATTTCATGGTCAAACACGCAGTTACGGTCGATATACCACACAAACAGCTACGATTGTATGACACTACAGTATTTCTTTCACCGCCACAGTCATTCATTCCAGTACAGGGCGCAGCGATCACTATCGCACAGGTAACTGTGCCGCCAATGTCAGAAATGACGATCTCAGTTTCTATTAAGGACGGTGCTGTCGCAAACCCCTTCACAGACTCATATGTAGGTATTGTAGAGCCTCAGTCTCCCCAAGCTGTGTCTTTAGGCATCGCGCGCACTCTAACGTCGATTCAAAACGGTAGAGGCATCGTTAGAGTCGTTAATCCGACCAGCCAACCGGTCTCTTTGGAGGCGGGATGCCCCGTGGGCCAGTTTTTCTCCATAACGGGAAAAACACAGGATGAATACGTACTAGTTTCATCTGTAACCACCTCCACTGACAAAACACGCACTGTTCAGGACACGCTTTTAGCAGACACCTGCTTAGATGCAGACCAGAAGTCGTTGCTTAAGGATTTGCTGACAGAATTTGCCGACATTTTTAGTTCACACCCACACGATTACGGACGGACCGATTTAGTCACACACACCATTAACACAGGAGACGCAGCGCCAATCAAGCTACGCCCATATCGCACATCACCAGCGACGCAGAATATTCTACAAGAAGAGGTGTCTAGGCTTTTGGAGCGTGACATCATTGAGGAGTCACAGAGCCCATGGTCAGCCCCGGTAGTACTCGTTCGAAAGAAAGACGGTACATACCGGTTCTGTGTGGACTACAGACGACTCAATGCAGTCACAATCAAGGACTCACACCCTCTTCCTAGGGTCGATGACACTCTTGATAGGCTGTCTGGGGCACAAATGTTCAGCACGATTGATTTGACTGCGGGTTATTGGCAAATACCCCTTAACCCGGCAGACAAGGAAAAAACTGCGTTTTCGACGGGAGCAGGGCTTTATCAGTTCCGTATGATGCCCATGGGTATGTCAAACGCGCCGCCTAGCTTCCAGCGTTTAATGGAGTTGGTGCTCCGTGGTCTTCATTGGAGCATTTGCTTGATATATTTAGACGACATAATCGTTTACAGTGCAAATTTCGCACAACATCTGAAACACTTGCGCGACGTCTTTGGACGATTCCGTTCGGCCGGACTTAAACTCAAGCCGTCTAAATGCCATCTGGCATGCTCCTCGGTTACGTTTTTGGGCCATCGTGTCTCCAGCGCCGGAGTTGAGCCTGACCCATCGAACATTGAGAAAGTTAAGACGTGGCCAATTCCAACGTCCGCCACGCAGGTCAGGGCTTTCTTAGGCTTATGTTCGTATTACCGAAGGTTTATAAAAAACTTCGCTCATACAGCAGAGCCCTTACACCGGTTAACACACAAGGGTGTTGCGTTCACTTGGTCAGTTCAGGCGGATGAATCGTTTCATGTCTTAAAGGAAGCATTGACGTCGCCGCCTATTATGGCGTTTCCGAACCTTTCGATACCCTTCCTACTTTACACAGACGCGTCCTTGTATTCAGTCGGCTCTGTCCTTTCACAGCACGTGGATGGCAAGGAGCATGTTATTGCATACGCCAGCCATGTGTTGTCTGCGTCGGAAAGGAAATGGTCCACTTTCGATCGAGAACTATTCGCTATTGTGTGGTCAGTGCGCCATTTCCGCCACTACCTTGCGTGCCACCCATTTACTATCATCACGGATCACAAGCCGTTGGTCGGACTAAAAAAGCTCCCTTTGGACCACGATCCAACGGGTAGACGCGCACGTTGGGCAGTCGAATTAGACCTTTATGATTGGTGCGTGCGCCACCGCGAAGGTGCCAAACACTTGAACGCAGACGCTATGTCTCGACGGCCACAGGGTGAGGTTGTTCCACAAGATAATGGCAATGAACGGGAGTCCGCCAAGTATTCGGTCGCCACACAGACCACATTGTTCGAGCCTCAGTCAAACCCTGCGTCGACACCTCTACAAACACCGAAAATGGATGGTAATTATCTCGTAGTCACGCCTGTTCCAAATTATGTCACAGCGAACCTAATTCAAATTCAAAGCGACTGGAAAGTAGCAGAACAACAACGGTCTGACTCTGATTTGGCCGCTGTCCTCTCATGGGTAGAAACAGGTCATAAGCCCCCTTTGTGGAGGCTCCGGAATGCGTCACCATACGTTAGGAAATTGTGGTCACAATTCAGTCGGTTAACTATACATGAAAATGTCTTGTGTAGACTGTCGCGCGAATCTCCTGCGGACGACGTCCTCCAAATGATCATTCCGACGTCCTTGGTTCCAGACATACTGACCCATGTGCACGGCGATCCTTCAGTTGGCCACTACGGACATGCTAAAACCCTGAATAGGGCTAGGCGGCTCTTTTATTGGCCCTACATGTCTGCAGACATTTCTAAACATTGTTCTCGATGCGCGGCCTGTCAGTCACGACGTTCGCCTGTGCCCCGACCACAAGCTCCGCTCATTTCCATTTCTCCTGATCGACCATTCGATATCGTCGCCGCAGACATTACCGAACTGCCTCCGTCAGCTAAAGGCAACCGTTATGTTTTAGTGATGATGGACCTGTACACAAAATTTGTAAATCTGTATCCTTTGAAGGATCAGACAGCTATTTCTGTGGCAGGTTGCATTTTTGATCATTACATACCGCAACATGGGGTTCCAGATGCCTTGCACTCCGACCAAGGCAGACAATTCGAATCTGACCTCATTCAAAATCTCTGTAAGTTATTGGGCATTCAAAAGCTCCGCACATCTCCCTACCACGCCCAATGCGACGGCGCTGTGGAGCGCTTCAATCGCACCTTAAAAGATGAGCTTGCCAAATATCTCTTTGAGTCTGGTAGAGAATGGGACGAACACCTCCCACATGTCGCATTAGCTTACAACACCATCAATCATTCCAGTACCGGGTTCACACCATTTTTTTTAGCGCATGGACGCGAGGCCCGCGTTCCCTTGGACGTGCTATTTCAGGACGGCACCTCTGTCACTTCAGCCACATCGGGTACGCCTGCAGCGTTTGCTAATTCACTACGACACAGATTAACCTCTGCTTATCGGTCAGCAACTGCCTTCCGGGACAAAGCGCAAGGACAACAACGACATTACTATGATCGTCATGTGAAGTACACTCCGTACAAGGCGGGCGACTTGGTACTCCTTGATGACCCAGCCAACAAGCATAATAAACTACGTCCTCGCTGGGTGGGTCCTTATGAGGTTTTACATTCAATTGCACCTCTTGGTAGTCTTACCCCCGTGGATTTTGCTGTTCGTGATACTTCCAAGCCACACGCCAAGACCAAAGTCATTCACTATAACCGCATGAAGCCATACATCACTGAGCACTTACAAACACACGCACCCCCCTCACCTCAGTTAACCGCCAAACCAAACACTCTGAACACACTATCAGGTCTCCTTCCACCTCATGTTACGCCAATGGCCCCAGGACCTCCCGCTGGACCCCCCAGGCCACGTTTGCCGCCAGCACACCAACCTTTACCACAGTACGGCCCCTTACCTGATGTTTCAAAGGACAATGCCAGAGACATTTGCCCCGCACCTTCCTTGGTACAGCCCCCCCAAATACCAACTTCGACGGTAGTGGGAGTACCCGCTGGTTCCCCAGTGTCCCCGGTCACGCAGTCCTCCACACCACACGAACGTCCAAGGTTGCGTCGAATGCCAGCTTACTTGAAAGACTTTCAATTGTACTAAATGGTGTACTTTGAGGTTTTGATGTGATTTGGTTCTATCATTATTCATAGTATAATGAGTATTTTTTTTTTTTTTTTTTTTTTTTTTTTTAGTTTTTTTATATACTACTGTAAGTTGTTTGACAGTATAACAAGTTCATTGTTCGCATGGTTATGCAGCAGTGGAAAAACAAACTAATAATAATAATGTGTACGTTTCATGACATGCACTGTTCTATCACATGTTCTCTTATGGGGTTTTGTGTCAACATACATAGAAATGAGGACATTTCTTATAGGAAGGGGAGTATTATGTAAGAATTGAAATGGGAAGGTTTAAATAAAGTTAGATGGTACGCGAGATATCGCGAGCGTAAGGAAAAAGAAAAAACGTAAAAAGGGGAGGGTCGAAAGAGAGAGGAAGCAGAGAGGGGAGAAGGAAGGAAAAATGGACAATGTAATCGGGTGGAACGCTGTAGAGTCACAGTTAAGAGAAATGTTGTAATAAACACTGAGTTCTGAGCACAGAAGTCTTGGTCTGACTCCTCTATCAAGTGACTGCGACAGATACAGAAAATAGCCAAGAACCCACGCATAATATTCGGTAAGCACAGATTCCTCAAGACCCGCGAATCCGAATATTACAAGTGTTTCATTTGGAGGAAGTAATTCAGGATCTGCCAAGGAAATGAAAAAGCTTCAACGAGAGACTAATGGGGTGCTTCTCATTTCTTATTTGTGCATCCTCGTTTCCTTTCCTCGCTTCCTTTCCTCGCGTCTCAGCTCCACCCCCTGTAGGATGCGAGGGAAGGCTGCAAGGAAAGAAAAGGAGGACGGAGGAATCGAATGAAAGCTTTTTTTATACATTGGAATACTTGATCACTCGAGTGTCACTTCACAGCGTCATCAGCAGCGCTCAAAGGAAGTTTGTTTATTTAAGAAATGCATAATAAATAACAATAAAGCAAGCTACCCTATTGAAATATGTGAGATGTGTGGTTTATATATACTGCAAGGGTAAAGTATAAATTAAAATGATTGCGACAGATGTGAAGGGGGAGGAGAATTGATGCATGCGTCACGTTTAGTTGATAAAACACTTCCGCATTGGATACACCTGTGTATCCTTGCTCATGACTCCTCTGGAAGCCTCCTCACTCGTCGATCCTCGCCTCCTCGGTGTGCAATGGGCTCTATGCACGGCGGTATTTCCGGTGAAGGGTTAAGGATGCTCGATAACTTCCGCCGATCGTAGAGTCCAATGCAATACCAAGAATTAATATTGAATTTTATAGTCCATGGTTATACTAAAGAAACGTTAGTCACAAAAACAGACAAAACAGACACCCCTCGTTGTGTTTATGCTTCTTTTTAAAATTATATGAAATAAACATAACTATATATAAAATTACATCTAAACATATGAAAGTTTCGTTTCAAAGACGGGAGGACAGTACATTTGGAAGACTCTGCCATAATCCCGTTTTCCTCAGTTTTCCTCCGCTTTAATCTCCCCAACCGGAAACGGAAGAGCATCCTTGCGTCAAATGCGGAACTTATGCGTGCATATAGCCTATTAGAGAATTGGGATGTCCTTCAAGATGGCTGAGCTCGATCAGTTTCCGGGTTATTGGGATATTGAGAAGCACCCCGGGTCACAGATTTTGTCAGGGGTCAATAATTCTCATTGAATTTTTCCTGTATGAGGTGTAAGAGGAAGCACATTCCCCCTCACATATTTGATTTTGATTTTTACATTTAAAAATATAAACATAAAAATAGTTTTGTTTTAGTTTTTCATGTCACAAACTTTTGAAAATAATTCAAGAAACAGTCTATATGTTACTTATAACAACCTAATCATTATGAATGTTCAGTTTTTCTAATGAATGCAAGTGTAGTTTAAGATTTTGAAAAAATTGTTTGGCAGCAAAAAAAACAAATCTTTACACCACTGCCTACGAAATTTCCTTTTTTTTTTTTTTTTTTTTTGTGGCCTCTCTAATATTTGCACTGGCACCCATCTGGATTTGATAAAAAATAAATGTTAAGAAGTTTGGTGGTGACTGAAGACATGGTAAATAAATCAATAAAACACAGCTTTGCTGACACTCCTGCATTTCACATTTGCTCCATAAATAGATCAAGTTACATTTAACTTCATTGGTTTTATTAAGTATTTCATACAGTTAATCATTTTGGCATCCAGCAGTCCACATTCATCTTACCAGTCCTCATAGGGAGCCTGAGCCCCCTGAATGCAGTTTTGTTCGTGGGGTTACACACTCAGTGGCTTGTCTGGCAGTGACATACTGGACACTTATTGCCTTCATTGTTTATTATGGGAGTGCGGTCTCAGAGTTGCCAGCTTGGTCAGTATTTACGGTGCTCTGTGACCCATGCCGTGGCTTTGTGGATCGGTGGGGTGATATAGAGGCCAAGGTCTGGTTCAGGTGAGGCTAGAGTTTCAGTGCGACTCCCCTCCATTTACCCTCCCCTATGGATCCACGGGCCAATTCACCCACCGGCCTCTTTCAGCCCTACAGCTGTAAATGTCACCTGACTCCTGCCACACCAGCACTTATTGACAGGCCTTTTATTCATGCCGCTTTAACGAGTTTCAGCACTCCTGTTTCATTCCCTATGGTTTTACAAGTATACTAAACACCATTGCCCCCAATAATTCGCTCATTTCGATATAAGTTGGATGGTTGTTGCTTTTAGACAACAGTTCAATACAAGAGGTTAATATTGAATAGTTTACATTTTATATACAAAATTGCCATTCACTTTGTCTGCCAAATACAAATAGTAAAAAAAAAAAGCAGTTTCATTCCTGAATGAATGAGATTTTAAACTAATTGGTTGAGTAAACGAATCAATGACTCACCTACAGACACAATCACTTGTTTTATTTCTGAATGAATCAGCATTTTTTAATGAATTTGTTGAATAAATGATCCAATGACCCACTCACAAAGAAAATCGAGACCTGCTCAGCGATCCGATGATGTGTAATTTGCGACCGAATTATTCTATTGATCTGATTCTTTCCGATTAACAACTGCATTGAATGATTCTTTGGCAAATTCAACTGAACTGATCATAGCATGCAGTTAATTCACTGATTCAATATGAACTCAATATATGCAGACTCTTAAAAATGGCATACTGAACTCTATTTAAGCTCTATCCTATCTGTAAAATGTACATCTGCGTACCAACATTTTTTAAAAGACTAAACATCTTAGCAACCACATGAAAATGCCCACACTGTGAACCTGAATAAGTTGGGAAAACTCAAATAATTTGAGAAAACAAGTTACATCAATTTTTTTAAAGATTTTTATTTTGTACTCGTACATTTTAATTGCTGAACTTGAAAATTTGTTATATTAATTTTATAACTTAAAATTATCATGCAATCTCAATTTAAATAAGTTAGTAATGGGAACTTGGCTAGCTCTAACAGCTATTTTAGTAAATACTAACTTGCTAATTGGTAACACAATGCTTTGATAACATTAGCATAGCATAGCAATAGCTCAATAAGTATGACAATAAAAATCATTTAATTGTTTTCAAACTAAGCTCATGCTCCACTTGTCACCATGATGGTAGTTAATTTTGCACAAAAAACATCATAACACTTAATTTTAGCACCTACTCTCCGTTTCGAGTGTCGTGGCAAAGCATGCTGGAAAATAGAAATCACAGCACAGTTTCAGTTGAATTTAAGTTTGTCTAAAAAATATATAAAAAATACGTTCACACAAATCAAAACACTGAAACAATTCAGATTATTTCAAGTGTATCAGTTTTGTGGACTCATAAGAAAAAGAAAGTTATAAACACTCATTTGATTGAACTAATTTGTTTAATTAAAATGTTGAGCGTTTATAGTATGGTTCCAGACAGAAACCCTTTTTAGGAAGCTCTATATTAGCAATCATTTCAGCAAAGGAACAGTAAATAGAGAAGAAGGAGCGAAAGAGAATATCAGAAAAATCAGCTTCTGTTGTTTTGTAACAGCAACATATTTGAATTCAGTCTTCCTAAACCAGAAAAGAGAGTGCTAATGGAGTGATGACAACTTGATTTATAAAACTCAACGCATACACGTCTTCCCAGTCAGTGCACTTTGTTCCTCTTCCCTTCATTCTCTCTCTCTTTCTCTCCCATTTGATTTATGAGAAAGATACTTCAGGGCTTTTTCAAACCTTCAGCACTCAAAATTTGATAGAAAACTAAATATAAAATCATTTGGTATATATGCATTTAGTTTTTATGACATTTATCATTAAATACTATACAAAAAGCATGACTTGAATTGTTTTTATTTTAATATTTTAATATTGGGTAAAAAAATACACTGTAAACTTAACAAAAAAATCAATACATATTTTAGGAAGGGGTTCTCATAGGGGATTTTCATATGAGAGGAGTGCTTTCTTGTACAGTGGTCAGTTAGTATCGCAAAAGTGTCTGAATTAATTCCATTTATGGTAAGTGACTGTTAGATCAGGTCACCACATTCAAATATAAAGTTCACCATCACATGCTGCACGAGTGTTTGTCCACTCACCATGGGAGGTTCTTGCAGTTCATGACTGTTCGTGACTGTTATGGTGTGATAAACATCTTGATCTTTGACCCATCCTCCCAGAAAGCAGCTGTCATCTCTTACCATCAAAGAGCATTCTTTGAAGATGAGAAGGCTGTTCCTTAAGTTACTGCCCATCTGAACCTTGAGTAACAGTGCAGTGAACTGACAAATCAAGGGATCTTGAGCAATATCTATAGGGATGTTCCCTCATGTGATCTTGCCATGCACACAACTAAATAAACAGGCTTCTGTACAATCTGTGTATTAAAGCAATAAAATGAGGGTCGGTGTTATTCTAACCCTTTTCAATGTTTACAGAAAATGTCCCCATGGTGCCACTGTAATGCATGGGCTATGAAAACATGTATGTTATTAAGCGAAATCTTTTTAGTCATTGAAATAATAGTACATTATAGCCTTTACAATCTCCTCAACTGAATAAGATAATCACAAGAACAAAATTAAATTCATGTCACAGCTTGAAGAAGAGAGAAGGAATCTTTGTCTTCAAATTTAATGAACCCTCTGTAACAATAATTCTTGTTATAAAATAGAGAAAGAGTAAATAACATTAAATATACTGAACATATTGCTGTAGTTTACTTCATTTATGGTAACAGTTTATTTCCATGGTCTACTTTAGACATTCTAAGTAACTTTGTCAACTACCAGTCATTAGAGCATTAGGGTAATTCCTAGTTTGGTGAATTTTGGGTTGAGCAGGTTTGATGACGAAAAAAAGCTATTGTTTTAGGCTTGTCAGAGCCTATCATAAAAACACACTGGTCAAGCTCAGGTTAGTATAACCTAAATAATTCTTATCAAACATTTTAAATTTCCCATTCACATTCTACACTGTAAAAAATTATAATATCAAAGTTATGACAATATAGCCTATGTTTTTTTACATTTACAACTTTAATAACGTTATACAAGATTCAACAAACAACAGGGTGGACATGTTATGTTTTACGCTTTTAAATAAGTCATCTCAAATTAGGAACAGAGAAAAAAAGTTTATGACTGATTCTTTCTTTGTTTTTGAAGTTTCTTTCTTTCCAAGGAAATTATGTCATTTCTAGCAAGTCATGTGATTTAGGGCATATGCTTAAGATTTTAAAGGGAAAATTGTATTTTATGTCAAAGAGAATAAGTACTCAACAATGCTAATATAGAAATATAGATGTAAACTTTATTTCAAAGCTATAGTTAGTAGAATGTTTCGAAACAAAGTGTAAACAATAGCATTTGTACTCACAAGACTTTGAGTGCAATTACAGTTTCTAACTTGACTTGCTTTCTGAAGGACTTAAAAGGTTTATTCTAAAACAAAATACAAAAAAGGGAGCCAGGAGCCGGGGCCTGATAGGAGGCCCGCTGCAGGATGTCTTAAAAGTAATGAAAATAATACATTATTAAAAAATCATTATTAAGAATAATGTATTATTAAAATAATCTAAATTTCAAATCCTAAAAAACTAAATTTAAATGTCATCTGAAATCATATTTTTTCCACACTAATTATTGTTTTTATTGAAGAAATTACAGGTCTTTCGAATAAAAAAAAAATGAATCCTGGTTAATTTAATATATCAATACTCCCTATTTGCGTTTATAAAAAAAGCAAGTAGCTTTTTTATACAGCAGAATACAAAACTTAGACTATGTGGGTGGGGGCTTTTAAATCTTGTGTTTGACAATGGAGGGCCTTAGAGTCAAAAGTGTAACACTGTTTAAAACCTTAATTTTCCTTGAGGAAAGTCACCTCTTTTACACAAAGAGTTTTGTGTGGCATACTGAACAATATGGCTTCCCTCCCTGCTCCTTAAACACCCCCTGACTCAGCTGCCGAAGGCAAAACGCACACACAAAGTGGTCGGGGTGAAACTTGCGGTCCAGAGCAGAGATGCAGCGACCTGAGATGGGCTCTCCGCAGGTCCCACACAGAGTGCCCTGTCTAGAGTGATAGTGCAGGGAACAGAGGGGCCGACCATTCAACTCAAGAAAGCAACCGTCTGTAAAAGGCTTCAGACAGTCCTGGAGAGAGATGCAGAAAGAGGGTATTAAAGATAACTATAATGAAGAAGAATGATTGAGCAGGTGAAGAATTCACCTATGAAGCTCACCACAATAGCACAGACTGACTGACTCCATATTCCTTAATAATAAGGAGTAAGTCACACGACTGTATTGCATTCCAGTCTTCACGCCACTCACCGCCATACAAAGCAGTCGGGGTGCCAGGTTCCATTGGCTGCGGACAGATAGTTATCCTTCACTGGCTCTCCACAGCCGGAGCATTTGGGTGCAAAGAGGCGGTAGAAATCCCTAGAGCAATACGGTTTACCATCTCTCTCCATAAACCCTGCAGACAAAGACAAATTTATTAAGGTCAAAAAACGACCAGATCTGCTGACTTGTCAAAATGATCTGCTAAAATGTCAGTTTAATTGGTGAATTTCCAGTTGTCTCACCATCAGGTCCAAATAGATCCCCACAGTGGGAGCAGAAAAAATGTTCTGGGTGCCATGTTTGATCCATCGCTGTTAGAATGTTCTGTGCAAAACAAAACAAATAAAAATTAAACAAAACTCATTTACCACCTGCTTCATTGCTGGAATAAGTTCACTTGTTTGTGAAGTGAAAGACTTGAAAATGTCATTCCAAATACACAGTAAAAAATATTTTAGCAATTTAGTTATTTCAACTTATTTTTTTGTGTAGAGATAACTAGATTGTCCAGACAACAAGAAATTTTACAAAAAAACTTAACTCATTATTTTGTGTTATCTTTTTGCATGGGTTTTTTTTAGTTTTACTAACTTATTTCGATAAGTTGAGGACTAGAAAACTTAAAATTTCTTGTTGTCTGGACAATCTAGTTATCTCTACACAAAAAAATAAGTTGAAATAACTAAATTGCTAAAATATTTTTTACAGTGAGTGTAGTTGTATATACGAATTTTAAATAAATGAAATTATTATTAAATATGAAAATATAATCTAAATGTATATAATAATTATAATATATATATTACATTTTATGTTATATATTTTAAATATAAAAATTTTATTTGTACGTTTTTTGTAAATTCCATTTTTACGTTTTTAATAATAATTGTATGTATTTCATATTTACAATTTAATAATTAATTCTAATTAGTTATACATATATAAAGTTGTATTATATGCAAAAAAAAAATATAGTTGTAAAGAAAAAAATAAAGAAAATACTCTAGTGTTTTATAGAAATGCAATTCAAATGTAACAAATGTTGAAAAACTGAGCATTCAGAGGGTAAATACACACAGATATGGCGGGTCACCTGTGTAATAGGACCCTTGCAGTAAGCGCAGCGAGGGGAGAAGAGGTTCTGGTAGTCTTTTTCACAGTACGGCTTCCCGTCTCTCTCAAAGTAACCACTGGTGCCGAGTTCTTCCCTGCATGTCGTACACACAAAGTGTTCTGGGTGCCACACCTGACCCAAAGCTGTGATCATCTGCACGGGTAGAAGAACATAGACCGTAAAATTGTGAGATATGATGACAAATTTGTTCTAGAAAACTCACCAGATTTGCAGAGAACAAGACATTATTGTAACAAATCTGTTGTCTGTATCATGCTAGTACCTTCCCAGCTATACACTTGCCACAAAAAGCACAATGGCCTTTGGCAGCTGTGCGGACCCCCATTTTCTCCATGTCCGAGCTGAGAGAACCCAGCAAGTCGTCTATAGCATCCACACTCTTGGATACTTTCCCTGACAGGGGAGGATGCTGTGGTTTCTTATCCTCTTCCTGACTTCCACTGTCACTTTCTTTAGTTTCCTCCGTTTTTTTGTCCTTTACTGACTTGCGAGCCACTGGAGGAGGGCTTGATGTAGGAATTTGTTCTGAAACCTATAAAATAATGTATATGTGGTCCATTTCAAAGCATGATGTTTTAAATTGATTTCAGTAGCCATGAATTAGGAGCGTTAATATACTTATTCTGCCCTCTTCTGGTACTACTCATCATGTGCAATGTCGGTAAAATGCAAGTAGTTGATGCATGAAAAGGTAAACTGATGTCAACCTCATGTTTCCCTCACCTCCAGACCGAGTCCTAGCAGCTCATTCATGATGGAGTCTAGCTCTCGTGTTGCTGTGCCGGGACTCATCAATCCTGCCTTCACAGGGGCTTGAAGCATGCTAGAAAAACAGTATTGTTAGTGAACACCTCAAAGGACACCATGCACGCATGCCAAAATATGATCTCACAAATAAGATACATACAACAGATATTTGTACTCCATATTTTGCAAAATGATGGATGTACCTGTAGGAATTATCAAATGTCTTTCCTGGACCAGCAACAAGACCTGAGGATTCAGTCTGTGACGATAGGAAAAAAGAATTAGAATGAGTCCGTTTGGGCCTAAATATATATTTATTAGCTATTGAAGACAAATAATTACACTGCTGTTTAAAATGTAGTGTTCAGTAAGATTTTATTTTAAAATTATATACTTTTATTTCGCAAGGATGCATTGAATTGATCAAAACATGCATAATGTTTATAAATGTTTGAACTTTCTGTTCTTCAAAGAATCCTGATAAAAAAATATAATTTACATTTAGCAGCAGAAGTGTTTTCAACATTGATAATAATAAGAAATCTTACTTGAGCACCACATCAGCATATATAATGATTTCTGAAGGATCATGTGACAAGTAATGATGCTTAAAATTCAGCTCTGCCATCACAGGCATCAATTACATTTAAAAAAATATAAACCAGTTATTTTAAATGTATAATAATATTACTGTTTTTACTGTATTTTTGATCAAATAATGCGGCCTTGGTGAGCAGAAGAGACTAATCTTACTGACACCGAACTTTTAAATGCATGGTTTCGACTGTTTTCGAAACTGTAATGTTTTTCAAAATTCTAGTTTCAGTACAACTTGAAAATGAAAATGAAATGGCCTGCATGAAATGTAATTACTTGTTCAAGCTGAGTTGTGTTTTTGCTTTTAACGGAAGCTTCCAGTAAAAGCGTTTTGGGTGGAATGGGTACAGGAACATTTGAAGTCTGGGTGGAGTTCTGAGCCAACTGCTCTAGAAGCAGGTCTGAAATATCAAAAAAAATCCATGCAAGACACTGAAATCAGTGACACTGATCTCAAACTTTCACACACACTGATACTGTAAAGAAAAGAAAAAAATACTACTGCACTAAAGCAATTATGGTTAGGTGTAGAACTAAAGGTGAAGCCACTGTTAGCAATTCGTGTCATTTCCTGAGGAAGTGAAAAGTCACATTTTCATCGCAACGGATGCAGAGCACATAACATTAAAAAAAAACATGAATTTCAAACTTTTGCAACACTTTTTTTGCTGACATAGAAAAATGCACTTATTAGAGAAATGGGCGGTCTGACTAACTTCTGTAAGAATACCAAGAAAAATGCAAGCAAGAGCATAATTTTATTCCTAATAGTGACAGAACTTCACAACACTCTCACAGGGAGGAAAAAATATAAATCCTCAGTATACCAAAATGCTACCAGTAAAGAATATTTATATATACAGTACATTTACATTCGTTTTCCCCGAATGACAAAATTTCTCACTCTCTCCCAGAATGGCCTGGTTTAAATAGACATAAATATTCACAACTATTCAAAAAAAAAAAAAAAGGTGAAAACGTTCACTGATGCTCAAGGAGGCAACATGCATTAAGAGCCGGGGGACGTAAACTTTTTGAATTGGATGATTGGGGTAAATTGTACTTATTTTGTCTTCTGGGAAACATCTTATGTACATGTAGCTTCTGAAGGGCAGAAATAAAATAAAAAAAATCACATCAACATCCTGTTTAATTCTGCAGATTCAGAAGATGCTGGAAAACCAAAGAATGTAGGATTTTTCTGAAGAACAGAGGGCAATTTAACTGCTCAAGACAAAATAGGGACACAGAAAAACAGTCGTTGTTCGCCAACAACACACAGTATTAAGATTCTAGGGTATGTAAACTTTTGAAATGTGTATTTGTTTAAATTTAGTAAAAAAAAAAATTCAGTTCATTTGTGTAAATTCAGTTATTGTTTTGTCTTGTGGATTGCGATTTTTGCCACTTTTATAATCCTTATTTTGTTCAAATGATTAACATCTTGAATATTCTTCAAGGGGTATGTAAACAGCAGATATGTATCTATAGAGACTCTATGCTGATTAAGACTTTAGTGTTAGAAGGACTCACCGAGTTCATCCATGGTGGTCTGGGGTATGAGATGAGAAGCAGCGCACGTCGCCGCGTGTTCCTGAGCATGTGTGGTAGGGTGACCTGATGCAGCTGTGGGTTGAGCTCAATCTCACTTGTGAAACTGATGTTGCTTCCTTTTTGTGTTCTCGTTGTTTCAGTCCTTCTCTCGTGTATTTCACCCTTTTGCATTATGCTATCATTTGCCAAAGGGAACTCTGAATGATTTGAGTGGTCGCATATAAAAGTGAGATGATTTTACTTTAATATTTAATTATTATTATTATTATTATTATTAGTAGTAGTAGTAGGCTATTAGCTGTATAATACTATAACCTAATAAAAGAGTGGTGTTACAAAACTAGTGTAATTAGACTATGTTTTAGAACATTATTGAAAATGTTTTACCAATGGTTAAAAATGAAGGTAAATGTGTAAAATGAAAAATGTACAAAGTTTTGAAACACAGTCTATACATAACAAGGTAGCTTGCTTAAGAAAACATCATAAACTCAACAGCACTTTGGTACATTATGCATATTAAAACATTCTATTATTTTATTTGCACGTTTTTTTTTTTTTTTTTTTTTTTTAGAAATTACTTATATGCCAAGTCTTTTAACACATAAAACACTGTTCTGATCATGTAAAATTAAAACATAGCTGTAATTCTCAGACTACATTTCCCATAGATCCTAGCTATGCCGTGAAGAATTCTGGGACAGGAAACTTCCGATTCGGTTTCTCTTTCTGTAGCTCGCTTGACATAATACTCTAGAAGAACTGAATACATTCTTAAAATAATCGTATTAAGGAGATTAATTCAGCTGCTATTCATTATTTTTATGTAGCATATCTTTCTTCGCGAGATAAATTCCATGCTCTTTACACTGTATGTAGATAGTAACCAACCACGCGATAGTCTGTTGATTTCCTCCTTAAAAGGGCAACAGTTTGAGTTTGAGCGAGTGGGCCCCGCGAAGACTATAGGGTCTTATTTAAGGTATGCCAGAGGTTTCCAGTGTTACTTATGTTATGTCTTTGTTGTTGTAACTTTACCAGTTAATAAACGTACACTGTGTCATACTATGCGCATATATTTAAAATGAGGCCTGAGAGCAGCTAGGGGTGGCACTTTCAATGAGTAGGCTACCCTACATAATATATAGGCTAGACTTTATATTATATTATATTATATTATATTATATTATATTATATTATAGACTATACATAATTTATAGACTTTTATATCAGACTTTTTCTGATGATTTGATTCCACTTTTATTGTAAACCCCCATTTTTGATGAAAAATATCAACTACACATAATTGTCATTGTGTTTCTCTCTCCTTTTTACAGTGTTTGTGTGGCACATCTGTCAGTGTGATGTCGTCCTCTAGCGAGACTCCTCGCAGTCAGCGGCGCAGGGAGTTGGATGCCCGCAGGAGCAAGTCTCGTGTTCGGCTGGGTTCGTGTCTGGAGAGCTGGGGTCATCTCAAAGAGAAACTGGGCTTCTCTCTTCACTCAGAGCTCGCTCAGCATCTGCTGCAGAGGTATAATACAGTCAGAGAGATACAGTTACCCTTAGACCCACACTAGATGACAGTTCGTTGGATGCTCGCTCTAGAATTCCAGTTAAATCACATCTGCAGTTGTTGATTCTGGCTTTGGAGAGACTTATTTTTTTTCCATTTGTTGTGATCCTGTTCCAGACAGATCATACAAGGAAAAGACAGGAATTATGAGTGAGCTTAAAATGAAGTATAGGCAGAAAAACAAAGATGAACTTGTGGTTTATGGCGTTCAAGACGTATTAAAGTTTGGATGACAGCCAAGTCGTTTGGTGGTGTGAAGCATTATAGATAATATGTGGTCTAACTGACGATGACAACTGCTTCCTGTTTTCAGCTACGTTTCAAGAGTTTGCATCAAGTGCTCAGGTAAACCACATTTAAAGGGATAGTTCATCCACAAAATGATAATTATGACATTTACTATATAATACTTAGTCATTTTTGTATAAAGTTGTTCTAAACCTGTATTACTTTATAACTAAGTTAAGTGCAACATTTTAAAACATTCACTGCAAAAACTATTTCCGTAGTATTTTTGTCTTGTTTCCACTTCAAATATCTAAAAAATCTTAAATTAAAATACAAGATATTAAGTCTTTGCTGAATAATTATCAAAAATTCTGTCACTGGTGTAAGAAATAATTTTATTATCCCTTTAAGTTTAAGTTTATTTTTCTTACCCCACTGACAGATTTTTAAGCATAAATTCGCTTATTCTTCCCCTTATTAAATCTATCCATGTTAAAATGTTAAAATATTCGCACTGGAAAAGAGAAACATACAGAGTAAAGATTACCACAATGATAACTATTTATCGCTACTATTAGCGTTCACACCTGCAGACGATATTGTTCTGTTTATTCTGATGGGCTGTCAATGTTTTTATTAGTCCTCAGCTGGAAAAAAATCGCTCTGAAAGTGATTTTAATGATATTGTTATCGTTATAGCTGTGGTGTGGACTTCCCTATTCATATAGAATTAGAAAAAGAATTAAAACTTTAGAGTTATCCTTGTAGTTATCAACTATTGTGTGAACAGGCCTTAAGAAAATTATTTTTGCAATGTTTTTGGCCTTGTTAATGTGAGAATCATGAAATCTATTTGCCACTTTTGCATTTGGTTTCTCTCTCTCTCTCTCTCTCTCTCTCTCTCTCTCTCTCTCTCTCTCTCAAATATTATATATATAATAATATCTTATATTATATATATATATATATATATTATGTGTGTGTGTGTGTGTGTGTGTGTGTGTGTTTTTAATGTCTACTTTAGTTTTACATGTCACTATGGCTTTAGGTGATGGGAAAGGAGAGATCACAGGCACCCTATCAACTACCAAGGAATCTTTGCAGGAACTTATCCTGCTGGTCCACAACCATGGACGGATGTGCCTTTCCCCCCCTGTCCTGCACGCTCGGCCTGTCACAAAACCAACAGTTCAAGATCAGAGTGCTCATGCAACAGGGAGAAGAGAAGCTGAAACTGACTCCAAGGACTGTGGGGTGGACGTGTGTCTCAAGTACACCTGTGAAGACGGACATCACTTTTTGTGGTCTCCTATTAAGACGGAGAAGGCAATGACATCTAAAAACGAAGGTGAAATAGCTGCAGCCAGCCCAAAGAGACTCAAACAACGAGGCAGGAGGTGGCTGAAGGATCCAGACGCAGAGATAGAAAGACAAGAGGTGATAATGACTAGATTAAAAACCAGACGGCAACTACGAGAAAACGCTGAAGTTACCACAAATGACACGGAACAGGAAAACAATACAAGGTCTCAAACGTTCGGAGACAACAAGAATGCAGGTGACTTTATTTTTAAGGATTTTTCTCAAATAAAGATGCTGTTTTTGTTTTTTAAGGAATAATTAGAACCATGTGTTAAGGTGTTACAGAGACTGAGACTTCTGAGACACAGAAAGGAAATAATGTGGCAGCTGACTTTTCGCATTCAGAACATAGGTACCGGTATATATTCTTTGCATATTTTAATGTTTAGATGTATTTATTATATTTAGTATAATTATGTCTCCTCAATCTTTTTCTGACTTGTCAGGTCTTCAGCAGACAGTGATGAGATGACTGAAGATGATCCTGCCAGGGTTTGCATTGAAAACCAAAGCCCCCCTGATAGGTATTTCCTCTTTTCATCTACTCTTTTAATGAATCAATTAGACATATGTTGAGCCAAGTCTCTGTCTCCTAGCAATGAGGAAGTTGCAGTGTTGAATTTAACCAACAGAGGGATCCAGAGTAGAGCAGATCTACTCAGAAACACAACACCAACAAAAAGCCAGGAACACTTAAAAATAACAGGTGATTTTTCTAACTGCACATGTTTTTTATATTTTCATATTTTAGGATTTCTAACAAGTTCTTTACCATTGTCTCTCCAGTTCACAGTCTTTGAAAGAGGATGTGTCCCAGATTGGTGGCAAGAGAAAACGGTTTGTTTTTTCATTTTACCAATATAAATATTTTTTATAAAATATTTACAGTATTTTACATTTATATAAAAGTTATGTATAATTATATAAGTTTTAAATATTACAACAGTAATATATTTATTTATTTGGTGATATTTTCATGGTTTTATTTTGAATGCCTTATGATGTCCTATTGTATTATATCTTGACGTCATATTACATGATACTGATCTCTGTGTTTACAGAAAATCAACATCCAAAGTGATTTTGCCTTGTGAGTTTCAAGGCTGCGATAAGATTTTCTCTAGTCGGCAATATCTCAATGTGAGTGGTGACTCAGTATTGACTGTCCATGACACATCACATTCATTAGTCTTTACTAGACTAAAACATTTCCCATTGTTCTGCACTGATCTGACTGTTAGAAAAGAAACTTTATTTAAAACAGAATTACGTTGATTGCAACTTTATTTAAAACAGAATTACATTGATTGTAAAGTTTTTTTTGGAAAAGCATCAACATTAATACCGGATGGCAAAGGATCTCACAATCTGTTCCTCTCCTCAGCATCATGTCAAGTACCAGCATCTCCAGCAGAAGTCCTTCACCTGCTCGCACCCCCCTGCAGCAAGTCATTCAACTTCAAGAAGCATCTGAAGGAACATGAAAAGTTGCACAGTAGTGAGTATTCAGTCCATATGAATGATTTATGTGATAGATGTAGATGTAATCCAGTGTAGTTTTTGACAGGCACTATATACATATGTATACACTATATACATGTATGTATGTGCACACATACTGCTGCTTATGCTGCTTGTGGTCCCGGCCAACCCAACACTTCATCACAACTTCACCATTCAGCTTGGCTCATCATCCATAACTCCGTCAAGGTCAGCCAGGAACCTTGGAGTTGTGATTGATGATCAAATGAACTTCACAGACCACATTGCTAGAACTGCCTGTCCTGCAGATTTGCCTTGTACAACATTAGGAGGATCAGGCCCTTCCTATCAGAGCATGCTACACAAATCCTTGTCCGAGCGCTTGTTCTATCCAGACTGGACTATTGTAATGCTCTCCTGGCTGGTCTTCCAGCCCGCACTGTCAAACCTCTGCAACTGATCCAGAATACTGCAGCAAGAGTGGTCTTTAATGAGCCAAAGTGGGCACGCGTCACTCCTCTCCTCACAAAACTGCACTGGTTGCCTGTTGCCGCTGGCATCAAATTAAAGTCACTGATGTTTGCCTACAGAACAACCGTATATTTAGATACAAATATACTGTATATAAATAACATGGTAAATAGATTCTTCTAATCCAGAGAGCGTTAACCAATTCGGCATGGTAGCCTACGCGCACATAGTCACAGGCCAATAGAGTTAAGCCATTCGGTATGGTAGCCCAGGCGCTCATATTCACAGGCCAATAGAGTTAAGCCATTCGGCATGGTAGCCCAGGTGCCCATAGTCCCAGGCCAATAAGGCTACCATCTCTTACCATGCTAAATGCAAATAACCATAAAGTTGTAAGTAACCATATAGTTGTGCATTGGTAGGAATGGAATAAAATAGGTTTATCAACTTTTAAAAGAAGAAAAACCTTACCGAATCTTTGATTGTTGATGTCAAATGCTGGGTGTCTTATCAAAGTCCAGTCTACTGTATTTTGGTGCAAATTCATCTACATTTGTAGAAATGTAGTCCAAGTCATGTAGAATCCAAATTAAGTAGATGCAAAAATGGACAAGGTGAGAAAAATCCTCGAAAAAAAAGTTCCCACTTTTTATTGTGTCTGTCTATTATATATATAATATTATGTACTTGCGTCAAAAAATGAATTATTTGGTACAATATACTTATTGGAACACAATAAGTACATTGTATCAAATAATTCATGCTATTGAGATGGAACACTGGTAAGGGTTTGGTGGTATGTTTAGGTTTAAGGGGTAGGAGTTGGGTCAACATGAACTTGTAAATGCAATTACAAAAAGTATCAGGTATCGTTTAAATATATACGATGTAGAAACGTGTATGTATACAATAAGTGCATTGTATCAAATTATTATTTTAAAGGTTAGTACATAATAGTTTAAGACACTTTAAAACCATGAACAATTACAGAAAGTTAAAGAAAATTCAATCCAGACAGCAGAAGTAACTTGCAATGAGTATAAACATGGTTTGTGTCAACCACATTGCGGTCTTTAAATTATTGGATGCTGAAATTACTTTCATACTGTATGGTATTAATCAATGTAAAATGAATAATAATACATTTTAGTGTTATTGTAGTGAAAGTTTTAATTTGTATGTGCTAAAAAAATTGTTTTTCCAATGTTAAATCTATTTCCAGAAGCAAACCCACTTAAGAACCACTGGACAAGTACAGAAAGCAGTAGGGATAAGTGATGTTTTTCATGTTGTGGTTAGTAATATGGTTCTCTCTATATGATTCTTTGTGCCTGTGAGATCAGAGAGACTATATCTGTGAGTTCTGTGCTCGGGCGTTCCGAACCAGCAGTAACCTGATCATCCACCGCAGGATACACACCGGAGAGAAACCACTGCAGTATGAGTTTCACCACACACACGTGCACTTGGCCCTTTGTTTATACCAAAGCTAGCTTACATCTCAAACAATTCTTTGCATGAACATTCCATCAATATTTATCACAACAACTGCTCAAGGCTTTGCTACTACAGTTTTCAGCTCTGGATAAAACTTTCTTTCTCAGGTGTGAGGTGTGTGGCTTTACCTGTCGACAGAAAGCCTCTCTGAATTGGCATATGCGGAAGCACAATGCTGAGAGCACCTACCAGTTCCCCTGTGAGATCTGCGGTCGTCGCTTTGAAAAGAGAGACAATGTCACAGCTCACCGAAGCAAGAGCCACCCAGACTACAATACACCCACTCCTGAGCTTCTCCTTCCTCCTTCTGACCCAGTCCCGCATCCTTCTGGGCAGAGCAGATCTTCCCCTTCTGCTTGCAAGAATCCCATTTCTGTAGAATAACATTTGTAAGCCTTGTTTTGACTAAATATGGTACCATTTGTGTATCCTTGAACTTGAGCAAACTTTACTGTGGGACTGATTGGCTTCTATAAACAAACTGAGAAATAGCCATGTGGTCTATCTGTGGTGTTAATTCTGATTTTGGTGATTTTTAACATGCAAGTAGATATTGTTTTTTCATCATGCAGAGACTGGACTTCTGAAAAATGACCTTTATCAGAATATTCAGGTCATTGGATGTTGGAGTTGCTTTAGATATTTAAAAAATTAGGTTATTGATATACACATTTAGTAGTGTATGTTTTTTTAAAAAAACTAAATGTGATTTCTTTTTTTTTTTTTTACATTTTTACCAACAAAACTTGATATTTATGGTTTTGTGTTGAAATTCTGTACAACTTTTAGTTGTCTGGAAAAAATGTGATGCGTACGTAGACGATTTTGCATTTTTGTGGAGATTTGAACAGTGGTTTGGCATCATGATGCATTTCGGTAAAGAAATACATTTGCATATATTATAATAATCGAACTCAATGGTTCCCGCCTTTAGCAAAGCCTTACTTTGATTGACAACCACTTTATCCAATGACTCTTGTCCATGAGAAGTGGGTGTTGCTTCTTGAAATTGAACAATACTCTATTGGCTAAGAAAAGCAGTATTGGTAAACGCAGTTGCTATGGCTACACAGCTTTGCTCCGGTGACGCTTGAGTGACAGGAACCATGAACCAATAGGATCACAAAGAGGCGGGGCTTTTCTAACACTGTCAACTGTTCGTTCAAACCTTTTACTCTCCGTAACACATTGAACGCGCCACGGTCGGATCAACTACCGGCGATGAAAATGAGCCTCACTGTTTTTACTGAAACCACAACAAGGTAACATACTTTTTACGTTTCTTTTCACAGTATGTGAAGGTATTGGTTATGCTGCTGAAACGGTTTGCCGGGAATGCAAAATAATAGGCGTTCATTGTACGTGACACTGACAGAGGCTTTCCCCAGCGGAGCATCTCTGTTTCAGTGTGTCAGCATTGTGGAGCAAAAGCTTGATCATTTGCTACAAGGTCAGTTTTAGTTTTGGCTGCAGCGCACAGCATGTGTGGTGCTGTTCCTCATCGGTTCAGTGCATATACATTTCCTCGGTCTAGAACAAAGACTTTAGACACGGTGCTTTGTGGAAGGAAGTTGCTGTGACAGATCAGAATAATGATGGGCAAAGTAGTGGAGAATTTGTGTCTCTTAAGTCTATTTTAAAAGTTGAACAGATAATTTTGTTTGTTAATTATTTGTGTTTTTAAATATGGTGCTATATCTTTTTTGTCTATTGCTTCAGGTCTAACTAGTATCTGCATTTATGTCACTAATGTTTTTTAGTAAATACTCCTCTAGTGACTAGTATCTTTTTCAATTTAACTAGCAACTATTAATTCAGAGATACTAATACATTTTCAAATCACTAGTACTTTTTACATACTATTAGCCTACTTCATTTAATTGTTATTAGTCACAATCCTAATAGTGGAATGTAACTATTTTAGTAACAAATTTAGTAAATGTTTTTGGTTGCACTTTATGTTAAGGTGTCAGTTTTACAGTAATTATACATTTAAGTACTGAGTAATAATAATTAACTATACTTAGGCTACTATATGGTTAGGATTAGGATGAGGGTTTGGTTAATTGCATGTAATTATGTATAATGTTTATACAGTAACTACATGTAATATGTGTATATATGTAAATAAAGTGTTATCCAATTTTTCTATTGAATTCTGTGGTTCAAAATATTATTAATCTCTGAATATTATATAGGCCTATGATTTTTTGCTGGTACCAATTCTAGTTTTTGTAACACTTTATTTTAAGGTGACAGTTACACATTATGTACATTATACCTAGTAAAGACAGTAAATTATGCATAATTACAAGTAACTAACCCTTAACCAAACCCTAACCCTGAAATACAACTAATTAATATTAAGTACTTATTTGAGTAAGTACAATGTAACTACATCACCTTAAAATAAAGTGTAACCTAATTTTTCACTAACACTTTTTTCATTGTTAAATATGTTACATGTAATTACTAAAGTAATAACTATAAATGATCCAAAATATTAATATTACCCACTCAAACGTATACGTAATTACAGTGTAGAAATCTCGAATTCAATGATGTGCAATTTGTTACAATACAATAATAATAACTATTATTATTAATAACTTTGTCACTATAATATTAAGTCCTAGTATGTAATGGATATATACTAAAATCCTAAAAATCCAAATAGACCTTCTTTTAGATTACTTTCTAGCAATTAAAAAAATGTACTGGTTATTTTACATTATTTGTTAAATTTTAGAAAAGCTTATTCAGATTAGATTTCACCAATATTCTAATAGCAGCTCTATTAGAGTTTAGACTGACGAATTTCGTGGCTTGAAAGACAAATCATTTGTTTTGCAAATTGTATGGATGAATAATGTCCCTGTCATTCTTGATAGAGTGGATAAGGAGAAATCTCTAGAAGTAGCCAGTCGCATGTTCAGAAGTGTGGCTGGTTATTTAAACACTTGCACTATATCACATCCTAAGGCATGTGGTTGTAGATTTGCGGAGAATGGCTGCAGGTTAGTTTTCATATTCCCACATAGTCAAAAGAGTGTGCAAAGCTGAGTTATTGCGCAACACAGATCCTGGGGCTTGTGTACCACTGTACTCCACTTTGTAACTTCTCTGTGGGATCTCTTGCAGCATGTGTTGTAAATGCACGTCATGGTATTCCCAACTCATGATAAGAGTCTTGTGATGCAGATGCAGATTGTCCTTTGCGTGTGTCTTGATTCTTGCTCTTGTTTAGTCTATCCTTAAAGGAACCCAGAGATTCACAAAAGTCTGCGTATCTACAGTACACAAACATAACATTCTTAAGACAATTTTAAGATGCACTTGAGAGCACTGAGTTGTGGCTAAGATAGGAAAGAATGCTGGAGTGCTTTTAAAAACAAATTAACAAACCATTGATTGAACCATCTGATTCTGATTCCGATTGTTTCAAAGCAGCTTTACAGAGATAATATAAAAATGGGGTGGGGGGGTAGGGGGAATATGGGGGGGCAGTTCTCCTTTGGCCAACGAACAGTGTATGATTATGATTCAGGCAGCATTACAGGGGGCTGTTCCATAAACCAAGATTAGAGTATAAGCCAGGCTTATTTCGGTTAGTCAGGCTTATTTTTGGTAGATTCGGTTTCATAAATCAAACTTAAAAAAGATCAAACTCAGTTACCCTGGCAACTTATGCTGGGAAACTAGCCTGGTCCAGGGCAGGCTAACTGTCAGGCTAAGCCTCAGTTGTTACACAGATCCTCAACACTGACCGACAAGAACACAATGATATTACCACTGACACTCTCTAATACCATTATTGGACTTTATTAACACTATTAGTCCAAAAATAAATACACAGTATACAGAAAATCAACTTATATAAGGCTATAATATAGACACATATATAAGGTGTTTTAAAGTTGTCTCTTTAGGACATGTCATTTTTACAATAAAGACATTTTAATTAAGGAGTGCCTCGGTTATCAGAGAATTATTTCTCTACACTGTCACTCTACACTATATTTGTATACTGTATTTATAGATATAGATATATAGATAGATTAAAAACAATAGACCTATACATACTACAGTTTTTGTTTTTTTACTGGCTGAATGTTTTGTGCCCAAGATTTAATTAGATTGTTTTAAAGATTTATGAATACATTTCTCTCTGGTTTTATTTGGCAGTTTGTCTGGTTTTTGTTTAAGTACATGTTTATGATTATTAGAAGAACATTAGAACACAATCTAAAAAAAATCTTTTTAAAGCAGAAGTTAAAATCACAAAATCAAAAAATAAATAATTACAAAAGCACAGTATAAATTTTAACTGGTAAGATTAATCTGAGCTTAGTAATTGACAGTATATTAGCCTACATTTGATTTACCCCAAATAGACTTGTAGGTTTAAAATTCTAAATAAGGGACATATAATGTCCAACTAACAAATATTTTAGCACATATATATATATATATATATATATATATATATATATATATATATATATATATATATATATGTGTGTGTATATATATAGTTCCTTTAAAGACATCATATTTTCCCCCAATAAATATTCCTTATTTTTCCTTCTACTTTTTTTTTCTTTTGTGATAATACCCACCAACACATACATATACAATAAATAAATAAAAATATAACATTCACATATATCAAACTCTTATAATGACACATAATTCCTAATAGTTATTGAAGTAATATTATTCAAATATCAAATATTCAATATTAAATAAGTAAATAAATAAAATAACAAATAACAAGAAATAAAAGGGAAGGTTACATAAAAATTTAGTTCATGTAGGCCAATATATATTCCTTTATTTTATGGAATATTCTTTGATTTTAGAGTTGCACATATCTTTTCAAAATGTATACATTTGTTCCTAATTTAATGTTATCCTCTCCATAATGTACTTTAGAAACCAAATCTAACCACTCATTTAAAATTGGGGATTCTTGCTTTCTCAAAAAAAATTATTGCATTAAAAGCTGTAATTCTCAGCATTCTAAATACATCATCTTTATTACGTAGCATAGATCCTATACCCAAAACTATATTTTGTATCTTTATATATTTAGTTTCTTAAAAAAAAATTCTTCCCTGAATTGGGCTACTTCTGTTCAATTTCTTTTTTTTTTTATTAGAAGTAGCCTATAAAATATATGAGTGTAATGAGCTAGAAGTTCACTGCAACTTATCCAACATCCTAAAGATAAATTATTATAATTAGAAGATAATCCTCGTGTTATAAAATATCGCATATTAATTTTCCAAGCAAAATGTATATTTAGTGTATAAATGTATATAATTATTGCGGACCTATTTGGCGCGCATGCGCGCAGCAGCGCTCGTTCAATATGAAGATTAGCAGCAAAATGGATACATTTGCACGACTTTCTAACATTTACAGATGGAGAATATAACCGTAAAATGTAATTTTTGCACTGAGGGGAAAAAAAAAACATGTCACAAACGCATAAAACAGCACAAAATATACGCTGTTTGATGGTGGATCGATTTGATCCATGATCGACCTCTAGGGCTGCTTCAGAAACGCGTGCACACGCAATTATCTAGACTAGATAAACCTGGATCAAATTAGTGAGATTGCGTGAACTTCAATTACCTTTTATGGAACCACTTTAGCCCCAACTTATTTGTTAGGCTCATTCAAGTCCGGTTTTGGAGTTTAATCCCCGCTTTTCTAAGCTTCATTTATGGAACAGCCCCCAGGTCAGAAGTCAGATTGGATGGGAACATTATATTATGCAGTTAATCTGGTTGTTGAAGATCGGAGTCATCATGCGTGTATGGAGACGAGTTTGTTGAGGATCAGTGTCGATGGCTGTCGTGTTGATGAGGCCTTCACGGAGGAGAGTCTAGTTGACACAAGCTCTGCTGACACTTAAGGGATGCGTTGTGGTCGTGTCTAGACACAAGTCCACCATCTGATCTGGATACGGTCGGGTCCGGCTGATTACATTTAACCTCAGAATAAACAGAAAGACTAAAATTAGCGTAGATGCCATTCTTTTTATGATGTAGCGAGTACATCAGGTGTTATAGGAAGTGTTCCCGGTTCCGGCTAACCTAATTTATGCAGCCTAATAATCATTTAACTGATTTAGGAATGTATAGTGTTCTATGTGTATGCCAGGTTGAAGAGATGTGTTTTTAATCTGGATTTAAACTGACAAGAGTGTGTCTGCTTCCCGGACAATGTTAGGAAGATTGTTCCAAAGTTTAGGTGCTAAATAGGAAAAAGTCGATATTCTAGGTATTACCAACTGGCCGGAATTTTGAGATTGCAATAGATGTGAAGGACTATAATTTGTTAAGAGCTTGCTGAAGTACTGGGGGGCTAAACCATTTAGTGCTTTGTAAGTAATCAGCAATATTTTAAAATTTATACGATGTTTAACAGGGAGCCAATGCAGTGTTGACAGAACCAGGCTAATATGGTCATCCTGGTTCTGGTAAGAACTTTAGCTGCTGTGTTTTGGACCAGCTGTAGTTTGTTTATTAAGCGTGCAGGGCAACCACCCATAAGAGCATTACAATAATCTAGCCTTGATGTCTTGAACTCATGAACTAATTGTTCTGCATTTGTCATTGAGAGCAGATGACGTAATTTAGATATACTTTTAAGATTGAAAAATGCGGTTTTACAGATACTAGACACGTGACTTTCAAATGAAAGGTATTACAGCAGGTATCAAAGAGCACACCCAGGTTCTTAACCGACGACGAAGACTTGACAGAGTAGCCATCAAGTGTTAGACAGTATTCTAGGTTATTACGTGCAAGTTCTTTGTCCAATAATTAGAATCTCTTTTTTTCTGAATTAAGTAGTAAATTGCTAGTCATCCAGTTTATATTTCAGCTATGCATTTCATTAATTTTGTGAATTGGTAAGTTTCGTCAGGGCGTGAAGAAATATAGAGCTGAGTATCGTCAGCATAACAGTGAAAACTAATGCCATGCTTCCTAATGATATCTCCTAAGGGTAGGATGTACGGAGTGAACAGCAGCGGTCCTAGTACTGAGCCTTGTGGTACGCCATACTGAACTTTTGATCGATAAGACATCTCTTCATTTACTGCTACAAACTGATAACGGTCAGATAAGTATGATTTAAACCATGCTAATGCAATTCCACTAATCCCAACATAATTTTCAAGTCTATTTAAAAGAATGTTGTGGTCAATAGTATGTAGCACTAATAGAGAGATACAACCACGATCGGATGGTAAGAGCAAATCATTTGTGACTCTGATGAGAGCTGTCTCAGTACTATTGTACGGTCTAAATCCTGACTGAAAATCCTCTCAGCTACCATTTCTTTCTAGAAAGGAACACACTAGTACTAGCATTTCTTAATATTAAGCCTAAAATGGGTTTTAATATCACTATTAGTAAGGATATATAGTATGATCTCTGTATAATAGTCTTTAAATGCAAGATATTTAAAGTGTACCTAAAGCATACTTGCAATAGTTCCACTTTAGCACAATCAAATATACTTAAGTATATATTTACCTCAGCACAACCAATTTTCTAATTTTTACCAATTCAGCAGACTTTAAGTATATCACTTTAGTATACCAAAAGGACAATTGCAGGATATAAGTACATAAATATGTAATGTATTGTATTATACTAGCATAAAATAAATGTATTTCAAATACATTTTTGTATATTTATTTTTCACTAGGGTAGTCATGGTATTTTGACTGTACCTATGAATGCTGATGTCATTCATAATTTCTCATAATTTCCAAAGTTGCAAGCTTTTAACACTTATAGCATCATTGCACTTATCTCAGAATAAAACAAATAAAGGCAGTTAAGAATTCAAATATCAATATTTGATTATCAGTATATTGCTGCACTTTAATGATGAGCATGCACTTAAAGGGACAAAATGCATTTAGTAGGCCTAGGTGTAGAGAGACTAAATTAAACTGCCTTATAATCTGGTTTTCTGAGTAGTATGTAATGACATCTCAGTCACACTTGCAAACAGTTTAATATTTGGACCAGGAGTCAGGACTGAAGGCAGTTGCTGATTACTGTAAGTGCTGCATTTTCTCTGTGTGCCCAGAGAGAGATACACCACACTGCTCTACAGTGCTGCATGGCTTGCCAGTGCTATGCACGCAGAATGCATTTTTGTTGTTGTTATTGTTTTGCAGAGTTAGCTTTTCTATCTTTATTAAAAGTTTCAATACTGAACTTGGATTTTGGAGGCTATTTTAGTGTTCTTACCTGTCTCATCTTAAATAAAAGACTGATTCGAGCTCTGAACTCTGTAAGCATCTGATTGATAAGGGCTGTACATCTCATCCCCATGCTTTATACTGGAGGTCATGCTGAAGTTAACAGTAGATATTTTGACAGCACACAATCCTGTTGAATTAAGTCGGTCTGTCACTTTTTAAGTCAAGGTAGATTCATTATCAGACCTGAAAGAGCTGAGACACATGAAAGCCGGTGCAGTTTGAGATTAGAGAGATCCCCTGCCTCTGAAGAGCTGCAGAGAAGGATGGAGAGAGAGAGAGAGAGAGGGAGTTGGGGGATGCAGTATGTTCCATTTAAATTTGAATTGGCTTGAATTGCTCCTGTTTATTAGACTTCATTAGTGAACACAGCAGCATGGACTCCCTCATTATCATAGTGAGAGAACATCACACTAATAGAGAGAAATTCATTGTAGTATTGTTTATCCTAAAGTTTCAAGGAATCTGATCCAGTCCTCCTGTGACTTGTTTTATAATCTGCTGTTAACTAGTGGCTGTTAGTAGCAGCAGCATTGAAAGATTTGTAGTTTTGTGTCAGTGCTGCTGGCTCACCTAGATCCCTGCCAAGCAGGACAGTGCCTGTGGGCAAAGCTTGGCAGCCTGTGGCAGATGGAGGATTTCTGTCTGTTGGGCTGTCTAGAGGCACACAGAAGCATGGAGAAGGGAACGTGGCTCTGAGCCTAGCCGGATTGTGGGTCATTGTGACATTAATTGGATGTGGGATTTTTCAGTAAGTATTCATTTATTTCAGCATGTTTAATGAATATAGAATAGTAATAGAATAGAATATAGAATTTAATTTTATAGAATAGTTCACACATGAACATTTTGTTTACCCTCAACCATTTGATTGTATTCCATGGAAACACAATGGAGTGAGTTCCTTAGGAATTCTCAAATTTACTGATGATCTGTGCTGTAGTTCCCAATGTTGTTTGCTGTATAATAATACAGTAACTTATATTTCATCAAAATGTATAATTACATTTTTAACAATCTCTACTAATACAAAAATCTGCTTTATAAACTGAACTGATAACCACCCATAAGCCCCTTTCACACAGCACTTTGGACCCGGCAAATTGCCGGCAAATTGCCAGAACGCCTTCTGTGTGAACGCAAACACGACCCGGGATTGATGCCGGGATCGATCCCGGGTTGAGGACCTAGTAACATTGCCGTGTTCAGACCCGGAACGAGCGCTGTGTGAACAAAAGCCAGAACCAATGCCGTAAGGGGTGTGTCATAGTGATGACGCATGTGCCATCGCGCGACTCTGTTGCTCTTAGAAGAAAGTTTGTGTTCGTCATCAGCAAAGAAAGAACGAAAAAATGTCTGCAAACCAGAATGAAGCAGAGACAGGAGCTCCTCACAATCCGCGCTGAAGCTGTGATCGTTCACCAGCTCTGTGGAAAGGTGCGCGCGTGCACATGTTTTCGTCGCGTACGTTACACGTCTCATACTGACGTCACGCGGCTTTCCGGGGCATTAACGGGTTGTGTGTGAACGCACTCACAGATCCCGGCAAATCACTGGCAGTGTGAATGAACCGAAATCAAACAATCCCGGGACAAATGCAGGGTCACATTATCCGTGTATTTTCCGGAATCTCTGTGTGAAAGGGGCTAGAATAATACAGAAAGCCACGTATAGGTACTGTATTGTTTACAAAAATAAGAAACAAAATTATTTAAATCAAATATTGTCATATGTGAAGTGTCACACAGGGACTTGAATGTAATTTTACTGTTTTCTTTTCAGCACAAAATAGACCTCCAAAAACCCTACATTATTTTACAGTAATATGTGTACTTGTATAGTAGTAAGATATACACATATAATGTTGAACCATTTACAATTTTTAAGCTTTTACTGTTGCATTTTTACAGTATTTATTTTGTTTTGAAAAAAAAAGTGTTTTTTTGTGGGTTTTAGTTTTAGTCAAATTTCAAAAGACTTGGAGTATAAGCTGTATCATCTTATGTAGAATGTTTGTCCTTTTTGGAGCTTGTATAATAATGACTATTAAATATATTGGCTGAATAGCCCATAAAATGTAGGCTAAATAAGGCTATTGATTGAAAGTTGATGGAAAATAGATTAGTAGGCCACTAGGTTCAGAGGTTTAAAATTTGCTTGACTTGAAAGTTCAGAAAAACGGTGACATGGTCATATGAAAAGGCAAACAAATTAAAGAGCCATTTAACTGCTTTGAGTATTAAGTTTCAGTTGTTATTTTCAATGTTTTATCTGTGTTTCAGTAAAATTATCTGCTGAATACAGACCTAACGACGACATGCTGTGTAGCATGATAAGAAAGATAGTTTACAGGAAATCTCAGTGCAGTATTTGCGGCATTGAGACGCAACTGTCCTCAAATTCAGGAGACCCTAATCAAATTTGCTATCTAGGTCGTTTATCAGGCGCACACTGACCCCAAAAAACTGAGAAAGCAACAGCAAGTGATGGCAATCAGCAAGAATATGCAAGAATCAGCAAGAATATGACTGTGTTAATAATTTGTAATGCTAATGCACCTCCGTCAGTGTCTTCTAGATGTGTACTGTCATTTAAATGTGCTGTTGGGCTGCAAAAACATGGTTTAATGAGCTGACTTAATTAATGCATTGTGTACACCCTGCTGGGTGATGTACGGGTGGAGGTGAGCTCTGGCCTGCTGTTGTCATAAACTGTGCTCGAGCACTACTGGTAACAACAGCATTCAGCACAGCACAAAAGCCAGCAGAGACTGTGGTTTCATTCTGCTGGGCTCTGAACAGAGGAACAAGCTGAACTCTGTTGGTGTGGAAGGATGTATGGCTGTTGTGGTGCCGTTCATGGTACCATTCGCCTGTAATGTTCAATGAGGTGACATTAAGTGAAGTGTTGTCTAACTGCTAATTAGTCTTTTAGGAGATCATTTATTATCTAAAGCGACTAACAGTTACTTTAGAAAAGTGAAACCTGCGGGTTTAAGACCTTGATCTAGTCACCTTGGTGATAGGTTATTGCTCATCACCGCTTTAATACTGAACCTTTAAAGGGCACCTATTATGGCATTTAAAATGTTCCTAATATTGTTCTGGGAGTCCCCAACAACAGTTTAACATGCATGCAATGACAAAAAAAACATTTTTGTTTTCTTATAATATGCATTTATTTTTAGCTGATTTGCTCAGAGATTCCCTAATGATTCGTTTGACGACTCATTTTTCAAACCCCGCCTTTACGTGACGCTAATCTGCGGTGATTGGTCAGACGACCCAGTCAGTTATTTTTCGCATTAACCCAAAGCTTAAACATATTGATAAAGCACTGCAGTACTACAATACGCTCTATTCTTTATGACAACTCCAATAACAACGACAAACATTTCACATATTTAAAAAAAAAAAAAAAATGACATAAGCTGCGCTGAGCGTAACTGACACACACACACACACACACACACACACACACACACACACACACACACACACACACACACACACACACACACACACACACACACACCACACTTATTGAGCATGATTCTTCACATGCTCGTCCCTGGGCAGTGTAAAAAAAGTTCGCTTTTGATTCTCACTTCAGAACAGAGTCTCGTCGACATGATGTTTTCAAGTTTCACTGGTGTCTGGCGCGCGCGCGATGAGTGGGCGTATCTTATTCAAATAACTTGTCAAGTTGACGTCATCTAGACAGAGAAAAAGCATCGTTCGTCTATCGATTCATATCAGCGACTCAGAGTCGACTCTTACTTTTGAGAGACAATAACTTTGTATACGGTGAACTTTCATATTCAAAACTTTGCAGGATGTTTTTATTCACTTAGATCTATGTTACACACTACATGAAAGGTAATTTTCAAAAATCCATAATAGGTACCCTTTAATCTTTACCAGAAATCTTCAAACCTTCAAATCTTTAATCATGATGTATTTTCAGCTGGGAGTAAAAAACTTTAATTCATTCGGAAAACTAGAAGTGACAGGCTAAGTTCAGAATAGCATTCTAGAATACGAACTCTTACTTTTTCTGCAGTTAAAGATATGGCAGAAATAAGTTGGAGTTAGTATCCTATTCCAAATTCAGCCTCTGATTTTATGAGTCATTGATTCAAACTATTCATTCAGTAACGAAAGAATTGACCTGCTGAATTTGCATACTTTTATGGCAGAAATTAATCTTTGAGTCTTTATGAGTGTCATTGAATCATTTACTCAATTAAACAAAAACACTATGCTAATACATTGAGGTAGGAATTCATTTGTTTTGGCTTTGTTTGCAAATATATTTGAAGGAGGAGCAACAATAGACAAACTGGTATTGTGTCTAAAATGTAAGTTATTAAATGTTAATTTGTTCAATTAACGACAGTCTTGCTCGAATGATATTGCGTAATTATCATGTTTATTTCTATTATATTATTTAATACCTTGGTATACAAATACAAATGTGGTAATAATTCAGTAACATGGTTTATATGATATTATAATAGATTATTTTGTGTAAATTAAATATTACATCTAACATTTTAGGGACTATTTGATAATGAGGAAATAGCAGAAGGGGCTTCTGGAGCAAAAACCCCAGAATGTTCATAATAAATCCCCCAAATGTATTTGTAATCACACCAAGTCAAGTTCTGGGCATTTTGATGAAACTCTGATGCAGAGATGGAGACAGGCTTGCTATAGGTGGGTGGGGGATTGGGCATTGCACTGCCGAAGCTTGCTGCAAAAAAACCCTCTGACAGGAAATGTTCTCAGCTCATTTTCTTTGCCAATGCATGTGAGGAAGGACGCACAAATACACTCTCTGATTCACACTTATCCACACGATAATACATATTAGAAGCTGAATTCACCAAACAGCCATAGCTCATGTTCATCCTTCTTGTTCATCAGGGATTTTGATTTAAGTAATATAATTTATTATAAATGTATTTTAGGCCACTGTGAGTTAGTTAGCTCCCCTTCATTTCTTTACTAATGGAGCCCTTGGCCCTGAAGTAAAGCATGCCTTCTTCCTCATTTTCAGTTTCACTCCCCTCACACACACACTCAGTCACACTCATAAAATCACTCTCTGACTTTGACAGATGGGGCTATAGTAGCCGAGCAGGATGTCTACTGTTGATTCTTGGCTCTGGAGCCAGGCTTCACTCCTGGTGTGAGGTCAGCTGAGGGTTGATACGCTGCCTCTGTTTTTTACGCTACACCTTATGAAGCTTCGGATAGAAAGAGAGATCATAGAGATCAGCGTCTCCCTTCTGAGCTGCATCTGTCAATAATGCTCTAACAATCCTCTCAGCCACAGCACAGCAAAGTGAGAAAGAGAGAGAAATGATACTGAGCATTGTCATTTAAGTTCTGGCAGAGTGTAATGAGGATCACTTAGTGGTTGTGTGCTTTACTTTTAAGCTCTTCATTTTTCCTGGCACCCTATCTGTTTTTTAATTCTGAAAAGCACCGGGCTTTTTTGTACTTACTGATTGAATTAATTAATGTGACCAAGGATGGAATTTTTTTGACTCCTGACTCCTGTGCTGGCTAAGCAAAGTGCAAATGAGATGAACGTGAATGCTAATGGATGGACTGGTATAGACGTATTTAGAGAGACCAGCTACTATTAACAGTACGCTGGTCCTGAAAGACTCACTGAGCACCAGATGGATCCTCCAGAACTCACTCCACAGTGACCACTGAATCAGCTAGGAGGCTTATAGTCTTCAATGGAAAATTCGGCTGCCGGCGTCACTGTGTTTTGGTGCCAATGCCAAACCCAAAGGCTAGATTTGCCATGATTCTAAATGCCTGGAATGTAGTTATAGCTTGTTATTTTACCAAAACATCTAAATTATTTTTGTATATGCCATTAGTTGATAGTTACAAGCATTGTGTTAAGGGGATATTTTATAAGATTTTAGTATCACTATATTATGTCTACAGAGGTACATGCCTACATGGTTGACATAGACCTAATTACAGGGTATGAGAAGAAGCCAATCTTTAGAAATTCCTTCTAGTCCCAGTTGGATCGTATTCTTTCTCTGCCACATTACGCCCTGATGTCTGTTTGGAGATCTCTGAACCGGCGGGTGAGTCTTATTTTTGGAATGAGCCATGCTGCCAAGCTTGTGTCATCCATAGGGGTGTAAGGTTTGCCGGGTCGAGTTAATTAAAGGGGTGTGAGAGGTGGATAGAGGGAGTAAGGCGTAAGCATGAGTATTTCCCTGTCCATGAGAAGTTGTGCTGTGCACCGGCTGATGGTCGTCAACAGTGCCAAGAGAGGCCCGGCCGGCCAGAGAAAAGCCCTGTGGTCAGCACTGCGTGGGCTGTGGATCCTGCCAGCATCCAGCTCTCAGAAACATAACAGGAATCACACCTCCAACCGGCTCTCGGCTGGGCTCACGCCTAGCACCCACAAACACATCTATTCAAGGACAGAGCTGTCGTTTTGGCAGTTGCATCACTGCTAATCTCTATAAAACAGGTTTTTAAAGACCACTTTGCAGATCAAAGATTTACTTTCAAATTAGTAGGTCATCCAGGCTGATCTTTTTAGGCTACATTTATTTTATTAAAAAACAGTCAAAACAATAATATTGTGAAATTATATTATTGTAAGGAGTCATAATTGTTTTATTCTTTTAATATGTTCCTTGTGGTTTGCTTAATGTTAATAAAGCTTTTTTGTACAAAAAACAAATATGTACGCAAAAAAGTTTTTTAACCCTCTGTCTGAAATGATCAGTTTTTAAGGGGGCTGATCCTTTAAGGCTTGTCAGTACTGGGCCACTGTTATGATTGGCTTATGTCATTGTATAGGGAAAAGTGTAAACGCCCCCCACTATTGCACGTGATTAATTATTTTAAAAACATCTATGTAAAACCATCATTTGCAGACAAAGCTTTATCAAACTGTTTGCGATGTAGCTGCTGTCAATGCTCCAAAAATAAACATGGATTGAGTCCTCCGATGCGATATGTATATTCGGGATTTCACCTTGATGTTTGTGGCATCATAATGTCAGAAACGTGCTAAAGCTGTGTCCAAGTAAGTAGTCCTCATCACACAAAAAATAGAGAATTGTTATTCCCATGGCGATAATTCATTTGAATGTACAGTAGCATGTGTCCTGATCCCATTCCCTTCTCCCTCCTTCTACTTTCCTATCTTACCTCCACTGTCCTGTCAGGCACTTAAAGGTCCCATATTGTACACCTTTCTGGAGTTTTTTTTTTAGGTTTTGATGTCCTTAAGATTTGGTACCAAAGTACCAAAAACCATCTCAATATATTTTTTACAGTTCTTTTCTCAGGAGCTCTGCTAAGAACAGGTCGATTTTGGCCTGTCTAATTGATATTCATGAGCCTCTCTTCTGATTGGCCTGTTGTTTTCTGAGTGATTCATGGCCAGGGTCATGTATGCTGTAGTCTGCTGTGGCTTGGTGATGCTCACAAGTAAGGTAAAAAAAACACCTGTAATGATGGACATTGCTGAGGGAAATGATGACAGAATAACTCACCTAGTACTTTTTACCTTTTTACTTTAATACATGTAAAGGACCAATACAACCATTATAATGCAGTATTTCACCTGCCAAAAAGTGATTGAGCCTCTACTTATTGATTAAAAGGTTATTTCTGCCCTGAAATTAGTTGATTATATTCATGAGGGTTAAATTTGACTGATTATAACTCATCTAGTATTTCTTACCTCTTAAAATACCTGTAAAGGGCCAATACAACCAGTAAAAAGTAGCCTACTAGGTGAGTTATAATCTGTCAAATTTAACCCTCGTGAATATAATCAACTAATTTCAGGGCAGAAATAACCTTTCAATCAATAAGCATTATAATGCAGTATTATAAGATAGGTCTAGGCCCTACTTATAGTATCCCGCGGATGGCCATCAATTTTCGGCGGACCATCACTTTTCGGCACGACACCGGACTCAGACCCCGAATCGGCGACGACAGGAAACAACCAACCACCTCCTCAAACGCACTTACAAAAAGATGTTTCAGAATGGTAATTAATGTTTGGTTGTTTTTTTGTGTTTTTTTTTACTTACTGCGTTATTGTAAGAGTATTATAATTACCATTACTTCAATGCTGCTCGCAGATTTAACGTTAACGCTAATTTAGACTGTCTGTAAACAAACTCAGACTTTTGAAATAACGTTACCCTTGCAAGTACACTAAACGTTAGTTTCTGTTAGCAAAACAAAAGACACCGAGTCTGAGTGAGCTCAATCTCGCCGTCTTTAACTCAATAAAAACAACAGGATAGGAAAACAAACAACATATTTTGTCTTGTTTCCAACAGATATTCTATCAAAGCTTGTGGCGACCATAGACTGTACAAAACAACAAGTCTGCATCAACTTATCAACACATTAGTGTTGCATATCCTTTCACAAACTATAATTTGAGATTATGCTGGCTCCATAATGTAACATAAAATGTGTTTGAAGTTTATTTACGGGTTGTGAATTTGAGGTCGGACCCAACAATAGGTGCAGCATCTTTATGAGTAGCTTCTTTGAAAAACTGCCATTGAACTGTGCCTGATTGACGTAGCAGTCACTTGTGAAATGTGCAGAACAGACGGTTTAGGTCAAACTAAACATTAGCCACTGGTCTCTTATATTAATGTTGATCGGAAACCTGTGCAATGGTGTAGTTTCCTGACGTCCATCGTTTTGTTGTTGACCAGCAATGGCATAAATGCGAGGTTGGTTTTGGGCAAAAGGAGCGAGGGACGTTGGGCAGTGCTCGGGGTGGTGACTGAGATGTTCTGACATCACATTTTTACGGAAGTCACAACGGCTTGTGAAAAGGCACATCTACGTTATGCAGGCGCTGTCTGCATTTGTCTGTGGATTGACTGTTTTGAAACCTATATGGTAGTTACATAGCTCCTAGACCTGTTATCATGAAAAAAGCCAGGAAATTTCAGTTTTGACAATATGGGACCAAAGGATTTAACCTGGCTGCTGTCAGGAAGAATCCTCATTATGAGCCCCAGGTGTTGTGCGGTAGGCTGCTGGTCAGAAAGCAGGAACACAAACCCGCCAATATAGTGACACTGGACTGGAAATGCCCGTCACATTTTGAGAGCCAGCAGTCACTGCCAGGATGTGTTTATGAAAGAGTGAGGAAAGAAGAGGATAGAGGAAAGAAGAGGATAGGGAAAAGGATGGTAGTGTGTGTGTGGTGTGTGTGTGTGTGTGTGTGTGTGTGTGTAATGAGAGAGGCTGTATTACAGAAAAGCATTCTGTATGACTCAGCTCTTTGCACCTGTTGTCTTACCTCAGAGAGAGATGTTCAACCACCGTATACACAGCTGCAGAATAGATGCATTCTGAAACATTACTCAGTTCAAATGATCTGACATCTTCAAAGGCTTTTTCGTGTTGTTTTTTAGCCCCTGAATGTTACATTTGATTTCACTGAATAGTGAAAGGAATTCAGTGGGATGCTCAATGCTCAGGCTATTATCTGAGGTGATGGTTTTATATTTCTGAGTTGGCTGACATTTACATTCACAAAGAGAAACTTCCGCAGTCATCTCAGTGTCATCTGCTCTGCTAGAGCACTGAAACATTGGAAACCGAGTGTGTTTGTGTGTGCACCTCAGCGTGGGTTTGGTCTAATTAAAATTGCCTTGAGTTCTTGCCACTAGCCCCTGCAGGAGCCTGCTTTCATCAGCATTGTCTGTCAGTCTGCTCTAACCTTGTTCCTTGTTTCTTCCCCTGACTGTTCTCTTAAATGCATCTTTTTAACAGGTTCACCTAGTCACAATCTATTATCAGTTGATTATGCACGGAGAAAGACGACCCCATCTTGTTTTTAAAGATACTGAATTAGTCATTAGCCGGGTTTCCATTATAGAACATCATAAAACATTTTATAAATTAAATACATAATTGTACATGCTAATTCTTTCCCATTTAGATGAAATTTTCTGTCATTTAACGCTCACTTAGTTCATCTTTTAATTACAAAAAATTTAATAACACCTTTAAATGTAATCTTTAGCTAATCTCAAAATCCAAATATCATATTTTCATACTGTACATTATAATGTGGCAATTTAAAATGATTTTTATTATTATTATTAATTTGGACAAATAGTATTAATTTGGACAAATGGCTATTTTTTAGTTATTGGCTATAAATATAAAAATGATTAGTTGTATTTCTCTGAATATTAAACTGAGATGAGAGGAAAAACATTTTAAACGAGTTTTCCTAAAAAGAACACCTCTAAATATTATATCTGGGGGCATAACCACCTTCTTCTCTCTTTCAGAACTCTCTAAGAACCCTCTAAATGGAGATGGCATATTTCAAGAACAATTTTTGGGTAAGTCTGTCACATTTCTTATGCATTGTGTTCTTTATGTTCTAGCTTTGTAGTAGTACAGTAAGAGCAAATGTTTACTCAGCATGTGTTTTATACGGCTGCCTTGTAAGCAGTTTGGGATTCATATGCTGACTGTTTCTGTCACATCATTGAAAGTATGAAGGAAAGATAGCGAGAGGAAAGAACAAAGAGAGAGAAAAAAGTGTAAGAACAAAAGCAGAGGACCAGGGCTTTGTCAGCTTTCCCATGAGGACAGCCGTGCTCTGCACTTTCCACACACCTGGCAGGGCTATTTCAGGTGCGTCCTACTTTAAAACCTAGCCTGCCCCTCTCAAAAAACGAGGAAGAAGGGAAGAAAAGCAAGCCAGAACATTCATGAACTGTTGTTATTGAATGAAGGCCACATTACACCAGTACAGAAGCCTTCCTACCAGATAAAGACCTCCATATGTTTGAGAAGCTTACAACATCTGTGCCATCAAATTAGTTTTGTTTGAGAAGTAGTAAAGTGGCATTTAAATGTCATGTTAAAATAAACATCATACAGTGATTGGGTCCCTTCTGTTTAAGCTGAACGCCCCTTCTCTCATTTGTAGTCTTGACTGGAGTTTTATTTTTGAGTTCCTCTAGTGTGTTCAGTTTGGGCCAGGTCATGTGATTGTCTGGCTTTGTGTCGCAGGACTGTGGTAGATGCAGAGACCTCCTCTATTGTGTTGTGTTCCTACACAAAGCTGTGTGTAAAAAAAAACCCCAAAACTCCCAAGCATCCAGAACTATTATTCACTCTCGACCCTTTCATCGCTCATGCAGATGTATGCAGACGCTCTGGCCTGCACTTTTTTCTGTTACTCCGAAAAACAGTTTTTAAAGTCAACATAAAATCAAATTGGCCTTTCACAAGTTCACACTTACATTTAAAGTAAAGGTTATGCGTGCTGGTGCGTGCGTGCGTGTGTGTGTTGTGTGTGTGTGTGTGTGTGTGTGTGTGTGTGTGGTGTGTGTGTGTGTGTGTGTGTGTAATATGATCATAATTGTGTGTGTTTGTCTTGTTGTGTGCGTTCGTCCTGCTCTGACTGTTTCTTCAGCACTGAATAAAAACACCTGTGTGAAAAGACTGAAACGACACATTTGGGTAATTACTGAAAATGCATGATTAATTAAGTCTCCGAGAGGGAATTCACAATCGCAGTGATTAAGCACATTCCTTATTTAGCTCATACGTCTTCATCCTTACAACTGCCTTCAATCTGTTTTCTCCTCAGATGGAAAACAGGGCGTTCAGCAGACTGTCAGATGTTGTCTCACAACAGAGAGCTCATTTAGCAGCCTAATCAGTTCATTTTGTTTCACTCTTACTGTTCTTTTTCAATTTTGTGAGCTTGGAAGTAGATTTTTAGGTCTCCCATTAAAGTATTAGTGAAGCTTTGGAAGATGAGGGTTTAATAGATCTAGAAAATTGTTTAATGTGTGACCTTAGCTCTACAAAGCATTCATTTTCTCACATTTGCCAGTGAATATTATTTTGGCCACACCATTGTGAGTGAATATGCCACCTAAACCTCATGAATTTATCTAGTACCATCAGAAAAAAACGAACATTATACGCAGATTACCTTTCACACTGAGATTGGCAGATTGGCTGCTTTTTGTTGTTTTCCATCCAAATGAGAACGTTTTTTTTTTTTATTCATTTATGGACACAACGTTTTTTTCCATCGTTCGCATAGTGTTGTGCTTTTTTAATTAATGTTTGAGGTGAAAATAATGTATAGTGTGTGAATATTAATCGCATCATTAATTTGGTCATGGATTAGTAACCCTCTGAGTGTGTCCAGACAAGTAACAGTATCATTAAGAATTTACAAATAAGGTTCATGAATATTTATTATTCAAAACATAAGCCATGCCTTTATAATTGTAGAATTTGTTAATTAGTTACCTGATTAGAACACACTTAACAGTGTCTTCCTTTCAGCATATAAATTATGCCTACTGAGCAAATCATTATTTGTCCCTGTTCATTTGGGTTTTGAGTCATGATCCATCAGTTTCCACTGTCATAGAGAGGCTTTTTTGTCTTGTGCATGTAATCAACGAATAGCATTTCATTTAAAAAAAAAAAAAAAAAAACTTTTTTTATCCTCAGAGAACAGAAGTCCTCAAGGTAATGTATAGCCTTGCCTCCATCTCCAATTCAAGATAAACATCACTAATACACTATAATAATAATAATACATTTTATGTATATTGCGCTTTTCCTATACGCAAGAAAACATACAAGAACAAAGCACTACAACAAGTACAGTACAAAAGTAGATCCATAAAAAAATGCAACAACAGGTAGAATACAATATACATCTAGTGTCTCCAATTTAGACACTATAAATCTGTCTTATTGTCCCACTCGTGTGATTTAATCAAGACTTGTCTAGATAAAGGTAAAAGAGAGGAGGATGAAATACTTTAGGTCATTCAATGATTTCCCTCTTTCTCACCTAAAAGCTAATGCAGTTATTCATCACAGGTGACAGGACTGGGCCATGTGTGTGTGTGTGTGTTTTAACCATAATGCACAGTCAGCAGTAAGTCCTTTACAGCCCCTTTGGAGGGAATTCTGGGAAATTAGCAAATATCCAACATACACATGGTTATGAACAATCTCTTCCGAGATTCTGATGAAGATACAAATGATGATGAAAAAGAAAAGAAATTCACTGAGAATTATTTTGATTCTGTTCTGAAAATTGTGACTTTATTTTGATTAAATTTAGATTCATTCTATTTCGAATTATTGATTAAAACATTCTCTCTCTTGTAATGCTCTAATTTATACAGAGCAGAATTTCAAACGGATTCAAATCTGTTTTCTTTCATGAAAGAATCAACTCATAAGAGCCATTTGTTTCAGGAATCAGAAGGGTAGCGCTGTACATACAAGTTTTCACACAGCCAAACTACAGTTCTATAAAAGATAGATCTTGGGACTTTAAGCATCGATGTTGACTTTGTTGAGTAAGAAAAAAATCACGCAGCCCTTTCCTTCTCGAGCCATGCTGAACTCATCGACCTGCACTGACACTAGAATGTGAAAAAGGTTTTTAGGGACTACAGTGTTCTGTTGTGTTGTGTTGCTTGTCGTTTGTGTGTGTTTATTGGGTCTCACATGATTTCCTCATTGCCCAAAGCATCATGACACTGGAACGCCCTGCAATCTTCTAATTACAACTTCCATGAGACATGGCTTATTCATCAAACTCCATATTAGACCTTCTTACACGCTGCTTGTGTGTTTACAGCATAGGGTTAATTAAAATCAAGTGAGACTGGTTAGTTCTGCAGGCTAACACAGGTTATCATTGTGAGGTGGTGCTGTTGGATGTTCAGCCTCTTGCTCAGACTGACTTTCAAAAGAGAAGCACGTTTTAATTTAAGTTGAAATGATTCCTGAGTAGATTTATAAACCCTTTTCAGAATACAGCTCTCAACATTAATGACTTAACACATTACAAACAGATTTTGGGGAATCCAGCTCCCCCTGTGGTGAAAATCAAGCTTTTAATGTTGTTTATATGTCTATGTGGTGTTTTTAATAAGCTTTAAGAGCATGTACAAATTCATAAGTCAACACCAGAGTATGCTGAGTATGATCTCCTTAAAACTACGGTGAACCAAAGAGTCTCAAAAATGCGGTTTGAAATTGCTGATCTGTGACGTCACAAACTACATTGTAACCAATCACGTCAAAGTGCCGACGGGCTTTAGCATATCATTAACAGCGAACTATCAGAGGAGTCTTCAAAGAAACCAGGTTATCCCAGTATATTTTTATTTTGAAATTTTGTCGTCTTTTATTATCATTATAAAGTGGATTTCATTTTTAATCTTATATTGTTATTTATTTTTTTATGTTGATGCTAATTTTAAAGGGATAGTTCACCCAAAAATGAAAATGAAGTCATTAATTACTCACCCTCATGCTGTACCAACCCCCTAAGACCTTCGTTCATCTTCGGAACACAAATGAAGATATTTGTGATTAAATCTGAGAGCTGGATCACTCTTCCATAGGCTTCCTAAGGGATTGAAACTTGACGGCCCAGAAAGTCATTGAAGAAAATGTTTAAATATTTCATGTGCCTACAGTGGCTAGATCTCAAGTTTATCGAGCTACGAGAATACTTTATGAGCGCAAAAAAACTAACTAAAATAGCGACTTAATTCAAGTATTCTCTTTGGGCCTGGAGATTTCACGTAGTGTTATTGCGAAACGCTTCTGGTCGAACGTCACACGCATCACACACATGACCAGCGTCGGCCAATAGTGAGCCTACGTGTGACACAGAAGCGCTGCGCTGTTACACTACGTCAACAGCTTAGGAGAATGACACGGAAGAGAAGAGATGGTTGAATAAAGTCGTTATTTTAGGTTTTTTTGCGTGCAAAAAATATTCTCGTCGCTTGATAAACTTAAGATTGAGGCACTGTAGTCATTTGGACTATTTTAATGATGTCTTTAATGACTTTTCGGGGCTGTCAGGTTTCAATCCCTTAGAAGCCTATGGAGGATCCAGCTCTCAGATTTAATCACACAAATATCTTAATTTATGTTCCGAAGATGAACGAAGGTCTTACGGGGTTGGAAAAACATGAGGGTGAGTAATTAATGACTTAATTTTCATTTTTGGGTGAACTATCCCTTTAATGCTTGTAAAGCACTTTAAGATGCTTTTCTTGTGTGGAAGGTGCTATACAAATATTTAATATATTTGTGTTAATACATTTTTTAGTACAATATTTGTATTTATAGTATTTATAATAATTTTATAATATAAAATATATATCAAAGCTTTTCTCCACTTCCTTAGAGGAGAGGTCTAACTGATTTTTAACAGTCCTGGGCCTTGTGTTGAACAAGACAGAATACTTCAGCCCCTCTCTAGCACCGACACACACATATCGTATGCCCCTCACCTTATGGAATGAGCTGTCATGTGTCTCCCGCTATCTCACAGTTTCCAGGGGAACCCTGTCGCTTTAGCAACCGCTATCTTGGTAGGAGACACGTTAATACCGAGTGGATTGGAGTTCCTCTTTCAACACCTGCAGCTCTGCTTAATGTAATCGCAGCCGTCCGCTTACGCTTTGTTTCTCACTCCCTGTCTGTCATGCTCTCTTCAAACATAAAGCGTCCTCTGTGGCGGCATCGCGTTAGATAAGGTGAATGGCAGATACTGCTGTATGCTTTGCAAATGAACTTCAGGGAATGAAGCTATGAAAGAACAGACTGTCAACAGATGGGCCATCATTCCATTAGCTTTCAGCACTGAATTCTGACTGAGGAATCCAGGGGAAAACACTGTCTGTTTAAGCCTGATAGTTGTTTACCGTCCTGTATATAAAAAGAAAGAGGGGAGTGAGAGAAAGAGGCAGAATAGAGTGAGAGAAGAAAAGACGGCTTTAGATGGGGTTCTGCTGTACCTGTGTTGTGTGGGCAGAGCAGAGAGAATCATGGGAGATCAGCTTTCCAAAGGGGTCAGGTTTCAACAAGCATACTGGCCACACAACAAACATCAGCTGTTGTTTTTCATTTCGTTCTAACATTGAAATTACATGTTGGTTGCAATTGGTCCACTTGGTCCAACTGTTGTTTTGTGACCAGGGTTCTTTAAACAGCACTATACTGTGAACATCTACAGCATAAAAGCCTGAAACTAAACACCAGAAGGGTCCATGTAACTGAGACCTACTGTAGTATGTATTTGACTATAGTGCCACACAGGAACATAAAGAATAAAGTGATCCCCCTTTTTTAGCAACCATTGTTTTTTTTTTATTTTAAATAAATTTTCAATAAAATCTTTAACTTAACTAACCACAAAATTTGATTCAATGCAAAAGTATCTGATTGATTTATTCGGATCAGTTCTCTTTTGGCACTTCACCTCACCATAAAATTGTAGCAGCTCTCTGATTGGCCAAAATCTATTTGGATAACATCTACTTTTCCCTGTGGAAAACAAAAGCTTGACCTCTGACCTGCTTTTTTGTATGATTTACGGCTAATTTTACTATAGAACATAACAAATCTGCTGTTTAGAAACACAAATGTGTAAAATAGACCTCAAAACAATTACATTTTTTGTTCAATGTCACAAATGTCTAGAATTCAAATATACCAAATTCAAACTATAAATAAAATATTCCCGGAAAAATCTATTTGGTTAAATGTCACATCTAAAATTCTAAAAGTCTAATTCATTTTCTAGTCTCATAAATAACAGCTGTTGACTTGTAGCTCACCAGTTTTTCACTTTCTTAATGAGATCTAACAGTTTAGACTTAAAGTCCCCCTGTGGTGAAAATCAAGCTTTTAATGTAGTTTATATGTCTATGTGGTGTTTTTAATATGCTTTAAGACAAACCATGTGCAAATTCAACACCAGTCAACAGTCAACACAACATTTTCTCCTTAAAACTGCAGTAAACCAAAGACAGTCTCAAAAACGCAGTTTGAAATCGCTGGTGTTTCTGACGTCACAAACTACCTTGTAACCAATCATGTCAACGACGTGTGATCGTCAACAAGTGGATCTCTGAGCTGGTGTGAGTGAGTGGAGACGGGGTAATTTGCATATTCATAGAACCGCTGCCGTATTAAATGAGGCGAGGGTGTAGAGTTACATTCAAGCTATTTTAAGGCAAGAATTTTTTTTCAAGGAAACAACTTTTAAATATGTCATTTTGGTAATCAAAGATGAGGGCTAAAATTATTGACTACAGGAGAACTTTAAGTAATTGAACATTTTTTAAGAGAGGACTCGCTTGTACAAATGACTTTCTCGTACGCAATTCTCGTACTTGACATCAACATAATGGTTCTGTAATTTCTTTCTCTCTCTTCTTTGTTGACATTTTTCTGTGTGCTAAAGGAAAGGGGGCTATTTTTATACTTGCTAACTTTGACCGCAGGATGTGCTGTTACTTTGTTCCAAAGGTTATCATCTGAGGATCTCCCCTACTGGGCCTTGGCCTTTGAGGGAAGTCTGGGAGAAGTGTTGTGCTCCTTGCTCACGTGGCATGTTTTGCACACACTTCTGTGCTATTCTTTTGTTGTATTTTCACTACAACAGAAATCCCACCCTACAGAAACTCATTTCTGGAAGTTAGCGCACTATATTGTATTATAATTTTTGTATGATTCTTTTTTTAATTATACAAATTAAGTATGATAAAAGTATTATTTCCTTAAAAATATGACTGTTGAGATTCTCAGTTGTGTATTTCACAACCAGAGGGATGGGGGTTTGGCTAGTTATTCTCTGAATGGAATTTTTCCACATCAGTGGACAATAAAAGAAAAACGCTTGGTTTGTTTTTGTTTGTCTTTGATTTGATTCAGTGGCTTTTATGCCAAAAACAAAAACAAAATACAGAGTCAGACTGTCATTCCTACATTGCATTTCCTAAAATAGAGGTAACATGTACATGTAACATGGTAACATGAGTAACATAAGAGTAATATGGTTACTTTTTCAATTGGAAAAAAGTCAATTTTGGATTTTTATTTGTTCCTTCTCTTGGTTTATTGTAGTTCTCCCTGACTCTGATCTCGTACGTGTTCTGCAAATGATGAGAAGTGTGTTTAGAAATACTGACATTCTGTACAAGCACATACAGGGGTTGGACAATGAAACTGAAACACCTCTCATTTTAGTGTGGGAGGTTTCATGGCTAAATTGGACCAGCCTGGTGGCCAATCTTCATTAATATCACATTGAACCAATAAGAGCAGACTGTGAAGGTCCAATTAGCAGGGTAAGAGCACAGTTTTGTGCCGTGTATCAGGATGACAATGCACCAATACACACAGCAAGACTGGTGAAAGATTGGTTTGATGAACATGAAAGTGAAGCTGAACATCTCCCATGGCCTGCACAGTCACCAGATCTAAATATTATTGAGCCACTTTGGGGTGTTTTGGAGGAGCGAGTCAGGAAACATTTTCCTCCACCAGCATCACGTCGTGACTGGCCACTATCCTGCAAGAAGAATGGCTTAAAATCCCTCTGACCACTGTGCAGGACTTGTATATGTCATTCCCAAGACGAATTGACGCTGTATTGGCCGCAAAAGGAGGCCCTACACCAGAGGTCTTCACTCCTGCTCCTGGAGAGCCACTGTCCTGCAGAGTTTAGTTCCAGCCTGCTTCACCACACCTGCCTTTGAATACTCAAGCGATTCTGAAGTGCTTGATGAGCTGATTCAGGTCTGTTTGATTAGGGTTGGAACTAAACTTTGCAGGACAGTGGCTCTCCAGGAGCAGGAGTGAAGACCTCTGCCCTACACCATACTAATAAATTATTGTGGTCTAAAACCAGGTGTTTCAGTTTCATTGTCCAACCCCTGTAGTTTGTGCCTGCTGTGGCCAATGGCTCACAATCGACACCCCAGCCTTCCAAGTTCCTCTTGCTATTTTATTTTGACACATTCTAATGATTTTCCACACACTACATGAATGTGGCTTATGCTGGTGTTTTTGTTTGTTCACAGGGAGAGAAGAATGCAGGTTTTGACGTTCTCTACCATAACATGAAGCATGGACAGATCGCCACCAAAGAGTTGGCTGAGTTCGTGCGCGAGAGGTGAGGTGTTGTTTTGGGAGGAGTTGTCATGGTGATGGGAAGGAGGGGTGATATGGTGTAACTGGTACTGACAGGAATGTGGCGTGGAATTTGTTTTCTACTCCTCAATTCTTGTGTTTGTAACTCAGCTGTAGCTGTTGTAGTTTTGATAAGTTCATCAAAAGTGGAATATTCATATTATAATATTTGATAATGTCCCTATACGTTACACTACATTACATCTTACTTTATCTTATTTAATGTGACATGACTTGCTGGGGGCATGACATGCATTATCTGATCATATTAAGGTTATGAATTCTGCGTTATGTTAAAAGAGATTTTTGTCTTATTTGATCTTTTTTGATGTTAGATTACATTTTTCGACTTTATTTTTTTGTTAGTGTTTTTTGTCTTATTGTATATTGTTTCATTACATTATCTACATTATGTTACATGAATGTGTTTTATCTTATTTAATTGATTGTATCTTACATATTGTTACATTACCTTATGTTGTTACATCACATTATTGTGATGTTTTGTCTTATATGATGTCACATGATGTTTTCCTTTGCTGTTACATTTTTGGTGTAATTTTTTGTCTTATCATACAGTAAAATGTTATATTATGTTATGCTACATTACATTACTGTAATGTTTTCTTATTTGATATATTATTGTATCTTATATAATGTTACATTATGCTACATAATGTTATGTTATAGTCTTATTTGAACTGATCATGTGATGACATTTTGCTATGTTGTGCTGTTTTATCTTATTATTATTTAATGTTGCCATTAAACATAGCGTAGCGTAATGTAATGCCATAACTGATATAATTTTTGCCCAGTTTCACAGACAAGGTTTAAGCCTGTCCCCTAATATTCATGTTTGAGCTGTTTTAACTGAATGCAACTTGCACTGACATAATCTTAAAATATGTCAGTGCCATTGTTTTGTCTCAAGATGCACCCAGTTTTAAGGCACATTTAAAAAACAATGTCCTGATTGAACTCAGGCCTAATCCTGGCTTAATCTAAGCCCTGTCTGTGAAACCGGGCCTGTATGTAACCTTTTTTCATATGACATGTTATCTTTTGCTTTTTTGTCGAATTACTCTCTCTGTTCCATTACTTGCTTTCTCCACACCACAGTGCTGTCTTTCAGCACACAACACCAGAGTGTCAAAACACACTAACCTGAGAGGAGCAGAGCAGTCAACAAAGTGCTCACTGTCCACCCATACACGTCCACAAATGCAAGGCAGTGCAGAAGTCAGAAATGCTTTGTGTATATGCAGTGGATGAAACTGATGAAGAAAGATCTAGCGTTTCACCCTTCCACTGACAGCATATGTGGGACGTGTGAGCAATTCGTTTGGTCTGCTAATTGCAATAATTAAAATGAAAACTCCATAACGACTCTCATTCTGCAGAGAAAACAGAGACTATTTAGAGCTCCGCCAAGCCTACTGCCAACTTTCATAGTCTCTTCTATTCCTTTATAATAGAGTTGGATGCAGGCACCCTCCGTCATGGACTACAGGATTAAATTAAATTGTATTTTTTTGTGTGTGTGTGTTAGAAATCTGTCCAGGAAAGCCCCGGAGGAGAGTGCTGAGAAATTGAGAGAGACAAATGCATCCCTGATAAAAGCATAGCTTGTGCAATAAATTACATGAATCAATTTTCCAAAAGGCCATTTTATATCCACTCAGGGCATTGTGCCTCAAAGTGTCTCTGTTCCTTAAAGAATCTGACTTGACTGTCCCTATTTTACTAGATAAGAATCAAATAAGATCATAAGACCAACAATATAGCCCGGCGCACTGGCATAATAATGACAACATGCTTTTTCCCAACAAAAAAGCTTGGCTTATCGAGAAGGCAGATCACACAGCGGTTGATAAGAAATATTTGGTGTTTTCAGCTGTGGCCGTGGCTATTATGAACTACTATGTTTCTTTCACTCTTGCATCAGTTTTTGTCCTGGTGTTTTCCATACAAAAACTGTCCATGTATGTAATCATACAGTAGAACAGTTATTACATTTATTGATTATTAAAATAATTGTAAATTCACATGGGCCTCCTTCAAAATAATTTCATATCTTTAATGTAATTGTTAAAAAAAAATATTTACTTAGATAATAACATGTTACCCCAGTATAGCATTTGGACAGCCAGCATGATATTTTTTTCCTCAAAAAAAAAAAAAATGTGCGTGTACCATTGCGAATATAAACACTTAGCACCCAGCACTGAATAATTGTTTGTGAACTTTGAAGCATTAATGTTGGTGCTTAATCACTTTAGTGTGAAAGTATGTTTGCAAATCGATTACCTGCTGACACTTTGTGTGTGTTTGTGTTTGCATTTAAGGGCAGCCATTGAGGAGACTTACTCGAAATCCATGAGCAAACTCGCCAAGATTGCTAGCAATGGAAGCCCTCTTGGGTGAGTGATTTCATTGCTGTTATTATGAGAGTGTTATGTGTTGAAAATCACCCTTATCTTCTGATTTATGTAATCTGGAGAGGAACAAAACATTGAAAAGATTTCTCTTGAAAAGAGTCCTGCTGCTGGCTTACAGATACTTTCAGCAGGGAGATTCAAGTGAATTGCATGCAAGTATTTTTATTTCGTGCATGAGTATGTGGCTGTGTAATTGGGCAAAAAGTCATTGCTATGGTTAGCTCTTTCCTCTGCTTCCTTCACCTCACTTCCTGTCTGCACAAGCATGTGCTAGTTGTCAAAACAATTATGCAGTGCTCTAACACTGTAAAAACGGACTTAGCAAAGATGCAAACTTAGCATAGAGTCAAATTCGAAAAGAATCACGAGCATAAATACAAAGCTAATAGAAATGTAAACTTTTTATTTGGACATGCAGTTTTTATATACATTTTTTTCCTTTGAACTTTATGTTTGAAAAGGGGTAGACTTACAAAGACATGGAAACCTGTTGTTTTTCTAATAATGCTGTGCTGTGAAAAAAAAAAAAAAAAACTGAGTGGCTTGGCTTATGCACTTCCATTCATCAGCATCTAACCACCTGCTTCGCATTTCCAGCACCTTTGCCCCCATGTGGGACGTGTTTCGTGTGTCCTCGGACAAAGTGGCCCTCTGCCACCTGGAGCTCATGAGGAAGATGAATGACCTCATCCGTGACATCAGCAAATACAGCGAGGAGCAGGTCAAAATTCACCGCAAGGTAAATAAAGGGCTTTTTAAATGGATAGAGTCTTTGCACATGCCTTTGATAAATAACTGGCTTATGTACCCACAATTGTGCATTGCTGTTTTGTTTTTCATCAAGTGTCCCCCACCAATTTTTCCGTTCTCCTGCAGTACTTCAGACTGATGTGAATGAGTGCATTGAGTTCTAATGTTGTGCTTAAAATCTTGATTGTAGGGTACAACGGGGTTAAACTCGCACCAGGGTAAAAGTGCCTTTGATTTTATTTTCCTCTAAACCGGCACAAAAACTTGCTTTTCAAGATGCACGTGGAAATTTGTCTGATTGTGGGCAGCAGCGCAAAGTTGATTTTGCTGTAATTTGATCTAATATTTGCTGTTTTAACATTTTGTAGATTTAAGTAACAAATGAGAATCGCTAAAATTATTTTATATATTTTGAAACAAAGGTCTTCCTAATCATTTTCAATTTTGTTCAAGCTAATTAAAGCAACAGTTTTTTTCAATAACGGAAGCATACTGTATGTAAAAGTATGGTATTAAAGGGTAGGGTAAAAGGCACAATAATTAAAATGATAATAAACAGCTAGCTGACTTTTCCATTTGTTGACATGACATGGTTAGATTCAGATGTTAAGTTGGGTGTGTCAACCATATTTATAATGAAAGCATCATATTTATAAATATGATATCAATCATATCATATAATAAAATATAATTTTATTATCTAAATCTATATTTAATTGTTATGAGATTTCCTTAAATGCTTTCAGAATCTACATTTTTTAAATAATTTTGTTTCTGTATTTTTAAAATATATTTTTATATTAACAAATTGTAATTACAGTATATTTATTAATTATTTTATTGACCAAAATAAACAGAAAATAGTACACACTTTGTTAAAAGTATTAACTTTTTAGCTAAAGTATTTGTATAAATAATGTGTGCCTTTTGCCCCATGCTCGTGAGCCTTTTACCCCATGTGTGAGTTAAAAGGCCCACCTTGCCATCGTTTATAAGATTTTTTAAACAAAATAAACACTTTTATGATTTATTTTCACACAAAATCTGTTGCTCCATCAATGTTCAATCCAAATATATTTTTTTGCAATCATAAGAAGTCAAAATGACATTTTTCTTAAGATGTGCCTTTAGCCCCATTATACCCTATATTTAACTATTTTGTGTCTTATGTAGACGAAAGAGGAAGTGATTGGTACTCTGGAGTCAGTGCAGTCTCTTCAGGTGCAGAACGCCCACCTGCAGAAGGCCAGAGAAGGTTACCACAGCAAGTGTGTAGAGCTGGAGAGACTACGCAAAGAGGGAGTGCCTCAGAAAGAGCTGGAAAAGGTGCTTGTGTTTGAGAGTGTTACATTACTGACCTCACAAAGTACACAAAAGCACCATAAAAGTTGTTGTTACGACGTGTGTGCTACATTCCAAGTCATATGATATTTTAGTGTTACAAAAAGCTCAAATTTAAGTTATTCACAGATTTGTTGGACTTGAGAACCGGGTCAGTTTGATTTATGAAGACGTTTTGTGAACCATGTCAACTGATTCATTGAAAAGCGCTGATTCAAAAAACACTATTTGTTAACGAAGCTGCCATCACTACTTTTGGCAGATGTCAAGATTTTCTCAGAATAATGACTTAAAATTTGAATTGAAGTTTAAAAGCATGAAAAAAAGCGAGCAGCTGCACAATTCTTCATGATTCTTGTGTTCCACTGAAGAACGAATGTCTATGAGTAAAAGTTTGGAATGACTTGACTGCAGCTTTTTTAATTTTTTGGTTGAACTAATCCTTTAAGCTGGTAGCCTTCTTGCATCATCTCGAAGTGAAGGCTTAAGCTTTGCTAATATATTTTTTTCATCTGCCTCTTTCTCTTTTCTCAGGCTGAGCTGAAATCGAAGAAGGCAGCTGAGTCGTTTACAGGGTCTATAGAGAAGTTTAACCGTGCTGGAGGAGACTTTGAACAGAAAATGAGTGAATCAGCACAGGTTGGTGATTTATCAGTTGAGGGTTATTTTTCCCATCCCTGCTGAGCGCATTAGTCGCATATGTGAAACTTCTTTAAAGCAGATAATAAGCTAGGTTAGCTCGCAAGTTCTCCTAATCAAGACCTTCGGAGTAATTTCAATGAGCTCAATAAAGCCATGTAAAGTTACCATGACTACGAGGGCCATTAAAGCAGTCTGTTTGACAAAATGATTACATGCCTACAGTCTATTTCTGCCTGGTGTTGACCTGCATGCATGAATAATTTGAGAGCGAAAGATGAATCTGTAAAATGCAAGAGAAGTCCTGACCTCACTCAGAGCACTGGAGTCATGGCATCCCCTTAATTAGGGCATCAACAATAATCTTAAAATTATAGAGGTTGACCACTGTTAAATGCGAGGGCCGGTTCTGTTTAAACTCAAGCAAAAGTTAAACTGTAAGGTCCTGATCTATTGAGATCCCAAATAAAGGTTGCAAATATACTTGTGCATCCTAATAATTTGCTTTTCTGCTCCATCTGTTGAATTGTCATTACTGTCAGACAGAAAATATATTTGCATAACATGCATGTATTCAATGGTGTAGCCCTGATTTTGATATCTGTTGTTCCTACTTACTAATAGGAAATCTTACTAATAATTGGAAATCTAAACATTTCCAAAAAAAAGATCAAATATTGAAGCAATATTTATATAATTAATATATGACGGTAATGACAAAAAGTAGGCAGTGAAGATTATAATTATTTGATAAAATACATTTATTTTTTATAACTTAACTTTCATTAAGAAATCTAATTTATGTTTTTCTTTCAATTTTTTTAGATTGTTTTATTAACCGCTTTAAAGCAGTAAGGAAATTGAGGCCATGCTATATTGTGAAGATTCACAATACTACTGTTTGGGGTTAATAAGATTTAAAAAAATATATATACAGTATATACTTTTATTCAGCTAGGAAGAATTAAACACGAAAGATTTTTTACATTGTTATCAAACTTTTCTAATTCACAAATTCTGTTATTTTGTGCTTTCTATTCATCCAATCCTGATAACAATGTTTCATGGTTTCCCCAAAAAATATTAAGAACAACTATTTTCAATATTAATAATAATAAGAAATGTTTCTTGATCACCAAATCAGCATATCAGAATGATTTATGAAAGACCATGTGACACTGAAGAATGGCTCAGAAATAAATTGCATTTTAAAGTATATTAAAGTAGAAACAGTTATTTAAAATCTTAACATTGAATCACAATTTTACTTTTCTACTGTATTTTTCATCAAATAAATGTATCTTTGGTGAGCATTAGGGAAAAAACGTTTTAAAAATCTGATCGACTCTACATTTGTCCTTCCACATCTGCAGAAATTTCAGGACATTGAGGAGGCTCATTTACGGCAGATGAAACTACTAATCAAAGCATATTCACACTCCATTGAAGACACACACGTACAGGTTGGGCAGGTATGGCTCGCATTTACTCTTGAGATTTTACCTAACTCCTATATTCTGTTTGATTTCTGTAATTGTGCTGAAAACTGTTCAGATGAATATCTCTGAGGCTCAGAGTTGTTCTAGTCAGCACGATCTCGATTATCTGTGCTTGATGAAATCTTGTTCTGTCACCTTTAGGTCCATGAGGAATTCAAGCAGAATGTGGAGAACATTGGTATTGATAACCTCATTCAGAAGTTTACAGAGCAGAAGGGAACAGGAAAGGAGAGACCCGGTGAGTCACAGACATATAAAACACTTTTTTATATAAACTTTCTGGTTTCTCAGACATAGATAAAGCCTGGCCAAAGATGAAAATAGATATTGCATTTCTGTTTTACTGGATAATAATGCATTGAAAATCCTTCTTCTGCAAATTTTAGACTTTGCCATATAGTGACTTTCAAAACGTAATGCTGTGCTCCAAACCTTCGTTAAATACTGTGTTGTATGTGTGTGGATAAGGTCCAGTGGGGTTTGAGGAGTATCTTTCCTCCCTGGTGTCTGAGAACAGTAAAAAGAGTCGGGCTAAAGCCTTCAGGATCCCCGGATTAGGAAAGAGAGACAAGGAACCCGATTCAACGTGAGTCATGCATTCATATGAAACACGATACATTTAAATGTATAGATCAAGGCTGTAACCACCATAGACTTTCAGAGTAACACCCACAATAATTCACAGTAGTGGTTGATCAAAATTGGTTTTTCAGTGACCAATTCTTCTAGATTGTTATATACTGAATAACTTTTCATACCTCTTTTGTCCTCTAGGGATTCAGCTGTGACAGATGCTCTTGTGAGTTCTCATAACGCACCACACACACACACACACACACACACACACACAGCTGTTTTTGTGATTTATGAGGACATTCCATAGGCGTAATGGTTTTTATACTGGACAAACTATATATTCTATCCCCCTACACTGCCCCTGTCCCTAAACCCCTTACAGGAGACATGCTGGATTTTAACATTTTAAAAAAAAACATTGTTTTTTATGTTTTTTAAGCTGTTTGAAATATGAGGACGCATGCAATGTCCTCATATTTCACGTGTAAGTTGTAATACCAGTGTAATACCCATGTCATTATACACATTTGTGTCCTCATATATCACAAAAACAAGCACACACACACACACACACACACACACGTTTGTTTCACAATATTAGTGAGGACATCACATTGCATAAACTTCCATTAATTATATATTAGGTTAGCGTTAACCCAACCATACCCGTATCACAGAAACATTAGATTTAAATAAAAACATGTTTATGTCTATTTATATGTCCTTTTAACTAGTGAGGACCAGAAAAATGCTGTCATACTATTTCACTATATAAGTGAGGACATTTGACCATCACAAGTGTAGCCAAACCTGTGTACACACACACACACACACACACAATATTGATTTTAGACTCACTGAACAGAACAGGTTCAGGTTACTAGTCCTGTATTATCAGCTTTTCTTGGTTAAACTTCTGCAACTCTTCTTAGAACATCTGAAAAAGTCTCATCTCAAACAGTTGTTAGTTTATTAACACGCATACACAGACCATAGATGTTGTATTAGTGAGGACCTCTCAAAGACTGATATAAATATATATATATATATCATTTTTATTTTATTTTATTTTTTTATACTTCATTCCCAATCTTCAATTACATGTATTTCAACTACTTAATTTTGAGATGGCCATCACTGTAAGTAATAATAACTTGCAATTCAGCCAGCGAGTCACTTGCAGTTGAATAATACTGTTGCGGTGATGCATTCAGTGAAGGATAGGTCAGACTGATTCAAACCCAGAACTCCTAACCTTCTGAGTCTTTTTGAATCATTCATTAGGAGAACTGGCTCATGAGAATAATTTGTTAGTGAATCAAATTACACTGCTTATGATGTATATGTTTTATGCACTAAAAAGAAACTGCTCACAAGAATCATTTGTTGGTGACTCTGACTTACTATACATCATTATGCTGTATGATTGATTTAGTCAGATTTAGCTAACTTCTAAGGACAAATAAACCCTTCTCCACAAACACACACAGACATACTGTCCACTGTTTGAATGTAAGTTCACATGTGTGTTTGGAAAACTGAAGACTCTTTTTCTACACAGACCTCAGTGTGTATGAGAGGGTGACGTGTCTGGTTACCTCATTAAGCTATATTTAACCTGTCAATACTGAGGGTGTTTAATGAATGTCTGATAGCCCACTGACTGCCAGAGATCCTACATAAACACACACTTGTTACAGGCTGTTATGTAAGACTTCAGCTTTAGTCAGACTCTTAAAACATTAGTGCTGTTTTGATGTGAGCCATGGAAACAGAACTTGTATGTTTATGAGGGAAAGATAGACCACATGCACGCTACAGACCTGCATCACTCTGTCAGCTGATGTCCTGTGCCTTTAAATGTTGTTTCTTATTGTGAGCTTGTGCTGTCTGTTTGTGCTTGTGTGTAGAACTCACCCCTCGAAGTGGACGACGAGGGCTTTGTTATACGTGCAGACGTCAACCAGAATGATATCCTTCAGACTAAACCATCAGGCATGGATGCAGTGAGAGTGTACAGTGTGTGTGTGCAGAAGTGTGTATGTGTGTTTGTGTTTTCATACAGTGGAGTCCATAAGTTTGAGACCACTAGTAAAAATGCTTCAATTCAATTTAATACGTTTATACTATCCGCCGTTTGACATGAAGAAATTGACTTGAATTTGAAAATGTCTTAGTATTCAGTTTGTTCCTCTTTTGTTCTAAATTAAGAAGCACTCATTGCTTCACAAGTTGTAAAACATGACAAATTGACAAAGTGATCAAAAGAGCATCTTGTACAGCACTTGTTTACTTTTTAAAGAACTATAAAAAGTGCAGAATCTTAAATATTTTTCATTAATTTTCAATATGGCTACAGACTTTTGGACCCTATTGTAGATGTTTGAAGATTGGGAAGTATCCTCAGCACTATCATTTTAGGAAAACTTCTTTTCATTCATAACTAAAAAAAAAACATCCACATGGTAGATAGAATAGAGAGAGGAGAGAGATTTATTTGCATTTTTTCTTCTCCTTAAACACCATCAAATGTATCACACACAGAGAGAAAATAGGGTATTGTGAGGAAGTGTGCTGTGATAAGGGAGGAAGTGAAATGGATGAATTTACCTTCTATTGCCCAATTTTTCTCTCCAAACATCCTCTAATGAGGGTCTGGTGTTAATCTTAGATTCCTGAGAAGTTATGTTCATTGTGAGGGGTGTTTAAGGATATGAAACTCAGCAGTGTCCCTAAATAGGATGGTCATTTGTGCAGTTTATTTATTCAGAACAGCTGTGTTTGTGTATTTGCACTCATGTCTATTTGTGTCCGTGTGTGTTTTCTGGTCCTTCTTTGTACCTGTGTGTGAGTACATGTGTATCCTGTATGGTGTCTGGATTTACTCCTTAACAGCATTGCTCTCTACGTTGTTCTGCTGAGGAGAAGGAGGGAAATTTTTACTCCAGCGACTCGGATTTCGACGATGAAGAACCCAAAAAATTTCACATCCAGATCCGACCGGTTGCCAGCAGTAACCGTAGCAACTCAGCAGCCAATGAACTGGAGCTGAAGGCCACAGTGGGGGCGTTGACCCTGCCCCCTAACAGAGCGGTAAGAGATGGGGGGGAATTTAATCTTTGATAGCTGAAATGTGTGTGTGTGTGTGTTGTGTGTGTGTGTGTGGTGTGTGTGTGTGTGTGTGTGTGTGTGTGTGTGTGTGTGTGTGTGTGTGTGTGTGTGTGTGTGTGTGTGTGTGTGGTGTGTGTGTGTTGTGTGTGTGTGTGTGTGTGTGTGTGTGTGTGTGTGTGTGTGTGTGTGTGTGTGTGTGTTATATATATTATATATATGTATACTATATAAAAGATATATAAAGCTGTTTATTCTACAAGTTGAGATCAAAAGACTAGCCGAATAATACTCCTACATTGTCTTGGTAATCTCCCCTGTTATCTGACATTTTAGTTTCTCAATAACTTAATGATAGGTGACAAATACACTCACAAAACATATAATGTATTTTTCACTCAAAAATGGCAAACTAAACTGCTTTAACCTGATTGGCTGGCTTTATGCAACTTCTGTTAGTCAGGGTGCACAAGATTTTACTAGTTTGCCGGTAAACAAAGTCATGTCTACAAAATGATCTAAAATTAGCTCTTTGAGACAAACAGTCACTGTATTTAGTATTTATGTTTTAGTAGAATCAAATCGTTGAAAAATATTTAGAGTGATTTATGTCTAATGTTGTTTTTCTATATAGTTTTTTCAGAAAACCTACACATAAACTCAAAATGTATGCATCAATGGCCTATTATTTGTTTAGGAAAATAAATGAGACAGCAAATCCTAAAAAAAGAAAAATTGTGCATCTTGATGATTTCACACTCATTTTTAAGATGTATTTGAAATGGTAATGACACTTAATTTCATTCATCCTGCAGGTGTCCGTAAAAAAGCAGCTCTCAAGTAAGTTCACTTGTATTGCTCTGTATATCTCAGACAATATTGTGTATGTTTGTTAGTGTGGATATTTCTCACGTGTCCTCTTCCTCCGTTACAGGGAACTCCAGTTCAGCGGGTCGATCTGAAGGGGAAGGGGAAAGTGCTCCCCAGAGAGGTCGGTCACACTTCTCAGACGTCAACTTCAGTGCTCTTACAGCCAGAGTTATGAACATTAACGTTTCATTGCTCATGCAGTGTTCCTGTGACTGTTCCAGTGATTTCAGCCAGCCATCTCAAATGGCCACAATGACACAGACACAGACAAGTCCCACCTCCTGTGTCCACATTAATAGATGTCGTTATCTCACAAACAGCTCAATCTGACACCTTAATCACAGCAGTGTGCAATCCAGCTGACCTTGGGGTCAGCGTCATGCATCATAACAGCACTGCCATTATTGTCTTATATTGACCAACTGATCTCTGGTCAGCTGAATTGCTGTAATTACTCCCTCAGAATAAGCTCTATTTTTGTCTCGTGGGTTTTGACAATAATAGCAGGAAACAATTTGGTGTGTGGTTTGAAGAAAAAAGGTTTAAGGCTGTCTTCCTCTCAGGCTGGCTATTACTCAAACTTATTTGCAGAGATTAGTCACGTTGAGGAATGGTACTATTTTGATGGTACGTGGTTTGAATAACTTTATGATTAAAATTTGTTATATTTATTACTCAGTAATATTGTACTGTACTGTTATGTGCTGTACATTCGGTTTTATGGGTGGGGTGTGGTGTGGTGTGGTGTAATGGTTAAATATCTAGGCTGGTTACTAAAACATTGAACCTAAAAAAGGATGATCCATAAACAATCACAATGTAACTGTGAGAAAAGCACTTAACCTAATATTTTTCCAGGGAGACTCCCTATAATATGTGTACTTTAAGTCACTTTGGATAAAAGCATCTTCTAAATGACCCCTTTCTTAAATTTTTTTGTTTTATTATTATACTGTTATATTGTGCAGTAAAGTAATGTTTTGTTGTTGTACAGAGGGAGAACAGGAGAGTCTGCGTAGATCCACATCCAGCCCAGACCACAGCAGGTACAGAGAGATTTCCCATACATCATAATTACTGAATGATTTAATATACAAAAATGCAGATTTAATGGTGAAAGATGCAATTTTTGTGGCATTTAATGCAGAAATACTAAATGCTGAATGGTAGTGTGTCCCAAACTCATACCATTGGTTAAGCAAGAAGAGGACAAACTGAACGAAAAGGCAGTTTATTAAATAAATAAATACAATTGATTTATTTAGATTATATAAATATAGATTTGAATATTGTAAAGATTGTTTATTTATTTATATTATTTTGATTATATACATCGTTCAAAATTTAGAGGTTGGTACATTTTTGAAAGAATATTCATATGCTCACCAAGACTTCATTTTATTTGGCAATACATTTATTTGTACAGTAAAAACAGTAATGTTTTGAAAATTCTGTTTGTTTTTCAATTGGAATATATTGTAATAAATGTAATTTATTCCCGTGATGCCAAAGCTGAAATTTCTGCATCATTACTCCAGTCTTCAGTCACATGATCCTTCATCATTCTAATATGCTGATTTGGTGCTCAAGAATTTATTTTTTTATTAATATAATTTATTATTATCATCAATGTTGAAAACTTTTGTTCTGCTTAATGTATTTGTGGAAACAGTGATAACTGTTTTTCAGGATTTTTAGATGAAAAGAAAGTTCAAAGAAACAGCATTTATAAGTCTATACTGTCACATTTGAACAATTTAATGCATTCTTTCTCTTTCTCAATTTTTATATTGATATTATTTCAATCATTCATTTAAAGATTCTTTTTCCTCCTCTCATCTCTTCAGGTTGAGTTTCACAGCATCTGGCCCGGACGCTCTGTTTGGACCTCCTCTGGAGACGGCCTTTAAATCCCACAGCTTTACTGGCAGAGAGCAGCTCCAGAATGCCTTTGCTGCATCTAAATGTAAATCTCCATCAGCACACACACCACCCCCGGCCTCATTACTGTGATAGATGAGAACCGACTGGACGAGCTATTCTCTTACAGCGTTTTAAAATAATGGAGAATTAAAAGCTTTAAACTAGCCTAATGTGTGCGTTACCATATTCTCAGAATGAATTGACTCGCTTTAGCAGAACTGCTTGTTAATGCATTAATGTATCAATTATTCAATTATGGACAAAACTGGAATGGGAATTATGTTTCTGCAGTCAATCTTTTCCTTATCCTATCTGTTAAGAAATTTCCTTTCTGATCAGTAACAGACTTTTCTCCATGTTTGACAGATGCCGCATTCTCTTCGGATTCATCCTCTCCTGAGAATGTGGAGGATTCTGGACTGGATTCGCCTTCCCAACAGCCCCTTGGAGTGTCCCCTGAACCCAACGGTTGGGCAGCCTGGCCGTCTACTCAAACTCAATCCAAAGACTCTGTAAACCTGAGCCGATCCTCTGACCCCTTCCTGGCCGCATTCCACGACCCCTCGCCCGGTCGGTCTCCTCTCCCACAGGACGACCCCACCAATGCCTGGCCTCCCAATCTACGTTCTCCACGTGCCCCACCCAACGTCGAGCCCACCACCTTCAGCTTCCCGGCCTTCTCCCACAGCCTGGCGCCTTCAGAACTGGAGCCCTGTGTGTGGAGCTGTAAACACATCCCTCCTGAAGACCCCTTCCTGGCTGCGTTTGAACGCTCCGCCCCCAAGGACAACCTGCCTCCACCTGATGCCTGGGTCCCGCCTCCCCCTCGGCCCACCAGGGATAGCAGGGCTGTGGAAACCCGCACCGATCCCTTTTCCGTCTCTCTGAATGACACTAAAACCCTCCCTCCCCCATCCTCCTCCGGCAAGGAGCGAGACAGGAAAAGAGATCGTAGCGTCCCGCCTCCAGAGTCTCCGGATGATCCTTTCGCTATTACTATGATAGGGAGTCCAACGCACCAATCGGCGCTGGCGGCCCAGGCAGCTGCACAAAGCAGAGCTGGTAGTAATAGGCCGACACCCAGTCCTAACTCCGCCCCCAATTCTCAGCCGAAGAAAGAGCTGGTGCATTGGAACTCGGTGCATAACCCCTTTAGTGAGGGCACTACGAATAACACTGTCACGCAAGAGTCGACCAGAAAACAGAGATCATTTAACGACGAGCCTCGCAGGAACGGACCGCCGCTCACACGGCATTCTGGGCCGCAGGAGGACCTTTGCTTCTCTACAGACAAGGACCAAAACTTCCTGGATATTAACACTCAACCAGGTATTACAGATTAGTGAATGTCTAATATGGTGTTTTAATGGCCGATTCTGATGCTGATATTTAGAGAGCAAAGTGGATGATATAATGGCAATATGCATATGCAATGGCCCCAAAAAGTGCATAAACAATTAACCCTCATTTAAAAAGTGATATTTATTATAAAGAAATGCAGCACACGCACACTTTTCAAGCAAAACATAATTACTCCAGTGTTCAGTGTCACATGATCCTTCAGAAATCATTCTATGCTGATTTGGTGCTCAAGAAACAATTAGAAATTGAGAATCTGATTACTGAAAGAATCACAATCAGAGCGGTTAAATAACTTGTTTCAGACTCTTAAAAAGATTTTCAGTGAATTTTCTTTATGTTCCGGGAACAAAGCTTTCGTATGGTTTTAAGAAGACTTGGAATATAGCACACAAGTCATATGGACCACTTTTGAGATTGAAAAGTGTGGCAGGGTGTTATTCAAAATTCCAAAATCGTTTCAGAATTCCAAAGCTCCATGGAATAAAGTCATGTGGGTTTGGAATGACATGAGGGTGAGTAAATAATGACAGAATTTCCATGTTTTTCTCTTTCAGTCTCCCAGCATGGTTTCAGGCAGGACAGCACTGAACGTCTGGCATTGGCTCCCCCTCGGTCGGTTCGGTCCAAGCGCTCCTCAGGCAGACTGAGTGGCTGTGAGCGGGTAAATGTTCCACAGACCTCATTACACCATCTATCAAACCAGCACACTTAAGCTGTTTTAAAACCATATAAACAAATCCCTTAATAGGGCTCTGCTGCAGCCTCTTTCGTTTTTCTCGTTTTATGAGATTTGGTTTCTCTCATGTGGTTTTTCAAATTGCTCCCTTGACTTTAGCTCTTAATTAACACCACTACTGAGATTCCACTTCAAGCTTTTAATTTCTTTATACTAGGAGGTAACAAATAATATTACAGGACATAGAAACAAGACCCCGGTCATTTGTTCAGCCCAAAAACACTTGTTTTCAATCTACACACAGTTGAAAGGAGAACATAAATGGGGAGTTGACAGATAAGATGGGCATTGATATTTTAGTTTAGTAATTTATGTATAACGGGAACTGTATATTTTTAGTCTGGTCTTTTTCCCACTATTTTGAATAATTTGAATGCTTATATATTTATTGTATTATTTGTTATTTTGCTTTCTTGTATGTACACTTAAGTCATGTATTGTGAAAAAAATAAAAATATTCCATGTAGTCCCCTAATTAAAAAGGTTAGTTTACCAAAGAATGGAAATTCTGTCACCATTTACTCACACTCATCCAAATGAATTGAGCGATTTAGTCCAAATTATCTGAGGAGACTTATATGATGAACAGATTGAATTTAGGCTTTTATTGACAAATAAGCATTGATCGGCAAACATTTAAACAAAAGCTCAACAGAACCTGCTTGACACGCGAGAACAAACCTCTTATGGAAGCTCAAACGTGCTGCGTAACACGAGAATGAACCGCGTTGGTTCTTGCACATCAAACGAACATGCTTGAGCTTCCGTTTACCATAACTTCAATGTTCAATCTGTTATAAACATCATATAAAGCGATCATGTCTCTTCAAAGAAATTGGACTAAACCACTCAATTTATATGGATTAGTTTTACAATCTCTTCATTCATTTTTTGAAGCGTCAGTGTCATCAAAGTGTCAGTTGCGTAGATGTCAATGCAGGGACAGAAATCTCTCAATGATTTCAGCATTGTGTTCTGAAGATGAACTAAAGTCTTACGGGTTTGGAACGACATGACGATGATAATGATTGACAGATGACAGAATTTTCATTTTTGGGTGAACTAACCCTTTAATATGAGCTCATAAAAGTCGCATGTATAATTATAAAAAATAAAAAATGATGAAATATTGTAAATGTTTAAATGATAAGAAAATAAGATGTTTTTCTGTGGTGTGTCTCAGTCTAGGTCTCTGTGCTCGTCTCCGCTGCCTGATCCCAGTCCTCCCCTCACCTCCTCATCCTCCTCCAGCCCCAGTGAATGGGGGATGCAGAACCGCGTTCCCAGCCCAGCCCGAGGTGACCCGAGGCACACTCCTATTTCCCTAAACACTCGCATTATCACAAAACTTAATCATATATTGCTCTGAGAGACAACCTCAAGAGCTTTACTGTAATTTCATTATGCTAATCTAATGTAGACATATGCACATTAACGCTGGGGACAGTCAGGAAATGTCCTCATGGCTGATTTTGTCCCCATCACTTTAAAATAGCCCACAGGCATGTGTCTAATACAGAGGAAGCATCTCCCAAATCCTATTTCGTATTCAACTGCTGATCCATTTATTTATCCATCCTCTGACAAAATCCATGGGCCGACTGTGGCAGATGAAGTTATCAAGTTATGTAATGTGACTCTGCAGGTTTGTCGAGAGGACCCAGTCCCATTTCTCTGAGTACCCAGGAGTCTTGGCCTGTAGCCACAGCCATCACGGAGTACATCAACGCCTACTTCAAAGGAGGAGAACACAACCGGTCCGTCTGAGGTTCTTTCCCCCCATCTGGAGGACAAAGTCTTTTATCACTTTGTAGCTCCAACTGAAAGTGATTTGCTGTCCAACCTTTTGTGTGTGTTTGGGTTTCAGCTGTCTGGTGAAGATCACCGGCGACCTCACTATGTCGTTTCCTGCCGGCATCATCCGCATTTTCACTGCCAACCCCAACGCACCAGTTTTAAGCTTCCGATTGGTCAACATCTCTCGAGTGGACCACTTTTTACCCAACCAGAAGTTACTCTATAGGTATGATGCCCTGACACACACACACAACTGGCTTGTTCTGGGTTTAATACAAGCTCTGTGGACAGCATATGTTGTCTTTGTAACTGCAGCGACCCGTCACAGAGTGACCCGGACACCAAGGATTTCTGGTTTAACATGCCGGCCTTAACGCTCCACTTGCAGAGAGAGGCGGAGCTTAACCCACAGGCATCCTATTACAATGTGGCTCTGCTAAAATACCAGGTCAGTCATCACAAACCTAATGAGTGCTTGAAATCTACTTTATGAAACCTAAAGGAATATTCCACATTTAGTTCAAGTTAAGCTCAAATACATCAATATTTTAAACAGCTTTACAGCTCAAATAATATATGTTTTAACTGAAGAATTAATGTACACTAACTGTTCAAACGTTTCAAGAAATTAATACTTGTATTCAGCAAAGATGCATTAAAATCAAGTGACAGACTTTTACATTATTACAAAAAACTCAAATAAATGCTGTTCTTTTGAACTTTCTATTCATCAAAGAATCCTGAAAAAACTTGATCACAGTTTCCTCAAAAATATTAAGCAGCAACAGTTTTCAAAATGTATAATTAAAAATAATGTTTTTTATTTAGCATTAGCATATTAGAATAATGTTTGTAGGATTATGTGACTGAAGACTGGAGTAATGATGCTGAAAATTCAGCTTTGCCATCACAGAATTAAATTTCATTTTAAAATATATTAAAATAGAAAATAGTTGTTTTAAATTTTATTAATATTCTACAAAATTATTGTTTTTATTGTATTTTTAATCAAATAAATACAGCCTGGATGAGGGTACTTTCAAAAACAATAAATCAGTTTACCAATCCCAAAGTGTAAAACTGTTAGTGTAAGTGCGTTTATAAAATTATAAGCTTCACATTTACGCGTTTAAATCCCTCCAAAATTGGCCCTATAAACTTTCATTAATTTTTACTTCCATAAATGAATCTTGATTTGAACCTTTTTTGCGTTAATCAACATTATTACATCAACAAACTCTAACAACTATGCTTAACTTGCATTGAACCTGGAATATTCCTTTAAAGGTTAACATTTTTGAAAACGTTTGTAATCTGTCATAAAACTATTTGAAATGTTAATGTGTGTTTTTTTGAATGAACTCTCTCGTAGGCGTCATCTCAGGATCCGGGTCGTGCCCCCCTCCTGTTGTCCGCCGAGTGTCAGCGCAGTGGCACAGTGACCCGTGTGTCTCTGGATTACCACTGCTGCCCCGCAACCGCCCCCTCCACCCAGCTGACCACTGTACAAGTGCTGCTGCCCCTCGATCACACGGCCACAGACCTGCAGTGCCAGCCGCCCGCATCCTGGTGAGAACTGGAGGCACATTTATAACAAGAACATTGAGGTTTGGGTGGTTGCTTATAGAGATGGAAAGAAAAGAGAAAATGAAGTGAATATGTGATGAGAGAAGTGATAGATGAAGAGAACTGTGTTACTGACTTGTTCTGTTTCACAGGAGTGCAGAGGAAAGACGACTCCTATGGAAATTGCCCAACCTCTCCCCGACAAATCACAGCAAAGGTCACTGCTGCCACCTGTTCATCCTCTCCTTTCTTTTGCTGTCACTCATTCATGATTCATGTTTAACTCTTTCCCCACCAGTATTAAAAAAAAAAAAAAAAAAAAAGTTCCCAACCCGTGCCGGCAGTTTTATAATTTTCACAAAACCTTTTAGTAATTTGTTTGTCGTTTTAGTTAACAAAATCAATTCAAAAAAAGGACTTCAGAAGCCATATAATTGTATGTGTTTGTGACAAACAGACCTAAATTTAAGTCCTCACTCACTCTCAAGTTAAACAATTAATGCAACATTTATAACAACAAATGCTTTTGATTCTTGTTTGACATCATGGAATCTAACCTTAATGTCAGCGTACTGGTTATAATTAAATCATTATATTTTAGAGTTGTGATCTACAAACTGGTCACTGTTCTGGCATCATATGGAAAACAGGGATTATTTAAAACTCTCATTTGAAATAACGTTAATGTGAGTGAAAAGTTCTAAAATGAAAACATTATTTTTTAACAACAGAATAAATATCAGTCATAAAATGGAAGAACTAAGGAATATCTAACGAATATTGATTTCCTTGAAGAAAAAAAGTGCACCATATATAGTTTAGCGCTGGTACATTGTTAGCTGAGTTTAAAGTGCTGCACTGACACTAGATGTTCTCAGTGGAAGTGGGCGGAAGAGCGAGAGGCCAAGAAACACACTTCTGAATACACAAGATCAGAGGGAGACCGAGAGAGCATCAAGGCAGGGTTGGGAACATTTTGGAAGCAACTGCATGTTTATTAAAATATGGGCACCATTAGGATATTTTAAGATGATCTTTTATTTCTAAAGGCTCTTGCACATCTTAACAAGGTCTGTGATGTAAACCAAAGAGCAGCTGCTGACTCTCTCTGTGTGTGTGTGTGTGTGTGTGTGTGTGTGTGTGTGTGTGTGGGTGTGTGTGTGTGTGTGTGTGTGTGTGTGTGTGTGGTGTGGTGTGTTGTGAGTGGTGTGTGTGTGTGTGTTGTGTTGTGTGTGTGTTGTGTGTGTGTGTGTGTGTGTGGGGTGTGTGTTGTGTGTGTGTGTTTATGGTCTCAGGGTCTGGCACATTGTGCGCCAGTTGGCAGTGCCTGGAGGTTCCCCGCGGGCCTCCCCCGAGCCTGGCTGTGCAGTTTGTGGGATCGGGGGCTTCTCTGTCAGGCATGAACGTGGAGCTGGTGGGCAGCCGGTACCGCATGTCTCTGGTGAAGAAGAGGTTTGCCACAGGTGGGAGCCAGACCTACTTTATGTGCCTCATAAGCAGCTCCTTTCAGTTCATCATTGTTTATTTAGTAGGATATCTTGTTGCCAAGTGGTTGCTGGTTGTTTTGGGTGGTCTCTAGGGGGATGCTTTTTTTGTCCAATTCAAAACAGCCCGCTATATGAAGTCTCTATGATATTCTAGTAGTCCATGGATATTGCTCAGGTCCCTCCTGCGCTCTTAAGTTTAGATTTTTTGACCAATTGCTTGACACCATAGCACACCTCTCCTCCACAAGCTGAGCTTTCCAGAATAGGTATTGATGATGAAACCTACATGCATAACTTGTTTATCATTAACCCCGGCAACACCACATTAAAAATTTGTACCTTGAATGCAGTGTCGCTTTAAAGTAAGGCGTCTGCCGAATGCATGACTGTGAATATTTTAACCATTTAAATGCAGTATGCGTAAATTTATCATTCAGAAGATCATTACCGGCTTCTAATAAGTGACCCAATATTAAAACATGACGTATATCTTGATGTACACCTAATTATATCGATCACCACTTTCTGCAAAACTTGCTTCTTAAGTAAGTTTAACAGCAAATCAAGACTGGTATAAATAATGATAACAGCATGATGCATTCATTGTCAAATGTAGCAATAATGTTCTTCGGTCTCGTTTTACAGGAAAATATATGGCCGGCTGTTCTTTGTGAGAGGTGATGGTGCTGCTCCAGTACCACGAGGCACAACGTTTGCACTTTTTAAACCTACCTTGGCTGGTGGAACTGTCCATGTGCTAAAAGCCTGAATAGAAGAGATCACATTGTATATAGAGTGTGATGTGTGGGAAATAGATAATACCCATGATGCATTGCTCTAGAATAAGTATGCACTGGGATTAGGGACCACAACCAGCCTCTACTCTTTTATCTGTATAGAATTGTTTGTTCAGTGTGCAAATCACACATTTATTTCAAGTTTGAAGAACTGGATGTACATTTCCTTTCATTTTTAGTGCAAATTTCTGAACGAGTAAGTATGAATATGTATAATGGATATAAAAATTCTGACATTTATTGAAAAATGGTCTCATGTTGAGTATTCAAGAAAGATTTACTTTAAAAAAACAAGTCTATTTGTGTGATTTTTTTTATTTATTTTATTTTAAAGGGTTAGGATTCATCCCGTCTTCGGAACACAAATGAAGATCTTTTTAATGAAATCTGAGCGATTTCTGTCCCTCCAATGGCAGTCCACTCAACTACCAAAAATTCATAAAGAGATCGTAAAACTAATCCATATGAATTGAGTGGTTTAGTCCAAATTTCCTGAAGAATAGATCGCTTTATATGATGAACAGATTGAATTTAGGAACTATCCCATTACAAAGCAAGGAGTTAGTCTGAGACAAAAGTGGTTTACACAAATTTATCACATTTTTTAACAGTACAAAATACAGTCGAACTAAGCAGTTGAGGCTAAATAAAGATATTTTAAAGACACAAAAATAAGGTATCAATATAGTAGTGAGAAGAATTGCAGCTACCTCCATAAAAATAATCCTTAGCCAGAAGCTTTAAAACAGCATTACAAAAAAAAAGAAAAAAAAAATCCTTTCCCAAAAGCACACAACAGGCAGAGAACCATGACAGGCGTTAAAGTACAGAGCCTGACACTCACCAACCACAGTGAGAAAACATCCGCCAATCACTTCTCAGAAACAAACACAAAACAGCTAGTGGAAATAAAGTTGATCTTTGTAAATAGCAGAGAGGGACGTAGGGTGCCCGTTACGGGCCGCTACCAGGCACCGGGAAAGATCCCAACCGGGTTCAGCACGACATCTTCAAAAACAAATGATGCATCCTGGAACCGATAGATCTCCTGAAAATGTTTCCAGCTTTCCTTCAGCTAAGTGGGCACGTTGTTTTTATTAAAAGCGTGAAAACTAAAACATCAGATGTACAGCACCAGGTAATGAGGCATATTTGCAAGAATCTGCATATTCTGTTACTAGACGTGTCTATTTTTGGGTTTTCTAAGACTTCTAGAAAAGGCTTTCTGAGATGTGGCGTTTTATAGAAATTTTTAGCTATTACGTTTTTTTTTGCTATTACATATACACAATATCTACTTAAATATGTTATGCAAAAACATTTCATTTTATCTTAATTAAAAAAAAATTGTAATAAAAATAACACAAAACTAGTCATAACCTGGTGAGTGCAGTCTCACTTCCAGTTACTTCAGAAGGCCTTGTGTACAGATGCACGCTCACGCACAGGTACGTTCAATATATCGACAAATCACAGAGGCTCTTTTTAACCACTGCAAACAACTAAGAACTCATCAAATAACTAGACCAAAACATATTTGGTGAAAACTGCTTTGCTTGGGTTCAAGAGCAGAGCAGTAACCATCAACACAGTAGGCGTATGTACATCCTGAAGCTTTCGAACGAGAATGGGGTATTTTCAGGGCAACCGATCGGAGCGAACACTCGAATAATCTCTTAGTGATTTTTATAAAACGTATTAAAAGTTAGACATTAACTCATTAGAACTAAAAACTGTTGAGGTATAGACTAGGCATCTCATATGGCCAGGGGTTTATCTACAAAACGTCCGGAACGGAGCGTTCTCCATCCATTTCGTCATGGAAAGGCTTTGCATGTGCAGCAGGTTTGGGTGGGCGCTGCGATGCAGCTTTGGGGTCAGCAGGTTGCATCTACGCCTGAGGAAACGGCCGAGGCAGAAAGTCTAAAAATGTGACCATCTTTAAAAGGTGCTTTAGACACATCTGAGGTTCTGAGACGATACATTCATTCTGCGGTTAGAGGCACGGCCGAGGAAACGACAGAACGAGAGAAGGTCAAAGAGAAAGAGAGAGAGACAGTCCTGCTCTAGTGTTTCTTTTCTCATCTAAGGCACTGAAAGAAGACTATGGCACATGAAAAAACACAGCACAAAACCAGCACGTTCTTGTTTCACAGTCGAGAAAACCTAAAGGCGAGAGAGAGAGACACACACACTGACCCTAAACAGACCTACGTACCCTCAAGATAAAGAAAAAGCTCGCGGCCGAGTGTTAGCTTGGCCACCGGCGGCCGTAAGAATGTGGTCTGGGGTGAGCCTGACGCCCCGCTCTTAGATCTCCTGCAGGGAGTGACTGCTCTCGATTCTCTCTCTCTTCACCGCCGGCTCGCTCATACTCCTCTCGCTCATCCTCGACATGTCTCCATCACTGGCCATGTCGTCTGAGAATGAGGCATCTGGGAAAGGAAAAGAGAAGGATGTTGGAATACAGAGCAGAGGAACTTTCGAAATGAGAAAAAAAAGAAACTTTCTTTTTTGGTTTGCGATCAAAATCCATTACCTTTCTCCATGAGTGATGGCATCATTGAACTGAGGTCACTGAACTGAAAATGTAAAAAAAAAAAGGTTTTTTTAAATCATACATTTTTATGATGGATTTGCATATTGTATTACATTTTAAAACCTATAAATAACATTGATCTAAACAAAATGAAAAAAAAAATGTTAAACCAATTAGATATTTATGTGAAAAGTATTTGCTCAAATAAATTGTTTAAATTTTGTCATTTCCACCACAACCAAATGTACAATTTACCAAATATTTTAATAACCAGTGAGACAAAAGTATAAGATAAATATCACTTACGACATTTTATGAATTATTTAAATAATTATATCTATCTACATATTATTATATAATTTTAATAAATAGAATTAATATTAATGTGTACAGACATAGAATTATATCAGTAGTATTATTATTGTGGATGTACAGACAAATGTGTAAATTGATATAGATAGAATTATTATATGAATAGTATTATTAATATGAATGTGAATGTGCAGACAGATAGATAGATTTATTATAAATATGTAATTCTGTGTATTTACTATAAAATCAAATGCTAGTTAAGAAATTAGCCTTAGAAAAAACAAAGAATTCAACCACTCTCTCCTGCCCCAAAAAAACTCAAATATCCCTCAAAAAATGTAAAATGTCACTTTCGCCACAGAATACTATTAAACACAATACATTGTTTGAATTTGTGATGGAAAAATAAAAATACTCTGATGTGCATATATGCTCTTGGACATTGTTATTTAAATAAACTACTGCAGGCGTGTAAAGTGTGTATTCAGGGAGTTTGTTTTCTTAGTCGACAGGGCCAAAAGAAACACCTGCATGTGCTCAACGCTTAATACAAGCGGTTAAATTAATGCATGAAGCTCTGAAATATTAAACTATGGAGCAGCCAGATCTCCTCACCTCCCCCATGACAGCAATGGGCGTCTCTCCGGTTGCATGGGCGACACGGTGTTCTACCAAATAGAACATGTATTCATCATAGAGCAGACGGATGAGGTGGAAGGAGCCAAAGCTCGCGGCCGAGCGCAGAGTCAGATCTCGGATCACCATGGAGCTGTAACCAGGGCAACAGAGAGTTTCATTACAAACAACAAAACCACAACACCCGCCACAGATTAAAGCGCTGCTTTCAATCTACTCTTATCAGAAGATCAGTTGTTGTGAAGCTGTGTGTCTGTTAAGAGGCCTGATGAAATGGAAGTCAGACCTGCAAACTCACACGTGGTGAAAAAGGCGACATGTTTAAGGTGACGAAGTCATTTTTTGTAGGGGGGTCTGGGGCATCGTCCCCCATGAGACAATTTTTATGATTTTAACATGTAAATGAAGCATTCTGGTGTATTCTGACAAGAAACATTTGGCTTCAAGACATCTGCTTCAAGTAAAAAAAAAAAAAAAAAATTTATTGACACAATTTGATTGAATATTGATTAGGTTGGGACCTAGCAGGTACAGTACATAGCACATTTCTTCAAAGAAAAAAAATCTCTCTAAACTAATGCTGTAAAGTAAACCTTAAGGAACCCCAGTTGGTACATATTCTATTATTAAAGATTAAAAATTATTTATTTGTAGACTACTTACATTTAAATCACACACCACTCATCTCCTCACCGGCCGGATGACCCTTAGCCTCGCGAGACCATCCTGATCTCGCGAGCTTTCAAGGTTTCACTCGCAGATCAGTCTGGATACTTTCCGTTAAAGAAAATTTGGGAGCAGTTCACCAAACGAACGTCCAATCAGCGTTGGCTTTGAGGCGGGTTGAGGTGTGACGCAACGAGAAGCGCGACAGTTCAGTCTTAAGAACATATGGCGGCTTCAGCGGATGAAACTAGCATCAGTGTGGCTATCGAGCAAGTTTTATCGGAATTACAGAGCTAACGAGCCTTTACCTGCAGCAGCAAGAGTAGCCTGGCTTGTGGTTGTGTTTTCGTCGTCGCTCTCATACTTCGTTGATCTGATTGGTTGATTTGGCCCGTCTATCACCAACATAGGCCAATCAGCTAACCAGTATTTTCGCCCCTTACCAAAACTACTTCAACGGAAGGTTTCCAGATGGATATGCGGAGCAAATCCATCTGGCGGAGTCAGGTTAGATGACCCTACCCAACCAAATGAACTGGATAATATTGTGAAAGTTCTGATCGCATCTGACTCCTGACATTATGCTGCCTAACTCATAATCATACACTGTTCATTCGTTGGCCAAAGGAGGACTGGCCCCCCGACTGAGCCTGGGTTCTCCCAAGGTTTTTTTTTCTCCATTCTGTCACCTGATGGAGTTTTGGTTCCTTGCCACTGTTGCCTTCGCCTTTTGGCTTGCTTAGTTGGGGACATTTAATTTTCAATTGAACAATACTATTACAACATTGTTTTCCTGTTATCTCTGTAAAGCTGCTTTGAAACAATTTGTATTGTAAAAAGCGCTATATAAATAAAGGTGACTTGACTTGACTTGACATAAGGAAGGTTTTATAAAAATGTTATAATACATTGTTAATGACATAATTATGTTTCTACTCTTTTTTTAAAATATAAACATTTAAATGGTGGCTGTCATAAGTAAATATAATTTATTCTGAAACCATATTCTCATCAGCTTTTAGATACTTAAATCTGCATATTTGTGATTATTACCCCAGGGCGTTATTTATCTTTATAAAGGACAATTTTGTAAACCTTACAAAATATATGTAACATTATCTTTCATGTCAAATTCTTACATTTTATCAAATTCAGTTTTAATAATAAGGGCTATTATCAATCCAATTAAATAATTTACATTGCAAAATTACAACTGTAATAAATAATTTTATGAGATTGATGTTTAAACAAATGTCAAAAAAAAAAAAAAAAATCAATGATACTTTTAAACATGAAACTAAACCACCAATAGGCGGCGGAATCGAGTTATTTATTAAACGATTCATTCAAAATGCTGTATCATTAAATCACAAAACACTGCGCTGAGTGTTGCTTTTCTTTTGTAACTATTTCCGTCGGTGAAATAGAACAAAAGCGTCTAAATTTTACTAGGCAACCTGTTTATTCAATTATTCAATGCAACATTTGCGATAGTGATAATATTCAGTAGAACAGCTCCCTTAGTCGTGTTAGTCGTGTTATATCATATCATGAGTTTTTACCTCAGTATGTTTCTCTGTGAGCGTGAACTGAGGCGCTACAGCGATCTGTCACAGCGCAGAAAAAGATTGTGACAGCTCGAGAGACATCTATGGCCTCACTTCAGTCTACATGAAATTAGCCAATTTCAATTTTTATTGTATATGCAATATATACAACATATGCCCCCCAACCCAGAAAAAAAAACTCATCGGATCTACACGATTCAAATAAATGACATATTTTGTTTCAAAACGGCGAATTTCGCCGAAAAGCGACTAGTTTGCAGGTATGGGAAGTGACATGAATGTAGTTGAGAAGAAAGAGCCCACTGAGGGTTTTTAAAGGGAGCCTTGTACCTGTAAAAGGACCACTTGAGCAGGAACTGGCGCGCGGCGCGAGGAAAGCTGGGACTGCCGTCGTAGGGTTTCAGCACCTGGTTGACCACATTATCCAGCCAAGCGGCCCACTGATCCAGAGAGCTCTGCTGCTGCAGGGTCACCTTAAAGTCTTGCTCCAAACGCTGGACCACACTCTCATCACACTGGCACACCCAGGACGCCTGCTCCTGTGACAAACACACACACACACACACACACTCAGAGTGAGCAGAGATCGAACACTCACACCTCCTTATAACCTCCATGAACCTGAAGTGTTTCTGATGTTCCAGCAGAAGACAGACCTGCACGTTGGCGAAGTCCACTCTGTTGAGGTCGCTGAGCATCTGGTTGATCTGCGAGGTGTTCTGCAGGACGGCTCGAGCCGCCTGAGCCAGATGATTCAGAGAGGTGTAACGGCGCAGGGTCTGCGCAAACGCACTCAGTACAGCAGCCTGCGCACATGACAAAACCTTGTGAGCATCAACACAAAAATACCTAATCCTCATATCCTGTAAGGTCAGTCACCAAGCTTACACAGTTCACTTCTAAAGCACAAAAAAACATCCATCATAGGCACAAGCATACACGGTAACCTAGCTATGTTTAACACAACCCTTTAAATGTTTGGGGTCAGTAAGATTTTCTTTTGTAATTAATACTTTTACTCAGCAAAAATGCATTACGTTACATGTAGTAATAACAAATTATGATTAGTTATAAACCTAACACAGTATGTTACCATATTACCCAGAACTTTTTAAGCTAAATACACTGTAAGTACATGTAAGTGTACGTACTGTAAAGAAAAGTGCAACACTAAACCCTAACCCTATAGCAAGTACATGTTTTTAACTCTAATGACTCAGTACTTAAATGTATTGTTACACTGTAACAAGATATAGTGTAACCAAAGATTTTAAGAATTAAAAAAAGAATTGAAAAGTATTAAGCAGCAGACCCGATTTCAACATTGATAATAATAATACCACTAATACTAAATGTTTCTTTGAGTACCAAATCAGGAATTTAGATTTACTAATGTTAAAAATTAAACATTATTGTTATCATAAGTGTTACCCATGATCCTACAGAAATCAATGTAATAACTAACATGACTTAACAATGAGAAATACATTTGACAATAAATATGATCAATAAATATGGCAACAGTTATTAAAAACCAGCTGTTCATTGTGTATGTTAGTTCATAAATCATTAACTAATAAAACTTTTGATTTTAATAATGTATTATTAAATGTTGAAATGAACAATAACTACGATTTCTAGATTATGTAGATGTATTGTTAATTATTAGTTAATGTTAGCTAGTAGTTTACTAATGTTAGCTAATGAAACCTTATTGTAAAGAGTTACCAAAAAATGCCACCTCAGAAATAGATTACATTTGAAAATGTATTAAAATAGAAACTGTTATTTGAAATCGATAACACAAATTATTTCACAATATTAGCGTTTTTATGGTATTTTTGATCCTATAAATGCAGCTTTGGTGATCATAAGGTACTCGTTTCAAAAACATAAAATCTTACTGACCCCAGACTTTTAAACAGTAAATGTAAAGAATTACATTATTGCATCATCAATTTATTTAACAAAAATTACCCTTATATTAATCACATCCCTGAAAGATAGATTTTTTTAGTTTTTGAGTATCATTATTATAGAATTGCATTTTTTGTGTGGCATTTTAGAATTTCTTACATTAATAATATACATTATAATATCATTTTTAATACATTCATGTACATTTTTTTAATTATTATTATGGTTTTTAGAATTTCTTCTTGAAATTTTGTCTGTTTTAGCCAGCTTCTGAGAACATTTTCAACAAATTTCTCCTTTAAGTTAAAGTCAGAAACACACACACACACACACACACACACATACCTTAGTGCGGACAATCTCCTGTGGGAAGTCAGTCATGGCTGAGGTCAGCCACCCCTCTAGACTCTTAGCGAAGTTTCTGATAGCTTGAGTGAGTGTGCCTGCAGGATCACATTTCCCATCAGTCATGCACTCAAACATTCTGCCCACAATACAGCAGCACCACTGACCCTGGAACAGGTCACAGTAAGTGTGTGAAGAAGTAGAAATACTAACTGGGAACAGGCCGCAGTACATCAGGGATGAGAATCTCCACCAGCGCCTGATACAGGATGTGATCACAGCTCCTCATCCACTGTTTGATTGGTTCATATTTACACAGAGCGATCAGCTTCTCTCTGGGGAATCCTGGGATGTCCACGTCCTCTTCACTGCACAATATACCAACATATGTTTGTTCAGACAGAAATCCCTTTGTTTCAAGTATATTAAGATAAACAGCAAAACTTACTTTTCTTGATTGCAAGTAAAAATATATGAACAGGTTGCTTCTTTTAAAATAAAAATTAACTTATTGTACAAAAATGTATAAAATGGCCTCAAAGTTTCACTCAGAGAGCGCAATACCTACACTACAGTTATAAAATCTCGGTTCAGTATGTTTTTTATATATATATATATATATATATATATATATATATATATATATATATATATATATATTAGAGGTGGGCATAGATTAATTTTTTTAATCTAGATTAATCTAGATTAATTTTAAAATTAATCTAGATTAATCTAGATTAAAATGCCTTATTTGAATTCTCCCGAAGGCATTCAGAATATGTGTGCTACCCAAATAATGACTAAAAGTAAGTATTTGAGAATAGTTCGCCTCGCATAGGGATGTGAATTTCTGCCAAAAATGCCATTCGACAATCGAGGAGCAAAATCGAATATCGTTTAAAAAAAAAAAAAAAAAAACGCAATGCCAGAAATTAGGCCAATTTCATCTTTAGCGATTTGTCATCAAACAAACTGTTTATTAATTGAACAAACATGTTATATTTTTTTTAACATAGTAATTGGAAGAAGAAAAAAATACGCACGATCCGTTTTTGCATCGCCTGCTCGTTAGATCAAAAAATAATGTCATCATATGTCATAATGATTTTATGTGAAACTGCTTTGTTACTGCAATAGCCTCCTTTTTAAACAAATTAGTTTCAATCAATGTAAACTATTCGTGTGATTATGCCACTGCGCAATACACACACATTACCGCGGGATGGCGGGTGTTCATTTCATAAACTGTGGACAATAGCTTATTTAACCTGGTAACCAGTGCCACGACGTTTTGAAGCGTTTTTTTGTAGCCTATAAATTAATGTATGTCCAAAACCCGGATAATGTCATACTTTTTAGTAGGCTAGTGCTATCGTGGCGTAATAATCTGTTTGTTTGTAAAATGTATTACCAGAATGAAATGAACTCGAATGTATCGTCCTGTGGAATCATTCATTCACGGACAGTTTACGAAGATGTTCAACTAAAGATCTTCATCGCTGGCAAAGATATGATGCATTTGCAGATTTGCTTTCACTAAACTGTAGATCTACGGCCACTTCATCCAACGCTCTTGATGTTCTTAAATCTTCCTGTTATTTATGACTCCTCGAGTGTGAATTGAAAGCGCTTCAGAGTTCAGACGTTTCAGTGCGCGAGGAATTGAACAGATCTAGGATTCGCGAACCGATTTAGACAGATCTGCACTTGTTTGATGAACTCTTTAAACAGAATCGACTCAAAAGAGTGATTCATTTGTAAATGAGCATCGCTCATGCCCATACAAAGGATACAGCGCGCTTGGAATAAACTCATTTAACAACGTATTGCATTCAAATAAAGTAACGAGAGGAACGTCGCCCAACAAAGTGAAAGTACACCTTGTGTCCCTGACAGGAAAATACCCTGCTGCGCGATCTGTGACAGTAGGCGCGGCGTCAATTATGTCATATACACATTAGAATTGCGCGAAAATAACGATATTCGAAAAAGCTATTTATGATCCCAACCCAACTTAGATTAACGGCGATATTTTTTTTATCGCGCGATAAGAGTCTCACGTTAACGCAGCACGTTAACGCCGATAACGGCCCAGCACTAATATATATATATATATATATATATATATATATATATATATATATATATATATATATATATATATATATATATATATATATAAAGAAAATAATACTTTTGTTTAGCCAAGGACACTTAAATTGATCAAAAGACATTCATGTTACAACATATTTTTTATTTCTGTTTTTAAAGAATCCTTAAGAAAATATATAATGTTTCCACAAAAATATTAAGCAACACAATTTTTTTTTAACATTGATAATAGAAAGAAATGTTTCTTGAGCACCAAACTAGCATTAGATTGATTTCTGAAGGATCATGTGACATTGAAGACTGGAGTAATGATGCTGAAAATTCAGCATTGCCATAACAGGAATAGATTACATTTTAAAATATATTAAAATACAAAACAGTTCATTTAAATTGTAATAATATTGCACAAAATTACTGTTTTCACTGTGTTTTTGATCTAATAAATTGAGGCTTGGCAAGCACAAGAGACTTCTTTCAAGACGACAAAATGTTAAACTTTTGAACAGATGAAAAATAATACACACACACACACACACACACACACACACACACACACACACACACACACACACACACACACACACACACACACACACACACACACAACACACACACACACACACACACACACACACACACACACACACACACACACTTTGTTCAAAATGAAAATCACAAATTAAAAATGCCTAAGTTGCAGATTTGACTGTGGGAACACTGTATAAAGGTTTGTATGGATATAGCACCTGTTAATGGTAGTGGCTCCGTCACTAGATGGCGCTGTTGAATACCAAAAGGTCTGCCATAGCTTCTCTATGAGATGAAACTGCAAGTTCATCACTACGTCCAGAGTCGCCTGACAGAGAGAAATCAGGGTTATAAGCAATGTTTAAACAAGCTTCCATGAATTAAAACACTCGAACAGCAAAACGGTTCCTCCTGATATTTCAAACGCAAGTATGTTTTGGAAGAAAAACACTATGTGTGATGTCGATTTTTGGGCTGTAAGAATATCTTGAGAAGCTAATATGCGAGTTATGATATCATTTGTGAGATGAGTGTGCTCCTTTATTCTAAGCGCCTGTCTTTCCTGTTGGCATATCAAACAACAAGATCATCTGAAGAGCGGCCCACTCACGACATCACCGTCCATCTCGCAGTTTAAACAGCCAGTGCTCATTCATAAGCACCCATCTTGAGAGCAATCCACCTTCTTATATAAACAGTTTAATAGTTAAACAACACAATCCACATACAGAAACTTTCAACTTATATTCTGGTTTATGTCCAAAAAAAGGAACTTTAGTTGGTGTGGTGGGGATGGTATTTCAATGAACTGTGACATGCAGAAATAAAAGTAGGTGTTGGTGCTTTACTGGAGAGCAGAAGTGAGAGTGTGTGGTGAGTTTGCAGTGTGTTTGTCTCAGAGTGATTCACACTCAGCTCTCAGATTCTCCTCGATGAGGACACACTCTTATATCCAGTTACATGCGCGCCCCCCCTCCTTTCTTCCCCTCCACCCCTTGCCGGTCACATGCTATGTTTTGGCTTCCACAGCCAGGTCACCATGGCAACCTTGTTTACCGTTGCCCCGGCAACAATTTAAACACAGCACTCCAAAACAAAAAAAGAGAAAATTTCCTGGACAAACAAGCTTTCGTACCTTAGTCGAAAGAGAGGAAAAGCACTATGGTCTTGCATCTAGAGGACAAGTCTGTGATTTTTTAAGGGTACTACACTTGTGTGAACTCTAAAAAAAAAAAAATCTGTTTTATAAACTCACATCCTATCTCAGGCAGCACTAAAAGTGTAGAGCTTTGACTTCCTGAAGTGTATCAGCACTCTACACCTACTTACGAGTTCGAAGAGCATAATTTAACACGTTTAAGTGATTTTGGTCAAATGAAAATGGATATGTTGGGGTATTTCATATATTTCTTTCATATCTTTTTCACTGCCTGAAAAGCACTGGAAACTCTAGCGCTAGTGCAATAAATGGTGAGTGACAGTGTTAGCTTAGTTTCTATTTTTAGCCCTGTTCACTGTGAAATCGATTGATTGCATCTTTAATTAATCACAACATAACATTTTGTAAATATATTGTACATACATACATATACAATATATATACACATGTGTGTGTATACAAATATATTAAGGGTGTAACGGTTCAAATTACTCACGGTTTAGTTTTTAATCATGGTTTTAGGGTCACGTTCAGGTATTTGCTATGTTAAGGGGAAAAAAGTACTACTGTCAAATAAAAATAAAGAAAATAAGAACAAGCAGAAGGAATATTAGGCTGCTACCCCTGCATGGGAGGACATGCCCCCGATCAAAGTCCTTCTAGGCAAGTCCTGTCACTCGGCCGCCATCTTGGCAACGCCTCCGGGCAGCTATTTCTGAATAACAAGACCAGGCTCCTATCTAAATGAATGGGCAGAGAGTCAGAACTGCAGTTTCACTGGTCACCGGGACATAAAAATTGCATGTATAGAAACAGCAGTAAAATATGATAAAAATCGCTGAAAAAGTTGGACGACTTTGCCCCAAAATAAGGTTTAAAACGCCTTTTCCCCCACCGGTTATACTTTTATTGCGCATGCACAAGAGTTCACACACCAACACATAGTTCTATTGAGGATTGAGGAAGTGACATGTCTCATATAAATTGTCTCTGCCCCGATGCACACTCGCATCTAAAATAAAAGTTTGTGTATATATTTACAAACTTTTATTTTAGATGTGATTAATGATGATTAATTGATTTGACCGCACTACATCAAATATGTTCTGACTGCTTGTGATTGTGTGGTGTTGCACAAAGCTTGTCAC